>OY979698.1:92747163-93947163 GCA_963855945.1 Thereva nobilitata | reverse complement strand
CCACCACTGCGAATAGGCGATTCCTGACCACACATAAAAAAGCCTGACCAGTTCAAAGCGATTTGTTCTTGGCTCGTCTTGCACCGCTGCCACCATAGTAATTGTCCATTAGAAAGTATATCAGGACACTAGTGGTTTTGGTTAGCGCATATTCTTCCCTAGATTACGCTACGTTATCCATGAAGAATCAGAAAGATGAAGGACACATCTCCACGCCTTTTGAGTTCTCTGTCACTGACCCACAATAGCGAGAAGCAGTGTTTTGTATGTTTAGTGCGATCCTGTTTGACCGATTGGCCTACGAATTTGATCTATAGGGGCTGCTAAAAGTATAATAGGTCCATATGAGCCATACCCAAAAATTATATCAAACTCATCTTTTTCGACTGTTGTAATTCATATTTTTATTCCAGAAGCTTAAGGCGCATAAATAATATTATAGAACATCTCCTTAACAAAAAAACCAGCAAATCTTTATACACCATATACTTCAAGGTTTTTGGCCCCCCGTCAAGCGTGTATAAGGATTTCTTCGATTCACAAAATAATTCACAACTCCTAATTCCTATGTAGATATTGTACAGAAATTGTTATCCATGAATAAGTTATGAAAACAATTTTCCTACGTGATAGAAAAAAAAACAGAGGAGAAAGAGAAAAATGTGCTAACACATCCGCACACACATGAATCCATTTCTAATACGTCCATGTGTCATTTCCTTCTTTTTTTGTGTTGTTGTTGTTTTTCTTTTTTGTATCAAAAAATGTGACAAACAAACCAACCGTAATAGCAAGGATATTGAATTTGTAGATTGGATATGGGTTCTCGAAGTTTAATACTTAATGGCGTTTTATATACATCGGAATGCAACATCAGGGGCAAAAAAAAGGCTGTAAACGACACATGTACGAAGTGGAAGGGTTGTTCCTGGGATAAATTTCCTTCTGTAAACACACGTGTTTGAATATTATATATTCCTTCGGATAACACACACTGAAAAATGTGACAGGCGAAACAAAAAAAAATAACCGCAAGAAAAATATTCAAAGGATATTTCTAGTTATTTTGATGTTCATTTTTTTTTGACTCAATTTCAACGAAATTCGGCTTTGTTTTTTTTTGGGGTTTCTTTGCAATAAAAAAAGAGTTCAGGCGAAACCTTGCTCTTGTTCTGTAATTGGAGAAAGGAATTAGAAATAAAACTTTAGATTGTGTTGGAGGAGTAGAGTTAGAGCATGGTTTCTCAATCTGGGGGTCCCGACCCCCTAGGGGGTTGCCATTAGACATAAGGAGGGTCGCAATCTGTTCAAAAATATTATTTTAACAAACAATGTTTTTTAAAATTATAATCAAGCTAACAATGCAATAACAACCGTATAAAAGTCAACAATTTAGCCACGATTTTCGGGGTAAAGGTTCCACACATATCCGTGACGTGACGACGACTTCAGTGCAGTACTGGGAGCATCAGTGAAAAAAATATATCGGCACGATGTAATTCCATTGAACCAAATTGGGAAAAGCGCGGCATGTTACCACACATCCGACGCAGTTAGGCATCGACGTTCTCAGTACCCTTCAGACGTCCGTAAACACCGCAAAAAATACATTGCTAACGATATTTTTTAATTTATCCCGGACGTGAAACAAATTTTTCTTAAATTAAATGGAAAATTTTATAAGAATTCAACACAAATTTAGGTAAAGTTTATTTGAAATACAGTCAAACCTGATTTTTTTTTTGTAGGATTTCTTTTAATTCGGAATAATATACTTCATCCTCCTACTACGTACAGACTCGTGTGGATCAACTTCTCGACTTTTTTTTAACAAATCACTAAATGCGTTTTGGTTCATCTCGTAGAAGTTAGTTTTGTGGCCCACAAAATTCACTATATGTTGCGAACTCTCCTTCCACTTCCGGAAGAGTCCACATGGGATGAAACCATTCTCTTTTCAATTTTATTCCCCTCGCCTAAGAGCAATGCAATTGCAGCAAGATATTCCACGCTAAATTCACCAAATCCGCCATTTCATTTATCAATGTCCAAATTTCAAAACTAAAAAGTAAAAAATGAAAAATTCATCACAGAAGCCACTGACACGGAAAGCATCGGTGCCGTGCCGTCACGGATAATTTTACGACAGATTTGATGGAAGAAGATGGAACCCGATAAAACACGTTTGTTTTTCCTATCCTCTCCATCAGACTCAATTTTTTGTTTCCTACCGTGCTCCAAAGGTCCGAATGCTTGGATTTTTATCTCTCAACCAATATTATAGTGAGGGGGTCGCAAGATTTTTTACTTCATTTTTTGGCTTTTCGGGGGGTCGCAATACTAAAAAGGTTGAGAAACGATAAGTTAGAGCAAGACCCAGATGCTCAAATTGATCGACATGATTAAATACCAACTTGTTGTTGAGATGACAATACCATTTTTGAATGTAGATATCTAAGTTTAGGAGTGATCCTTTATAATATCACATCGTCACGCCTTCCATGATGTAATGTCTAGTAATAAGCTTAGCACGAAGGATAGTATCGGTTAATGGATGTCTTGGTGGTATGAGGAAGAGGCGATGAACCCTGCCTTTGAGCTCTTAGATTTTGTATGAGTTCAGGAATATTAACTATGGAAAATCTATCCATAGTCGAGTTATTTTACTTATAAACGAAGCCATTGTGTGGGCGAAAAGGAGATATGAAGACTGAACGAATGAGCGTTCTGGAACTTGACTCAGAAAAACTTGTGGGGCATGGGTCGAGGCGCACGTCGAATTTGAATCTACTAAGAAATTTCAGGCTCTGATATGTTTGTTTAGCAATTTCGAATATGTTATTAGTTCATCGCGGACTAACGGTTAATGTAAATGATATTAACAGAAGATTCAAACAACTGAGGAGGAGGTGCCAGAAAAACTTATGGATTATGGGTCGAGGCGCATGCCGAATTTGCATCTAGTAAGAAATTCCAGACACTGAGATGTTTGTTTAGTAATTTGTAATATGTTAGTAGTTAATGTTAATAACAAAAGGTTCTGCCGTTCAGTTTACTGGGTGGGAGAGAAATTTGCGGGGGGGGGGGGTGTTGGTGAGTACATGTTCGATCTGGCCTGTAGTCGTACTTTATCGAACCTATAGGCGACAAAAAGTACCGTCATCGGCAAAGCTGTGAAGTGGGTTGAAGGAATTGAAAGCATGTCATTTATAAAAATTAGGAAAAAGAGAGGGTGATAGAAGACTGAGCCCTGGGGAACACCGGCCAAGATGTTGTACGTTGTAGATTCGGCACCATTCACTACTACCTTTTTTTTATGTGGAAGACTAGAGCTCAGGGAAAGCCCTTTGTACTGTCGACAAGCACGGACAGAAAAAAAGCTTTTAATCCAGTTTTTTAGAACTAAGTCGATATCAAGAGTATGGAGTTTAGTCATCAGAACAGGTTGTCATACTCTGTCAAAATCCTTGGAGATATCTACATCAAGCAGACGATGCATTCTTTGGTTATGGTGCTCTGTTGTAGCCTCGACACACGGCAATCAAAATATGACGAAAATTCTTAATTTATGACGAACGCCCATACGGGGTTACACACGTTAAAATACCTCATTATATTATGACAGTTGTGGTGTAGTGAAAAATGTCAAAGAACGAAAAATAAAAAAAAATTATATCTTTGGTACGTTGTTGCCCCAATGGAAGGGAAACAAGTAATATTTAATTTTTGAATTTGGAAAAATGTAATATTTTTCATTAATTTTCAAGGAAAATTAAAATAAAAATCAGCTGACTCTGGAAAAACGCCTAAAAGCGGGCTTTTTAACATGATCTATCGTTCGACAGATGGCTCTCTTTTGAGATTTCGTACTAGATTAACTAAAATTTGCCTAATCGATTTTCCTAATTGATTAGGTTCACATTCCTAATTAATTATGAATTTTCGTCATAAATGCGTGCGTGTGTCGAGGCTATTAAACACATAAGAAAATCGCCGGATATTTTTATTGTTTGAAGTTGAAATGTTTGAGTTGTTAGAGCTCTCTTGTTCGGTACGGACTCGACATGAGCTGGTTTCCAAAACGTCCTAAAAAAAAATTTCGGTCTATTGAGTAGGAGGAACATTCGACGAAGGAAGGAAGCGAGATAGGTTTGTATATGAAAGACTTCGAGGCGTACAAAAATACTAATAACTCGGCTTGGGATTTGCTTTCTGTTTTTTTTTTTTTTTTTTTACGTGGAAGACTATACCTCAGAGAAAGCCCTTTGTACTATCGACAATCTATTTTCTTCGTATAGAGTGCAATGTCGAACAGCAAGCTCTAGTCTTCCCTTGTAAATGAAGGGAGGAGTTGTGAAACTTTTCATGATGGAGGTTAGTAAGGATCAGAAATTTTTACTACCGAAAGTAAAATCGATGATTTTATATCCATCATCTTAACCCGTCATCGTGTCAATATTACAGCTGTATCCTTTGAAGTCCTCATGGCCCAGTAACCAGTTCAGATTAACAGACGACTTAAGTACACAATTCCAATCCTAGACCGTTTGTAAATCGGTCTTTAAGCATATAAGTGCCTTAAGAGTACCCTGGCGGTCTAAATGAATGGTAGAGCCATTGATGCCTGTGAAGATATAGACCGGCACATTCTTCTTCACTTCTATATTACGGCAGCTTGCAAACTAGTGGTTTAGTGACTCGGTGTTTTAGAAATGCGGCGTTCTGAGAACATAGACGCCTAATCTAACTTCTAAATCGGATTATGAGCTGTCTTTATATCAAGGTTGTCCATTTTTCGCGACTGCCGATATCCACAGGTTTACTAAATAAATCGAGGATGTTTACAAATATCTCGAATCAAAAATTCGATGCACAATTTGGGAAAGGATTTAATCAATTCTTGATCAAATCAAACAACTTCAACGCAATTAAAAGTCTTAAACAACGCCACTAAAGTTAGAAGGAAAAGTTCCAGCGTCTTTTCGTTAAAACCCACACCACCAAAAGGCCCACATACCAAACTGAAGTCATGACCACAAATGCACCAATTAGACACTGTTGTTGTCCTCATTCCAAATCCTTGAAGTGCAGCCAATTACATATCCATTCGGACCTTTGACAAGCGTAAGGAGCAAGAAGATGGCCCGATGCGAGGGAGGAGGGCTATAATTAAGAGTATTCTTGGATATCCCATTTACCACTTGCTTTCATTCTCAATAAGACCTCCTTTTAGTGCTGGGCATCCTTCCTTTTGATTCCTTCTTGCTTTTTTGCTTCTCGGTGTGTATTTTTTTTGTTGTTGCCTCTTTTCTTGTGTACCACTTATATACACAGATGTGAATGTTTTCTTGTTATCCCTAAGTTACACTCATTTCAAGGGTTGACTACTCTCTTAAGGGGCTTCTCGTTTGTAAGTGGCTAATTGAATTGTTTTCCTTCAGGAGGACAAGACAGGCGGGCGAACGGATGTACCATCGAGTGGCAAGCGGGGCCCGGAGGGGGAGGGATGGCCCTTTTTCTATTAATTTTCTGTCAGAAGATTATCTTTAGCAGGTTCAGATTTTTACGGTAGATTAGATGAAAATTTTTAAAAGGGAAGTGGTGGGAGGCAGATTTTGAGGACATGATTTTGAAGGGTCGATGACTGTATTTAAGAAATTTGAAATCATTTTGCACGGATTAAAAAAAAAGCTGGACAGATATTTTTTTGGGGAAAAGAAGGATTTTTAAAAGGTGCTTTAATTATGCTGAGAAGACTTGAGAATGCTAATAAAAAAAATTCAAGCTACGATTAAGTTGATTGTTCTGAAAAATTGGTAGATATTTTTGGGTTATTGTTCGGTAATCATAACTAATTTTTATGCGTTCTTAGTTAATTAAAAAAGGTCATTGGAATAAAACTTCGCAACAAAAGACAGCTTCAAGGTTTTTACCAAATGTCGTGCACCTTAACTAAATCTCTACGAAAATACAATATCTGCGAGATTAATGGAGATTTGGTAGGAGATATTTTACATCTTAAGAATTAAATTGAGTGTTTTTGAGTTGTTATGCAAAAGTACTTCAATAAGTCCTTAGAAAAAGAGCCATCTGTCACTAGACTACTGTACATGTTTCATCTATATCCATCAGGTTTCGTGTTTAATCTCTTCTTTTGGAAAGGCTTAACACCAAATCAAATCCGGTTTTGATTCAATTTATGGCACATTTACTCCTGGGCTTGCAGCTGTTTACCTTTGTACACATGAGTTTACATGTGGGCCTCATGTCCACAAATGATTGACAAAATCCATGACTTGATCTTGAATGATCAATGAATCGAAGTGGAAGAAATAGTTGAGGCTATACAGGCATATCACAATGTACAATTATTACGTTTACATGAACGGTGTTTACAGAATATTCTTCAAGTCCCTAACAAACCTTTTTGTGTCTGACTTGACTCAAGCTTAGTTGAAGTCAAGATGAGTTTACATGTATACTTGAGTTACGTGAAAGCTAAGTTGTTTACATTCTTATTTACATATTGCTTACATATTTTCAATTTTGCATGAAAAATTGAGGTGAGAAAAAAAAAACTCGTGCCGCATTTACCTACTCTCAAAAAATGTTTCAAGCCAAACACTCGCGATGTGTTTACATGATAATTTTCAAATCCAGAATAAATAATGTGCCTGACTTAACTCTAGCCTAGTTGAAAGCAAGATGACATGCGTACTTAAGTGCTTAAAAGCTACTAGAAGTAGGCTTCAAGTAAGCATGTAAACACATTGTTTACATGTTTTCTAATTTGCACGAAAAAGGTGGGGTAAGAAAAAAATCTTCAAGTCAAGATTAGTTTACATGAGTGATGTTTACATATCAGTGCTTGAAATCTATTTCAAGTAGGCTTCAAGTAAACATGTAAACGTTGTTACATTCTTGTTTACATGCTGCTTACATGTTTCCAATCTCGCACGAAAAAGGCGGGTGTGGGGTTTGGGGGTAGTGAAAACAAAATCTCTGCAAGATGAGTGGCACATTTGCTTTAAAAATAATGTTCAAGGCAAGAACTGAAGATGCGTTTACATGACATTTTTTCAATTCCAGAACAAACTTTTTCGTGCGTAGCTTGACTCAAGCTTAGTAGAGGTCCCGATGAATTAACGTAAATACTTGAGTACTTGAAAGCTACTTCAAGTAGTGGCTTCAAGGAACCATGTAAACGTTGTTTACATTCTTGTTTACATGGTTTCAATTTTGCAGAAATAATGCGGGATGAGAAAAAATCTCGGCTAAACGGGTGCCGTGTTTGCTCTCAGTGTAGGTAAACGCAATTGTGTGGCCGATTTGAAGGCTGGTTTGGCATTTTTACTCGCAATCCTGAGTCGTTTCTGCTTCAATATATAGCTGTTGACGAAACATGAACACACTACTATGCTCCAGAGACAAAGGAGCAGTCGAAACAGTGAGTTTCTAAAGACGATCTGGTTCCAAATAAGGTGAAGGAGGTGAAATTGGTGAGGTTCATTGTCTCCTCCTTATCCATCATCCTCCTTAATCTATCCCAGGCTTTTTCTATTATTAGAGCTAAGCTTAGGTTAGATTAGATGGAGGGATATCTCCAGTGGGACAGGAGGTCCAATTAACGTTTTGGCGAAGCGCTTTCATGCCACAATCCCGTGTACCTAAAGTTCGGTGCTTGTTTGGTCAGCACAATGCAGAGAAGCTCATTTGCCCTTCTGACAGTAAGTCGCCGTGGCGGTACACTGCTTTCACGACGGTCATGGGCAGTCGTGCCATACACGTCACCACTGTGCATTTGCACACTCATTTGGGTTGTGAAATAGATCCTGCAGACAGACTTCAATGCAGTCCGCGGCGGGAACAGAAGTGTTCGTCCGCGCATTTAACGACTTGCAGGAAATATTGGAATTCATGAACGCGAGCGCTATACCATGACCGATTAGGTTCTGCTAGATCCTCCAGGCTATCTTCGGACTCAACATATTCCGACGAAGCATAGTTATTGTCAATTTTTATCTCACTCCAAATCTTAGCAAGTCTCCCAAGCGTGGTGAAAATTTCGTTTTCACAGATCTTCATCCATAGTCATTCCTTTGTTAAGATGAGAAGAACCAACATATTTATGCGACAGAATGACACCTGTCAGTCGTTTGCTGGAGGTGCGATGCCTTGCTCAACTCGGTTACAAGCGCTCCTCCCAGGAGCGGAAGTCGCGGTGAACAGGGTATCCACATTGTGTCTTTTGAAGTGTTGTATCTGTACCGTGTATCTGTTCCCAGGAAAGACAGGGCCTAGCAGTTCGATCATGTATTGGACTCTGACAGGTACTCTAAAATAATGGTAATTAACGTGTGGCTCAACCCACCTACCCGTGCAACACATGGTAACGTTTTTTTTTTTTTTTTTTTTTTTCGCTGATTGGGCTAGGTGCCAGGACAGAGTGCTAAGCTAAATAAGTTAACTAAGCAAGCAAAGCTTACTACTAGACAGTGCACCTTGACATGAACGACATTACGGTGGCACGTGAGCTTAAACTTTCACAAAAAAAGAGAATACCTCAAAATCTCAAATTCTCAATACGACATTTTTCTAACCCTTTTATTTTTCCTGTGATAGACAAAAAATATTTTCGTCTTTGCCCGCAAAATTGTTGAAAAGCAAAGCACCCAAAAGAATTTCCAAGTCGGTCTAATCTATCTGGCTGACTCCGTATTTTGCATAATTCACCTGAAGTGAGAAAATAACAGAAATCCAAAGAGATTTACTAGGGTTTAGTTACAAAATAAAGACGCCACATTTTTCATTTGTTTTTCGTATTTTTTTTCCTCTGCCTCGCCCCCTCTAAGCATTAGATCCTCTCCTTCTTTCTTCTCCATTAGGGTACACTACTACACCGCGCGCTCCAAGTGAATCTGCCTGAGGGCAATGTGACAAATGAAGTGGGTAAAGTCGCGCACTGGAGTGTTAAGGAATCAGCAGCAGAAGCCTCACTTGAGTGTCCTCCACCCACCAAAAAAAAAAAACACACAGCTCTGTACTGGGGGTGAAAAACAGCTTCTGCTATTGCGAGAGAAATCTTCAACAAATCCAAAACATTGCAGTGATACCGTCATATATGAGCACCGCGATACGTGCACAGTATTTATATACTGAATAGCTGTAATTTAAACTCTACACCTCTGCTGCTTAACACCAACCCCCACACGACTGTGTATGCTTCACTTGGCTTGTTGTAATTCGCATATTGAAATTTATATAAAAAGGGCTGCAGTCCACTGGGGGGTGACCCCATCCTTTGTCTCCATTTAAATGGAGCTGAAATACTATGCACACACATACATATATACCCAGGCACACACTCAGGACATACAGAAATATTTTTTTGATAAAAAAAAAACGACATGTTTGAGGTTTTTTGTCACGTGTCTGCCTCATTGCGACACGTAGTCATGTCGTTGAAGACTCGTTTTTTTTTCTGTGTTCTTAACTTAGAAGGAATTATGTACAGGTATAACTGGTACCTATATCTAAGCATGGCTGGTTTTTACTGTCTCCCCCAGTTTTCACACAGTTGTAGCAGCCAGCATCTCCTCAAAAAGTCTCATGATTCATTTTCATGCGAGAGAAATTTGTAACCTAGAAGTTTTCTCCGGTATAAAAACCAAAACAACAACAACAACAACAAAAAGGGTTTAAGAATATTTTTATTTTTTTTAGTCCTGCTGGTGGTAAACATTTTTTGGAGCGCTCCTTCATTCTCGCACACAGCATGGCACTCTGGAAATTGCGCAGCAATGAAATAAAAACCACGAAAACCATTTTTGACATAAAGCGTTTATATTGCCCTCGACTACATATCAACGCAGATGAAGTTAGCATAAATCCAGCCGAAGTGGTGTATGTCTAACTCGTGAGGAATAATATTTTACACGTGAAAAATGTTCCCTAAAATGAAAGGAAAAATATATCCCAAACAAGTGAGTGACTTTTATCTGGTTTTTGGTGCAGACATGATTAAATTATTTTTTTTTACCGAGAAGTCACTTTTTTTGTGTGGGGGAGGAGGGGGGGAGGTATGGCGGCAACAGTGGAAAAGTTATTTGTACATATGTAGTTGAATAATTTATTTAATTTTATTCATTCATGATTTAATTTGGAATTCTTTCTTGTTTCATTGCAATGTGACAAGATGTCAGGATACAAGAGTTATCAAAAATCACTTTTTGGCCACAAAATCACTACAAAACTGCTTTTTTCGAAAATTTGTTTTGATCGGTCAATACGAAACGTTATTGCCTACAAAAAGCCCCGCTGTCATTTTTTCGAAAAATTAACTCTTTCAAAGTTATTCAAGGTCAAAGTTTCCAAAAATCAGTTTTTGATTAAAAATTCACTAACAATTGATTTTTGCAAATTTTTCGAAAAGTTTTCGAAAAAATGGCAGGGGTGTCATTAGGGTTGGCAATAATCTTTTGTATAAATAGAACAAAAAAATTTTCTCAATAGTCAGTTTCTGAGTCATTTTTTGACCAAAAACTGATTTTTTGAAACTTTGACCTTGAATAACTTCGAAAGGGTTAAGTTTTCGAAAAAAATGACAGCAGGGCTTTTTGTAGGCAATAACGTTTCGTATTGACTGATCAAAACAAATTTTCAAAAAAAACAGTTTTTGAGTGATTTTGTGGCCAAAAAGTGATTTTTGATAACTTTGACCGTGAATAACCTTGAAAGGGTTAATCGGGTCAACATCTTTGTAAGAACTTAAGTTGTAGAGAATCTCATTGTCAACATTTACGGCCTTTGTACGGGGTTGTACGACCTGTAGAAACCGAGATACAAGGAAAACACCGGAAAACCGCTATATTTCCGGCGGCCATATTTTTTTTGTGATTCCGAAATTGTTTTCTTAGAAAGTCCCAAGGAAGCTGTGGACCAATTTTCAGCCATTTCCGAATTTTGTCTCCTTTCGTGCGTTTTTTTTTGCTAATTTCCCCGGACTATTAGTAAAATCAGTACAATAAAAAGTTGTTTTTACAGATTGGTCTTTCGATTTGGCAACACTATTTCTAGTGAGTCATTTTGACAGCTGACAGGTGATTTGTGCTCGGTTTGTTTTGACATTTCACAATGAATAGACTCACGCCAGTGTTAGAAAGAAGTACTATACAAGACAAAATTTAGCTGAATATCACACGAAAAGGAAAGCGGCGAAGAAAGTGATACGAAAAAAGAGGAGAGAACTTTAAAGCGCGCAACTAATTAAGTAAGATCTATGTCAGGATACAAAGCCGAGCTTAAAATGTGTAAAGATAAAAAAGGAAACAATATTACAGAAGACACAGGTAAAATCGAAAGATGGAAAAAATATATCCAAGAGACCCTGAATTAGCAAGAGCCCGAAGATACTGACACATGTATGATACTTACAGTAGGAATGCCCGTCGAGCCTCCACTCTTTGAGGATGTAACAGTACTGAACTGAAAAATGACAAGGCTGGAGGAGAGGATATGTTATCCCTCTGAACTATTAAAACAAGGAGGAGAAGTTCCATATCATAATCTCCATGAGCTCTTCTTCTTCTTCTTGGATGGCTTTACAGCCCAATTCGACTCATGGCTCTTCTCCAAAGAGGCAAAAGCTGAAAAATTCGGAGTCAGCTCATTACGCTCATTTGGGAAACAGAAGACTCCCGTATTCTAAAAGCAGTCACAAGTCACAAAGCAATCACAAGTGTGGTGAGTATCGACTTGAAGGCCTATACTTAATGAAAATTAACGTAGGAGCGAAGAAGAATTAAAGTAGACGTAACTTCTCTCAAAAACATTGACATAGAAACAAAAATAAGAAGCTCATAAACAGAAAGCGGGAGTCGCCAAAGCTTGTGACTTATGACTGGTCACAAAGCTAGAATAGAGGGAGAAACAGATCTACACCAGACCACTGCTTCAGAAAGATCGGAAAACCGAACAAAAATAGATTATTGAAACCTGTGGAAGACGGACTGTCAGCAATGGGAGAACGAAATTGGAGGAATATTGCTAACCGCCGCGAATTCTGAAGAAAATTCTTGAAGAAGCAAAGATTCCAACCAAGGACTATAAGCTACAAAATAAATAACATAGATTTAGGCCAGAGTAACGCTAGGAAATTCAGTTGGCGAAATATACCATGAGCTATGTCTATTTTGCTGTCGACGATCACGCATACTCTAATCGACAAAGGGCATCCGTATACAGTTGAACGAAGAGGAGTTGGCTTCATCCCTTCTTATGCTAAGAGGTAAGAGGCGATGACAGAAGAAAGGGCAGGGAATTTGTTGTTCAGGGGAAGTCAACGAAGAAGGAAAGTTATCTAGGTCGGAAAATGGAAAGGCCAAGATCACGTCACGGAGTGAATTCGAACCACAGATGTCTGGGGTGGTAGTCGGGCGCCTTAATCCCTGGACTTGTTTCTTCTCTGGATCGTAATGTTAAGGAGTACTCGATTGAGTATAGTCATCGTGCGCAGGAATTGCAGATGTGTACATCCACTTTATGTGGAAAGATCATGTTTTATAAGCTTAGAAGATGCAAGTGGTGCAGGAAATAAAGACGGAAAGCTCGTTAAAGGGACTTTTCGTTTCATAATTGAGATAAAATACACTTTTTAATTTTTTTTTATGAAAAGACTATTATATTTATCGAATTGATTCCTTTGGGGCATTTTTATAAAACATATTAAGAATATAAAAATAAATTTTTTTTACATTTTTAGTACATCTTGACCACTGCAGAGAGCATCTTCCAAAAGATACTTTTTAAACTGCTCCACAGTTATTGGGCTTCCTGTAACAGACAGAGTAAAAATTCCAACGGGTTTTTATTCATAAGACTAAATACTAGTAACTACCCCTAAAAAAAATTTAATTTTTAATATTTTTATCATTTTATAAACATTTTTCTGAAAAATCCAATAAAAATCCATATTTTTGAGGGCAAACTACCCCTGTATAAAAAACAGGGGTGTGTAACATAATATTTTTAAAGGTTTAGTTAATAATATTTTTTATAACGAATCGAATGGTTTTTGGATTATTGAAATCCGTTGAGTAGTTTTCGAGAAAGAGCCAAGTCAAAAAACCTAGTTTTGAGAAAAATGCGTTTTAAGTTTTTGTAACATAATTTTTGCATATAAAACGCTCATAACTAATTTTTTACCTATAACTTTACTTTTTTTCCTATACGAATTTCTTAAAACGGTTTTAGGACAGTATTTCTGTGATACTTTTATGTAAAAAAAAACGAATATTTTGAACTCTTTGAAACGAAAAGTCCACTTATGGGTCGAAAACAAGATTGCTCCTGATCCTTCAATTTTCACCAAACTTTTTTTTCAGCGATATGGATGGCTTTAAATCGCGCCTGGAGAAGACGCAATTGTAGCAGCGAGGACGCTGCTTATGATTGGTTACGCAAGACAAAGTAACTATCTCGTCTTCCCGCTAGTGGTTAGCATGTCCCTACTATAGGGTAAAAGCCGGATAGTTGCCCCACTTTTCAAAAAAGCCATATTATTCAAAAATATGTACTTACTAACAATAATGCAACATGTATATCAAAATATAGGTCTTTGACCTTTTATAGTAGCCTATTTTTGTAAAGATAATTAATACTGTTTTTGAGTAAATCCTGTTTTATTTGACCGGTCAAAAAAGGGATAGTTGCCTACTGTAGCGGATAGTAGCCTAAAGTTAAATATGCTTCGGGGGATACTTGCTTCGTGCGAGCATAGACGCATCACTATGATTTTTTTAGATATCAACAAATTTATATCAATTTAAGTAATTCAGTCGGAGAAATATGCTCAAGGCTATATTTAATAGGCGTTTTTTAGGCATTTTCCGTCTTTTTCTCTATTTTGAGGAGAAACTATGCCTTTTGGAGAAAATATCAAAAGAGCAAAGTTGTAGATAATAAAAATTCCTACAAATTTTGTCTTCAAAGTTTTTTCGAATTCCGCATAGTTTCGCGGCTTGCTTCTTTTTAACTTCCCAGTAGGAAGTTATTGTAATCGGTCCGACAATCGGATTCGAAATTTTCAATGTATTTACACGTTTCAAGGCCCCAATAGCATTTTAAACAAAAATTTGAGAAGAAATATGTGTGTGTGTGTGCGTACGTATGTGGTCATTTTTCCTGCACGATTTCGCGCGAACCGAAAAAGATATCGACTTCGTTCAGGTGCCGTTCGAAGCGTGTTCAAGGAAATATGATCTGAAAAGATTTTCATAAAAATTGGTCGAGCCGTTTTTTTGTTTGAACGACTTAAGTGATTTTTGTACCAGCACGATTTCGCGCGAACCAAAAAAGATATCGTTAAGGTGCCGTTCAAAGCGTGTTAAAGGAAGTATGATCTGAAAAGATTTTCATAAAAATCGTTCGAGTCGTTTTTTTGTTTGAACGAATACTGGGAAGTTAATCTTGTGGACCGAAAGGGTCAAAAGCCACATCTCAGATTTTGAGCTAAAATTATGTATTTGTATGAACAATTAAATGAGTTCAATAGTTGCAGTTTTTCAACGGCTTTTCTTTGGACGCTTTGATTTATCAAACCTATTCAACAATACAACGTAATAAACAGTGTAATTTAAACTCGAAAGGGCCTCATTCCCGCTCAGTTTATAACACGGTTAAATCGGACCGAGTGTGTAAAATCCGGAGTACCGTTCAGTTCAAATTTATGGACTGTGTAAAATCTGTGAGCCGTAGATTTTGAACTGCCCAAACTAGAACTGTGCAGATAAAACTGAGCGTGAATGTGGTTATTGTGTATTTGCTCAGTCCATTTCAGTTTTGAGCATTGAACATATCCAATCGGAACTTGAACCAAACTGAACCAAAACTGTGTAAAAACTTTGTAGTGAGTGTGATGAACTGAGTAAGCTTAAAACTGCACAGATTTCCTTACAATTTAACTGCGCAAAACAGAACTGTGCGATAAACTGAGCGTGAATGGGGCCTTTAATGCATGCAAAGAAACCAAAAATTGGTTGAAACCACAATCAGTAATAAAATAATTCAATAGAAATTATTTACCAATATAATTTCGACGCCTGTCAAAGTTTAGCCGCGGAAGATTTTTGCTCACAGGGACAAATCGCGTGCGCCTACTCCGACGGCTTAAATGGCACTGTGGTCTGCGGGAGGGGAACTTCTAATTATACCAAAGCGCTAACGCTACCAACATCCCTAACATAATGTAATCAAAACTGGGGCATGTATCCAACTGAGGCAACTATCCGTGCTTTACCCTATGCCACGCTATTGAATGCAGAGGCATTGAGCCTGACGGTTATTTTTAACTCGGTCGGCATCGAGGATAAGCAAATGGTGACAGCGGTGGGATCGACGAAAATTGAGAAGCCAAGAAAATGCGGAAGTCATCATTGAAACGCGTTACATCCACAAAACTCACTATTTGGGGTCTTTAGGTGCTGGTGGAATCATTGGCCTGTATTTCTTCAAAAATTATCACAGCCAGAAGGTTACAGTCAATGGAGAGGACTATAGACCCATGATTACTGACTTTTTCGTTTGCCAATTAAATGGCGTTAATGTGAAAGAGTTTTGGTTTCATCAAAAAGATGGCGCAAAATGGCATACAGCAGCCGACACAATCAGTTTATTGCAGGAAACATTCAATGAGCGCATTATTTCCCGTAATGATCTCCAAAATGGAATGACATCACACCTATGCATTATTATCTGCGTATGGGAAGTTGTTAGTCTAGGCTAATAAACCACAGACGTTGGACTTCTTCGAAGCGAACATTTTCTGCGCCATTTCCGATATGTGGCCCAGCTGGTCTTCCATGGCATTACATTATCTTTCCAATAAAACCTATACCATAGCCATTACCATGATTTTCATTTCAAAGCTCTCTACCTCTTAAAAGAAATGCTTAACAATTATTTTAATTTCTTTTTGTTTAAACAAATAAAATCTTACGAAAACTGTTTATGAAATGAATTTGTTAAATGGGTCCTGTCGCATAGACGACACCCTTGCTTAGACCACCCTTTCACGACCACTAGTCATTATTCTTCTGTTGTTGTTTTTTTTACAAAAATCATTACCATCACCACACACGGCAGCCAGGACGATTATTTAGAACCAAAAACAACAAAAAACAGGATCGTTTCTGCAGACGTCAAACAAATGTGCAATCAGGAAGGAAACAAGGGACAAAAGGGCCCCCACTAAAAAAAAAGGGAGTCAACGACAATTTTCAAAGGAAAAGCACAACGGTTAACGGCTTGCGACATTGTAACGGTTCATATGAGTTGTAAGGAATTACAACCGTCGTTGTCGTTGTCGTCGTCTAAGGACCCACAGTATGACCATTAAAGATTACTTTCCCTGTTTCCTTATTTCACTATATACGCTTGGTTGAATGCCAAGAAGAGTCTCTCTAAAGGTGAGGACACACACAGATCCTTTGCACCTTATAAGAGTCCGTTTTCACATTCATTATCCTCATCTATTGTCGGGCCTTATCCACACCTTTTGAAATCTCTCCACTGTGCCTCCATAGCCGCATGTACACCGCTGCGGTAGTCTTTGATGTCTCAATGAAAAACAGACGCTTTTCAAGGCACACACCCTATCAGAGCCGCGCCGGGGGTGAAGCAGCAGCATACACACAGTCAGAGTCGTCTGAAGGTTTTATAGAGGACTCAATCTCCTCTTTTTATCGCACGTTTTTCTACGGAAATGCAAAACATTCAGCAATAGATTCCACGCTATTTAACTAACGGCATATACTATGTACAGGAAGAAGGTCCTGTTTGCCGGCACATACACACTCCTATGGGGCATTGTGTGTTAAAACCTTTGACTTTTCATGAATTGTCCTTGCCATGACTTACCTGTTTGCGGAGCAGTCGACCAACCGACCGACGACGACCGTTTGGATTTTACTAGTTTTTACTTAGAACGCAAAGGGTGGCGCTTGTATGACGTTTATGAGGAAAATCGAGCCTTTCAGAATAATTAGTTATTTCGTCACGCTGTAACTTCTCAGGTCGGGCCTGATTGCGACAAAGTGGGACTTTTCTAGCGAAACAAAAGACACGTCATGTTTAGATAGTTAACGGTTCAAAGACTTTTGTAAGGATATCAAGGGATAATATACGTGACTTAAGGTATTTTTTTTTCACAGTTTTCCTATTCGTTTCCTTGAACTAATTCATTACTGGAATATTTGGTTTCTTTGTGTGTGTGATGAGATTCTCTTTATCGTATGTAATCGTTTTGAGAGTGCACCTGACGTAATTCTTTTTAATTTTTCATTTTGTAAGAACAAAATCAAAATGGAATACTTACGCAGACTCTAGTTTATGTTGATATGGTCCTAGTTTAGGTTGATTGTTATCTGCAAAAAAGAAAAGTTATTAATAAATTGGTTTTCGGTTGTAAAATGTAAAATATAAAAAAGAATTTAAAATATTAATAACAACAATAAAAGTTACTCTCAGTGAATGGTTTGGACCTAACGCATACTAATTTCGTACCATCCTAGCCTTAACTTTAACTAAGGATCTGCGACGGAATGATCACATATTCCAAATCGCCAATCATCGCATTGCTTGGTATATCTCAAGAGAAGCAAGTTCCTAAATGAGGCAGAAGTTTGGGCTACAATCTCTTCAAGCTCTATATTCGGCCTCGCCTCAAATACAATTCGTCTATTTCGACTGACGCCTGAAAAATCACTTTGGCGTGGCAGGACAATATGCAAAACCGCCATCAAACTTATCGATGATGGCATCTTTAGTACACCAAACTAAGCTTACTATTATTCATATTCATTGCACCACAGTTCTAAAGGCCAATATGCCTCTTGAATACGATGGGCAAACTACTCGAGAGGATATAATAGACTACTTTCCATAGAGAACAGAGAGGAAGATTTGTTCGACAAGCAGTTCGCGTTTCGAAAAGGAAGGTCGACAGTAGAAGCGGTCAATATGATGACGAATCTGACCAGAGCCGCACTCGAGAAAGGCGAATGCTGTGCGATAATAGCCGTGTTCCTTTTCTGCTATTTTTTACTCGTATTTACTACTCCTGCTCTCACAGAGGTATATATAGGTTTTACTCTAATCGACAAATTTTGCGTTCCTTTAATTTTTTACTCCGGAGTACTTAGAAGTAGAAAAGGAGCACAGCTAATATGACTGCACTGTGAATCAGATGATGAGGCAAGGCAATAGTGTACCGCACAATTTGCGGAGTCCCACAAGGATCCGTTCTGGGTCTGCTTCAGTCGATAGTAATATAGAACGGCGTACTGAGGTTACTATAAGCTTCGCAAATGATATAAGAATGGCAGTCAAGAGATTGAAGGCACAATTAAATCGAGATATATGCGAACAAACCGATCTGGGGTAACCACGAGTGGCTAGAAAACACTGGCTCAGAGTTCGCAGAAAATAAAACAGAGGTGGTAGTGATCACCAAGGAAAGGAGTGATGCATTCCCAAACGCCGATATAATACCTCAGTGTGACGATCTTTAAAAAGATCAACTTTAAACCACGCCGGGACAGTAATTTCAAAAGGGCCGCAACTGTAGCTTTTTTTTATGTGAAAGGCTAGAGCTCAGGGAAAGCCCTTTGTACTGTCGACAATCTATTTTTTTCGTATTGAGTGCAATGTCGAACAGCAAGCTCTAGTCGGGAAATAGTGAAGGGAGAGAGAGAAGTGAAGGAAGGAACACCTCCTACACCTACCACCCCCAACCATTATTATCGCGACTTTGGCATCGGGGCAACGAGAAACAACTCGCTGGAGTGTTATGGCTCCTGAAACGAGTTGAATCCCATCAACCAAAGGATGACATGCGCTGGTTGAGTGGGAAAGGACTGGCGGAGGGCTATGACAAGAGGAATCAGGAATGTAAAGAGAGAAGAAGAAAGAAGGAAAGTTATGTAGGTGGGGAAAGGCAAAGGACCATGGTGCTGCCGAGATTCGAACCCGGGACCTGTGGGATGGTAGCCAGGCGCCTTACTCCCTAGACTTCCGAGGCCCGCTGCGGCGTTCGCGAGAAAGTGATTCTTCTTCCTAGATCCATTCTGATTGGATTAATGTTGTAAAGAATTACAAAAATATTTTTTCAAAAGTGATTCTTTTTTCTAAATCCATTCTGATTGGATTAGTATTGTAAAGAACTACCAACAATTATTTCATCCTTTTTTGTGCATCACGGTATTGGTTTTTTTTTGAAGTAGGTTTTAAAAATTTATTTTATTTCGTACTTTTTAGTCCGTTCATTTTTTTCGGGGTTAATTTAAAAAAAATTATTTATTACAATAAGTATAACATGCCGTCGTCTAAAGGATCGAGGCAGTAGCTAAATAGTTTTTGCAATAATGTATTTGCGTACTTTCGGAGTTATTTAATAAAAAAACTTATTTAGTATGAGTACGAAACAAAATTCCCCGAATGAAATTAAAAAAACAAAATTTAATCAAATTTATTGTGACAATAGTCGATTGAAAAAAAAATGCAACATCCCGGAGAATCGAACTCGGAACCCTTGGACGAGAGGCACGTATTTACTCCCTGCGCTACAAGAGTGTTGCTATATACTGGCTAAATATGTACATAAGTCATATCGGAAATTCGGCTAGATAGTTCTCCAATTCAAAGGATAATTCTCTTACAGTCTGCATGAGTAAGTATGAAATTTCTCACAGAAGAGTTTTAAGTTACCGATGTGCAGATAGAGACCTGTTGAGTCGCTTCGTTTCCAGGAAGTTCTTCACATACTTGGTTGATGAGGGGAGAAGTGGGGTGGTACCTCTCATCATGCCCACTTCCCCCTTCATCAACAAAGTTCGTGAGGCAGGCTCCTGGGAGCGAATCGTTTAAACAGAACCATAAAAGTTTCCACGGAAGCCTGAAACTCTCTACTTTTTCCACCTCCGCACGCCTCTCTTCACAAAAAAAGCTGTTTCTTCTGTCTGCTCCGCGTATATTTAGGTCCATTTGTGCAGTAGTTAATCTGCTAACAAATAGTGCACGCATGCGTGAGTGAAAAAAAAATAACGTTATAAGTTTTTCAAGTTGGTGAAAAAGTGAAATTCTAAAAATTCATTTTTTTGGGGGAATTTAAGAAAATAAATCATAAATTCGGTTAAATAGTTCTCCAATTCTGGGATAATACTCCTACAGTGTACATGAGTATGCATGGAATTTCTCACCGAAGAGTATGTAATAATTCTTTACAAGATTAATCCAATCAAAATGAATTTAGAAGAGAAAAAAAGAAAAAAAGTCGAACTGTCCTAGCCGGGGTTTGAACCCGCGATAATTAGTTCGGTAGACTTTTACGTAGACGCTACGCCAAGTCTCTCTTAAGTATTTGGTGACAATAAAGAATTTTGTGATACCTTTGAAATAATTCGATCTGTTCAAGGTGTACTAATTTTACCAGCTTTTTTAAGCCTACCTTTGAACTCCTTTTTCAGAATTTAAAAAAAATTGAATGGCACCAAAAATTGAAACTACCCTCTCAAGCAAAAAAAGAAAAAAGCAAAAAAGTTATTGCGTTACAAAATTATGCGTGAACAGGACCAAAAAAAAAACATACCTACTCGTCGAATTAATAACCTCCTCTTTTTTGAAGTCGGTTAAAAAACAATAAAACTACAGTATATATTGATAAACTTCGTAGACTACATTAAAAAAACCAACTTACAAACTAGTAGGTAATGGAACCCTTTAGCATGGGAACCGTCACGCATTGTTGCACATAGGTTCCCACGCTAAGTGGTCCCAATACCTACTCAAACTATAACACGTGTTACTAAATTATAACCAATTTTAATGATCCTCTTTCCTTACCCTCGAAATAAATTGAAATAAGCTCATTCTATACACAAATATACTTGGGCATCCTAAAACAGAATATTTTATCAAAACAAAATTCATTTTAAAATATTGCGAGGCGAAGGGACTCAAATTAAAATTATCATAATGACTTCCCCATTCAATAATATTTCATTATAAAGGGTCAAAGATGAAAATATTTTCCCCATCCATCCTTATTAAGGAATTCCAACTGAAATATTTTATCCATTTTAATCTAAAAAAAAAAAATAAGAAAAAGAAAAAATTACCGAACCTTTATGTAATGAACATCTATCGATCTTCTTCTATACAATACAAAAGGAAATAAGCTAATAATCCCTATCGAAATGCCTTTAGTCTTAGCACGACTTATACCTGCCAAAAATATTTTTTTTTCGCCCATCCGTTTATATCCTCATATCGCCTCGTCTTTCTGAACGCTCGCTCAAAGGACGCCTTTTTTTTATATCTACCCATCATTGAGTTATTTTCACAATCATCTTCTCCCTTCATTTTGCGCTGGGAGATTATCCATCTTACTTTATTTAGAAGCGGATTATTTATTTAACTTTTTTTTTCGATGGTTTTTTTTTTGTTTGGTGTTTTTTTTTCGTTCGTTTTTATTTAATTTTTTCGTTGATTCCATTTATTTAAGGGATGTTGTAGTGTGGTACTTGAGGAGAAGAGGAATGGTTCTGTGAAGGATGAAAGTTGCACACCCACAAAAGTGCGTCCCAATTTTGATGTTTTAATTTTATTCTTAGAAGTTTACTTAAATATTGTATGGGTTCTATGGTAATGGAGATGTTTAGCTAGAAAAGAGAACATTCGACCAATCCACAAAACGTTCAACTCCGCAGCTCTTAGGATGGACGGTAGGTCAAGGAGGTAGCTCCGTCCAAGAACCGAGGACGAGGGACACAATTGGCGCCGTTTTGTAACTTACTCATGAAAAATTTTGACGTAACTTTAGATAAGGCTTGTCATATTCAGTATCAGCTATGACAGTAGGTGTCGTATGGAATTTTCAATTGGCTACATTTTCTCCAAAGAAACAGTGATGATCGACACCAGGAGAATGATTATCAGGAGATCGCGTGATTCCTGCCCCGTAGTTTGGGCTAATTTTGGCGCAACGTTAAACACCCTCACTTGGAGCTTGCCCGATGATATCTCTCTTCATCACACCCAGCATACTTCAGTAGCCTACCCGACTATAATTTAGCTGAGGAAAACCCTTAACATATATCAGGTCCTGATCAGGCAATGGTAAGGCATGCCACACCATGTTTTCCTAGTCGGGACCTGGTCAGGTACAGATCAGCAAATCCTTATCTTATGAAAAATAAAGGGAGTGGCTATTCGCACTGCAGAGTAGATAAGAGTAGATGAGAGTAGATGAGAGTAGATGAGAGTAGATGAGAGAGTAAATAAGAGTAGATGAGAGTACATAAGAGTAGATGAGAGTACATAAGAGTAGATGAGAGTACATGAGAGTAGATGAGAGTAAATGAGAGAGTAGATGAGAGTATATGAGAGTAGATGAGTAGTATATCTACTCTCATCTACTCTCTCATTTACTCTCATCTACTCTCGTCTACTCTCGTCTACTCTCGTCTGCAGTGCGAATAGCCTCGGCCAAAAATAAAATACATGAGATTTTCCTAGTCGGGACGTAGTCGAGTCCAGATCATGATATCTTCATCATTTCCATTACGAGTTTTATAAGGCCGAAAATCGAAAAGTATTGAAAGTTTTTGGAGATGGAGCTTTAGTAAACCAAGAAAGAACAAGAAGTTAATTTCCATTTGCTTGTTAAAAATGACAAGTGACAATCACGAGTTTTCCTTGCTCTGAAAAGGTGTGAAAAATTTGTGTAAAACATTGGTTTTGTGTTTTTTTTTAATAAGGTCTGTGAAAAAATTGGGTGTTCAGTGTTTAATACAGTTTGTGGAAAACATTGGTGTTTTTTAATTAGTGGGAAATGCCGAAAATGTCTACGCGTACAATTAATCAGCAAAGAGTGCGTCGACATCGTGCACCTTTAAGGGGACTTTCGTTTCAAAAAGTTCAAAATATTCGATTTTTTTTACATAAAAGTGTTCCTTAACATCACAGAAATACTGTCCTAAAACAGTTTTAAGAAATTCGTATAAGGGAAAAAAGTAAAGTTATAAGTAAAAAATTAGTTATGAGCGTTTTATATGCAAAAACTATGTTACAAAAACTTAAAACGCATTTTTCTCAAAACTACGTTTCTTGACTTGGCTCCACACTTTTCTCGAAAACAACTCAACGGATTTCAATAATCCAAAAACCATTCGATTCGTTATAAAAAATACTAGTAACTAAACCTTTAAAAATATTATGTTACCACCCCTATTTTTTATACAGAGGTAGTTTGCCCTCAAAAATATGGATTTTTTTTGGTTTTTTTAGAAAAATGTTTATAAAATGATAAAAATATTAAAAATTAAATTTTTTTAGGCTTAGTTACTAGTATTTAGTCTTATGAATAAAATCCCGTTGGAATTTTTACTCTATCTGTTACAGGAAGCCCAAAAACTGTGGAGCAGTTTAAAAAGTATCTTTTGGAAGATGCTCTCTGCAGTGGTCAAGATGTACTAAAAATGTGAAAAAAAATTATTTTTATATTCTTAATATGTTTTATAAAAATGCCCAAAAGGAATCAATTCGATAAATATAATAGTCTTTTCATAAAAAAAATTAAAAAGTGTATTTTATGTCAATTATGAAACGAAAAGTCCCCTTAAGGTCGATTCGCACAATACGGAACGTCAACGTCACGTCAAGGAACGGCAACGGCACGTCAATTTGGCTGTCGATTCGCACTTAACCGTCAACGTTACGTGAATTTTGCCGTTCAGTCTAAAAAAAAATTAGATAGAGTATTAATCGTATTCCGTATTGCTAATTTAAATTGTTATTTGGAATGCCAAAATTTAATAATAAAAAGTTAGCACTCATTGCATTATTTTTGGATAAGGAAGAAGAAAATTTAAATTTAGCAAAAAAACAGAAAAAATGGGTACAAAAGATATTTACAAAAAGAAAACAAGAAGGAGAATACCACACGGTGTATAAGTAATTGAATGACGATGAAATAAATTTATATAAATATTTGAGAATGTCGAAATATCAGTTTCACATCCTTTTAAAAAAAAACTGAACATAAAATTCAAAAAAAAACACAACTTTTTGAAAAGCTATTACTGCTAAGAAAATACTATTTTTTCTGCGTCTATCCAAAACCTGTCAACATTTTTTAACCCTTGAGATACTATTTAAAATTTAATAAATATCGTAAAAAAAATTAATTTATGTATAAATTGTTTTTATATTGTTTAAACAATATAAATACATATTTAATTGCGCACATTGAAATGTTTCTGGTTTCAAATAATATA
This sequence comes from Thereva nobilitata, assembly GCA_963855945.1. Classification (NCBI taxonomy): domain Eukaryota; kingdom Metazoa; phylum Arthropoda; class Insecta; order Diptera; family Therevidae; genus Thereva; species Thereva nobilitata. The sequence goes on along the minus strand of OY979698.1, from coordinate 93,922,834 downwards.
TAAAAACAAACATTTAAAATAAAAATCATCAAAATTGGAGTTGTCCCTGAGGACTAAGAAGTAAAAACCTTCATTGACTCGACTAAAATTAGTCTGAGCAAAAACAGATAAATACTTGAAAAATTCGAAATGCTGCCGTAACTACGTTCACATTCAACAGAATAGATCAGTCACGTCAAGGCACGTCACGTCAAAATATAGTTTCAAACTAATCTTGAAGTGCCATGACGTTGCCTATATGTGAACGCGTAGTGTAAAACTCATTCAAGAATATTATGACGTGCCGTTGCCGTTCCTTGATGATACGTTGACGTTCCGTATAGTGCGAATCGACCTTTAAATGCAGAAAATAGCGAAAATTTATTAAAATTAAGAAATCTCAATTTTTTGCGTTTATTTCAGAAACCTTGAACTTTTCGAGTCAGGTGTATAGGACCAAAATTAAAGCTCCGCGATATTCTTCATCAAAAATGTAATAATACTATTTTTCATAGGACTTGTAGTTTTAGCGCTATTTTGGTTAATAGAGAGAAAGTATCAGTTTTTTGTGGTTTTTCGTGATTATCTAGGAAACCCTTGGTTTTTCGAAAAAAGTGGTAATAATCAAAATTAAAGATCGCGATATTTCCCATCAAATGGCATTGAACTTTTTTACGTAGCACTATCGTTGCGGAAGATCAACGAAAAAATCAACATCCCTGAAAGTATGCTTACACCAAAACTAATATGCAAACCCCATCAAGAATTGGAACCCAGACTAGTGCTGCACACGAGACGAGACGAGATTTGGTCCAGTCTCGTCTCGGTCTCGAAAAAATTAGTATTTGCAGGTCTCGTCTTGATCTCTTCTCGTCTCGAAAAGTCTCGTCTCGTCTCGAAAAGTCTCGTCTCGTTTCGAAAAGTCTCGAATTTCACTGTCAATAATATAAATTGCTCAGTCTTCTGTATTTCGAGAAATATCAATTTGTGCCATCATCAGGAGGGCATGTGATTACTGCTTGTTATAGTCAGACAAAGTCTTTGTAGTTTCAGCTTATTATATTAGACTTCACCAGCTTTTTTATGTGAAAGTCAAGTATCAATACTACCAGTCCTTCATGAGTCATGACGTACTCGTTATTGTGCCTAGCAGTAAGCTTGATTTAAAGGACAGATGAAGAGTCTTTATGGTGCTAGAGGATTGGTTTGAGGATGCTAAAGGGTGGCTTTGAACTCCTGAAAGAAAACTCCAGGACCCACACTCGAATCTGATGTGGAGCCATCTGTGTGTAGAACCATACTAACACGTCATAGCTCTTGTCAGTTTAGAAATTTCCCCACCCCACTCTGGTGAGGTCTGGATATCGAAACCAGGATTTAAATTCAGCGTAGATGTCATAAAGTGAGATGGTCCATCCAGCAATCCCAACGGTAGAAATCGCAGTGTCCATAAGTGTATTCCACCCAACAGCGCGCTTCTCGTATATGAGTAATTCTTTTACAAACCGTACGGATTTTGATGAAAATTGACCGACACATCTCCGATTTGGCTAAAACTTTTTTCACGGATTCTATATCGAAAAATAAGAGATACGTGCCCGAGGAATTTTTTTCCCACGTATTTTCGAAAAATACAAGTGATTGAAATTTTGAGAAAAGCGAGTTTTTTGGCTTGGAGACTCATTTTTATAAATGTATAACTCCGGTTCTATTTGAGCTACAAACTTCTTTTCTTTTTCAATTTAAAGCTAAAGGACTGAACCTTGAGAAAAAAACATTTTAAATAATAATTTTTAACAAATTCTTATTGTTATTAACAATTTAATTGTTTAAATCAATTTTTTACAACGGCCCCAACCTCGTAGGAAGTTTTTCATATTTTTATCGTATTATCCATTAAATTTTACATAAAAAACATGTTTTAAAAATATGGTACCTTTATTGTAACTATTGTTAAAACATTAATTTATATAGCACTAAGTCAGCACTGGTCTAATTACTGCTGTGTAGCTTGAAGAACAACATAGCCCCGGGAATCGATGGAATAGCCGCTGAACTCGTTAAAAAGGGAAGCATAGTGGTATTAGAGAAATTATATGAACTGATCGCCAAAATATGGATGGAGGAATACTTGCCGAACGACTGGAAGGAAGTCATAATTTGCCCCATCCATAAGAAAGGGGATAAAGTACGCTGTGAAAACTATAGGGGGATTTCATTACTTTCTATAGGATTTAAAATATTCACAACCTCCATAAGAAGCAAGCTGGAACCTATCTCAGAAAGATTACTAGGCGAATACCAAGCCGGCTACCGGAGAGGAAGGTCAACCACCGACCAACTCTTCACACTAAAACTCCTAGAAAAATGCTGGGAGAGGAATGTTAACGTATACCAGATCTTTGTAGACTTCAAGCAGGCATACGACTCCATCCAGAGAAAGAAGCTACTTCAGATCCTGCTCGAATTAGGTGTAACAGCTAAACTAGTACGTCTGATACAATTAACTAACCTCGACACAAAGGCCCGAGTAAGAGTTCAGAACACTCTTACAGATGCCTTCCAAGTTAATCAAGGGCTCAAACAAGGGCATGGACTGGCGCCTATGCTATTCAACCTAGCCTTGGAAGCAGTCATCAGAAAGACGTCAATTCAACGAAACTACACGCTGGTAAACAAATCCGCTAGGTGATCGGGTATGCCGATGACATCAACATAGTAGGCAGCTCAGTTAGAGCAGTTAAGGAATGCTATGCATGAGAATAAACGAGGATAAAACCATGGTAATGCTGCATACACGAGTAAATAGAGCAACGATAGGTAGCAACCTAACGATAGATGAACATAAGTTAGAAGTAGTGTACCATTTCGCATACTTAGGCTCAACAGTGACGAATAAAAACGAAGAGCTAGAAGAAATCAGTAGGAGAATTCTACTCGGAAACAAAACGTTTTTCGCACATCGTAAATTGCTGAAATCTCGAGCAATACATCGAAGGACGAAGTTTACGCTATATAAGACAGTTATTCGCCCTGTTATATACTACGGGAGTGAAACATGGACGCGCACACAAAGGATAGAGGACATGCTAAATTCCTTTGAAAGGAAGATTTTGAGAAGCATAATAGGCCCAATTTGTGAGGAAGAGACCTGGAGAATCAGATATAACAGCGAGTTATATCAAATCTATGACTATATAGACTTAGGGCCTGTGTGAATTCTATGACTAAAATTTAGTGTCGATAATACAGTATTTAGTCTTTTGGCGAGTAGACTAAATTTTACGACAGTTGACTAAATTGTTGTTATGGTTATAATTTAAGTATTTGAATAACTGACGGAATTTAGTCATCAAAAGAATTCACACAGCAATTCCCTACACTATCCACAAAAACTGCAAAATTTAGTATAGTCATCAATTTAGTTACTATTCGCACAGGCCCTTAGTGACGTTCATAAAACTCAATAGACTTCGCTGGGATGGACACGTCGAGCACATGCCCGAAGACAGAGCAGCAAAGAAGGAGAAAGACCCGTAGGCAGGCCGAGGAAAAGGTGGAAGGATGCGGTTGTTGCAGATGGGGAGACATAACTAAGCACATAGAACTGGAGAACTTCGGCCAGAAATCGAGAAGACTGGAGGAAAAGATTAGAGGAGGCCAGGCTCAAGTCAGGCTGTAGCGCCATTGGAAGACGAAGCAGAGCCAGCCTGCATACTTCAACGCCCATAACCCTAAACCTATTCTATCCCTCGAACTGAGCTGACTACAAAACATTGCAGGATGACGTGACTAACGATATAACGGACTGGGAGTACAAAAGGTGATGGGTGGGTGGCTTGAGAATAGAACTGTCACATAAAAAACACTTGAACAAAGATCACAATAGAAAATGCGGGATCCCGCGGGACCAAGAAATCACCCAATTTCTGTTCCAATAGAATCTCATGCTCGGAAAAGCGGGGAAATTTTTATTTCCCCTCGAGCAAGAAACCACAGTGGATTTTTAGGTGGAGTGAAATCTTACGACATTTTCAACATGCCAAAAACAGCTTGTCATGTCAACCTAAAACGATTACGACGTGCTGAAAATAATTTCTTCATTTGGTGCATTACTACAAGATTTTGAATAATTTCATAAATAATTTATTAATTTCAATAGTTTTATGTCATTGTTTTGAAGACACAAGTAATTTTTGGGTTATGGTCTCTTGATTTGCACGAAACATCCCAGAAAGCGTTCCTTCACTTTTCGGGATTTTGACAAAATTTTCCCCCACAAATCAAGTAACTTTTCGCAGGCTACGACAGGACAGGTTTTCTATTGGAACAGACCTATAGTAAGCTACATTGGCTTTCTTTGCCCTATGTTCGGTGGTGAACCTCCAATTTGGCTTTGGGTCCAGAATAACACCCAAGTACTTAGGGGATCACCTGATATCAGAAATTTCGAGAAATAGGCCAGTAGGTAGACCCAGGAGGAGATGGATAGACTCTGTGACGGCTGACGCAGAGACAATGCTGAACATCCGGAACTGGAGACATGCTGCAAGGGACCGTCAAACATGGAGAAATGCCTTAGAGGAGGCCAAGGCTCGATTTGGGCTGTAGCGCCATGGATGGACTTAGCTGATCAAGATTGGCTCAGTGCGCGACTATTGACTGAAGGTAGACTGAAATCAGGGATTTTTGTCCTTTTGATGAAAGATCAGTTCTTTTCCGAAGTAACGGGTAACCCACAACGTTTGCACCACTCGCTAATCTGTTCAATAACCATCTCTAAAATCTTGCTGATTGTAAAGAGAAACTTTCCGGATACAAGAACAACGATGTTGTCTGCATAGGTGACTGCCTTTGTTCTGTCGTTTTTAGAACCATATCCATAACCATAAGCCATAGCAGCGACACCATTAAGAGCGGAGTCCTCCCTGGTATGTGCCACGGCACGTCATCTTTACCATTCCACTGTTGCTGAATCTGGTGTGGATGGTTCTAATTTTCACCATAACTCTTAGGACACTCAGAAAACAACTAAACTAGTTTTAAGACTCCAATTTTATTTCGCTACCACTAAAAACATTAAAACGCGACCCACAAAAAAATCCAATCAGCCTCCCAAACTTCACAAAATAAAAATCACAACAATCACTCCGTGCATAAAAGGACCCTAAAAACCGACTTAAAGGCTCGGCAACTATACTTGACAGCATCGTAACTTCCCTTAAATCTCCACGAAACTCCTCTCGTGCATGCATCATTTACAAGAAACATTTTCGTCTGCTGCCACGGAGAGGACGTGTTAAGAGTTATCCAGGAGGAGTCGCCTGAAAGTCCTGGACACACATTCGCAGCTACACCCCTTATCCACCCCCAGCCTCTCTCCCAGCCAGAGCTCACCCCCATCGCTGCTGACTGAAACTTAAATGCGCGCCAGCAAGATTTTTCGCATGGAAATTTCCTGTTCTCACCAGTGCTAACTAGAAAAGGACCTAAGCTCCCATAAGCTTTTTTATTGGTCGTATGAAAGGATTAAGTCGGGAAATTTATTACTGTGCGGGCATTCGGGATTTTATATAGAGGTAGAGGATGTTGCGAGAGTATCACCAGTGAGATAGTGGCTGTATGTGGATTTAGCAAGTGGAACTCTTATATTCGGTTAAACGCAGATTTCCAAAGAGGATTTCGTCCTGACATTCCCGCTAAGGTAGGGCTGGATTTTTTTTTGCGCTCGTTCGTTCGTTTTTTTTGTTTTTGTGTGTGCTTTGTTTGTTCTTTTTTTTGTGCACACAGTTTATATTGTTTTGGGCTTTAGTACTGCTCGCACGGGCATTATTAAGAATTATTTTTGTTATTTACCCGAAATGAACTCATAATCAGTGTTATTTTTCTAATATGGCATGTACTGCTCCGAGGGTTGAGAATTATATGTTCGCCTTTGGAGCCGGCAAGTGAGAGCTGTACGAGCACAAATAGCATTTTCGTGCTTTTAGTAAATGTTATTTATAGCATTTTTGTCAAAATGTAGCAACAAAAAAGAGAGATAACACTGTTCGGAGTTTTGATAAGCCTTTATGAAGATAGTGTAACATATTTACTGTCAGCAACAGCATATGCCATGGTAAGTCTATATAGTAAATCTGTTGACTACATAATACTACGGCATGCGAACGGTTTTACCTTGAGACATTTTGTCTATTTTAAGTGAATAGTTAAATTTAAGCGATTGAAGAAGGGAATCTATTCGAATCGAGTCGTGTTCTCGTCTTCTTTCTTGGCGAGGCATAGTGTGGAAAATTTATGCGACCACTCACTCGGACTATTGTACTATCTCTACTTCTTTTACCTCACATTTGTAGTCTACACCGCTGGCACAGGTTCAGTAGTTTGCCTTATGCCTTGTCGCGTGTCTGGAGGGTGCTAAAGAGGGAGGTGATGGACCTGGCTCTTGAACTGCTGGACCAAAGAAAAGACGCCAAACAAGCAGAAAATTCAAAACAACATTTTTTGTAACGGGGATTCGATTTCGCTAAGTCTACATACTCAATAGATATACTTGGAAAGGGAAGATCCTTCCTGACAGAGTGTCCATATCAGGATAAGGCATTATGCAACTGGGCGCGCTCGGTTCCTAGAGCAGATCGTTATACGACAGTGCAAAAAGTACCCATTGCCACGCAGTCCGCGAAACGAAACATTTTTGCAGTGAACGAGAGGTTAGCCCGAGGCAGTAAATTTCCCGTCAAGCACAAGAACTTGGCATTTCCCAAACCTTAAGTTGCGTATTTTGCGTTGGGACTTGAGTCTACACCCATACAAATAGTGCTGCACACTTGACGAGACCTCCAGATTAAAAGTCAATACGAGACCGAGACTACCATTCGAGATCTCGCGAGACATCTCGAGGTCTCGAAATCAAATCGTTATTTTGAAATCGTATCGACACCAACTATTTCAGTATCTTCACGCTGCGCTCTTTGCACAACATTCGGCACCAATACATGACTTGAGCAGGCTGCGGAGACAAGGCGAAAAGTACGCAGTCCATAAGCATTTAAATGCCAAATCTATTCCAAAACAGAAGAGGTATTTTACTGTCATTTCATTTCAACGCATTTAAAATGAAATGCGTTGAAATGAAATGAAATGACTGTAAAATACCTCTTCTCTTTTGGAACGGACTCTACGTAAATGTAACTCTGCACAAATTAGAAATCAACTTTCGAATAATTGATCCCCTCTACCCCGCCCTGTTGCCACTGCAAAAGGCAGATTAACGTGTCTACGTCTGGGAAATGACTAGCATAGAAGGAGGAAGGAATATTTGTATACAATTTCATTAATATGGCACATATTGATATTTCTCGAAATACAGAAGACTGAGCCATTTGTATTATTGACAGTGAAATTCGAGACTTTTCGAGATGAGACGAGACTTTTCGAGACGAGACGAGACCTGCAAATACCCATTTTTTCGAGACCGAGACGAGACTGGGCTAAATCTCGTCTCGTCTCGTGTGCAGCACTACATACAAAATTCAATTAACCCAGAAAAAGAAGATAAACGACTACAGCCACAGTCGAGCATTCGCTGACTGGGTTCTGGAGCAGTTGGGCGTGGGCACCAATTTCGGACGTATAATCGTCTTCAGCGACGAGACCCAAGAACAGGCAAAACTGTCGCATTTGGTTATATAACAATCCACATGACAGATGAGACCCATCAAATGGATTCAGAAAAAGTCACACTTTGGTGTGAATTTTGGGCTGGGAGGTGATTGGCTCTTACTTCTTCCAAATTGAAGCTAGCGCCGCCATAATTGTCATCGGCGAGAGTCGATGATAATCAATTTTTGTGTGGCCTAAATTGGAAGATATGGATGTCAATAACATGTGGTTCGAACAAGACAGCGCTACGTACCACACAGAGCAAACAATTGATTTTCTGCACGATAACATCGACAAGGTGATTACCTCGCGTTTCGGCAACGTTAACCTGGCCACCGAGATTGTTGCTTTTAACGCCATAAGACTTTTCTTGTGAGGCTATATTAAATCACGGGTCTATGCGTCATTTTTGGACCCAATACTTCAGCAAAGAAAAAGAGGATAGGTTTTAAACTCAAAGTGTGACGGATCACTCTAGTTCATAGGGTCTCAACGTGGGCGATAACGCCCCCTTGTGGGCGTTTGGGACTTGCTGGGTGCAGTAGAAGACCCAGAGAAATTTAGGGGGCGCTGAGATGGCACAGTGAGGGCATGGCCAGGTTAAAAAATATAGTCTAAAAAAACAAAAAAGACACGCTAATCACGTACTAATAAAATAAAGTGCCCTTTTACATGACCGGACACCGCACAGACAAAACGAACAAACGAGCTGGGTTTATTGCGAAGAGGGTGAGAGAGGACGATTAGGAGGGCAGACAATTTGAATGGACACTCTCAGCGGACTTTTCAATGCACATTTTGACAGTTCCTGCGTTATTGTTGTTCCTAGGACAAGAATGCAAAAGAGAAATTTCAAAAAGCAACAACAAAAAGATCTAATAAGCTTTGGATATATCGTTCGTTCGTTGGTGTTCGCCCGCATGAAAGCCCATGCGACACTCCATCGGACTTCAAAAGAGAATTGACGATTACAGCTAAGTTTTGCCTGTTCGGTGTCCGGTCGTGTAAATCCAGCCATAGTAGACAAAAAATGATCGAAAAACACAAAAAGCGGGGTTAGCTCTACCCGCTTTCGAGAAAAGGCGTTTTGAATTTTGGTTTTGGGGAAAAAAATATAGTTTAATGATTTCGAATGACAATGTAATGATATAACGGTCGATTTCCACAAATAGGGTATCTTTGTAATCGTAAGGAATGCGACTTTTATTTCATTAATAAAAACAATAGTGTACGATGGAAAAAATAGAAATAAGAGGGGTTATTTGTAAAATAATATGAAAAAAAAACAATTTTTACTCATGTAACTCAAAAAGTAGATCGTTAAGGTCCTTTTTTCTGAACTTTTTTATCATCCACAAAACTAACCTAAAAATTTCTTGGAACACTCTAAGACTTCAGCCGGCTTGGTTTTTTTGCTATTTGCCATTTAAAAATAGGTATCATTTTTAAGTATTCAGAAATGTTTCCTACTTTTTTCACTCTAATTCAAAAATAAGATCGTTAAGGTGCTTTTTTCTGAATACTTTTAACATCTTCAAAAGTCTATTAAAAAATTCGTGAAACAGTCCAAGACTCCAGATGCCTGATATTTTTGCTATTTACCATACAAAAAATACTATAATTCACTGATCTGTTTTTACTGTTTTTAATGCTTCAAGATACTAAAAACAGATCAGTGAGTGACCCTTATTTTTGAATAGTATACGTTTTAATTGTTCTCATTGAAACATTCTTCTTTAAACTCAGAAATAGGATAGGAATCATATCTTAAGCCGGCTCTACACAATGCTATCAACACCCTCCAACGTTGGACGCTTGATGGTTCGACGTATTGTGTGGCAGACGCTCGAGCTACGAGCGTCCAATGCCCAGCGTCCAACTTTTGCGCTTGGACATGTTCCAGCTGTGATGGGTACCACCCCAACGTTGGAAGCTAACTTTCGAATCAAAGGTTCATCGCATCGTATAGAGCCGGCTTTATCTTACGACTATATCTAATATAAAGCCGGCCAGCCTACACGATGCGGTGAACGTTTCATTCGAATGTGGGTTTCCAACGATTGAGTCAATACCCACATCAGCCCGAACGTGTCCAAATACGAACGTTGGACGCACGTTGGACGCTTGACATTGGACACACGTAGTTCGAGCATCTGCCACACGATACGTCCTACCATCAAGCGCCCAACGTTGGAGGGTATTAATAGCATCTTGTTTACAGTAAGCAATACAGGCAATAGCTATTTCAGATTCGCAACAGAACGTAAGTAAAAAAAATGGGTGGCTCTAGAAAAAAAAATATTCTCAAAGTGGGCGGTGGGCAAAATAAGGTTGAGAAACTATGCTCTAGTTATAGGCTATTGATTATGTCCTAAAAAACGGGGCAATAAGGAACTAAGACTTTCACGGGTTTTTATTGCAGGAATCGGTCAATGGGTCATTTAAGAAGAAAAAGCCGCGGAGTGCTATTAAATTGGGGGTTGGAAATTGGAGATAGGGGTGAAAATGGACCCTTTCGAGTGTTTTCAATATACCTCGCAAACGAAGAAAAATTTCGATATACTTTATATAAAACTTTTTGTAGAGAATTAAATTTCCCATCGAAATGGCTAATTCGAAAAATTTTGAAAAAAAAATTTTATGTCAAAAATGTTGAAACAAAAATAAAAAAAAAGCCAAAATTTTGATTTTTTTTAGTTTTTTTCTTTTTAGCCTATAACTTTTTCTGGGTCAGAGATAGGTATAGGCATTGCTTTATAGAAAAAAAAGTAGACAAAATTTCCTTTAAGATGCTAGTTTGAAAAAAAATGTTGGTTAAAAATTGACCGAAATATGGCCACTCGAACATAGCTTTTAGCGTTTTATACAAACTAGCACTCTATTTGCTTCAGTTAATATATTTTTATCACAAAAAAAACACTTCTCCATTGTAAAATTTAAATTTCATATGAATCGACTGAGCTCAACGAATACGAAAGATATACTGACACGTGAACGTGTTAATTACAATTTTATTTAAAAAACACCATGGTTACGTATTGTACTAATTAAGAATTTTCAACCAATAAACTTAAAATACCTTTTTTGTTGAGAAAAATAATAATTTTTTCAACAAAATGAGAATGAAAGCATTATTTGTATGACGGATAAAAATTGAAAAAAAGCCATGTTCGAGTGGCCATATTTCGGTCAATTTTTAACCAAAAATTTTTTTCAAACTAGCATCTTAAAGAAAATTTTTTCTACTTTTTTTTCGCCATCCCACCAAGGATCATCACAGTCATTGATTGTATATTTTCCAAATTAGAATCTTCTGTGGACATTGATCGAAAGCTTCTGCACTTGAAAATTTCACCAACTATAGACCATCACATTTTTGCGATTCTCCTTCTTTTCCTACAGAGTTATTTGCTCATCAAATAAATTGATTAACACACTATCAACGTGCAAAAAGAAAAAAAATTAAAACTTCTTCACTAAAAATTAAAACCATCACCAAAACCCAATAAATCTCTCATAGCAGCATCATAGCGAAAATATGAACAGCATCTCTAAATCGTACAGAAAATCATGATAAATCGCTTCTCTCTCTCTTCTTAAGACGTTCAAGAGTTTCTGCGATAAAACCGCTTTCAAAACACTCTGGCGCTAGCTCTATTCTGAAACACCAGAAAATCTTTACATGAAGCTTAATAAAAACACAATCAAAGGATAAAACAGCAGCGGCGGCACCGTCATCTAGCACCGTAAGGATCCAAATTGGGAACGGGGCGACGGCGTCGGCGAAGCACAAGAACTTGACTTGTTGTTACCACAAAATGAGTAAATCTTGAATGGGTTTGGGTTGGGATGGAGGTAAGGGTGAGGGTGGGATTACGGAAGGATTAATAAAAGGATTCCAGGACGTACAAAACCATCTGTGGCACCACTCATGAATTTCTGGGGTAGGGGTTTTTTTGGGAATCACTTGAGGTTGAGGTGCGGAAGTTTTGTTTGCACGATCGAATTTGGGAAGGGGAAAAGGAAGGGATTTGTTGCGATTATCATTTTCCCTTTTTTTGGTTATAATTTATCATCGTAAAGATTAAAAGATTTTGTTGCTATACAGTTTGTCACAAATTTCTTTATGACAATCCGTTAACTGAATGAAAATTTTGCTGCTTTTTAGACATTTTGTTGGGTCCTGGTTAAATCTTTGTGATAAATCACCTTTTTTCACCATTTTTTTTAAATATCAAAGGCTGATCGCAGCGACACCACTAAACGATCGTTTGACAAGTGACAGTTTGACAGTTCGTGTTACTTTAGGTCTGTTCACCAACGTGGCCCAGCTCAACCTGCAGAACCAATTTGATGGACCAGTAGGTAGACCCAGGAGGAGATTGATATATTCTGTGACGGCTGACGCAGAGGCAATGCTGAACTGGAGACATGCTGCAAAGGACCGTCAAACTTGGAGAAATGTCCTAGAACAAGCCAAGGTTCAATTTGGGCTGTAGCGTCATTGATGGATAGAAACATGGAAATTGGTGCAGTGGTTGGAAAGTTGTTTGCGTTTGAAAATGGAGAAAAATAATGTAAAGTTCCGTTATATTTTCCAAAAGTATTACGACAAAGAGAAGAAATCTGCGCAGGCTTCTGAAAAAGGCTTGGGCAGTGTACGGTGAAGGCACTTTATCAAAATCTGCTGCGCAAGATTAGTTTGTTCGCTTTCTGATGGTTTTGATGTGTGTGAGGCTTCGGTTATTTAAAAAGTCAAGCAAGATAGGCAAGTCAGCAGTGTGGATATGGATATGAGGCTAGGTAGCAACCAGAAAACTGTTTTGAACCATATACACACACAAAGAGAAGTGGTCACAAAGAGAAGTTCTATCTACGGGTTCCGAATCGAATTAAAGATCTACGATGCCTTACTGAAACGCAATGAAATCAAGCCATTTCTGAAACGTCTCATAACCGTTGATGGAAATGGGTCACGAACGACAATCGGAAACGCCAAAGATCGGAGAGATGGTGAGCAGCCACAAGAGTTGACGAAACCAGAATTGATGTTGAAAATGGAGTTGTTGTGTATATGATGTACCTAACTGGACGGAAGTCGTCCACTATGAAGGTAGTCCCACTTGGTGAGACGATTAATTCTCGACTCTACTGTGGGCAACTAGAAAAATTACGCCAGGCAATTACACGAAAACGGTTCAGTTGAAAGGAGTTGAATAATAGGAAAGGTGTTCTCTTTGATCAGGGCAAAGTACGACCACACACCTTCTTTGATGCCCCGTCAAAAATTGGTAGAGCTTGGTTGGGAAGTTTTCATAGTCCACACAGACATTACTGACTAACTAGCTGGCTTCAAAAGAAGAAAACTACTCGATTCAGTTTTTCAACCAGAAACAACAGAAGTTCTTCACTGATGGCATCAGGCCTAATAAAGGGTCTTTCAACAAGAGGTGTCATTTTAAATTTCACACCATTTTTGAACTGTCAACGTACAACTGTTATTTCGATGACATTTGACAAGTAACAAGTAGGAGGTTTGCAGATATGAATCTATACACACGGCCAAAGCGGTGTTGAAAATGCATGAAGAAGATCATCACTTTTTTAAACAAAATTATTCTGAGTAATGAGGCTCTGACTCAGCCGGCTGGTATTGAGGATATCGGCTTTGCCAAATCAAGGCCCCGTTACAAAAATAGTTTGTTTTGATTTTTGTTACAGTACAATACAGTTGTCTATTGCTTCTTTCAAACCAAGCTTCCTACTGGATATGTACAATGACAAACGATTACGACCTCACAGACTGGTAGTACAAAGGATGACTCCTAAGCTTGGACTTTCATCTGGAGTCGAACCCAGAAAAATAATCGAACAACCTCTTCATCAACAACAAATGTCGGGTTGGAATGGTTTTTGGGTTGGTGGTAAAATATGGACCATACTTTTTTGAAAATGCTTGATTCAACCGTTACAGTGAATGGATTCCATTTAGCCCTTTAGTTTAGTATTCAAAAGTTTAAATAAATCTACCCTGCGACTTTTTGACGCTATAATAAAGAGAAAAATCGTAGGAATTTAATGAATGTGTTTTGGATAAAATCGGTTCAACAGGTTTTTGCAAATAAAATAAAAACCACGAAGTAGGGCAATTTTTTTTTCATTTAATTATAGCGACTGTAATTATTGTAGAATCTTGTTTCAGGATTTAAATTGTGTCTTCTGTTGGTGCCTACCTACAATAAAAATTTGATGAAAAAATAATAATAACTTTTCGCGTAAATCGCAAAAATGTAAAAACAGCCTTTCTGCGGAAAAAAGTTGGAACAAGGCCCACAATTACTACGTTTATACGTATCTTCAATCCGAAGTGAAACTCCCGATGCGTTTATGAACAATGGGAGTGAAAATCCAAAATACTTTCTGGTTTGAGATGACAGTTCTGAGCTCAAATTTAAAATGGCAACCGCAACAAACACAAATATAACCCCAATGTTTAATTTAATGTGTTTAAAAAATCTATAAGTAAAGAAAAAAAACTTATGAGGCAAAATAAAACACCCCCGCTTCTTCACTAAATTTTTTTCCTTCTGAAAAAAATTATAAATTATGCTCCGGTCATCTCACTCCCAGTCAGCGTTTATAAGCATACCATAAACCGGGAGCGATGTTTCGCTCCGGCTTTTTCTTGGGGAGCGAAAGTCCAAGTTCTAGATTTTCACTCCCCGTTTATAAGCGGTGTTTCACTCCGGATCGAAACTTCCATCCGGAGGGAAACTCCGCTTATAAACATGGTAAATGGTCCTAAAGTTATTTTGAAAAGCCTTATTTATTGGCAAAGAGTTGCTCTTCTTCTTCTTCATAAATGGCGCTACAGCCTCTCGAAGTCTTCTCTTCCAGTCGTCTCTACGTCTCGCTAGCTCTCTCCAATTTGTTATACGAAGTTCCGTATATCTTCTTCTAGCACGTTACTAACTAATTGCTCCTTTAATCCCTCATGGGACATAGGGCGGAAACAGTTGTTCTAGGTCTCCGACTCGACGGGTTCCTTGCGGATTCCAGTCGGGGGCCTGTTTGGCTAGATTCTCGTTTTCGCGTCGCAAGGTGTGGCCAATCCAATTCCATTTCCTTCGCCTGATTTGGTCGTCTATCCTTTCTTGGCCGGCACGGTGCCATAGCTCTTCATTTGAAATTCTATCTTGCCAGCGGATTTTTAGGATACGATGTAGGCATCTGTTGATGAAAACTTGGGTGACTTTCCATATTTCGCAACCGTACAAAAGAGCTGCCTTAACGTTGGAGTTGAACAGCCGCAATTTGGTGGTAATTGAGATCTCCGTCGATCTCCATATGTGAAACAGGCACGCATATGCGCTTCTTGCTTTATTAACTTCCCAGTAGGAAGTTATTGTAATCGGTCCGAAAATCGGATTCGAAATTTTCAATGTATTTACACGTTTCAAGGTCCCAATAGCATTTTAAGCAAAAATTTGAGAAGAAATATATGTGTGTGTGTGTGTGTGTGTGTGCGTACGTATGTGGTCATTTTTTCCTGCACGATTTCGAGCGAACCGAAAAAGATATCGACTTCGTTCAGGTGCCGTTCGAAGCGTGGTCAAGGAAATATGATCTGAAAAGATTTTCATAAAAATTGGTCGAGCCGTTTTTTTGTTTGAACGACTTAAGTGATTTTTGTACCAGCACGATTTCGCGCGAACCAAAAAAGATATCGACTTCGTTAAGGTGCCGTTCGAAGCGTATTAAAGGACATATGAATTGAAAAGATTTTCATAAAAATCGGTCGAGCCGTTTTTTTGTTTGAACGACTTAAGTGATTTTTGTACCGGCACGATTTCGCGAGAACCAAAAAATATTTCGACTTCGTTAAGGTGCCGTTCGAAGCATGTTAAAGGACATATGATCTGAAAAGATTTTCATAAAAATCGGTCGAACCGTTATTTTGTTTGAACGACGTAAGTGATTTTTGTACCAGCACGATTTCGCGCGAACCAAAAATGATACCGACTTCGTTAAGATGCCGTTCAAAGCGTGTTAAAGGAAGTATGATCTGAAAAGATTTTCATAAAAATCGTTCGAGTCGTTTTTTTGTTTGAACGAATACTGGGAAGTTAATCTTGTGGACCGAAAGGGTCAAAAGCCACATCCCAACTAGTTTATTCTGGAACTGACGCCTTCTTCTGTACCGCCGTTTTCGGTAATAATACTACCGAGGTAACAGAATTTATCTACCAGTTCCACGTCGCGGTTATTGAGCGCTGTTCGTTCAAGGGTGTTTGCATTTATCCGCATTTCTTTGGTTTTAGTCGGATTTAAACTTAAGCCTTTGCCAAATTGTTTACCATGTTTTTGAGGTCCTGGTGTCTGTGGGCCAGCAAACAGATATCATCCGCGTAGTCGAGGTCCTTAAGGCGGTCTAACAATCCCCATTGTATGCCACCTGTTCTAGTATCTAGAGCGCTGACAAGGATGTCGTTTATTACTATAAGAAATAGTAATGGTGAAAGTAGGCATCCTTGCCGTACTCCTGAGCTCACTTCAAACTTGTCGGGTAGTTTTCCATTGTGAAGAACTCTGCACGTTATCCATCCACATATTTCTTGGTCGTCCTACTCTTCTCCTTCCTGATGGTCTAAAAGCGTTGCTCTATAAACCCATTTTCATGAAATGTATGTGAGGTTTGGTTTATTAATACCGATTTTATCCAAAACACATTCATTGAATTCCTACGATTTTTCTCCTAATTATAGCGTCAAAAAATAGTAGGGTAAAAATGTATTTCAACTTTTCCGCTATCCCCCCTGTACTGATTAGCGAACGATGTTGACTGACTTGTTTGGCCTGAAATTGGTGCTATGGATTTGGACAACGTTCATTTTAAGCAAGACTTACTATAGAGCTACTTTCCACACAACGTGTGAAAGAATAGCTCATTTAGAACGACGCCTCTTGTTGAAAGGCCCTGTAAAACGATGTGGATTACTTAAAATCTATAATCACTTCAAAATGATCGTGTACCTAGTGACGACCACTTGGATACAACATTTTAATAAAATTTGAGTCTCTGCCTTTGTGTGTTCTAATTTCCTTAAATTTCAAATACATTTCAAGCCGTAAAAATTTAAGCTGAAGACCGACCCTAAAGCTAACCGAAAGTAAATTACATCCTCGAGTCGCATGACTACATTCCACAAAAAGGCATACTTCTACTAAAAATTATGTCCTTTTCCTTGATTTACGGCGGCTTTCAAGATTTTCATCGTGGAATTCCACAAAACATTAAAATAAAATTACAATACCATCCTATTGGCCATAAAGCCCCCCGGCAGCCCCCGGCCGGCGCGCATGTGGGGGATGCCAGCAAGGCAATTTTTGCAATAAATACAACAAGAAACACAAAAAATTTTGTAATAATGACTGTTAGCAGGATGGTTCCCAAACACCGTATGATTTCCCAATTTGTGGCTACGGAAAAACATAAAACACCCCACAGGAGACAAGGGTAGCCCCCGTAACACAACAACAGAAGATGCTAGTGCGAAAATCCGGGGCAGGATGCGAGCCGGGCCCGGGGGGAGGCACATCTATACAAGATACAACGATACTGGATACGACTTAAAACCGCCGAAGTTTCGTTCTGACGACGGTGACATAAATTGTCTTGTGGGACTCCTGAGAAGCTTGGGGCGCGTCGGCCCCACTTTGTTGCTGGGAGTCGATGGGGTGTTTTGGAGGCATCTTCTTGTTGAGGTGATTCGTGGCTCATGGGGGACTTTCAGGCACAACCAGGAAGGACCATTAACAGCTTCGAAACTAGTCTCCAGGGACATCTTAACGGCATCGCATAGAATGCTAGCAGCTAAATTTCGGGGCCAAAGTGCCGACTGCCGTAGCCTGAGCTATGTGGGGCTCCGCTGTAGCTCTGGCGTGAGAGATGAAAGGAATATATTAAAAATTTATGTTTCAATATGGCGTGATACAGCTTGGCGCTGGAGCGGTTTTTTGTTCTTAATTTTCATCTTGAGGCGGAGCGCAAAGTGCAAGCTGCGGCAGTAAGTAAGAAAGTTGGCGCGCGGCCACGCAACAAAGCCACACGAGCAATTTATGGAAATTTATAGCACTGCCATTCTTGAAAGTTATTTCGCCTCTCAACGCACTCTCGACTCGCCCCGATTAGTTTCCTGCGGAGAGGTGTTGACGACCTGTTTCCCTATAAGATTTCATTTTTAATATACACATGCACCCCGAGCCTGATACAACGGTTCGTGCCATCCGGTTTTGGGGGGGGGGAGGGCGACAGAACGTGCGGATGAAGAATGCGGGGGAGTTCAACGAGGAGCAGCATCTTAATTTCACCTGGTCTCGGACTGGTGCTCGACCTAGAGCACATTTATCCCCCAGCTTCCCAAGACCCATAAGAGGAGCTCCAGCAGCTCTCTAGGAGCCAGTGCCAGTGGCCCAGAATGGTTCTGTGAATGCACCCACCCTTGATCTGTGTGTGCAGGAGTTATGCAAAGTACCTGGAAACTTTGCACAATGCCGCATGTGTGAATTATTGCATTAAATTTAAATAATGAAGAGTTATGGGAGTTAATTGATTTAGGGGTTGGTGGCAGTGGCAAGAGGCATTGAATAGGTCATTTTTGTGTGTGTGTGTGTGTCCGTTCAGGATTGGGGATTCATGGAGGACTTAAGCTCTTTTATGTGGATTTGAATTCACACCGCCACCGGGGCTCTATGCTTTAATGGATGGGGACTTCATGCTCTAACGCCAGATTTTATGATTGAGCTAAGAATTTTAATTGCGTTTTGATTTTATTGTTTAGGTGTGAATGCAAAGTTTTCAAGTTTAATTTATTTAGTGGTGATCATTTTAGAAAATTATTGCTTTTATTCATTTCGATTACCGTGAGAGCGTAGGAGGTTACTTGTGGGCTGAGAGGAGTTGAGTGAGGGCGGCGCACAGTGGGACAGAATCCCAAAAAGCTGGCCAAAACCTCAAAACGTGCAATAATCGCTTTTGAAATTTCTTACTTGCTGGTTTTCCAGGTCGCTGATTACGAATTTGACATTATTTTTTTGAAAAAGCAAGATGGCGGATCCAATATGGCGGACGACCACATGAAAAAATGCATATTCGCGGATGAAATTCAATTCCCGGGGGTTTTCGAGGTTGATGATTACAAATTTGACATTATTTTTTCAAAAAACAAAATGGCGGATCCAATATGGCGGACAGTCATATAAAAAATTTATATTTTTAGTTTTAATACAATTTCATCGTATTAAAAAAAATTCAGAAGCATAAAAATAGTATCGTACACAAGGAGTGTGCCAATAAGTGTGCAAATAATTTTTGGAAACAAAAAAATTATTAACAGCATGACAAATGTTGGAAAGTGAAGGAAATATAGCGAGCCAACCAGAAAAATAAATTCAAGTCGATCTGAGTTACGAGGGTGAAATAGGGGTAACTTTAAGGGGTGAAAATGGTTTTTCACGATTTCCAGCGAAACTAGACCTCCAATCAAAAAAAGTTGAATATAAAAGTTGTAGGTAATAAAAAGATCTACAACTTTTGTACAAACCATTTTTTCACATAACCTCAAATTTCCGAGAAAAATTGAAAAAACTAGTGTTTTTGTTTTTGATTTTTATGTCCTTTAAAAAAAAATTTTTTTTCCACGAAATTTTATGGAAACTTACCTTTTTATGTCGCAAATACGCTGTAATTTTTTTGAATTAAAATATTTATTTTTACGTTTTATTTTGAATTTAAACCTAAATGCCGGGTTTTCACTAGTAGAATTAGTGGTAGAGTATACTGGTCGAGTACTAACTATCCTGTGAACTCACCTAATGAAAACTCGGTTATAGTAGAGTAGAGTGGGATAGCACCGTGGTAAAGTTACTCTACCGCTTAAAAGTAGGCCAGTTACTATACCACTAATTCTACTAGTGAAAACCCGGCAAAAAAGAGACCTCATTTTCAGCCGAAAATGACCATGTTCTGAAAACATTTTTTTCAAAAAATCTAAGGGTTTTCTCTTTTGTTGAAAGGTCTAGTTTCAGATGGTGTAGAAAAAATTAACATGACTATGGACCAATTTGCCAGGAAACGCGAAAAACTTAAAAAACTTGATCTCAAAAAGTTATTTTTCAATCATTGTTTTAAATCGTGAAAAACCTTTTTCACCCCTTAAATTTACCCCTATTTCACCCTCGTAACTCAGATCGACTTGAATTTATTTTTCTGGTTGGCGCGCTATATTTCCCTTACTTTCCAACATTTTTCATGCTGTTAATAATTTTTATCATTTTTGCCTTTTTAAAAGGTATCTGCACTAGCCTAGAATAGGTACAAATAAATACAAAATAATAATTCATTTTATAATTTACATTTTTATTTTTAACACATAGGCACTATCTATTCGCTATCGCTATCACATAAATCGATGTCGGAGTCTAAAGTAGACACATCAGTTTCATCTTCAGTGTCACTGTCATCGGGTACAACTAAATGTGTAGCATCTGACGACATTTGTTTTCTTTTAGTTTCTTTTACTAATTAAAAGGCGGCAAAATACATCTCTCATTGTCAAAGAACGGCTGGTTTTGCGAGAGAAGTCCTGACGAAATTTTTTAATATATTTATTGCAACTTTCCTGGGCTTCTTCAGACATCTGACCGATTGGAAGCAAAGCCGAAGCAATGATTTCTGGGCCATGAATGAGCCGTTTATGAACTGATGGTGGCAAGCACGATCACACCATATTGGATCCGTCATTTTGTTTTTTGAAAAAATAATGTCAAATTCGTAATCAGCGACCTCGAAAACCCCCTGTTATATAGTTTTCAAGAGATTCCTTGCCATTTCGTTCAAAAATTAGTTTTTCTCTGCGTTTTGCAAAAAAGTTGATTTATTTAAATTCATATCAATAATTCTGCAATGAATATTTTACGATTATACATATTCGATTTAATTCCACTCACCTTCATGAACAGAATCCATTTTTAAACTTTTCAAAAGCACTAATTAGCACTATTTAACAAATAGTTATTTTCAATGCACAATATGTGTTAGAAACTTCGATAGCTGCGTCTCGTGTAACGGCCACTTTCGAACTGATCCTACAAAAGGAGAAAACGTACCTGTACCCCGAGGACAGATGTTCTGTGACCCTCGGGGCCCCTACTTAAAATTCCGCAAAGAGAAAGTCCCGAAATAGAATCTTCATTTTAGGGGTTTTTGGCCAGCCTTTTGGAATTCTGTCCCACTGTGCGGCGGCGCAGAAGTATAATAATGAAACATTCCAAATAATTCCTAAAATGTGAGTAGCTCTCGTGAGTAGCATAAACTACTAATTCTGAGTTTTATAGCCGCATTCTAAAAGCAGTCACAAGTCACAACGCAATCACAAGTGCGTGGTGAGTCACAACTTGAGGTAATTTGGTATTCTTATTTTACAGTCACAATTTAGACAAACCACAAACAGGGTTGCTTAGAATACAAATACAACTGATAGTCACAAGAGTTGAACTCTCAATGACAAGCACGAGTCTTAAAAGCTTGTGACTTATGACTGGTCACAATTTAAAATGGAAGGAAACGAGAATGGATTTTTTATGTAAAAAAATCAAGCTTGGGAATCACTTTTTACACAAACAGTTCGTCATGTCATTCAGGTCATAGTGCAATATTTTGTAGTAGGTTTAGTTTTAATGATTGAAGAGAGGAGGGTAGGTTAGGGATCTGTGGGTGCTGGAGTAGATGTCGAAGAACTTTAAGTTTGAACCTACTTTGGGATGTTGTGTTGTAGGTGTTCGGATATACTGAATGTAGAAGATTGGGCCATAGTTAAGTGGATCTATTAAAAAATTAACTTCTAGCCCGTAGTGTGCGCAAAAAGAAGGACTTCAGAATGTGGAAAGCCGATCGGGCTACTCTTGTGTTGCAGGAAAAATGTTGTCGGGCAGAAAGTTCTCCTTTTTTGTAACACTATAACCTATTTTCATAAATAAGGTAGCACTGCATGCAGAAAACTCCCACCTATCTAAAATTGTAGAAGTGACGGTTCTACCCTACAAACTTTAAGAGTTATGAGTCATCAAAGTCAAAGTTTTGGTTTTTTTTTATCAAAAACTAGCTGGGACCCGGTGCGCCTATGCTGCTCCCATAAGCCTTCTTATCCATTATACATAAATATTCCCACATTTCCGTTTCTCCTTACCATCTTTCCAAAAAAAAATCTTGTTGATCAATTCTGAACTCATTTCTTAGAGAGCTTCAGGATGCCCTATATTCAATGTTTTTCCATTTGTAGCTAGAATGTCAAGATTTTCCGATTTTGCAACTCTTGAACACCCTACATACAGCTAACCGGGAAATGACGCTTATTTGGCAAAACTCTTCCGCCATATTGGCCTCACAATTTTGAATTCGTTATTTACTACCTAAAAAACTACCATATACCGATTTTAATTGGAATCGGAATACAATTCGCAAACTCGTCGGCCATATTGGTCCGGCCATTTTGAATTTAAATTTTGATGATAAAGTCGTTATTTGCTACCTTAAAAAACCTCAGATACAGATTTTCATTGGAATCGGAACACAATTAGCAAATTCGTCGGCCATTTTGAATTTATAAGTTTTGACCACAAATTCGTTATTTACGACCTTAAAAACCCCTAGATACCCACTTTCATTGGAATCGGAATAAAATTGGCAAATTGGCCGTTATTCACCCCCACCTCCTCACCCCCCGCGCGAGTGGGTGTGAATAATGGTAACCCCCATTTTTTTTAACGGATTCTGATTCTCCGAAGACAAATATCAAACTTTTGTTAAAAACATTTTTTTATCCGAAGCTTCCCTGTACCCCAAATGAATGATTTTTGGGGATAATTTTGATTTTTGATGATTTTTGAGGGTTCAGCCCCCCTGAGCAAAAAAAAATTTTTAAGATAAAAGTTTCTTATTTCTCTTCGGAGAATCAGAATCCGTGAAAAAAGGGGGGTTGCCATTTGAAATTTTAAAGTTACCCCCCACCACCCAAGTGGGGGTCGGGGGGGTCGAGTTTGGTATCGTTGGATAGATTTTTGAAAAATGTTAGATACATATTTTTTTATTTGTCTTTCCGATGTGTATTTCGCGAGTTATTTGACCGTTCCGGGACTTTTGGGACACCCAGTATATAGATGTCAACTTTATGAAAATAGGTTTAGTCCAGTGAATAGCGTTTTTTGGATCCGAATCCTTTCGGACAGCACCGATTGACGTGAAATTTAGACAGTACGTAAGTAGAAGCTCAAGGAACAAAAGTTATATTGTGTTGATGTGTGCTTTTTCTCCTGGGGGGAATGCCACCCCTTCGAGGGGGTGGTTATTGGCACACTCAAAATAACTGCACCGAATCGATAGGGGAATGGATTGGAAGCAAAAAATGTTATATGAATATTTTTCTTTAAATCAATATTTCCCGAGCTATTCGCGATTGAAATTGTTGATTTTTCATCTAAAAAATTCATGGTTTAGAGCGGTTTTTCACGAATTACTTAAAAACTTTACGTTTTTTTCAAAAAAACAATTGTGGCAAAAATGAAGCTTTTGAAATAACGAATCGATTGGTGTTTTATTTATTTCTGTATATAAAACACAACTCGATTTATGAGTCGTTAAAGATGACCGTTTGCTCGCCGAAAAATTCATTCGCATCATTCAACGTTAAATCAAGGCAAAACGGCGAATTTTACGAGAAAAACTTATTAGACCATATTTAAAGTACTTGAAAAGACCTTTAAAATGAGCTTTGGTACAACTCATTAGCATCAAAACTCACGAAGTTATGATGAAAATAATATGCTTGTCTCAGTTTTTCGTCAAAAAAAGCAACAATGAAACCAATGGCTTCACGCCAAGAATTGGAAGTAAACGAAACCCTTGTACAATTAACTTTATTTAAGTATTAACAATATGTTCTAAAAGTTTGAACGGTTTAGAATGCCTATATTTGAAAAAATAAAATAAAAAAAAAATTTTAAAAACAAGCTTCAATTAGATAAAGTAAGTATAAAATATTTTTTTTGAATCCACCTGTATGTAACTACAAGTAAAAGCTTGGGGGCGCTTTATCAAACTCTATCCTATTGAATTTTTGTATTTAATAGCGCCCCAAGCTTTTACTTGTAGTTACATACAGGTGGATTCAAAAAAATTATTTTATACTTAGTTTATCTAATAAAAGCTTGTTTTTAAAAAAAATTTTTTATTTTTTTTATTTTCCACTTTTTAGTCTCATGCGCCATTTTGTGGTGGCCGCCTTATTGGATTTAAGATGCCGTCACATATCTTACTAACACAGCTAATTGTATTCTACTTTTCATAACCCTTCATTTGATACCCATATCGAGGGGTTGTTCGTGGTGGCCGCCATATTGGATTTAAAATGACGTCACATAGCTTAGTGTATTCTACTCGTCATACTCTTTCATTTGATACCAATGTCGGGGTATTGGAAAGAAAAAGGTAATCCGCCTTTTTTTGGTGGCCGCCATATTGGATTTAAGATGATGTCACATAGCTTACTGTATTCAACTCGTCATTCTCCTTCATTTGAAACCCATGTCGGGAGGTTGTAAATGGGATGGGCGCCATATTGGATTTAAAATGATGTCACGAAGCTTGCTGTATTGTACTCGTCACACTCTTTCATTTGATACCCATGTTGGGGGGAGGTTGTATAGAAAACGGTAATCCGCCATTTGTGGCCGCCATATTGGATGTACCATAAAATTGAATATACTATATTGCATTGTCTTCAGAACCAAAGGTTTTAGCCAATTTCGAATATCACCGGGTATCGGGAAGTAGTCGAAAAATCGATCGCAAGATTTGTCCCACACAGAAAACGAAGTTAATATAAAGCTTGTAAAAAGTTAGATTTATGTTTTGAATTTTGAATTTTTAATAAAAAAAATTCCTTTTTTCCGCAATAACTAAAAAACTAAGTGAGATACGAAAAAAATAAATAGATACAAAAATGAAGGGCTTTTCTTGAAGAAAATGTTGGTTATTGTTTTGATTCTGTACGATGAAAAGTAATTGAGTAATCTTAGTTGTAAGTTCGCATGTGAGTGCGAAGGCCACCTTTCTCGAGTCATTTAAACTTTAAAACTTCAAAAACTAAGGTTTCAAGACAGTTCAACTTTGCAGGCCTTGTAGCCCTTGAAATTCCCTGCAAATAGAATTTTAGAGCCGTTAGATATCTTTAAAATCTTTAAAGTAATCGTTAAAAAACCAATCTCGTTTTCGTTGAAATTGCATGTAAATGGTACTAATCTCAGTAGCACTTCAAATTGGGATGCAATTTTAGAAGCCAGTAGGTAGGTACTGTCGGAGCTCCACCCGAACATTTAAAAAAATTAAGACGGTCCAAGACTGTCAGCTATTTTGGAACAGATGCCGTTTGAATCTTTTGTAAAGGCTACCACTAAGAGCAGCGCTGTAAGACCAGCATCCCTTGTAGCGACAGTTCGGCCGACCGACCTGGGCGAAACATCATTCATAATCATCCAATAATTGACACTCAAAAATCTCTCTGAAAACCTAAACAATTTTTTGCATCATTTTGGTTAGGAGCTCTCCTCCACATCACTCCCCCCCCAAAATTGCGATAGCAAAAATATATGTCCCCGCCTTAAAATTACTATTGGAGCACTCAAAAATCGCTGTGAAACCCTTAAAATAATTTTTGGAGCGATTTTGGCTTGGAGCCGCACCTAATTACGACATTAGAAGACAGCACTCCTACTATTCCAGAAGGTCCATGTTTGTGTTCTAATTATTTTCTAGTTTTTGGTACAGCAGATTTAAAATAAAACCATTTAACTTAAAAGTTTTTTTTACCTATTTTTATTATATTCTTTTTAGTCTTAATTCAGTCATTTTTGGATTTTACTCTTTACAAAATTCTGGTGAAGTGATTTCTTATGCATACCATATTTCCAGTGCCATTTTCAATTTTCTAATTTTGACAACAAATTTATTATTTCCGACCTTAAACACCCCCAAATTGCTATTTTCAGTGAAATTGAATCGTAATTGCCAAAATCGTACCGCCATATTGGTGCCGTCATTTTGATTTTTTTAAAATTTTGCCCACAGATTCGTCATTTGTGACATTAAAAGCTCCCCGATACCGATTTTCAATGGATTCGGAACACATTTGCAAAATTCATCCGCCATTTTGAATTTTCAAATTTTGACCACAGAATCGTCATTTGTGACCCTAATAAGCCCCCGAAACCGATTTTAAATGGATTCAGAAAACATTTCCAAAATTCATCCGCCATTTTGAATTTTCAAATTTTGACCACAGAATCGTCATTTGTGGCCCTAAAAACCTCCCGAAACCGATTTTTAATGGATTCAGAACACATTTCCAAATTTTTAATTTTCAAATTTTGACCATAGAATCGTCATTTGTGGCCCTAAAACTCCCCCGATACCGATTTTTCAATGGAATTGGAACATAATTGAAAAATTCGTCCGTCATCTTGGAACCGCCATCTTGATTTTTTTACAAAATTGTCAGATGACACTGAGACGTTAGCTCAATGTGTGTGAAAAGTTTCATAAGAATCGGTTTAGTAGAAGTAGTTGGAAAAGCTGTTTTATTTTCCCAAATAATAACAGTAAAAACTTTGTATTATATATCCAAACTAATTTCTGATTGAATAATTATATTAAGTTTTAACCATTCAAAATCATTAGTAAAACAGTAAATAATTATCGCTTGTTATTGTACAGTTGCCATATAGCTTTATTATTATCTTGGCCAGTTTCACACGGGCCGACAAACAACCAAGAAAAATCTTCTGAAAAACTCGGCCCGTGTAAAACTGGCCCTTAGAAACTCGCGTTTAGGTGATGAATAGAACACGGATCGGATTTCTCTCCATAGCCTCGCGACAGAACCCCTCACCAAGCAACTACGAATCTTCTTATATCTACAAAAAGCCCAAACCTTCGCATGGCTGATGAATCGTACATGAAATTTATTTCGCTCCATAGCCTCAGGATAAATACCCCCTCAACCATCGACATCGTGAACAGACATCAGCTAAAGAATGGGAGTTGAAATGCTTGCCCTCCATACCCCATCGCCTATATTCTCCGTCGCCGTCTCGCGTTGCGTCTCGCGCCTCGATAAAAATTCACTCTCATAATAGCCGTATTGCCTTTTTAAGTACTCCGGAGTAAAAAATTAAAGGAACGCAAAATTTGTCGATATGAGTAAAACCTATGAATTCTCTGTGAGAGCAGGAGTAGTTCCAAGTAAATTCGAGTAAAAAAGAGCAGAAAAGGAACACGGCTAATATTTTCCAAACGCGCCTAAAGAAGTATAACTTCAAAAATATTTTTTTGTGAATTTCGGGGGTGGTTTCTAGGAGTTTAAACATTTAATTTAGTCATAAAATATATTCCAGTATGTGCAAGAATGTTTATTTTACATATTTAAACGTGATTTAATCGAAATATTGCTTAAATATATTGTTTTTAAATTGTTTGTCAAAAGGGGTAGTTTTCACCCCCTTAAAACAAAAAGCACACATCAGAAATATATAATTTTTGAAGAGGAGGGCAAGATGAGCTTAATTACCGAATTTCATTAAAACCGGTGCTGTCCGAAAGAATTCGGAGGTAATACTCTATTTTTACCGCTTTCAACTGGACTAGTTATAGGGTTACAGGGTGACATGCAAAACATTAAAAAAACTTCCAAACGCCCTCCCACCAATTTCCCCTCCCAGCCATACGATTTTTTGTTCGTCTATCCAAAACCTATCCACAGCCGGCCACTTTGTAACTTTATGCAATACACCCTGTATAGATTAGGAAAAGAACAGGTACTAGAATTGATCCCTGTGGAACACCGGTTCATATGGTATGGCGTTCAAATACGACGACTTTCAATGTAATTTTATTGACGGCCAGAAAGAAAACTCCTAATCCTGCTATTGGGAACTACATCGATGCTAATAGCTTGGAGTTTATTGAAGGAAACAGGGTGCCAAACTCTGTAAAAATGTTGGAAATGTGTAGAGCAACCAGACCAGACCCAACGAAGGGATGGATATTTTGGTTGATGGGCTCTGTCACCACACAAAAGAACGTCGCCAGTATATCGGTTTGATCCAAAGCCTTACCAACTGTCGTGTAGAATTTGGTTGGATTCAAGAAAGGCCAGTTTTGTTTTCATTATTGACCCAGTTTCCAGGATAAACTCCGGATCAGGACATAAGATTTAAAAAAGAGCTCTAGAGCTCTACATTCAGTGATGGGGGTAGGAGAGCACTCCTTTACCTATTCTAAATGTGATCAAAAATCCCTTGTTAATCAAGTCCGATTAAAATCTTGAATTTCCAAATAGTGGATTATCCCCAAACAAGTGTTACTCGACCACAATTTCAATTTTCTAAAATACTCAATTCTAATTCCGTGATATTTCCGGAGTCATTACAACAAAACTTCTCTCTCCTTAATACATCCAAATACAGGTGAGAAATGCAAACAAAGCATCCTCCCCAGACCCTCTTCCCTTTTAATGACTTCTTTTTAAGCCATCATTTCGCCGCAGTTTTTAATCGACTTCTTTATGGACTTTAGTATGAAGTTCTTTCATTAACACCTCACGCCTTCCATAAAAAATACGCGAAGGCAAAAAAAGAAATCGCGCAAAAAGGGGTAAAAGGATGGTTTATTGTAGGCCAAAGAAAAAGGTGTAAAGTGGTTTCCTTATGTATTTCAATGGACTTCTTCTAAAGCCGCCGACGGAGAGATCTGATATAGGCCCCCGAAAAAAAACCCCCGAAGGGGGGAGAATGACGGAGAGGAAGGCGTATTCTTTTTTTTTTCTTCTTTTTTTTAAAAGAGAGTTTTTAATGCATTTAAAATTTCTCCTTTTTTTAAGACATGTTTGAATTCTTGAGGGAAATTTTCAAAGTGCCTCCGGGGACTACTGAAATCTGTTCAACTTTTGCATTAATTAAAAAAGAAGAAAACAATTTTTTCGCTGTTCTTATGACTTTGCCAAATGGGAGTTGGTTGGTGATAAATTAGAAAGTTCATTCAATTATAAATTTTTTTAAGACAGAGAGAAGAGGCGCTACGATGACTTTTTCGTTGAGTAATATTGGATCAGACCTGGAAAATTTATCGCCTCTCAAGGGAAATGGGCCTATTTAGCAATGAAGTATGCAGATATAGTCATGTTCCGGACAGGATCATGCACTTGCGATAATAAATTGGAAGAAATTCAGTTGTTAAACAATTAATGGTGCCTCGGGGGTTTTACTTTGATAATCGGAAGACATATGGGATTAGTTCGTGCTGATCTATGAGATATCCGCGGAGACTTTTGAGTATAAATTGGTATAGGTTGTTCAAAAAAGACTTAGAATGCGTTGAGAACGTTGATTAACGTCTTGGCCGTTCTTCGATGTCTACCGAAGAACAGCCTGTCAAGAAAATCAAGGTTTTGAAATCGTTAATTGACAATTAGAGACATTGTAATGATTTCTGACTACCAAAACGTCATGTCGTTCCGCAACCGCCCTATTCGCCTGATTTAGATTATTCTGACTTCTGGCTATTCCCGAAATTCAAAAAAAAAACAAAATGCTCCAAGGATATCGTTTTAAATCGATTGAAAGACACAAGGCGAATTGAAGAAGGTTTTGAAGACCATTCCGACTTTAACAATCGACATCTCCTTAAACACCTTCTTGACACCTTAAACCTCTTTCACCCTTCGTCCAAATTTAAGAGTCAACCTTTGTACTTATAGTTCGAAGGACGAAATAGAGGACAGGATAGATTAGTAACAGTCTGGACGGTGTTAAAGTAGAATGGACCATGAGTTGGAACTCTTGGGTCTTGGGTGTCAACTGTAACAAAATTCTAAACAAAAAAATTTTGTAACGGGGCCTCAATTTCACAAAGAGGATATCCTCGCGTGGTTTAACGATCTCGAACTGGTGGAAGTGCGATCATAACCTCCTCGTGGTGACTGACCCCGGAAACTGTCCTGAGAGGAATGGGCTAATATGATCGGGCCCACCAAAGCCAAGATGAAAAGTTATCGTGTCGAGGGTAATGGGTAATTTTTGGACTTTTGCGTAATGCCTTATTCTAATATGAAGGCTCCGTCAAGATGGACTTTTCCCTTCCTACGATACTAATGGGGCTTTTATGGACCAATCAAGCTGGGTAGGGCCAATACAAGGAGGACCAGAGTGAAATTGGGAAGCCCCATGGAGCTAGCCCGAGCCCGGCTTTCGCAAGGACTGCGGTCAGAAACTCAGGAACCCCAATTGGCCGGAATCACCATAGCAGTGATACATTGTTCAAAGAGATCTTGCTCGAACAGCCAAGTCTAAGCGAGAAGCCACTAGGTAGCTGAAACTGTTCTGGCAGTCTGGCTACAAATATAAGATATAGCTGGGACCCGGTGCGCCTATGCTGCTCCCAAAAGCCAATAGTAGTAATCAGGTGATATGAATTTTAATATACAGTAGGAGAATTTGAAAAAGGCAATTTTTTGGTATTTTTGATTCCAAATAACAAAATGTGAAACTATTAGGGATCTGATATTTTGATCGAGACAATAAAAACCATCCACTGACATGGCATTTTTCGAGATATGAATTTTCATACATTTACTACCTTAAAAACTACCATATACCGATTTTAATTGGAATCGGAATACAATTCGCAAACTCGCCGGCCATATAGGTGCGGCCATTTTGAATTTAAATTTTGATCATAAAGTCATTATTTGCTACCTTAAAAAACCTCAGATACAGATTTTCATTGGAATCGGAACTCAATTAGCAAATTCGTCGGCCATTTTGAATTTATAAGTTTTGACCACAAATTCGTTATTTGCGACCTTAAAAACCCCTAGATACCCACTTTCATTGGAATCGGAATAAAATTGGCAAATTCAACCATATTTCTGCGGCAATTTTGAATTTCGGTCATATTTCGGCGGCCATTTTGAATTTCGAAAATCGGGCTTAGAGGTGTATCATAGGAGACCTCCAAGGAACTTCATGCAAAAATTCAAAGCTCTGCGATGATTTTCAACGAAGCTCTCCATGACAGCGCCATCTATGAGTGGCTTTAGAAAGTAATAAAATCGCCTATGTTCTAAGTTTGAATGTAAATAGCACATGGTTAAAATTTCATTAAGATCGGTTGCACGGTGTAGGAGCCTATAGCGATCATACATACACACATTCATTTTTATATATATAGATAGGGTGTAGTACAATAGGCCAAACGAGCGGCCGAGGTACTTCTGGACCCAATACCTCACCAAAAGCAGAAGAAGAAGACGGGGTTGTGCTTGATCTCCGGGCTTCAATTCTTGTGCTAACTGCAACTTATGAGCATGTCTTTATGGAAAATGCGGTACAAACTAGTTGGTGATCGCCAAATGACCAGCACGAGTTGGAGTTTTCACATCACTAACTTGTAGTAGTTGTACCACTAAATGGTAATAATGGCGTCGAAGACTACTGGTGGTGCCGGTACACCAAAGAGATAAGTCTTGAGAAACACAAACTGTTAATAGGATCCTTTTTTATAAGCTTTATATTAGCTTCACTTGTAACTATGTAAAAAAAAATCTTTAAAGTTAAATTTGACCCACTTTCCGGTTTCCGATTAGGCTGAAATTTTGCATATACGTTTAGTTTGGATGACAATGCAATCTAACTATTTTGTAAAAACAATCAAGATGGCGGCCGATTTTCGCAATTGGGTTCTACGACCACCCGAGATGGGTATCAAGTGAAAGGGTATGATAGGTAAAATACAATTAGCTGTTGTGGCGTCATTCCAAATTCAAAATGGCGGCCACACAAAATTGCGGAAGACATATAAGAGACTAAAAATTAGAAAATATCCTTATAAACTTCAAATTTTGCACATATGCATAGTTCGCGTGACAATGCAATCTGACTTTTTTATAAAAAAAAATCAAGATAGCGATTCCAAGATGGCGGGAGAATTTTGCAATTGTGTTCCCCGACCGCGCAATATGGGTATCATATGAAAGGATATGATAAGACGAATAGAATTAGCTGTGTGGCTCCATTCCAAATTCAAAATGGGGGCCAACGCAAAATGGCGGATTACCTTTTTCTTTACAACCCCCTCGCTATGTGTATCTGATGAAAGGGTATGACGAGTAGAATACAGTAGCCTGTGTGATGTCATTTTAAATCTAATAGGGCGGTCGCCATACAATAGACATATGATAGACTAAAAAGTAGAAAATAAAAATAAATAGTTTAAAATATCTAAAAAAATACGCTTTTATTTTAAAATGATCTACAAAGTAAAAAAATAATTTTGAATGTAAAGTCTGTATTGCTTCAGCCAGTATTGGGAACAGCCTACCTTTAGAAATCAAGCTCAGAATTTAATTAATGAGGTTATTGGTAAAAATTATAAATATAACTTAATTAAATGTAAAAAAGCGTGCCCCTCAAAACGAAGTAAACACTGGT
The DNA here is from genome assembly GCA_963855945.1 of Thereva nobilitata. Classification (NCBI taxonomy): domain Eukaryota; kingdom Metazoa; phylum Arthropoda; class Insecta; order Diptera; family Therevidae; genus Thereva; species Thereva nobilitata. The sequence goes on along the minus strand of OY979698.1, from coordinate 93,890,593 downwards.
CCTCCTGGGAGGAGTTTGGACAAGAAATAGTCAATCTCTCCTCAAAAGATAGTTCATCTTATTAGTGCTGCACACGAGACGAGACGAGATTTGGCCCAGTTCTGTCTCGGTCTCGAAAAAATGGATATTTGCAGGTCTCGTCTCGATCTCGTCTCGTCTCGAAAAGTCTCGTCTCGCCTCGAAAAGGCTCGAATTTCACTGTCATTAATACAAATTGCTCAGTCTTCTGTATTTCGAGAAATATGAATATGTGCCATATTAATGAAATTATATATGTACAAATATTCCTTATATTCTCATGATAGTCACTTCCCAGGCGTAGACATGTAAATCTGTCTGAGTTACAAAGAGTCCGTTCCAAAAGAGAAGAGGTATTTTACAGTCATTTCATTTCATTTCAACGCATTTCATTTTAAATGCGTTGAAATGAAATGACAGTAAAATACCTCTTCTGTTTTGGAATAGACTCGGCATTTAAATGCTTATGGAATGCGTACTCTTCGCCTTGTCTCCGCAGCCTGCTCAAGTCATGTATTGGTGCCGAATGTTGTGCTCGTCAAAGAGCGCAGCGTGAAGATACTGAAATAGTTGGTGTCGATACGATTTCAAAATAACGATTTTATTTCGAGACCTCGAGATGTCTCGCGAGATCTCGAATGGTAGTCTCGGTCTCGTATCGATTTTTAATCTGGAGGTCTCGTCTCGAAAATCGAGACGAGACGAGACGATTTCGAGACAAGTCTCGCCTCGTGTGCAGCACTACTTTTCATGGAATCAAGAAGTCACACCTACAGCCACGATTTACGGCAAAGACCTCAGCAACGTCCTAGGACTAACTATTAGGAAAGAGAAGCATAGGACCAAGAAATAGGTGGATGGATGACGTATCTACTAGAAGATATACGAAAACTTCGTATAACAAACTGATGAGAACTAGCAAGACGTAGAAACGACTGGAAGAAAAGACTTCAAGGTGGTCGAGTCCTACAAGATCCGTAGCGCCATTTAAGAAGACGAACTTGTCCACAAGCCATATTTGAACCATCGTGGGTTTTCATTATTTCAATGCATTTTGTGAATGTGTATCGATTCATATCTGAAAACCTCCTAGGTTTTGCTGATCAAATGCCATCGTAATGACAGTTGTATGTTGACAGTTTAAAAATTGCGCGAAATTTAAAATGACACCTCTTATTAAAAGACCCTTTTTACATGTAAGAATCACTGGTGGTATGCTAATCCCAAAAAATTACTAACCCTAACGCAAATGTCCATGTTCATATTTTCATGTTTAAAACAGAAATTAATAAGGCAAAACGCAATGAAATCATCCTTGGAAGGAAACTTTCACCCGACAAATTTCTCGGCCGATGCTCCTCTCTGGTTTATGTACTTTTCATGGAATAAGTTTTAATTTCGTAGAAAATTTTCTGAATAAATTGATTATAGCAAAAACGAAAAGGCTTAAAGTTTCCCATTAAATTGAATAACTTGTACACACACACTCATATAAACATATATAGCCATGCGAAGTCGCACAATAATATTAAAGTCGCAGGGGAGCAGCCCCCTTCACCCCACCCCGCAAAAAGGATAATACTAAATAATTTTACTTAAAATTCAATTTGAACTTTTCTGCTGTATTTTGCGGGCATCTGAAGCAATCCATAATATTCTAAGCACGTCCGTATATGAATTATACGAGAATGGCCTGCAGCTATGATAATATTTGAAAACTTTTAAAATTTTAATTAAAACAAATCCTTTAATCCTTAGACGATGAAAATAGCAAAAATGCTCTCTCTCCTTTCTCTCTCTTCACCACGATTATAAGGAAGCGCACAAAATAATAAATTCCCACCAAAGTGGCCGCGCCGCCGATGATGAAATTGATTTGGAGTTTAGCCGTGTGCAATGAAAAAAAAAACACAGGACGAACGCTAGTTTTTTTCGGGTCAGGATACACAATAGACGTGTTTTTCGATTCGATTCATAAATCAACGCTTTGTTGTGGATTGGGGATGGCACCCAGAACGGGGCAAAAAGGACTTTAAGAGCTTTTGATCACATGCCAATAACGAACGGCTGGTTTTGGCGGCGGCGGCGGTGGGCATAGAGCGCACAGCATTTCGATACCGATAAAATTGGGACAAAACAGTGGCAATGTGGCTAGAAGAATCTCGGCGCTAGGATATGCAAAAGCATCTGGATACGGCATTATAATATGTCAGATGAATGCTGTATATGCACGCAGTGGACAAGCCAGCTGCTCGATATACCGCAACCGGTTGAATAGTAGTAGCAGCATAGGTCCAGGACGGGACGGGCTGCTGCTGCTGTTTGGGAGAGAAGGTGAACGCGGCATTTGATAATATGCTGGCACATGGTGCACTTGTGCGCTTGTAGCACGGTTAGCTTCATATTTCCGCTAGAACGGATGGTTACCCACACTGCACTCAGTTAACTCAATGAAGGGAACCAGCACACACGGCATACACATTTGGTTGATTGATGATTTTCAACTATGCCGGAAATACCCGGTTTCGTTTTGGTTTCATTCTTCAGGGTATGGCAGACGACGGCGTTGTGGGAAATGGCATAAAGTTTTGAATATTCTCTCTGTTTTTGGAATAGATACAAATTTGCATCCTTTACAGAAGGAAAACTGCTGATTTCCACGGTTCAGGAGATCTTAATTGCAATTAGAAGATGTTGATGATGCTGTGCTCAGTTGGCTACTTTAATTGCTTTAAAGATAAGCCTAATTTTGAATATGTTGCAGGACATTAAGGTTTACGCCTGGCCTTGGTGGTAGCCTGGGGGTGAAGACGACCGACTATCATCACAGAGGTCTGTGGTTCGAATCCACCCCGCGGCATGGTTCTTCGTTTTTTCAATTTAACAGACCTAGACCATGCTTTTCAGCTCCTGGATCTTGTAGTAGTCCACACCAAAGAGAATAAATTTGCAAAAATCAAAACAAAATTTTTTGTAAAGGGCTTCCTTAAAATAAAAGAAAGGTTGCTACATATCGAAGGAATTCTTCGAAGCGGTTGAACAGGAACTTAATGCTTGTCTAGGTATGAAGTAAGCAATCAACTTGGGAGATTGGAACGCCAAAGCAGGTATACAGGCAGTATGTCGGTAGCTCCCCTTGCATGAGAACACCAATGACAATGAAAAACGAGTTCTACAGATAGCAATGAAAAACGAGTTCTAGAGATAGCCACCTGGATATTTCCTGATGGAGCCATTGGCAAAGACCATGTGTTGACAGACCGCGAAGCAGGATCGAACCAAGCCTGCTGCAATAGGCAATTAAATGGGCAAACACGCCTACGACGGCCATGCGTCAGAACTCACGCTCAGTGAGCCAGAAGTGGTGGAGACAAGATGCCGGACGTCGATAAGCGCGGGAGTTCTACCAAAGAGCCTGCGGTATGACGCAATTCCAACCTGCAAGGACGAAGAGGCTCCACCATTATATGATGATATCCCTAGTTTGCTGCCACTAGTCTTAGAAGAAGCTATCATAGCCATAAACCGACTCAAAAAACACAAGGCCTCGGGTGTAGATGCCCACACTACATCAAGCGCTTCATATATTAATTGTGGGTTCAGGAAGCGATGCCAGAAGACTGGAAAAAAGGCTTCCTTTCCCCGATACACAAAAAAAGGAAATATCACAGCGTGCACCAAACATCGCGCTTGTTGTGCTGTGTATAAGATATTCTCCGCTATCCTACAAAACAGGATGGCCCGAAAACGCTAGAAATCATCATATGCCAATATCGTGTGGCCTCGACCCGAGCAAATCAACAACTGATCAGACGTTCACCCTGAGACAGGCGATCGAAAAATGTTCAAGATTCTGAAAACTCAACCCAAAGCCTGTTCATAGGCTTTAAGGTCGTCTATGATAGCTAGAAATCATCATAGGTCAATATCGTGTGGCCTCGACCCAAGCAAATCAACAACTGATCAGACTTTCACCTTGAGGCAGGCGATCGAAAAATGGTCAAGGTTCAAAACTCAATCCAAAGCCTGTTCATAGGCTTTAAGGTCGTATATGATAGCTAGAAATCATCATAGGCCAATACCGTGTGGCCTCGACCCGACCAAATCAACAACTGATCAGACGTTCACCCTGAGACAGGCGATCGAAAAATGTTCAAGGTTCTGAAAACTCAACCCAAAGCCTGTTCATAGGCTTTAAGGTCGTCTATGATAGCTAGAAATCATCACAGGCCAATATCGTGTGGCCTCGACCTAAGCAAATCAACAACTGATCAGACTTTTACCCTGAGACAGGCGATCGAAAAATGTTCAAGGTTCTGAAAACTCAACCCAAAGCCTGTTCATAGGCTTTAAGGTCGTCTATGATAGCTAGAAATCATCACAAGCCAATATCGTGTGGCCTCGACCCAAGCAAATCAACAACTGATCAGACTTTTACCCTGAGACAGGCGATCGAAAAATGTTCAAGGTTCTGAAAACTCAACCCAAAGCCTGTTCATAGGCTTTAAGGTCGTCTATGATAGCTAGAAATCATCACAAGCCAATATCGTGTGGCCTCGACCCAAGCAAATCAACAACTGATCAGACTTTTACCCTGAGACAGGCGATCGAAAAATGTTCAAGGTTCTGAAAACTCAACCCAAAGCCTGTTCATAGGCTTTAAGGTCGTCTATGATAGCTAGAAATCATCATAGGCCAATACCGTGTGGGCTCGACCCAGGCAAATCAGGACTCCGACAAAGATCGGTCTGGCCCACCTTCTGTTCAAAATGGCTTTCAAGAAAGTGATCCGAGATTGGGGGTGACAGTTAAGGACACAATCCTCCACAAGTCCACCCAATTACTGGCTTATGCAGACAACTTTGACTTCATTCGTAGAACATCAAGAGCTATACATGACGCTTTCACCTTGGTTAATCGGGCGGCACCACAGCTGGGCCTGCACATAATTCAAAGCAAAACAAAGTACATGGTGGCCCAATCTACAAGAACACCTATTATTGGTCCCATAATCAAGGTTAGGAGCGCGAATTTGAAGTAGTAAAATCATTTAACTGCCTTGGGTCAATAGTAGCAGCCGATAATAGCATGGAACCAGAAATAGGCGCACGGCTGCTAAAATCTAACAAAGACTACTATGGTCTGTCAAGGCGATTCAAATCCTAGCATCTGACCGTAGCATCCAAGCTTCCTCTGTAAAAGACGATTCTCTAACTGTTACTCATATATGCATCAAGACTTGAGTGTTAACTAAAAAGCACTCTAACCTCTTAGTCGTGTTCGACAAGAAAATCTTCCGGAGAATTGTTAGCCTTCAGGGTCCAACTTGTTACTTGGCCACACTTATACTTGATAGTAGACACGACATAAATGGTTAACCTCACTACCAAGAAAACTATTCGAAATACAGCGTCATTGTGTATAGAAATATTTTAGGTAATAGTTTGATGCATCAGAAAAGCCCAAAAAATATACTGTTAATAAGGCATTTTTCTGGGAAAAAAACTAAGAAGTTTGCAAGGTCAAGATGGTACCCATCGATTCGAACCTACATATCTTCTAAACGGAGTCACTCAAGTTTCTGTTTTTTTATATCAAATTAAAGAATACACATTTACCTTAAAGATGAACCCAATTTCGTTGGTCTACGATAATTGGTCTAGAAGTAATTGAAGTTTAAGTAAATTTTAAAAAAAATCATTTCTTTTTTCGTAAACACCCTGTATTTTAGTGGATAGTGGGGATAGCCACCTTCTCTAGAACAATTTTTTTCTTCAAACACATCCAGAAATCACCCCTGAAAATATTAGACGCATAGGCCAACAAAGGATTTATTAAACGTCTGATGACCTTTGCAAGTCGCGAATGAGTATTTTAATATGAGTATATGAGCATATGAGTATTTTAAATCTTTAAAACGGTGATATCTCATGAATGGCAATTCGTACGGGAAAATGTATAATATATTTTTTTGTAGATAATCGCTTAATCTACAAACTTTGTGAACACTGTTTTATGATAAGAGTTACCGTTTAAGAGAGATTTGCAAAAAATTGACATTTTGACCTTACTGTATATGGTTAGTAGGCAATGGGGCACTTGGGCATGAGAACTATGCCATGACCGCGATGATTAAAATTAAGGTCAAAGCATCATTTTTCCCTGCGATCAAGCTGAGGCTGCTGAGACCTTAACTTTGATAATATCGAAAGTAAACATGAACTGATGGCAGCGCTCAATCGTCACGGTCATGGCGTAGTTCACAGGCCAAGGTGCCCCATTACCTACTAGGGTTGAATTCTAGATTCAATTATATATTTATGTATAGTGAAATTATATGGTGTGATCAAAAGAGACTCTGCCTTTTGAACAGCGGAAAAGATTACATTAGACTCAGAAGTACTGAGTGCTTTTAGTGTGTCGCATGCAGAGTAGGTCATCTTATAAGTTATTTGATTTGAAAGGACTATGACGACAATTCCCGACTTACACTTTGTAATTTTGTATTCTTCAACCGTAATTGAGTAAGTGCCAAAGGAAGGACAAATGAAAAAGTGAATTTCACATCTCCAGGTAAACACCTTTATTGCATTTCATAATTTCTTGACATTACATGAATGCAAATTTCAATTTTGTTTGTTATCGATAAGAATTTCCACCCAGCAGCGTTGCATTTTCTCGAGATGGCATCTTCATTGCAACTAAATGCAGCGGCGGGTAGCAGCCATCCTGTAACCTGGCACTACTGAAATGGGTTGGAAAGCGTGCTCGAACAGAGTCTGTAGTTTCAAGTGTAGTGTTGAGCATGTTTTGCATACACGCCACCAAATTAAGTCAAAATTCTGTAGCGAAAGTGTAAGAAGAAAATGAGTTGCTAAAGCAAATATTAAAACGACGCCAGCACGGTGTGCTCTCCTGCAAGAAAAGTAATTAAAGTTCGAAAACTCAAGACGGGGCGAGAGAGAGACCAGCTCAGGGGTTTTTATCATTATTTTCCGCTCCTCCAGCAGCCTCCAGATCCTGCCTGTATCTCTGTTTTGGAATTTTGCTCCTATCAGCCAAAAACGCCAGCTCCACCACCAATGGGCTAACTTACGAATTGGCAAAAGCAGCAGAGGGTCACGTACACATATAAAACGGACGACAAGAATATTGGTATCCTGTTCTCTTGGCTCTGCCATAAGATTTGTTTATCGTTTTTTAATTATTTCTTGACGTAATTAATTCCAGAACAGCAAAAGCATACAGTCACGAGTTTTGCATTCCTTTGTCCTGGAATTTCATCCCTTGATTAGGTAGGTCGCGTCTAGCATGGGACTTTGGGGATGGGATTTTCACTAGCAGAATGACATTTTGGTATTTTCACCCTCGTTATGTTATTTTTATTGTGCGTGTATGCACGTCATAATCCGGCTACCGCAAAGGGTTGATCCTTTTTAGATAAAATATTAATTGGGGCCTGATGGGGTGATGAGAAGGCGGCCGCCACCGAGTCCTCAACCAGAGTCATATACAGTGTAGTAGTAGTGGGTTGCAATCGGACTGTATTTTAATGGCCATAGAAAATCGCCTTCTTGGAAGAGTCCACCGAGAAATATTATATGTATATATAGGAGGGGCTGGGGTTAGACACACAGGATGTGATTAGCAATAATCCAGGTGCCGTCATGCCAGCTAAAAAAATGTTGAGCTCGTAAGTTTTCCCCGTAGCGAATTGAGTGTTTACCTTATCGAACGGTTCCGGGCAAAGTTTGTCTGCGTGACTGATTCAAGAATTTCAGAAAAAAATTTGCGAAGTAGTTTATAGACAAGGTGGCCAGTAAATTAAGACACAATCAGGAGGGCGTGAAAGTTATTATCAGATTCCTTTGAGGGTTTTTTTTGTTTTGTGTATGTGTAAGATATAATTCTTCGTCTTGAAGAAGCTCTTAACGGCATGTCTCGTCGGTTGTTGCTATGCATAACATTTTTGGTTTTGTGGTGCCTGTCGAAAATATCGCGTCTATTAATTTTTTTATGTGAAAGACTAGGCACTCAGAGTATGACGCTTTCTACTCTATCATAAGAAGAAAATCTGCGACATTTGGAGAAAACTGGAATGCCGTGGAGTGGATTCGAACCATGAACCTCTGCGATTGTAGTCGGGCACTTTAGGTCCTGGCTACCGAGGGCGGCCAATTACAAGGAGTTTCAGCTAAAATCTTTTAATTTATTAAAAATTTAAACCATCCTAAAAATATGGTTGAAGTCTTATGATAAAAAAAAAGCTTTAATACAAAAGCCTCGTTTATTTTAAAAATATTCCATTTTACAAAAAAAGAAAAACTCCAACGCATTTCTATCTTACAAAAGGTTTAGGGCATTACATCATTATTAATATTAAATTTACAGATGAGAAAATATATTCTAGAAAATATTCCAGAGAAAATCCTTTACCAGATTTAGTTTCCATCAGGTTTCTGTTTGCATTTTAAACTCTTATGCAACTATGGGTCGATGCATGTCCCTGAAACCAAAAAAAAAACAACAATACATTTCCTTCCCTGAAGAAACTAAAGGAACATGTTGTACGAGAGTCGAAGGATATAAGATAAAAATTGAATGACATTAGATGAATATAATGTAACAATAGGAATCGACAACCGACCATGGGTCTCCCATCTCTACCTTTAAATATCAGGTGAATGTCAGGAGTCATGTAACCAGAATGGATTCCTGAAAAGGGATAAAAGGGATATAAGAACTTTTGCTTTGTGCAACCAATTTAAGGGCACTTGTAGCTCGTTTGAATTCAAAAAATGCAACCAGTTTGGATATTCAAGCTTCTTCTATTGGTTCTCAGTGAAAGACATGCAGAAAAAAAAAGCAGAAAACAGAAATAGAAGATTCCGGAAAGGACAAGAATTTGTTAGACGATATTTTATGGGCACATCTGGAGGTTTGTGATCGTTCTTTAACTATAAAGGTAAGGCATTGTGGGATGTAGGATCGTTTTGTGTAATTGTTGTGAAAGAGTTTGGTTTTTATATTAGGAGTAAAAATAGAATTTTTTCTAATAGATGGCGCCAGAAGTAAAATGGAGACAAATTAGTGAAGTTCCTGGAGCGTTAAAAACATGAAAACCTCGGATTTCAGTTACGGTGAATGAAATTTAAAAATTCAAAATGAAATGTTTAGCTAATAATATATATAAAAAAGTTTACCTATTAAAAAATTGTGATCTTGATTTGAATGACCGAAATCCAAAATGGCCACCCAAATTTGCCAATTGTGTTCCGATTTCCATGAAAATCAGTATCTGGGGGTTTTTAAGGAAGCAAATAACGAATTTATGTTCAGAACTTTTAAATTCAAAAAGTCTTCCACCTTTTTCAATATATTCAATTGAGTGTTCTTCGGAAGTGCGTACAACATGACAGTACACTACTGACCAGCATGTAAAATCTCCTCAACGGTTGCAAGATCATTGTGTGTGACGTGTGTAAATAGGTGTAAGTATGTCTGTGCCTAAAATGAAGGTATACTATAATGTGTATTCATCAATCCTCCAATATTTCATATCTGAAAAAATATGTGATTGGTTTTTTACCCATAACCCCCTTAGTTTTTGAGTTATCAAGTCCTTCCAAATAGCATTTTGTAGGTTTTTCAAGAGCTATAAGCTCATATAAATTTAACTTTCTTTCACCCCTTATTAACTTCACAGTAGGAAGTTATTGTAATCGGTCCGAAAATCGGATTCGAAGTTTTCAATGTATTTACACGTTTCAAGGTCCCAATAGCATTTTAAGCAAAAATTTGAGAATAAAATATGTGTGTGTGTGTGCTTACGTATGTGGTCATTTTTTCCTGCATGATTTCGCGCGAACCGAAAAAGATATCGACTTCGTTCAGGTGCCGTTCGAAGCGTGTTCAAGGAAATATGATCTGAAAAGATTTCCATAAAAATTGGTCGAGCCGTTTTTTTGTTTGAACGACTTAAGTGATTTTTGTACCAGCACGATTTCGCGCGAACCAAAAAAGATATCGACTTCGTTAAGGTGCCGTTCGAAGCGTATTAAAGGACATATGAATTGAAAAGATTTTCATAAAAATCGGTTGAACCGTTTTTTTGTTTGAACGACGTAAGTGATTTTTGTACCAGTACGATTTCGCGCGAACCAAAAAAGATACCGACTTCGTTAAGATTAGGGTTGCTCGATATACAACGATGCATCGAAAACATCGATGTTTACAATTCGATGTATCGAATCAATCCGATGCATTAGTTACTTTCGATTTTTAACGATGCATCGATGTATTTCGTTCGATGCATCGATTGAACGCAAGCATCATTGAAGGCTATACAAGGAGTACAAACTCTTATTGGAAAAATGACAACATCAATTTTGTAAACTGATTGTTCAGTTTTGGTCACAGGCCTTTGTCCGATTTCCACCACTTATTCCACATGAAGTTAGTATAATTTTATCATATTTGGCAATTCGTTTATTCAAATTATGCGAACTATTATTATGCCTATAAATATCTAACTTTGGTAGCCAGCTCAGTACCATTGGAAAGACTTTTTTCAAAAACTTCACAAGTTTTAAATCAACAACGCAACAGAATATACAATCAAAGCGGGTCAATAAAATTTTATTTATGCAAAGTTTAGAGAGGAACTATTGGGATTTGTAATTTCGAAAATAAATTGAATTTAAAACTTTGGATGCCTTATTTTTCTAATGTCTTGTCGATGTTTTTATGCGATGCATCGACGAGGTTTCTATACGATGCATCGTAAAACATCGATGCAACATTTCGATGTATCACATCGAATAAAACATCGATGTATATTTTGCATGAACATCCCTAGTTAAGATGTCGTTCAAAGCGTGTTAAAGGAAGTATGATCTGAAAAGATTTTCATAAAAATCGTTCGAGTCGTTTTTTTGTTTGAACGAATACTGGGAAGTTAATCTTGTGGACCGAAAGGGTCAAAAGCCACATCCCAACTAGTTTTTGAAAGGGTTTGAGCTGAAAGGGCTTGAACAAGCTACTTTTTACGAACATATGCAAACTGTAAACGGCAATATCTTACTCAATTTTTATCCAAAAAAAAAGCAACCAAAATTTTCAGAAAAGCAAACCGTACGATTCTGTACTCTACAAAATTTTGCGTATCATTAATAGTTTTCAAGTTATTTTGAAGGAAAAGCAAAACTTTGCAAAATTACAAAAATGCTCTCTTCACTTCAAGCTCAAATTTTTTCAAAACTAAGCACTGTAAAACGGTCAAACTTCTAGAGCATATTACAAGTACATTAATAAAGTCAATTGTGAAGTGGTACCGATTATTTTCAATAGGGGTGGTAATTAGGGGGGGATTTTCACATTTTTTTGTCGCCGAAAAAATAGGGACCAACTTTATTTTCGTCATAACTCGCTTAATTTTAATGCTAGGGAGTTTTATAAAAAAACAAAAATAAAGATTTTTTCAAACACTCTAAAAAAGGTTTAATGAGTTTTTCTCGAAAAATGCATTGTTTTTTGTTTATTTCAAGTTGAAACTTTCAATTTTGGCGTTTGACAAATAAGAACCAACCTTCAAGAAGCTATTACTATTTTTGTATTGGGTCTACAGACACCATAAACACACCATTTTTTTTGTTTTTTTATAAGCTACATTTTTAATAATAATAATTTTTTCGTTAAAATACTAACTTTTTGAGTTATTCGCGAAAAACCGCCTGAAAACGTGATTTTTTTGGTTGAAAAATTGACATTTTCACTCGCGAATAACTCGAAAAGTATTGACTGAGAAAAAACTTTATAGAACAAAAATTGCTTAGAATTATACAATCTATCTATTCCCGGACTTACTTTCAATGAAAAAATTTTCACCCCCGAGAAGGGGTGGCATTCACCCCCAGAGTAAAAGCACAAAAAAAATGTTTGGTAAACTTAGCAATTTATAGTATAAAAAACCAAATCCCACCATGTAAATTCATTCACCGTAACAAAAGTCTGAAGCCAAAAACCCCAGGCACTCCACTAAATATGTCAAAACAGAAACGTCAAATCATAAATTTTAGGCATCTGTCAACAACTCTTTATCATTATTTTTGTGAATTTTTATCGACGTCATATATATTTTGTGCACGAAAATGCCGAACTTTAATCCGAGTAAGCGTAATTTTTCAGGAAGTTTCGCTTTTTGCCTTCAATTTGAAAAAACTGAGGTTCAGGCGCGTCGAATGATAGTTGAAACTTATGGTGAGGCTTCTATTAGTGAAAGAACGAAATTCATGTATGGAAAAAGAAGAAATCTCCTGAAAAATGCTGTCAAAAGTTAGTATAAAAGTAGACAATTGTTCTTCTGCACCCAACATCACTTTATGTTTCAGGCTGATTTTGCTTAGTCGCCATTTTAGTTTAGCTGTCATCTGTCAGTTCGTATTTGACACTTCGCTAGTTTGCGAGAATAGTGACGCAACTAAAAATGATTGATTTTAGAGAATGACGTTTATAAATATTTTTATAAATTACTCGAGAATGTTTTGTTTCAAATGAATAATGACGATATATATTTCTAACGATAGTTGACGCGAAATCAGCGTTGCGTGTCTGTTTACTATAAATTATCAAAGATTGTTGGTCATTTGGCATATTTAGTTTAATTTTTCAGAATTTTGACGAGATTTAATTTAATTTTTCAGAATTTTGATTTGCGTCGTTATTCTCGCAAACCAGCGACTTGTGGATAGTTTACAGCTCGGTATAGACGATCTAAATGTTTGGTAAAACTTATCAAGAGTGACGAGGCACATTTCAACTTGGCTGAACTTTTTAATAAACCGAATATCCGAAAATCCTCAATTAATACAACAACGAGGAACACACACCAGTAGAGTGTAAGGTGGCGGCATCATAGGGCCGTTTTTTGAGGATGCTAGAGGCAATATTTTAACAGTTACTGGTGATCCCTACCGCGTCATGTTGAAAAACTCTTATTTGGGCCCAAATTGAATCAGCAAATCTTTTTTTTTATGTGAAAGACTAGAGCTCAGGGAAAGACCTTTGTACTGTCGACAATCTATTTTTCATATAGAGTGCAATGTCGAACAGCAAGCTCTAGTCGGAAGATAGTGAAGGGAGAGAGAGAAGTGAAGGAAGGAACTGCCACAACCAAGCCGCGATATTTTTTTGTTTCACCTACTCCCAACCATTACCAGCGCCACTCTGTCATCGGGGCAACGAGAAACAACTCGCTGGAGTTTTATGCCTCCTGAAACGAGTTAAATCCCATCAACCAATCGATGACACGCGCTGGTGGAGCGGGGAAGGGCTAGCGGAAGGTACATAAAGAGGGAAGAAGAAAGAAGGAAAGTTATGTAGGTGGGGAAAGTGGGAAAGGCGAAGAACTATGGTGCTGCCGGGATTCGAACCGGGAACCTCTGGGATGGTAGCCAGGCGCCTTACTCCCCAGACTACCGAGGCCAACAGGGGTGGTTCCAAAAGGACTCGTAAAACATAAAATGCACCCTGTACGAGTTTAGTTTCTAAACACTTAAAGCGTTTAAATCGTTGTAGACGATGAGTAAACACTTAAGTGTTTAATTAGTAAACGTTTGTAGCGTGTTTTTTGTTATGAATAATAAAAATTATGTTGATAGAACTATTAAACAATATTATATTAAAACATAATACTATCATTGCAAAAAGTGAAAAAAAAATAAATAAAAAAAACAAAAAAAAAACACATCCGAGCTCCGTTTTTCCAAGCGGTCCCCCGACTAAGTACAAACTACTTCCAATATTGCTTGACTTCCGTGATAGAACGAGATGTGCTTTACTGAATATGCTAAATGGTACCCTTGGCGGGCATTCGCATAATTGCCTTAAATATGGGTCGCATTTGAATAACTTTAAGTCTTTTAATAGTGTCGACAATGTTAATCAAATGGGGACGTCAAAATAAAACGTTTTAAACGTTTTGAAATAAAACACTTCTAAAACCTCAGGTTTGCAGTGCAAGTATCAGTATTTTGTGAGACCGATTGGTGCTTTTATAACGGCATCTAATCGCCTTCGCATCGAATTGAGGAAATTTCGGGTAATATCCGGTGAAATTGTTTCCCATTCTTCAGCCAATGCAGTTTAAAGATCTTTTTTGGACGTTATGGTCCATTTTCGGAAACTCTTGTCTAAAACTTCCCAAAGATGTTCAATGGGATTAAGGGAGATTATGAGTGTTGGACAGTAGCTCATAATCTCTCTCATAATCATCGCTGTACGCTTTAGGTCATTATCTGGTACGAGGGTCCAAAGAGAAACCAGACCGAACTCCTGCGCGCTGGGCCATCACTAAACCTTCACCCTATATTTCACCGTGGAAGTGAGGTTTTGAAGTAGGAGATCACTGTTGGTTGATCTCTAGACCCAACCCTTGTTATTTTAACTAAATATCTCGATTGGTTCTAGTTAGTGGAAAGTTTGAGTTTGAGATGCGTTTAAATGATTGTTGGCGAATTTAAGGCTTTTACGTGGCTATCAGCAAAAATATATGACTTATTTTTAGGTACCCAAGCATGCAATCCGTTGCTATTCAAAGGTCTTCGTATTGCTTAAGCACTTAATTCCTTTCACCTCACCAGGTACCTACACCTTATCGTGATGGGAGGGGGCTTGTGTGCCGCAAGATAGAATTGGGCTATGCCGACTGTGGTACGCGAACTAGAAGAATTAACGATCGACCGGAAGGGACACCCATGCCGAAGAGGCTAATGTGAAGAGGCCAAACGAAGCTAGGTACATGCCCTCTGCTCCCACTTTTCCAATTTCCCACGAATCCTGTTACCACCGTTCCCAATCCACTTCCTTCCTAACTTCTACTCCAAGGTGTTGACCGTGCTGATGGCTGCGTAGTCAGCAACTGGTTAAAAAATGCTGGTCGGAAGCGGTTCCCTCCGATGTCCAGGAAAGGTCGAAGCATATAAGTGCCTTATCCTGGTAAGCGGCTCTGTCTGGACGGACTCACGGAGGCAATAGCTGTAGCGAGTACCAGCCATAATAAATCTGCACAAACACTATCTTCAACCTCGTCAGAGGAAGAACTACATGCCTTCAGCCAGGAGACGGTAATTGAAACGACCACCAATTCGACGGATGCCAGTCATAGTACACCCGCTTTGAATCGGCCGGCAAACCGAATCCAAAAAGGAGGAAGTCGGTTGGTACACTCATGAAGGATCAGTAGCAGAGAGCCGTATTCATGCATGGCAAGATTGCCATGAATGAGAAGGTTGATACTGTGCGAAAGCGGGACCAGTGGTATAAAATTAAGTACCAGAGAGTTGTTTAGGAATGCAAGAAACGTCTGGAAGAAAATCAAGCCAAACTTTCTAAATCGTAGGAGAGACAGAAAAAACCTCGATCTTCTCCTAAAGAGACGATCGAGCGAGAAGCCAAAAAGGCCAACATTTCCCAAAGTCCCTCAAGAAAAACCCTATCGATCTCACCCAGGCCCAGAAAGATTGCTGCAATTCGCCTTGATGGACCAGACCAGGCTTTTGGGGATATTTTATAAATAATTACTTCGATATGCCCCTCCACTCTTTTTTTCAGAACTCGTGCCATAATCCTCCTTTTCCGAATAAAATCGTTTACAATAAAATTGCAATTATTAAGAGGATTCCCTAAAACAATTATTAACATTAATTTATATTTCAAAAATTCAATTTACACGATTGAAAAATCCAATATCAATTTTAATCCCAACAGCAATTCACCAGAAATAATAAAATATAATAAAAAAGCACGAAATCTGCCCATTTTCGTATCACATGTGAAGAGGGCGGGAATCACCACAAATTAAATTCTATCAATTATTTTTTCATCAGTTTAAGCAACATCAACAAAAAAAAGAACTGAAAAAGGGCATAAATCCGGTCTCTGTGCAACTGGGCCACCGCCCGCCGCCCTTATTGAATTTATACCCACCCCCCTCCCCCACTTCAACACCCCATGTTGATTCGCATACCAAAGTCGCAGAAATGGCTGCCATACCCATATTCCGACTCTGAGTGAAAGCGTTTAACGCGCATAAATGACGAATTACTGTTATAACGGAGTGTGCTTTATGACACATTAAACGCGCGAACCACGTGATAATAACTTGCCAAATGTAATAATACTAAATTTTGTCAATGGTTTTGTATTTCACCCCATATAACGATGGTGTGGCGGTGGTGGGTGGGTGGCATGGGTCCTGTCTTGCTTCGGGTGTTGTATTTATATAAACTGCATATCACACGATCTGTGTGGTGTCAAAGTTTGCCCCTTTTGTTTGGCACATAGTAATTATTGCGGCTGCTAATTGGCCTGATTTAGGAGCTAATTAGCGGTGGCTTTTGTGGCCGATGATAGGATGCTTATACCAGCACTGTGCTTAACAACAAAAGTTTGGCACTGATTTGTAGCGCGCTAGTGTAAAATAGAGTCTATTTCAAAAATACCAATTGTTTGCCGCTTCAAGGTTGGTGCGTTTTCGGTTTCAATTAATCCTTGACTATTTCTATTGTGTTGCGTTATCTGCCGAGGATTGGACTTATTTGGTATCCTTTTGTGGCGACAAATTATATTCATTTAGTTTCATCCCCAGATGCATTGTAAAACGGAAGCCACACACATGACGTCTCGTGCTGGAGGTGTGAATATGTCGCTTTTGTCAATGTTTCAATATAAATTAGGATCAACTTTTTGGATTGGTGCGATCATTTCACGGCTTTGTTAAAACACAGAAAACATACTGTCACTTTTCAGCCGATTGTTCGAGTTAAATGGTTCATCTGGTTAAAATATGACCTAAATGGGATTCTGTAAAACTTATTGTATTCTGGAAGTTTTGCCAATGCCTAAAATTCCCATCAGACGTTGCTTAAGATCCTTGCAACAATGAATTACCATCCTCAAATTTTATTAGTTAATCTAACACCACAGCTCGGAGAATTGTCGTCAGGAGCAGTTATAAACTCGATCGCCCCCTCGATAGGGATAGCACTAGAAGGAGGTACTCTATACAACTCTTCTATGGTCACTAGCTATCAATGAGCACCTCACAAAACTGTCATCTTTGGCTTTGATGTAAGGCCCAATGACAACGGCCTAGGTGCAGCGAACATCTGGACATCCTAGACCAAATGATGAGGTCGGACGATCTGTGGATAAATGTGGAGGTGACGCTGAAGCAGTGCCGGCGGATCGTGTTGGGCCCGGGTGGGTAGTCAGACACACACCCCCTCCTCCAAAACTGTTATTGGGCAACAAGTTTTCCTAAAAATGGGATCCTTCATAGTGAACCGAAATATGCGCCGATGGTTTACAGAACAACATGTGGTGTCATGGGACCTCTCCTGTGGATCACAATGTATAATGATGTGTTGAGGCTAAGCCTCGATGAGATCGAATTATGCGCGAACGAAGCTATCAGAGATATTAAAACATGGCCTGAAAGCGCTGGTCTACTGTTTGCTGAGCACAAAACTATAACTGTGCTGATCAGCAACCAAGGAAAATAATTTTCCTTAAGGATCAAGGTAAGGGAACAGAAAAGCCTGCCCTAAGATATACTATAGATGATCAACCAGAGGCCTAATTTTACAACACACTTGGAGGGCATGGCGGATAGATAAAGCTTCCTTTATTTCCAAGAATGCTGCCTATAGTGGGGGCCCTTGACCGATCCGTCGCCTCCTGATGGCGAGGGTGGTTAGCTCAATCTAGCCTTACGAAGACGGCTAACAGCAGAAAATGGAGGACGGTATACAGATTAAAGCTAAAGAAATACGTGCGTGCGTACAGTGCGTGTGGTGTATGCGGCGAATTTTCGCTGACAGACAGTTGCGTGCCCGGGTTCCGTTTAGTCTCTTACAAATAACCAAAAAATCTAAGCGACGCGTGCATGTGTCGGTTGTGTGTGCTTGTGTTTGGATATTTGAGGCTATGACGAATGCGGCAATGCGGAAAAGTTGGAAGTAGACCATTTTTTGCGTTGCGTGCGTTCCGTTTACGTAACTATATGTCAGTTTAAATTTGAATTCACGCACGCACGTCAGTTTACATTTGAATTATATAAATCACTGCACGCACCAACATACGCATGTATCTGTCTCCAGCTTAAGCGTCCTTCGTCCAAAACGATGCGGCGTGCGTGATAGCAGGAATTATTCCCATAAAAATACTGGCGAGAGAAGCGTCTCTATGATCCAGAATATGTTAGAGGGGAGACAAATTCAGTCAGTGTGTAACGAAACGGCAACGCAAGTGGGACGTGCCTGTTAACATTCGGTAGACCCTCAGAGTGTGGGGAAGTGAGTTACGACCTCACTCCGTTCTTGAGTGGAAATAGAGGATTTTGAAAGTACCTCCATCGGTTTGAGCACGATCTTCTTTTATTGTTTAAGATTCGGCGAATATGGGCCGGAACCAGATGCATTCTTCATGTCACACGCTCAGTTACTCTCAAATTCCGGGTGGGTATTTTACACACCCGGAATTTTCTGGGTGGGTACTGCTACCCACCATACCCACATTATCCCCCGGCTAAGCTCTGAAGACGCTGTATTCAATGAATTGGACCACCGCCGAAGCCATCTTTTTCAAAAAGAAAGCAGAGACAAAAAGTCGCTGATCCGTCTGCCCTACTGTTTCGGCTCGGGTGAGCATCGATTCGAGGAATTCTTTTAAGAGTCACCTTGAAGACGCCAGGACGAAGTAATCCCTTTAATGCTTGTGTCGGTCCGAATGACATCGTTATCATGAGATTGAGAAAAGAAATCTTGACTATGTCTAGTGCCCTACAAAGAGTTCTCTCCAAAGCTCCAAAGATTGGTGCCAATTTCTTTCGTTTTTTTATGTGAAAGTCCAAGCTTAGGAGTCACCCTTTGTATTACCAGTAAGTCATGTCCGTGCAATGTCTAGTTATGAGTTAGGTTTCGCAGTTCTTTTGCTTTTCTCTCGACTATCTGCCCGACTAAAGCTTGCTGTCAAACATTACACTCAATGACAACAAACTTCGACAGTATAAAGAAGCTTACCTTTGAGCTCTAGTCTTCCACATAAAAAAGTGAATGCGTTTCAACATGCATCTCTGTTTAAAATCACAGACTTCATGCCAAATCAAGGTATCGATCAAGGATCATCAAAAGTGATACTCGGAGGAATTTAACCTACAAACAGGATCGCATCTGTGGTAGATTGACAGAAGATGGATCCAAAATCAAAAGGAGTAATCGAATCTGGTTTTTGCACACCGTGCCAGTAGTTCCAGACAAATCCCCTTCAGTATTTCAGGAGGTTGTATACGCCATAATTGTACCCATGTGAAAGACAAACAGCAGCTCTCCTCTTTAACATATGCCGCAGAGTTCAAGCAGTCATAAAAACCATTGATTCACGTATAGTGAAATCAAAGCTTATAAAGGAATGCATCGATTTTGCAAACTTTCTTGGATACCCTATCACAGTTGTCCTAATGGGGCTAAGACACCATGAAGGATTCGATGAAAATAAGTAGACAATTCGCCGAGCCAAAAACAGAGTCTGTACCTCGCTTATCTGTCGAGAGTTTTTTTGTGAGACATCCAGTAGTGGCAAAAACAGGACTCTAGGAATATGTGTGGAAAGCTGCTGGTGTCGGGTATAAGGCAAGCCAAGAAATTCATTGTTCTTGCTTGAGTAAAACCTAAGAAGCTGCTCGAGCTCACTTAACTAGCAGTCAGAGTTTTAACAGACCTTCACACAGAACATGCTTCGGTCAGATATCATCTAAATATCAAGGTTAAAATTGATACTGACACGTGCAGATAGTATCATGTAGAAACAGACACCTCAGAGCACGTATTTTTGCCACACAAGGTTAAAATAGGATAGAAAAGAAATCCAAGAGTTATCCTTAGGTTGATTACTAGAACAAGAGTTAAGATCTTGAATAAAAATCTTTCGTAGGAGATACACAGAAGATCTATTTCAGGTGGAGGTGTAGGAAGGTCACTGGTCATCGATCGCCTGCCTGAAATATAAGACAATACAACGGATTTGAAGTTATTGATTTTTTATATTACAAATTCCCAACCGAATCAAATGATTGGAGCAATTTTGCAATAAACCCCATCGCGTTGTCACCACTGCAAGCTTATACAATAGTCCAGCGAAATTAGACAAAAAAGAGGCCCAATTTCGGAAAAATTCCGCGAAAGCTGAATTTTGGTATGGACAATTGATATTATTGCTCTATGGAAAAGGTCACGAGTCCCCATCGATTTGACACTCCGACACGATTTTAAGCGGGGTCAAAGTTCACCAAAAGCGATTTTTCAAAAATATCTCAGTAATGCTCACCTTTTACAGAAAAATTATATGAATAAAGTTTGTAGCTTAGGTAATTTCCTACAAAAAATATTTTATAACTTTTTCTTGTAAGAGTAACCGTTTTTGAAATATTTTGATTTTAGTCCACGGATATCAGACAAAAGAAAGACCCAGAATTTTTCCGAAGTTGGGCTTTTTTTTTATCTAATACCCGTGGACTAAAATCAAAATATCTTAAAAACGGTTACTCTTACAAGAAAAAGTTATAAAATATTTTTTGTAGGAAATTACCTAAGCTACAAACTTTGTTCACATAATTTTTCTAAAAAAAAAAGAGCATTACTGAGATATTTTCGAAAAATTACTTTTAGTGACCTTTGAACCCGCTTAAAATTGTGTCGGAATGTCAAATCGATGGGGACTCGTGAGATTTTCCTAAGAGTCATAATATCAATGTCCATACGAAAATTCAGCTTTCCCGGAATTTTTCCGAAGTAAAATGTCTAATTTCCCTGGACTACAATGCAAAAATTCCAAATAAAATTCTTACGTTTTCAAAATTGCATCAACTTACGAAAAAAAAAATGTTTAACATAATTTTCTCAAAAGTGTAACAGGATTACACCACTTACAAAAAAGTAACGAAATTATGAATTTACCACGAAAGGAAAAACATTAAACATAAAGTGGTCCTGCATTAGCATTTGAAAAAAGGTGTGTTCTTTTTTTTTTTTGAAACAAAAAGGAAGAAAAAAGAGTCCTTTGTGTCCACTCCAACACTATTTTAAATGCATCCTTTGAACATGCACGATAATTTTTATGCAGCTACATGGCATGGAAAGGAGCAAAATTTTTCTCATTTAACCTAATTATGGTGCACATTTTCATTACCCGGAAGGGTTGCATCACAGCAAACCGGGGGACGAATGCATTCGGTTAAACGACGACGGTAGCACCTATTCCTGGGGTAAAAAGGCAAACGCCAGGCAACAACCACCACGGCTAGTAAACTATATTCCTGCGACACTTGCTGGTACAAAAATAGAGAAAGAAATCTAATGAAATGCTCAAGATAAATCTTTTATGGTCATTTAAAATGCTCCAAAAGTGCACGGAGCGAAAGTGGAAACTGAAACTTTTTTTAAAAAAAAAAATAAAAAAAAAGAACCAAAGGACACTACACAAGTCCCGGAGAAGGACAATCAGATCGGGTTGAACATGATATATCTCGGGAGATTTTAAGTTTTCAGTAATTTTTTTTTTGTGTCCTGTGTCTACTTGTCTGCTGATTCCAGTCCAGAAATCCTTGTCCCTTGCGGCAACAAAGCATCCTTTTGCGGACTCTTTGGGGTTTTGGGGATTTCCACTGTTTGCTATCTGGCCCTTTGGGAGAATGTTGCAATTTTTGCATTTGCGTACGTCAGGACATGCCGATTTGTGATGCAAGCACTGGTGGTGGACAATACTGGGTGGAATTAAAGGTGCTGCTATAGCTACCCTATGGTCCTGCTGCCTGCTGCAGTGAGAGAGAACAGAATAAATTTTCTAGGAGACTTGAAGAGATATGTCGGTTCACTTAGTCGCTTAATTACTTCAGGGAATTGGCCTTCTTCTTCATGAAGGTACTTTCAGTTCAGCCTTAATTTTTTAATGGAGGCTAAATAATGAACGCAGTTTCGTATATACTGTAATGAGAATCAAGTGGAAAAAGGACTCTTGGGGATTTTACAAGTGTTACATAATTAACGAAGCCCAGTTGACTTAAGTTAAAGGACCTTCGCCTAGGTTCTTAATAATTTTTGAAGGTCCCTATTATTTGTGTGTGGGAGTGGCCACAGAAACTTTTCAATGATTAGAAAAACGCTTTTCCTATTTTAAGGGTTTCACGACGAGTCAAAATATTGTGGTTAGGTTAGATGTAGGGGGTATGCCTCCAGTGCGGTCGCTTTAATGGCGCGGCCTCGTGTGCCTGCCTGTTAGGTGGTTGTTTGATCTATTGTACCATACTGTGGAGTTTAAGAAGTTTATCTGTGCTTTGACCACTAGTCTGAAGATCAATTTTAAGTCTTCTTCGTATTCGAATATCAAATCGACAGCACAACCACACTACTACTAGTCCGGGGAAATTAGCATTTAAAGGAGACAAAATTCGGAAATGGCTGAAAATTGGTCCACAGCTTCCTTGGGACTTTTTAAGAAAACCATTTCGGAATCACAAAAAAAAACATGGCCGCCGAAGTCATTCAAGGTCAAAGTTTCCAAAAATCAGTTTTTGGTCAAAAAATCATTAACATTGATTTTTGCAAAAGTTTTCGAAAAAATGGCAATGGTGTCATTAGGGTAGGCAACAATCTTTTGTATAAATAGAACAAACAAAATTTCTCAATAATCAGTTTCTGAGTCATTTTTTGACCAAAAACTGATTTTTTGAAACCTTGTCCTTGAAGGGTGAAGTTTCGAAAAAATGACAAGAGGCTTTTTTGTAGGCAATAACGTTTCGTATTGACTGATCAAAACAAATTTTCGAAAAAAGCAGTTTTTGAGTGATTTTTTAGCCAAAAAATGATTTTTGAAACTTTGACCTTGAATAACTTCGAAAAGGTTAATCGGGTCAACATCATTGTAATAACTAAAGTTGTAGAGAATTTCATTGTCAACATTTAGGGCATTTGTACGGGGTTGTACGACCTATAGAAACCGAGATACAAGGAAAACACCGGAAAACCGCTATATTTCCGTGTTTTTTTTGTGATTCCGAAATTGTTTTTTTAAAAAGTCCCAAGGAAGCTGTGGACCAATTTTCAGCCATTTCCGAATTTTTTCTCCTTTCGTGCGTTTTATTTGCTAAATTCCCCGGACTATACCATTAACTGCCAAGAACTGAAACGGGCAAAATGTCAATCAAATGATTTTCGGCAATGTTCAAAAAGCATTGCCACACCTAAAAATTATCATATTTTACAGGATTTGGTTGGTGTTTAAGCATTTAGAACATACCAACGATATCGGTAACACAGGCCTACAAATTTTTAACCTAGAGACTAGACCTATCGTACCCGAAGGATTTTGATGCGCTGGCTGTCTGGTTTTCGAGATATCCTAACTTAAAAGTGCAAAACACGCGTTTTTTGCAGTTTTTGAGGTTACGTGACGTAAGGAAAAAAAATATAATCAAAAAATGTTGTATGGCAATTGAAAGTAGCACCCTGTCCCTTTTAAACCTATTTGGATTTTTTGAAATATCTTTTTTTTTACCAAAATATCGCTATTTGAAATTTTACACTTTAGCGTATTAAGGGGGCGACCATAAATTACGTGAGGTGTTTAGGGGGGGAGGGGGTCGAGCCGAATCTCACCAAATCTCACGTGGGGGAGGGGGAGGGTCTCCGCAAATCTCACGTAATTTTTTTCCGCAAGAAACAGTGTAAAATCGCGAGAAAACTGGGTTAAATTAATAGTTACAGGTAAATTAAGCACAGGCTGAAAATTGGCAGAGCGCTTCTTTTTATGCTTTTTAATAAGGGGTTATAAAGTCTACCGATTTTCTACTCCGAGGAGCCCACTTCTTAGGGGGTTATAGCCCTCAAAATGGGTATTTTTCGATTTTTCTGTAATTTTTTTGCAATATTTCTTAATATCTTTTTGTTTTTTTCAATTTTAAGTACAATATCTGTAAATGAGAAAATCTTTAAAATCGTCTTTTCGCACCCGCACTTAGATTTCATTCACGAAAATCTTGGTGCAGTATCAGATGAACATGGTGAAAGGTTTTATCAAAACATATTGCAAATAGAGAAGGAATAATGAATCAAAACGTGATACTATTACTATATTTCGACTCGTGATATTATTACTATATTTCGACTCAATAGCAATTGGGTATAAAAATTTTGCACTGCCGTTTACACTGTATTTGTTCACTGTTTCAAAAACCATCCAACTGGAACATCCAAAAAAAAGTAAAGAAAATAATTTAAATATCTGGGAATGAAGACGTGATGAAAAATTCTTATCTTTTTATACAATGGTCTGGGAAAAACTGCGAAAGTAATGTATGCATTGACTTATACCACCATTTTTGGACAGATTGCCACCCTACGATGAACTAGTGTGGGGGTCTAAGCTTAAACAAAACAAAAAGGCCTAGAAGCCCAATTGAAAAACCTGGAACCTAATGCGCTCCTAAGAATCTCAAGTTCATAATGTACCCAATCCTACTGCAATCATAGAGATTATATTAAGAATCGGCTCTTTTCACATCAGTCAGAACACATGCTATCTGCGGTGCATTGTCACTACAAAAAGCAGACATTTGCACCAGGCGACATAATTAGTTATCTAAGCATCTTACAGGACTCGAATTTTGAATCGACGACTATCTGCTCTGACATACCTACTAGAGGCCAAGATAGATTTTGAAAACCTTTTGTTATCATTATCGAGGGTTGTGAAAAATGGAAGTCTAACGATCCGCACTTCTTGAATCTGTACCCTGGTGTACAGGCGGCTCAAACGTCAATTTGAGAAGCTGGATGTGACTTCAGACTTCGCTTTTCTAAGGCGATACGAAAGTAGGAAGAAACGGAAGCTAGTAGCGATGCCTGATAAATCTTCGAAAAGAAATTATTTTCAGCCAACCAACTTCATTTATTAACTTAATTTGACATTTTGATGCGAACAATAAATTGTTTCAAGAATATTTAAAGAGTTTTTAGAATATTTGAAAACAAACAAATAAATGCAGCGCATGCGGCAATGGCTTTATTCACGGACTGAAATCCGATAACAGGCGGACAAATTTATTTCGAATTCGCATTGGTGGAAGATACCATTTACTTATTTCCGAATTTCATGACTTTCGAATCGGATTCCAGGATAACCCCCTGGGTCTTTCAGTCACAGGTTTTTTACCTAACGATGACATATATAGAAGAATGCTCCGAAGTTTGTATATCTCCATAGTCATAAATGGCTCTACAGTTTTTTCACTTTAAATTCACCCTTTTGCAAATCAAATTAATCCTTTTGAAAATTAAATTCACCTTTTTACAAATAAAACTCAAATTTTTGCAAATCAAATTCACCTTTTTGAAAATTAAATACATCCTTTTGCAAATCAAATTCACCCTTTTACAAATTAAATTCACCGTTTGGAAATTAAGTACTTCTACATTATATCTATATTATAACTAAAAAAACAGCAAATGATTTTAATTAGTCAGGAATCAAAAAAATTATTATAATTCATATAAATGCATAATAATGAAGGAAATTGTTGTGGTAGAAAAAGTAGAGTGTGCCTTTTGAGACCAATAAGATGTACGAATAGTAATAATGTCTGGTCGAACTTGACCGATTTCTTGCTTTACTAACATTATTTGATGTTTTTTTAAATAAAATGCAGAAGTACTTAATTTTCAAACGGTGAATTTGATTTGCAAAAGGATGAATTTAATTTGCAAAAAGGTGGATCTGATTTGCAAAAAGGTGAATTTTATTTGCAAAAAGGTGAATTTTATTTGAAAAAGGATTAATTTGATTTGCAAAAGGGTGAATTTAAAGTGAAAAAACTGTACCATTACTATTCAAACAGTCAAGTCGTTACTCTCTAAAAACGAATCAGTGGATGCCAAAGCCAACCTTCGTATGTCAATATATTGTAAAATTCTCAATTTTTTTTATATTCCCTATGCTTGCTCTACAAATACACGAGTTGAGCTCAAACAAGAATTGAAATTTTTCTGTTCTCTTGTTAAGAAATCATTATCCCTGTAAGGCACCCTGAGGTTGGTTTCCAAAGGGTAGGCAGAATCACCTGCTAAATGGTAATCCACAGGTATTGTAGTTTATATTGGGTGCATGTCGAGTTGGTGCTGTTATGATTTTATGGTACTGTTCTTCAACACAAATTATGATTTCTAAATGCAATCAAGCACAGATTAAGGTATTTACACAAAAAATACGCATAATAGTGTAAATCCTACAAATTTTTTAAAATTTTAAAAATCTCACGTGAGATTGAGGGGGGGGGGGGAGGGGGTCGAGCCAAATCTCACGACATCTCACCAAGGGGGAGGGGGGGTCGAAAAATCGCCAAAATCACCTCACGTAATTTATGGATGTCCCCTAACCCAACTACAAAAAAAATCACTAACAACCATGCTAACCATTTCAAGTTATCATAATCGTCTAAGGAGGTCTTCTAGTTACGCGGTTTGAAAAAATCGATTTTTTTTTGTTGCATTTTTCGAATATAGAGGATATGAGAAATACGCCATATAAACGATTTCGCGAAAAACACATTCCTTCTTGGGTATTCGGAGCCCGAAACATAGCTAATCCAGTAAAATTTGGCCATCTGAACATTTTATGTAAACAGCAATTTTTGAAGTGAAACTTCCTTGCTCTCGTTCCGGGGATTTTGAAGTGATTCGAGCAAGTACGAGTGAATTCAGAAAACAGAAACGAAAACAAGGACAGTTGTACGAAACGGAAGTTGCCTTCTCACTCATTTACAACTGTCACAATTCAGAATCGGCAACGAAAACAAGGACTGCCGTATGAAACGGAAGTTGCCTTCTCATTCGTTTACAAAATAACGACAAAAAAAACAAAAATCTTGAAACAAATTAAATATGTACAACAAAACACAAACACAATGAATGCACAAGTATACATACTAAATATTTAGTTTCCACTGTATTTCGTTAAACATTTTGGATTTAAACAACCAAGCTGATGAATATCACCGCCAAAAGAGCAGCAAACAACAAAACACAAACAAATTTCACAATTCAATGAATGCACAACTAAACTAAAAATTTAGTTTTCACTCTATCTCGTTGAACATTTTGGTTTTTAATAGCTTAAACTAATGAATTTCGCGAAGATCACCAAGTAGGTGACAGCGACAGCCATGATAGCAATTAAGTGATGCCATATAAACAAATTCTGCCAAACCAGCAGGAAAATATTTACAATTTATTTAAATTCGTACATAGATGGCGCAGGCATCGGTAAAGTAAAAATGAGGAGTCGGTTATTTAAAAAATTAAGATTGTTTATTAAAGATCAAGTTTTTGTAAAAGCAGCGAAATGTTTTTGATTTTATACACTGTACTGCATTACTTTCAAAATATTCATTATACTATGATTTATCAATTGAGTTAAAATATTATGGTTCTTACTTCCTATTCCCTGCTTCATTCATATTTTACATTATAACACAAGACACGAGCAAATGAAGAAAAAAATACAATAATAAAGATCATATAGACATAAATATGTACGCGAAGTTTCACTTCTGCTTTGTGTTCTTTAATACACGATTATTTTTTTTTAATGTGTTGGGAGGTTGGTTGGTAGTATAAAACCGAGTTTTCGGGATCCGGAGGCGTGTCCTTCGGCCGCCTTCTTGTTTTGAGTGTGAAAAATGGTTTTGCTTATTGCTCGGATCCTTTATCTTCAAACGCATTTTCCCGAAAATTGCCTTTTTTAAACTTTGTGGTAAGACTTCCACCAGTAATTTTCATCAGATTTGACCAATTTTTTTTTCACTTCTTCATAAAACCCCTCTCTATAAATCTCCGAGTACGATTTTTGAAATACTGGTTCGTTCCATTTTTACACCCTCTAACAGGTCAAAAAACGTGGTCGAAAAACCAACCTTTTACAAAAAATCGTATAATTTGAAAAATATTGAAAATAAAAAAAAATCGTACTCGGAGATTTATAGCGAACGTAACACTGAATATGATTTCATTTTATTTTTCTCATTTCGGACAACTTGCGGGGTGGATGTCATACCACAAAGTTGACTCGGACACTTTCATCAGTACCAGTTTGACCACTTGTCAAGGGTGCAGGATTCGACACACGCTTTAGAATTTCTCATTTTGCAAGTTTAAACATGTACAAAAATAATAAAAAAAAAATTATTCAATTATCTTGTACAGTTTCCTCACAATTAATTCCCAAAAATAGGCTGAAATTCCGGGCGCGTAACTAGAAGACCCCCTTAACACTGTGAACTAATAAACCCCAACAATTTCTCAAAACTCTCTATCTCCTCCAATTATATCAAATTCAATCAACACATCACTTCGTCATCATAATCACCCGCAACTATGACCATCCAGAGATGATTGCAATATTCCCATCAACCCCCGAATATCAATATTTAACACCCTTCCGCAAGGCCCCACTGTGTATGAAAGCCGCGTTCTCATTAAATGTTTCCTTTTTATAGCCGCGAGTGATTTATACATTTCAGTTTCGCTTATTGCAGCAAGGATACGTTAAGTGACATTTTCCAACAATCGTCGGGGCTGACACATGAATGTTGCGCTCGGGAGTACTACTGTTAAAGTAAGCTGTCAAAATATTTGGAGCGAAACACGATGACAGCTTTTCACAACCTCCCATGGAATTTTACACGATATAAACTGTTGGAAGAGTTTTATGCACTTCTAGTTAAGAAGTAGACTTTAGTTGGAGTAGGAATGTTGAGTAGTGACTTGTACAAAATTCTGTTGTTGTGACATTGTTAATAAATATGGAAAATGTTATGGTTGAAAATTATGTTATATATGAAAAACTGCAAACTGGGAGCTTTGGTAACCTTCAGGTTAAGGAGGCCGACTTTCATCTCAGAGGTTCGTGGCTCGATTCTGCACCGCACCCGTTTTTTTTACTTCTCCCATTCTACAAGTAGATAATATTCCTTCTTTCTTTTCTTCCTTTTTAACAGAAATTTATTTTCCTCTCTTCTAACATTGCCTATGAGCACAGTAGACGAGAAAGTCATCTCCTACTCCATAAGCAAAATAAACGTTCTGTCGCGGTAATGTTGGATCAAGTTAAAACCGTTTGGCAGTTCTTTTATTCTTTTCGCAACTGTCTTTCTGACTAAAGCTTGCTGTTCGACGTTGTGTTCTACAAAAAAACCGGAGACAGTACAAAGAGGCTTTCCTCTGAAGCCTTGTCTTTCGCATTGCAAAAGTTATTTGTCAAAGTAAAGGCGGGAGTCCAGTGAAAAAAAATGTAAAACCTTTCAAATGTCTGCAAAGCTTTCGAAGTTTCTAGAATTGTGTAGAGCGAATGTTCGAGAAGCTTAAATAGTGTGGAAAAGCTTTCGGAGTTTCCAGAATAGTATGGAACGAAAGTTCAAGGAAGGAATAGTATGGAAAAATGTAGAAAGATGTAAAAATTATCTTAGAAAGAGCTTTGAGATATAAATACAAGCGCAGCGATAGTTATTGAGTCGGTTTTGATTAGAAAAGGGTATTCGTTATTTAATCCTACGAACCCGTTAAGCCGGGAATACGTAAAAATATCACTTGACCACATCTGTTTATGCCGGACATATTTACATTGTTATTAGCAATCTCTAGCGGATTTTAATTAGAGATACCATATGTGTTTTGTACTTGATTTTCCGTTGCTATACTGTTCTTTCTATAAGTGCTCTCCCCTCTTCCATTTTTTTTCGTTACCATTTTTGGATTGTTTTTTCGATTGGAACAGTCCAAAGCATTAAGATCTCACGCCTACGCTGAATAGGACATGTAACTAGAATGCCTAAAGAAGTGTCCCCCAAAAATCCTTTTCCTCCAAAGCCTCATAGGGAAGGCCACAAGGAAGACCTAGGAAGAGATATAAAGACGACATAGAAATGGACTTACGCACAATCAACTGGAAGAGTAAAGGCAATGACACAATGGTGGCTTCGGCTTCGGTTTCAAAGCCGATGTCTGTCAGAATCAAATGTAAGCGGGGCAGTACTTCTTAGCACAATAGCGGCTTTGGCTTCGATTTCGAAGCCGAAGCATCAATCAATTGATATTTGATATTCGAAGTAGCGTCGCGTCGGTTTAATCTGCGTGGAAAATCTAAGTGAAGCTGACCGGTAATTTAAATATAACAGCTGAAACATGAATTTTGATAAAAAATTTATAGAGTAAATAAAGGCAAATGCATGTTTATGTGGAATTTTAGGTATTATTAGAGGCTTCAAATAAGTTGCCTATAACACATCCCATAAAACTTGGATTATTTCCAATACCATTTTGACCACTGTAGAGTGTAGATACTCCCATTCTAAATTTTAGAGGTTTTTTTCGTCCTGGGTTCGCATAGGTCGAAAGAAAATTATTACTCATAATAATACAAGAACTCGATAACCCAAGACCTTTCGAGTGCTTTTGTCGGCTTCATACGAAAATTTTAATTTTTTTTTTTGACCTACGCGAACCCGGGACGAAAAAAAAATTTTCTTTTTCGACATAGACGAACCGGCCCCAGATTGGGAATACGCACGCAATGACTGGTCTGACTATTGTTTTATATAAGAAAATTTTTGTCCTGCTGTGAATAAGTTTTTGGAGTTTATCAGAAGCTTGAGACTTGCCAGCCATTGTCTTAAGAGTCTTCTTTAGGATTTTTTTACGTGCTACAGCATTCACGTCCGCGAAGGTATTGCGAAAAATAAAAATAGTTTTTAAAATTGTGCGAAAAAAAAGCAGGAACATCAAAATTTGGGAAGACAAATCTAGAAAGAAAACAAGCTAAATCAGCAAGACCAGCCAGAAGCTACCGTGGATAAACCAAGCGAAGTTTGAGATAACAAAAATAAAAATCCAAGATAAAACTAACCCAAGAAGATCAAACAAAGGAAGAAGAGAAAAAACTATAGTGTTTGATTTGTGAGCTTTGTATGCAAGTGTGGATTGACCGTAATGAGCTCCTATGGAGGAATTGCGATCATTAAGCACGCATGAGTTAAGAATCGTATTAAAAATCGCAGACTTTCGCAAGGTTCTAGGGTAAAGGGGGATTTAGTTCTGAGGCTATATAGATGGTAGTGTCGGACGAGGGTTGCAGTGCGAAGAGTGAAGCTGATTTAATACGCCGTGATATCGAGAATCTTTCTTATAGCCCCAGGAACCGCTCTAATTATTCAGGCGAAGAAGACCAGTTAGAAGCAGTTTTGAAAAGAATTTTGGAGCAGGACCAGCCGGTCGTAAAGCAGGTAGAAATGGTGACGAGTAGCAACTTCCTGGTCAAGGATATTGAGGAATCAGTAGAATCACCCAGGTTCACTGGGGAATTAGGTGAGAACATTGAATCGTGGTTAAAGGAAATATGCAGAAGTACTTGTATCCGCGGAAACTGATTATAAAGTTGATAAACTGATTATAAAGTTGAGATAAAGTTGAGTGCTTCTACGTAAAGAATTTGCTCAGACTTACATAAGCCCTAGAAAACCGAAAAAATAAATGCGACGAAACTTTTTCGGAGTACATTTATGCAATGAAGCAGATTGCAAATCAAAGTTCAATAGATGAGGAATCTTTAGTAGGTATCCCGGATTCGACTGTTAATAAAATAATATTATATGACGCTAGCACTTTAGGCGAGCTCAAACAAAATGTAAAAGCGTACAAGACCTTTAAGACGGACCAGAAGGAGGCTGTGATCCTAAAGAAAGTGACGAATATGTAGAAATCTAATAGCAGAACCCAAAAATGTTTTAATTGTGGCTCAGACACATCTTACTGCGGTGTAAGAGTGCTCGGTGCTTTAAAAGTGTAGCGTTTGGTCATATGTCTAATAACTCCACTCAGTTCAAAACGACACGTAAGGTTCCTGGAAGGAGCATGGCTTCAAATGTCTCTCTAAATACCGCCACAGTATTAGCAATGTAAACACAAGTGTCTTGTCCAGCTAAATAAATAAATAAATAAATTATAAAAATGGTTTTCATGCTATAGGTAGCGGCGTTAAACTCGTCACAAAGTCTGTGGTAATGCACGAAAAGATTCCGTCTTTGAGTTCGTATGATCATGATTCAAATAATTCTGTTCCCACATATACCCCAGAAATTCATTTATCACAATTCCCCATTATAACAGTTGAAATAAAAAGCTTGAAACGAATTACCCCTTAATGAATATTAAATGAATCAAAGAGTTGTTCATTTTTGTTTCTCCGTCTGTCCCAACCTAACGAAACTGGAAAATGAAAAACCAACCCCGAAATGTATTCAAAACATGAACCTGTTACAAAATGAACGAACGCCAAGGCGAACACCATCATCTATCGCATACAAAAACCAGTTTTAAGCAACAAATCCGAGACAATTATAAAATTTAATCAAATACAAAAACTTTAGGATATCCAAGCCTCATAAAACAGACCATCCCTAGACGACAACCGAAGTAAAAGCAAACGTTAAAGTTTAGTCAAGAAATGATACTCCGAAAAACGGGAAATGTCCCGTTTGTTCTAAATCTTTAACGGTTTTAAGACGTTAAAAATCAGTTTAAAAAAGTTTAACGAAGACGAAACTTAGATAAAAGCTTTAAAGTTATAATGAAGCAAAAAAGCAAGAAAGAAAAATTGGTCTAAACTTGAAATAGCCAAGATTCGAACTAATTCGGATTTGGATAATTTGCGTCGTAGAAAGAGAATTTTTTCGGAAATTTTAAATTTGAATAATACCTGTGACACACTATACTTTCATTATGATGGTAACTTTCATTATGATGGTCAAGGAAATGATGGGGTGACACATTACACTTTACTTTCATTTGCATCTGGCATATCAAGTGAGGATATAAACCTGCGTGTTTTTTGCTTTCATTTTAAGCTGTTTTAACATGGAATATTTAAAAAAAAATTTTTCTAGTAGTAAAGAAAATATCCTTGCAAATTGTTGCTTAACTAAAGTGAAATCAAATTATTTTATTTTAAAATGTAGTTTCCAATTTTCCAACAGATGTCACTTAACCGAAATTACAGTCCAAATGAAAGTAAAATACTTTCATTTTGGACTTTCATTATGGTGGGTTTTTGCCACGATAATGAAGGTTACTTTCATTATGATGGTATATGTGTCACAGGTATAAATCTTTTGCGGAAAAAACGGACAATCAGTTTTTTGTAAGCGGAGTTCACAATACAGCGGAAGCGTGAACGGCAGATTGGGAGCTGTTCATAACGCCAGAGTAGCACAGTTTCGAAAATTCGAAATCATATGATTTGCATTGAGAATCTGTCAGAATTTCTTCCTGAATTTCTTTGCATTGAGAAGCTATCAGAGTTTCTTGTGTTTACTAATCGGAAATTAAAATAAAGTGGATTCAAGGGAGTTAGCAGTTGTTTTTGGGGGATTGCATATAGTTTATTGCATAATGTAGTTGCGGAAGCTTTAAAAATAGGAATCGTAGTAGACGGTGGTGGGTCTGCCCGATTTTTCAAAATCGAGAATCTTTGGGGATGCTCAAAATTTCCTGAAATGCTTTTAAGTCATGAAGAAAGTTTTTTCAATTTCACAAGGATGACTTATGAACAATTTCAAAAACTTCTCGGAATAATTGGACCAAAAATTAAAAAAAAACTTTAAGGAAGCGAAAAAAGAACAAAACAGCTTTGACATTTGTCCATACGAACATGTGACCGAGTTCAAAACTTCGAAAAAGTGATACCAGCGACATCTCCTCTGCAATTCATCTAAGTTTGTTTTGTTTGTTAATCATTCTAAAAAGTTTGTATTTTGCTCACATTTATAAATAATAAAAACAACAGCGATAGATTTTAATGCATTCTAAACTAAAATTTTGCGTTCTCAAAATGAAATTTTTTAGTGGTGCCATCTTTTGGGCCTTAGTTTTACTTTCAATTCCGAAAGTTTCGACATTAACAGCGTCAGATTAGGAATAGATCCTAATCTCACGATACTCTAGCAAAATCTGCGCTGAGAGTGAAAAGGATAGGGAAATACGATTTTCCTCGCGCTTTGTCCATATTACTTTGACGTTGGAGCTGTGTTGTGAACGCCGCCAAGTAAAAATCTAAGCTGAGGTGTCACCCTTTGTACCAGTCCATAATATCATTCACTATGCATGGTTCAATGTCTAGTAGTAAGCTTAGGTAGAAGAATAGAAAAGGGATAGAATAGATTGGGAGGAGTTAGGCCGGTGTTAGATGGCAATGAACCCTGCGTTTTGCCTCTTGGATGCTTAATGACTTCGGGAATACTAACCGTGGAAGGTTCCACCACAGTCAAGTTGTTCTAGTTATAAACGAATTTCTAAACCGGAGGGTGCGCGGAAATAAAAACTGTAGACTGTGAGAGCAAATTGGGCGGGATAGTCTTGTGTTGCGGGAAAACTATTCCCGTGGAGGCAGAATATTATTTATTTCAGTGCAACAGGCATTGTGGTAAAAGCGGTAAAATTTTGCCAGAGTTTCTACATTCCTGCGGTGGTTTAATGAGTAAATTGAAGAGCAATATGTTTGAGAGCGCGGTTTTGCACCTTGTCCAGGACTTGTATATGATAGTCCTGAACCACGCCTGAACCCTTTAAGAAATCCCAGGCACTGGGATGCTATTTTTTTAGCTGTAAACGTTATAAAGTATAACTAGAAAAAAAAGGATATAAAATAGACCTTGACCTATTAGCATTTGCCCTTTTATTAATTCCAATTTTTATAGGTAGAAATATTGTGGTAACGGCAAACCACAAAAGCAAAAATAACCATCATATCCCAAGAAGTACCTTTCGACTGACGCTATCATAAAAAGAGGATAAATAAAATCAATTTAAAAGTGAAAATATAATATAAATAGATAGTGTTTAAACAATGACACAAAATCCTTGAATTAGATTAAGCTCGATATCAATGCCCTTTGAGAAGAAGATAAAACACAAAAAAATGCTCGTCGAAAACTTGAAAGACTCTTGAAAATGAAATTTTCTTCTGGGCTTTCAACCAAACAACCAAGTACACAACAATCTTAAGGTCAAATCAGAGATAAAAAAGCGGAGATTTTGTGCGGCACCTTTCGAAAGTAACCTCATTACTTGAAGCTGTCCTGCTCGCTTCTTCCACTCAGTGGACAATGATTTTCCAAGGATCTTTTCAAGGAAAGTACAAAAAAAAAAGTAAAGAGAAGAAGAAAAAAAACTTCATGGCAGCAAAAGATAAAAGGCGGAAACTAATTTGCAGAAAATGGGAAACCAAACGAATCTTCTTTTAAGATCTAATTTCTCACACGTTTTCTTAATAATTTAGGGGCACTGTTTCCTCGGTGTGTAGTACTTTCAGCACACTCTGTGTGCGAAAACTTCTCTCTCTCTCAACGTCCAACAATCTACATTCCTTATAGATTTTTCTTGTTGAGTGGCAGAGTCGAGTCGAGGAGGGTGGGGTGGGGTGTGTGGCCACTTTAATCGAATCAAGATAGAAAAAAAAAACCTAGGAAAAGGAAAACCAAAAAAAAAATATAATTCAACAGAAAACGTGCGAACGACGATCCTTTTGGAGATTTTCATTCTTCTTCACCTCAGTTTCATGTCCTTATTGCTGCTTATGGTTCCGTTTTCATTGGTCCCCGAGGCTCGTCACAGTCCACAGACTCAGACATGTTTTCGTCAATTCTGATAGGTAATCCGCTTAGGACGGTGAAGGGATATAATGGTTCCACTGAACAATATGACAAACATACAATCCGTAGTATCTCTACCAAAAAAAAAAATAAACTTATATACACACACATAGATGCGTAAGGAAGGATAGATGACATGAAAATGACAGCACTCTGAGGAATTATGAGACACCGGGTCGGGGGTGGTCTTCTAAGGATACGAATCCATTCGAGCCTTTAGCTCTCTACTCAAGTGGAGAAAGGAGATTACTCACTCTAAGGACTATACATAACTGTACACAGAATGTGTGGCTTAAGTGAACGCCAGGTTGAGTTGAGAGAGAGAGGCGACTTTGTGTGTGGGGGGGTTTTGGGGGCGAGTGGAGTATAACCACTCTTGCACAATCACTAGACGACATCCTGGCCATCGATCTGTTTGGTTAGCTTTGGTGGGTAATAAAAAATTAATTCCTGAAAATACTTTCGCCTTGAGCTGAGCACTTATGGAAATGGTAACTAACGAGCGACCTTCATGTCGAATAAATTAGGATGTTGACCGAAAATTTGTTCATCAGGATAATTTTGTATTTTTACCATAGTAAATACCAATTGATGAGGCTTGAAGAGATTCTAGATAATGACACAAATAATGACGTGCACTTTGCAAGCTTAGTAAATGCTTTTTCAATTTTTCACATATTATTTGATGTACATTTGATTACAACTGTCACAGTATGAAAATAAAAATGAAAAAATGAACTAAACGTCGCAGTGTGGTTTTCATGATCATTAAGGCACAAGAGTACTAAATAAAGCTGGCGCTGGCGGCCTTCCTTAATATCGAGAGACTTCGACAATACATGCCACACGGAGGAGTCTTATCTCCACTTCTGTGCAGCCTTGTTGAAAATGAACTCCTAGAGCTACTCAATGGCCAAATCATTTTCACCCAAGGTTACGCAAACTATGTTGTCATCAAAATAACTGGTTTAACAGAAGGGGCCATTCAAAACGTTTTGGTCTCCAGCAGGTGCGCCAGGGTAGGGCTAAAAGCCAATTCCATACACCAGGAGATGAGCATCGTTGGGACGGGCTATAGCCTATACAGAACAAGCCAAATACTTAGAAGGACGTTAGATACCAAGTTCAACTGGAAACGATTCTTGATTCTCTGATGAGTAGGACAACCAGATCTCTGTTGCCCTACCGCAGATCTTGTGGAACCACGTAAAATATATAACCGAAAGCCATGCACTGAATATATACCACCATCATAGACCCATGGTAACTTATAGCGTGGTGGCAGATAACGGCGCTTAAAAGTTTCATAACTAACCGCCCAATTCTAAATTCTGACCAGTCATAAGTCACAAACTTTTGTGACTTGTGCTTGTCATTGACAGTTTGTGACAATCGGCTGTTTTGTTATTTTAATCACACAGTCACAAAAAAAATCACCTCTAATGGTGAATTTATATTCTTGTTATAGATAGAGCACAGTGTTAGCGACAAAGTAGCCAATGTGTTCCAGAAAATATTGATGCAGTGAAGCAGGTGTGTGTGACCGTCCGAACACCTCTCATTGACGCTCTTCGTGCGTCGAAACTGTGAGAATATTATGAAAAATATGCTAGAAACCTGCTCTTTTTACTCTTGTGACCTGTTACTTATAGTGCCACAATTTTGAAATACTGAAAAACGTCCCAAATTGTCTGAAGTTGTAACTTGTGACTGCTTTTAGAATACAGGTATAAATCAAGGAAAACTGAAATAATGACCTGCCTTTCCATCTACGGTGTGATCTGCACTTTGCCGACAGCAGTGTTGGAGACTCTCCTAAATTTGGTAGCAGTCCACTTTGAGGTAGAGAAATCCGCCATTAACGCGGTGCAAAGGCTGAAACGGAATGGCAACCTGGGCGTTGGTCTTGGGCGGGGACATTCTATATATAATTTTAAACTTTATAGAAAACATTCCGGAAGTGGAAATGCTTTCGGACTGCAAGCCCATTAAAATCTACTAGCGTATACTGGACTTTTCCCAAAGTACCCAGGGTAGGCTAGTCGGGTACAACGATAGCTCCAAAACAAAGACGATGTATTGCAAGGAGAGATAGTAGATAGATGGCTCGACTGTTCTGGCTCTGGTGAGCACCTTCGAGAGATTCCTTGTTAAGGAACTCGTAATGCCTTTACGGCTCGTACCGATCTGAAGTTTAACGTCATGAAAAAGGGTTGATGAGTTTTGTCAGCAGGAATTTGACGCCACCGTCTGCGTGCGGACCTCCAGTGGTATCTCCCATCGTGTGTATGGAAGCCTTAGACATGCCGTCGCATACATTCCCTTCTGCTAGATTTATGTAACATTCTCACTACTCCCTCGTAAAAAAAGTTCCAAAACAGAAACAGGTTATGGGCGACGCAATATTCCTTGGCTGCGTTAACAGACGGCACAGGAAGGAACCACTTAGAGTTGGCCAATTCAGGCGCGAACCTGTAGCGTTTGGTGTGTTTCATCCGATCGGCAATGGAGAAGACCAAGATCCGTTTGTTTTTGTAGGCACTTCTTAAGTTTTCATGAATGCATGCCAGTATAGCGTACACCTCTGCATGAAACGCAGTCGGTCGGGTGCCTAGGCTTACCGTTATACTGAATCTGGGACTTTCAGTAGAAATTATGCCAGGGCACTTGTTGGCTGGATTACCGGACATTGCGCCCTGAACTACCATTTATGCAGGATAGGAAGGCCGGAAATCCCCACTTGCAAGCTTTGCCTTGAGGAGGATCAGTCTGCTCTTCATGTTCTCTGTGGGTGCGTTGTTTAACGAGACCCTCCTGAAATAGGCAATTATAAGCGACAGCTCACTACGCAGACTACTGAACATGTTCAACCGGTCTTGTCTACAAATATGAGGTGTTAAGGCTAGTACACACTAGTAGACCATGTTGAGCGATTTGTATAAAGACCGTCTACAGACGACGACGTCTATGCCTATAGTCCGTCTATGGAGACCCTACTTTGTCTCGTCTAGTGTCCACACTATGATTTGAATTTAGTCTACGTCAGCGTCACTTCATTAATTGTTTCCACTCTCTGGGTCGATATTGTCCAAATCTGTGCTGCCCTTTTACTCGTTGGCTGGTAGCAGGAATAGCAAAGAATCAAACGCAAACCACGTGGACTTTTTGGGAGAGGTCCCACTCTTCAGCCTATTTTTTTTTGCTCCCGGTTGAAGGATTTTTTAGATTGTGGATTTTCTTTTTAATGTCTGCCACTGTCACGTCGTGCTTTTTATCCAGTGATTCAAGTCCCAATTTTTTTACGCGGTTTCTGTAATCGGAACTCATAACATCCCAAAGACAACCAGAAGCCGCATAATCTTCGATAAGTTGTAATACTTTTTCGTTTGACCACATTTAAAAAAAAGTTTAAAAAAAATGTAAATAAAAACCGCCGAAGCACAAACTCGTACCAAGTTTATGACTGGGTTCAACTTAGGTTGAACCCAGGTTCAACCCACTCATAAACGGGGGTCGAGTTGAAACTGGGCCCACTCAACTCAACTTAGCTCTCCTACCTAGGTCGAGTTGAAATTTCGACTCATATACGCGGGTTGACTTGAAATTGGATTGAAATGACATTTGTTTTGTTTGTTTAGTATCCGTGAAGTTCATTTTGATGGAAAACTCTATAGGAAATCAGAAATATTGAAAAATATAGAAAAAGAATTAACAAAAAGAGGCTATCGTATCTACTAAAAATGAGAATTTCACCCAAAAAATTTGAGGTTATGTTTTGATGTCAGTTGAACTCTATTTCAACCCAAAGTGAACTCAACTCGACATCATATACGGTGGTCGAAATTTCAACTCAACCTAGACTCAACTTTTCAACCTAATCATAAAAGGGGTATCGGTAGGCGATGTGTCTACGGTTGCACTTGG
The DNA here is from genome assembly GCA_963855945.1 of Thereva nobilitata. Lineage (NCBI taxonomy): Eukaryota > Metazoa > Arthropoda > Insecta > Diptera > Therevidae > Thereva > Thereva nobilitata. The sequence continues at coordinate 93,850,848 of OY979698.1, read as the reverse complement.
TCTCCCACTCCGATCGGGAGACCGTAGACCTGCGATTTTTGGTCTCGCAACAGACTCGTAGACAGCAATTGGTCTATAGACATGTCTTTGTAGACAACTCTAGACATGTCTCGGAGACCAAAAACGTGCAACGTGTGTACAAGTGTGTACTAGCCTTTATAGAGTGTAGTACAATAGGCCAAGCGAAGGGGCCACAGTACTTTTGGACCTAGTACCCCAGCAAAAGTAAGAGAAAGAAAGAAGAAGATGGCACTGTGAACTTCTTCCAGGGTTGATACGTTTGTTTCTCTGGTGTCATCAAAGGTTGTAGACAGGTTTCTGATAAGTGTCTGGTCTCATTCGCCTTCAGAAGGTCGCTGCCTGTGACTATAGTGCGTTCTTTTGTTCTACATTTGATCGGGGAAGGGTTAAAAACCTTTTTTGAAGAAGATCCTTATATGCTTCCTGTGTTTTATTTTGTGTAAAATTTTCCTCTGCCCTCAAAATGTATTTAGTTGTTAGGAAATTGTCTTTTCTTCGTCTTACAAATGTTTTCTGCTTCTCTTTTCGTTTCCTCGTATATTTCAGTTTCTTGCTCCTCCATAGGTCTTGCTATGTATATTTTTCGATTTTTATTTCTGGCCTCTATAGCGGCTTTGCATTCCTCGTCGGCCCTGCCTGTGAGTTTCTTTCGTGACATCTGTCAGTATCATTTTCAGTTTCAGCCACTTTGCCTCGACTGTATCTGGAGTGTTTATGTGTGGACCTGACACCTCTGTCTGTCTGTTCTTGGAGACGATCAACGGCGAATTTTGTTGGTCTGATTATTTTTACTTGAGTTTACAGCCGACATCTGAACATTCCTTTTACCAGGAAGTGTTCCGATTCACAATTCGCATCTCTACAGGATCTTACTTGGAGGATACAGGAAGCTGCCTGTCGGTCCATGAGTAGTTGGTCTATTTGAATACAATATCTTTCGTTAGGCGGTTACTTTATGTTCTTATGAATGTCCTTTCTTGCGAAATATGTTAAACTGGCGATCATATTTTTTCTTATTGCAAAGTCGATAACACATTGTCAGTTATTGCTTGATGTTTCGTGGAGATTTTCGTTTCCAATGGTCGGTCTGTGCCAATTGTCTTCCAATTTTATGTCTGCTATCTCCATCCATATTATATGGGAGATCAAGGTTATAATAGAAATAGGTCTGTGCCAATTGTCTTCCAATTTTATGTCTGCTATCTCCATCCATATTATATGGGAGATCAAGGTTATAATAGAAAGTGTTCTGCCACTTCTCTTCTGTATCTTAATGTGCGTTTATGATCGATTGGTTAAAGAGTTTCGTTCAGATTCGTATTGAACATAGTCTTTCACTTATCGTCTTGAATTCTATAATATTGTGTATGTATGAACTTGTGTATTATGAACCATATTCCTAAATGATGTCGCTTTCAGCAGCTGTAGAATATCTTATGATTATCAAGATCAATTGTCCCGTCTCATATCCATTTAATCTTTTGTATCGCGATTATTTTGATTTTGAATCTGCTCACTTCAGCTAGTACTGATTTAACTGCTGCAAACTGGATTATATTACATCAAATATATCGAAACATTGCTTCTACTGGAAAACTAATAAGAAATGAGTTTTCTATCAGCAAGATACAAACAATAATGTCACAGAAAATCAAAAAAATAAACAGAAGCCTCTGCAAATCAGAAAAGAATTTCGCCTAATTTGTTCACATTATTAACACGTTCCACATTTGAAATTTTTTTATACAGTGAACTCGTACTCTCTCTTCGAAGAAGCATATCCTGAGTTTGATTTATTTCTCAGTTTATTTCATCTAATTTATAAAAAAGGAAATATTTTTTTTTCTATAAGGGCGTATTTTGTTCATTTATCAGGAAAAGGTTGATAAAAGCTCTTATATCACGCATCAAAACAATTTTATTTTATTTATTTTTTTTTTGGATCGTGTACATACATATATACAAGAAGAGTGAGAGAAGGATAAGATGCGGAATAAATTGCTTTCTGAAGGAACAGAGTAAAAAAAATAAAAATCCTTTGTACCACCTTTCAATAAACTCTTACATGTCGTATAATTTTCTTTTTTATAAGGTTAAAAAAAAGGAACAAAAAAAAAATGGATAAAGTAAATGTAAAGAAGAAGAAGAAAATGTTTTTAAAAAATCGTATTCCACTCGTTCCTTATCATTCCACCGTTCGAAAAGACCGTCCCTCCCCCCACTAAACTAAATCCCTTGATTTAACATTTTTCAACTGAAATTCCTTAAACGTCTTGAAACTTATGATACGCAAACATCTTTTTGCTTCTTTGCTTCTCGTTTACCCAATTACTTTAAATTTGCCAAAAGACAAATGAGCTTTTCTTGATGTGAGCTTTAGGCAACTCTTTACGGAAAAGGAGAGACGAACGAAAGTAAAAAAAAAAATACTGAAAACGAAAATGTTTTCACATTTCACCACCTTCACCTTTTCTTTCCTGTGTGCTGATTCTATTTCGGATAACGATATCGCATATACACCCCCTTTGCCCTGTCTTTGGCAGAACAACCCAACCAACCGCCACCCCCCAAACACAGAAAAGGAAAACCATCAAGGCACCCGTCGTCGAAAACGGTTTAACTTTCTTCAACAATCAACAACTCTTCATGTAGCACACAGAGCGAAAGATAAAATTTCAATGTCATTTACAAATTACGCTTAAGGTTTACAGAGATAACATTTTCGGGTAGGGGTGGAGCAGTGTATCTCTAGTACATTGCCGCCGCCCTCCATCAGGCAACCTCGCTCCCTATATATATATATATATATCCTTTTGTAAGGACTTCCATGTTCACGTGCACCTATTCAAGTTTTGATGAAAAGACTCGAGAGCATCTATAGACAATGCCTCCTTACTCCTAATAGAAGAGCGAATTAGATGTGTATATGACTTGAATTATCCTGGATATGTTCGAGTTTATACGTTTTCAGCTAGTCGTGGGGAGTGGGGGAGGATGGGTTTATGTGGGTTGTTATTGAATATGTTGTTTTTGGAATACCTTTTTTTAGATTCCTTATGGCTCTATATAGTAAGAGAAAGATGAAAGCTGCTAAAACTTTATCTAGAGATTCGTGTGTTTTATCACCCCTACGGTTGCATCTCTGGCTCAAAAGCTGCTTTTGAGAATATCGAGGAAAACGAAGTCCCGTTTCAAAAACTTTTTGTTTTGATTTTTGCAAATATTTAGTATAAGCTCCTACCACATCCAAGAGTTCAAACACAAGAACCATCGCCTCCTCCTTTAACACCCTGAAGACTCTTGAGGGGTGAACGGCTAACAAATAAAGGCCTCGGAAGGTGATGGCACCCGACTTGTCACTTCTATCAAAACCCTGCAGATAAAAACCGCCAATTCTTCTTCAGAAGGACCTAACGAGAGACGATCAAATGACGAGTTTTCTGCGCCATAAAACGGAGTTTTAAGTCAGTTGGGCTGAGGGTTACCAACCCAATCCTACAAAAACACTTTTGCTACGAATCGGCAAGCAATGCCTTGGAACCGTAATAATAACACAACGACGACCTTTGTTTTCCCAACAAGGACACGAATTAGAACATGGAATGCAAGAGCGCTGCTTTCTGATGGACGGCTGGATGAAGTGCAAGAACCAAACCGAAAGCCATAAGAGTTTAGTTGGCGTAATACTAACCAAGGAAGCCAGGTCCAGCCTCATTAGCTGGTCACCAGAGTTTCTGAGTGGATTAAACTGTGCGTCTGCGTACCAAACTAAGAAGTAGACTAAAAACCATAAAAGAAGGCAACGAGCTTTCCACTCCCTCTGGTTGTTTGAGTGAAAAAGCTGCACTTTAAAACAACTAGAGCGAATGGCACACTCGGGTACAAAGTACAAAGTCTGAGCGACAACGTAGCTGACGTATACCAGAAGATATTGATGCAGTGAGGCAGGGTGATTGTCTGAAAACCTTTCATCCATTATTATGAAAAATATGCTAGAAACCTGCGCTCTTTATACTCTTGTGACCTGCTATTTATTAATTTGTGAGTCGTTATTACTGTTTGCTGAGTGTGAAAATTGTGCCTGCAAAATTAAACTCACCACACTTGTGATTGCGTTGTGACTTGTGACTGGTTTTAGAGTTCAGATATAAAATAAGCAAAATTCAAAGAAAGATCTGTCTTTTCACCATCGCACTGGCCGACGACAGTGTTGGAGGCTTTCCTTAATTTGGTGCCACTCCTCCTTGAGGTAGAGAAATCCTCCTACGCTGAGATTGAAAGCGAATAGGTATGTGGGCGTTGGGTTTTGGCGGGCCGTCAGCAACAAATGGAGAGCTGTGATATCAGGAGCTTTAGGAGAGCAGACATTGAAAGTGACCACCAATTGGTAGTAGCAACTACCCGCCTCAAATTACCCCGCAATAAGAAACGTAGACGGTTTAACTTCTGGAACAAACCTTACTTATTTAGCAAAGGGACAAATTTGTAATTCCTTTCAAAACTGGATAAGAAGCACTATTTCGAAGCAAATTGCTCCAGACAGAAAATTTATCCTTAAAGTAGAACCCAGCATGACTGCCCGAGTAAAAATAATTTAGTTGGTTAATTTTTTTACTAACACGCCGCAAAAGTATGCACGCACCCGCCACAGGGATGCACGCTCCCGCCACAAGCACGAAAATCTAAAAATTTGTTCGCTAGAGGCATCCACTGGCACGTAAATCTAAAAATTCAGGCATGAACATTTATAAATACATCCGGATTCGCATAAACCATTCCAAACGCGAGTGTTGTTTTACCAAGCAGTCCCCAGCTAAACACTACCACTTCCAAAGCTGCTTGACCTACGCAATCGAACGAGAACCTTTTTACTGAGAATGCTATTGGCACCCTTTATGGTCACCAAGATAGTTGCCCCTTTTCTTCGTCCTCTACAATTTTTTAAAGCAATACGGGAAATTTCGTGTATCCCTGTGGCGAAAGCGTGGTTCTCTGTGGCGGGAGTGTGCGTGCTTGTTTTGTTCCCGAGTAAAAATAAAACTCGCCCGCCACAGGGAAAATTGTAGAGGACGAAGAAAACCCTAGTAAAAATTGCATTTGTTCGCTAAGCGTGCTGGCTGTGGCGCCGTGCGTGCTAGTGCGTACCTGTTGCAGGCTAGCTGCGGGCGAGTTTTATTTTTACTCGAGTGGTAAGTCTCCAGAAACGACGTGGTAATAAGCTGGGTGCACAACATACTGAGAACCAAGGCCTTAATTATTCAGACAGGAGATTCGCGGCTTTGAGAAAGCCTGCCCACAAGCTAGGGTGTATCTTCTCTACTAGGGAACATCACTGTGGACTCTTTGCTTATAGGTTAGAGGAACTGAGTGTGTAACCTGTTGGTTGTGCTTGCCATATTGCGATTATGCTTCCCTGCAAGTTTACGAGCAATACTGAAAGTATCAGGTTGAAAGACGTCCGAGTGATAGAACAGTGGTACATCGAGCAAGACCTCATCATAAACGTAAGCAAGACAGACAGTAATGTTTTCACAGAGAAGATTAAAAGTCTGGAATTTCAGCCTCTGACGCTGTTTGGAACAGAAATTAACGTGCATGAGACAACTTATTGGTGAGGTCCAGCATAGGAACAGTCGAGTAAAGAGTCAACAGGTACTTGGGTAGGTTGCACAGAATGGAATACGTGAGCTGCGCCTTTCGCTTCACCGTCACCGCAGCGCGATGAAGATGCTTCTGAGCTTACCACTAGTGGGTCTTCAATCTTCAGTGGGGACTGAGGCTCGGACTTACGGATGGTGTATGGTATCCGGAAAGAACCCATATGGATCAAAGTAAAGGAATCAGCAGGCTGTTGCTACCAATATGGGTCAAGGTAAAAGAATTAGTGAGCTCATGATGTCTATGGAAGGTATTCCCAAAATGAGGTTGATCAAAAAGTATAAAATATAGAATTCCCATAAAGGACATAGGAAGCTATACATGTTTTATACCAGCGGCGAAATCTTTATCAGAGGATTTAAACCTAGTTTGCTAACTAACTCTGGGAAAATATACCTCATCTTACAAAGCGGAGAAGCTGACTCTACTTTATATGCTTCATCACCTCAGATGCCCGAAAGGACATTCTCATAACACTGAACAATCTGGAAATTATTAGACGTATAAACCTGCCAGTTTATCGTTGCAATGTGTCCAGCTTCTTTATTTGGAATGTATCCTAAAACTAATTACATAGTAGGAAAGCAATATGACATTGGCCTGGGTTTAAGGGTACAAAGGTATTCTTGGCGGCGAGAGGGACTGCAACTTGGGAAAGCACGGCTCGACTTCACAATTCTGCGGTCCGAAGCCCTACTTTGACATTGGAGGAAGGTTTTTAAGGAATCGCATCGAGAAATGATCCATCGAAGAACACTATAAAATCCACTTGTAGGCAGGCCCGCAACAAAGGGGGGCAGCTGGGACGAATTGCCCCGGGCTCCAGGTCAGAGGGGGGCCCGAGAATAGATTGAAATCCAAAAAGTGAAAACCGCTTAGTCCAAAAAGTCAAAACCGCCATATCCCGTATTGTAAAGCAAGCACTAATCTAGAGCCTGAAAACCAAGCATGCAGCAATCTTAACTATATTTTATTTTTGTATGGATATGGATTATTCTACTTAGCAGTCACAAAATTAGAAAACACTTTCTAACCCTCCAATTTATGTTATAGCGCCTGTGAATATGTGAACCAACTGCGGTGTCGAATAGCTTTATATTTTTGTTCACCTTTTGCAATTACCTTTTCGCCGTTTTACTAAGCGGTCCCCCAACTAAGTACCAATCAATCCTATATGGTGCTTGACCACCGCATCGAACGAAAACCGGTATATGTTTGTCGGTTTTCTTTCTCCCGTAAAATTCCTTAAAGCTCCAATCGGAGCATATTAACAGTGCTCCAAATTCGCTCCTCTTAGTAGCGCTTCGATTTTTTCCCGCTGGGATAGCTTCTGGATTGATTCTGCCAAAAGAAAGATGAGTACTGAGCCCCTGGCCTGTCTACATAGGACCTGTTCCATTCTAGGCTGCACTAAGTAACTTCAGGTCCATCCACGAATGAAGAACCGAGCGTTCGATATCTTTATTTAATGCTCTGATTGACCTTAGTGCGAGTTCGGAAACGCAGGACTGCAGTCATTCTGCAATATTCAGCTGCAGACTTTCAATTTCTGAATGCAGAATGACTGCAGTCGTGCGTTTCCGAACTCGCACTTTTTCTTACCACAATTTTTTTAGTCAAAGATTTTTTGGAATTTCAATATCCTGGAAGGGCCCCAAAGAAGTTTTAGCCCCAGGACCCGCAAGGTGATGTGGCGGGCCTGCTTGTAGGTATTATTGTTTGACATAAATATGAAAAAATCACATCAAAACTTTACTCTAATACCACTCCCATACCATTTGCTTCGTTGCCCCGTTGGTCCTGCATAGGTCGTATTAACACCTTGAGAATCATAGTGGAGCAGTCTACTGAATAACGATGTCCCCTGAACGTGGACTGCCTGATAAACAGAAATGATAAAAGCTGAGGACTAGAATGGAAAATTATCCGACAGCTTTTAGGTGAGCTCAGAGGTACCACAAGGTTGCCCTTTTCTCCATTATTCTTTCTTATAGTAATAAAAGAGATCTTTGTCAGCACTCTAGATAGTAGAACAGGTGGCATAAAATGGGGATTGCTAGACCGCCTTAAGGATGTCGACTATGTAGATGACATTTGTTTGCTGGCCCACAGACATCAGGATGAATTCAGGCGAAGGAAATGGAATTGACAACGCGATAACAAGAATCCGTCGGGTTAGAAGACCTAGAACAACGTGCAATAGGAGCTTATTAGCATAGTTGTTGTGGTCTCTGCCTGTTGTGGAATTCCTGGACGGAACTGAGAGCTATCACACAAAACAGAGTTCGCCGAAGGTCAACTTTTCCACCCAATATCCCACGAGGGATTAAAGGAGCAGAAAAAGCGGGTGTCTGCATTACGGATACGGACAAGTAACGTGAATACGTCTACAATGTTCTGAAAGAGATCGTTTTTTATAGGTATCAAAAAGGTAGGAAATAAACAATAAAAAACAAATTGAAGAAACCTTGTTGATCAATTCTGAACCGATTGCTTAGAGAGCTTCGGGATACACTATGTTCAATGTTCTTTCATTTGAGGCTAGGATGTGATAATTTTCAGATTTTCCAACTCTTGAACAACCTACATTCAACTGACCGGAAAATGACACTAATTTGGCAAAATTCGTCCGCCATATTGGCCCTGCAAAAGTTGTGATCATAGATTCGTTATTTGCTACCTTAAAAACCCCTATATACCGATTTTCAATGGAATCGGAATGGCAAATTGGTGCGGCCATTTTGAATTTATAAGATTTGATCATAAATTTGTTATTTGCGACCTTAAAAACCCACTTTCATTGGAGTCGGAATACAATTGACAAAATTCGTCAGCCTTATTGGCCCCGCCATATTGAATCTAAAAGTTTTAATCATAAATTCGTTATTTGCTACCTTAAAAACAACCTAGATACAGATTTCGGCCATATTTTCGCGGCCATTTTGAATTTCGAAAAACGGACTTCGAGCGCCATCATGGGAGACCTCCATGCACTTTCATTGGAATCGGAACACAATTGATAAAAAATTCGTTGGTCATATTGGCGCGGCCATTTTGAATTTGGTAAATTGGCACAATTGACAAATTCAACCATATTTGGGCTTCCATTTTGAATTTCGGTCATATTTCGGCGATAATTTTAAATTGCATTTTGAAATAAAATTTCTTTGATTCTGCATCTACGTCATGGTATTTTTTTTCGATATAAACAATAGTTTTTGAGCTGCAACTCAAAACTGTATGCCATAATTTCGTTATCATCGGTTTTTTGTCATGTAGGAAGCAAACTTACAGACGTATTCACGACAAAAACTCTGAAAGTCCCAGAATGGGAGAAAATTTCATCAGAAAAGCAACAATAAAACGGTGAAATTTATCTTCAAAATGGTAGGTATAGTGTAGTAGCATGTGGTACCTGACATTCGCTCGGGTATAAGTTACACGGTGAGGGACGATATAGCGGAAGGGATTCGCTGATCTGGTGCACGTAGAAAGCGAGGGTTTAATTGTGTCTTTAAACTTGTATTTTACTTATATTAAATTACAGTTGTCATATTGTAATTTAATATGTTTTAAAATGACGTCACACAGCTTACTGTACTATACTCGTCACACACTTTCATTCGATACACATACCGAGTGGGTTGTAAAGATAAAGGTAATCCGCCATTTTGTGTTGGCCGCCATTTTGAATTTTGAATGACGCTACTTAGCTAATTGTATTCTACTTGTCAAACTCTGTCATTTGATACCCACGCGAACTACACATATGTGCAAAATTTGAAGTTGATCGGTTATATGGAGGGCGAAATCGAAACCTAGTTACAAAAACTTGTTGTTTTGACTTTTGTTACAGTGGGTTTCGTGGAATTTTTTTGTCTTTGGACTACTACAGCATCTTCCCCTATACAGCATCCTGCTCCTAGCAATCTATCCTGTCTTCTATTCCCTTCTTCGAGGCAAGCTTACTACCAGACATTGCACAATGGCAAGTACGATATGACGAATGCGGAGTACAAAGGGTGACTCCTAAGCTTGGATTTACGCATAAAAACAAGCCTTAATTTAGATTTTGTTTTAATCTTTTACCCAAAGTTTTTTTTTCAGAACAAAAAGGCCAAACAATAAATTAAAAAATTTAAACAAACACTTCGAAAATAACACACACCAAAGTATCTGTAAATGATATAAAAAAAATTGTACCCAATCATGTTCCCATTAAAAATTTGCTTTTGAATTCCTCCATCCACCAGTATTAGAGGACGTGTGCGCAGAGATTACACGCCCTTTGCATGTAAGGTAAGGTAAATATATCTATAAATAATTATATCTCAATTTCATTTCAGTTGGTTGATTGATTACTTGGAAAACTTCCTGAAAATTTCCAAACATCCTTCCAAGCAGACATGAAAGGGATCTTTCCGGGGGTCTTGAAAATACTTAAAATTCTAGGTTTACTTATTCTCATATTTGTTGTAGAGAAGGCCAGAAGAAGGGTATTTACAACCCTCATTATAAAATACCTGATCTGGGTGTTCTACAACTCGCTTGTCCTATATTTCCCAACAATACTAATTAAAAACAACAAGAGAAGATAACTAACTACACAGAACAGTTAGTAGTAGTTCTCTGGGCGCTATACGAGTATACTAAGTGTTAAACAAAAGATTTTCGACCTAAAGCCATAGAGGAGCATCTTTGGTCCTTTTTCTCTGTGCACGTGTGTGCATGGGTATATATTTCAGAAAGGGAAGCCTTAGCCTTTTAATTAATTATTCATGCTAGGACATGTGTCTAGCATTACATAACAGAATTTAAGCTAAAGCTTTGTAAAACGGAAACTGGAAAAGAAGAAAAAAAAAGAGAAATTAAATTGGTTTTTTTTTCAAAAATATCTCCACCATCACCAACCTCACACAAATGGGCTTTACTCGACTTGCAGCTCCATAGTTTTTGTGTGCAAATTCGCTACATGCATAGAGAGAGAGACAGAAAAAGAGAGATTAGGTTTATCCTTTTGTCGTCCCTTGTGTGTGTTTTTGTCCCTATCATACTAAAATCTTCGATGTGTGTTTGCACGTTATAAGGATAAAGCTTTACATGCGGATGAGAGCGGAAGATTGGAGTTAGTGGAAATTACATGAAAACCACAAAATAGCCAACCACGACTATATTTTTTTTTGTTGAGTTTTTCTGCTAACGTTTTTAATGCAGTTAGATCGGCCCAAGTATATAAGTACTTTTGTTACACGCTGCTGAGCAGATTTCATCACATTCACAGGGAATTCACGATGATGATAGCTGAAGCTTAAGCATTATCATTAGTTATAGTGAAGCTTCGTTAACACCCTGTATTTACTATTATAATAATTTCTGATCTTAAATACTACTATACTACTTATAAGCGTAACTTTCATCTTACTCAAAAAACATTAAATATACTAAGCGAATTAATTAAACTTACATTCATCGGCATCAGTTTTTTATGATAAGTCTGAAAAGATAAAAAAAATTAGTTTCACAAAATATACTTATATTCAAATTTGAAGTACAGAAAAATATGTAGAAATGCTGTTTACCAACATAGTTAGTGTTATACCGGAAACAAACTTGCGGTATAGCAATTGCAATTTCACTTAAACCGCAAGTGTGTCTCTGCATAGATTGATCTACACGACACGTTTTTTGCTGCATAAAGCACGAGCTTTTGGGAGAGGGAAGCTGAGGGACCGAGAGGGACTGCCATCACGGGTAGACCACTCACAGCAGACGTTTTCTTGATTTTCTTTTCTCCCTTTTTCGTCATACAAACACACAAACGCACAGCCACACAACAATGTGTCAGTTTTGACGCACGTTAAAAACTTCATCGTATAAACCTACAGCGGTGGGCACGCGCGTAACACAAAAGATAATTCTTGACAAGGCAGAGCAAAAAAAGTGTCGTGTAAATCAGGTCATACTGAAAAGAGATCACGGTGTACACTTGGACATTTGGAAATTTTAAATTTATTAGTTTTGATCATAAATTCGTTATTTGCTATCTTAAGAACCCCCAGATACCGAATTTCATTGGAATCGGAATAGAATTGGCAAACTCATCGGTCATATTGGTGCGACCATTTTGAATTTATAAGTTTTGATCATAAATTCGTTATTTGCAACCTTAAAGAATTCCTAGATACCCACTTTCATTGGAATCGGACCACAATTTGCAAATTCGTCGGTCATATTGGAGCGGCCATTTTGAATTTCTAAATTTTGACCACAAATTCGTTATTAGCGACCTTAAAAACCCCTAGATACCCAATTTCATTAAAATCGGAACACAATTTCCGAATTCATATTTGAGTGGCCATTTTGAATTTCGGCCATTTTCAGCGGCCATTTTGAATTTCGAAAATCGGGCTTTGAGGTGTTTCATGGGAGACCCCCCGAACCTTCGTGGAAAGTTTCGAAGCGATGACTGGTGCGCCCGCTATAGCGCACACATACATACATACATACATATACGTACATACATACATACAGAAACTTTCTTTTATTGATATAGATAGATAGAATATATAAATTGATCATAATTTGACAATATTTTTATTCATATTTAACAGCAGCACAATTTTTTTTCGTTTTGCAATAATCTGACAGATAGGTAACAACCAAAACAACTTAGTATACTAATGCAAGTGTGTCTTTACATTTTTATATTGCAATATGACAAAACTGCAATACTATATCTCGATCTCAATTGCCATACCACAAGTATGTCTTCGGTATTAGTGTGGTACTTTTAAGAGACACAATAAGAGTTATACCCGTATTCTAAAAGTAGTCACAAGTCACAACGCAATCACAAGTGTGTTGAAATTCTGATTTTTCAGTCACAATTTTAATAATCCGCAAATAGTCACAACGTTTATCAAGATTGTGAGTGTATGAAGAACAGGTGTCAGAGTATAAAGAACCGGTTTCTAAGATTTTTTTCAGAACAATCTTACAAACTCGAAAGATAGCCAGGGTCAATGACACTCTGCCTCACTGTATTAATATTGCCTGGCATATATTGGCTGCATTGCCGCCCAGACTTATTAAGGGATTACAAATACAACATGAGAGGTGAATTTTTTGTGATTTTTCTTGTTACTGGGTGCTTATAATACCAAAGACAGCTGATAGTCACAAGAATAGTCACAACTTTCAATGACAAGCACTAGTCACAAAAGCTTGTAACTTATGACTGGTCACAATTTAGTATAGACAGGCTAGTTTGACTTAAAACCGATATACGAAATCACGTTATATTCTTCTGCTTCCTAAGCGGACATATAGTAGAGAGAAATTGTAATTTCAAAGTGATGTAACAAGAACTTCAAAATTTTTTTATTTTTTCATTTCATACATGCACCTGAGTCGAAAACCGAAAAATTTGAAAAAAAACAAATGTGAGCATAGCGAGAAAAGTGCATAAAAGTGCATTTTTAGTGAATTTTGAGTGGATCGTAACACTATTTTTCCAATGTCTACGGTTCTATTGGTCATAGAAAAAAACAAAAACAAGGAAAATACTCGTGAGTAAAAGGGCTATCGAACTGGTGGGGCGAGATTACGTTAAAAATATTTCCAAACCTCAAAAAATCCAAATTTCTCATTTTATTTATTTTTTAACTAAAAATGCATTAAATAATAAGCAACTCGATCGATTTTCATTAAAATTGGAGAAAACATGTATTTTAATGTTATAAATATACTATTAAATTTTCAAAAACAAAATTTCATTTTTACGGCCAAAATTGATCATTGTTGAAAAATTTTAACAACCTTGTAATTTAATGAGAGATGGTCCTAGCGTGGACTTTTTTCTTTAAATGTAGGTTTGTTTATGTATTTTCTAGTAAACATATACCGGAATCTGTTTATAAAGTTTAAATGTCGCTTTTTTTAAATTAAAAACAAAAATAAAAATGAAATTGGCCCACAGCTTCCTTGGGACTTTTTAAGAAAACAATTTCGGAATCACAAAAAAAACATGGCCGCCGGAAATATAGCGGTTTTCCGGTGTTTTCCTTGTATCTCGGTTTTTATAGGTCGTACAACCCCGTACAAAGGCGCTAAATGTTGACAATGAAATTCTCTAGAACTTTAGTTCTTACAAAGATGTTGACCCTATTAACCCTTTCAAAGTTAATCAAGGTCAAAGTTTCCAAAAATCACTTTTTGGCCAAAGCAGCATTCAAAAACTGGTTTTTTCGAAAAAAAAATTTTCATTTCATCGCAAGGGCAGGAAGAAGCCACGAATTCACGAAGAACTTTGGCGCGATTAGTCTAACATTTTTCGTGCTTAAGAAAGGCTCTCGACTCTTACATCCGCCAATCGAGGGATGTGAGTTTACTGTCCCTAGATAAACATACCTATCTCAGAAGTAGATCCAATTCTCAAATACGGCTCCGTGGTATAGTGGCCAGGGCTTAGCGATGTCATAAAGTTGGGAAAGATCTAGAAGACGGCAACAATAGGGACAACATTGGCCTTGAGAGCATGCCCCACAAACCCTCATTGATGTTCTCTTGCATCTGCTCACTGATCTTCAAATCAAGCACCTAGCCTCGCGGAGTGGCCTTAGATTTAGGGAATTCGGGGCCTGGATGTTAAAACAGTACGGTGAAAATCCTGAACTTGCTACCCGAGGGTATGGTCTCTACAACCACAGACTATCTTCACCTAGACTGGACGACGGAGAATAAATACCCTCTAAAAGTCCGACGGCTCTAAGACTTCAGAGGGCGTCGGAAAGGCATTTGGGGAAGCTATAGACCACTAACAGTTCATTGTCCTGGCACCTCCCGCTGCAGGCAAGTATCTTTCAAGCGGAAAGGTTGGCGAACCTGGAGGCCTGCAAGGCAATGAACTTCGAACTTACACAAATATGTAGTATTGGAATTTTTTTAGTGGAATGATGCAGAGCTTAATTATATAGGCTCGGTGGAAAGCACAACGTGACTCTCGTCTAGGCTCCCGACATACATCGAAACATAGGTAGGAACGAGAAAGCAGACTACCCGCCAACTAAAGGTGGAGTGAACTAGATGCCTGGGTGGGATTACAGAAGTTGTTTCCAATCGTTTGTGACGAGTTTTAAATGGAAAAATCCAATGGAAAAATCGAAACAGATGACTTGAAACAATTTCTGTAATGCCACCCCTGTATTATCTTTAGGATGATTTGGCTTACTTACAACAAAAAAAAATACAATCGGACTCCTAAATAGACGCCGAAGAGAAATTGGCAGAATTACGACAATCATCACAGGACCTTGACCCATAGGGGACCAATCAACCAAGGTGGGTAACAAAGTCTGTTACTGTAGCTGCGTACGTCTGTTACTGTAGATCCCAGTCAGCAGCTTGGAAGAAGCGAATAAGCCCCAGCCAGTTGGGTTCCCCATAATTCCAAACCGTTCTTCTAGAAGCTGGCTTGGTTGGCGGAGAGGATTGGCTTGGGTAGTTTTTATGTATTTATTTTATTTATTTGGGAAAACATGTACAAAGTTTAAAAATCTTATAATTTATTACATTAATTAAACATTTGGGAAATTAAAAAAAAGGTAAGAAAAAAAAATTTACAGAAGGAAATTATAATTACTAAAGAAAATGAAAATTATAAAAATTAAACTAAAAACTATTATTAAAGTTTTGTATTCATGCTCTAAACCCTAAACAGTCCTATTCGACATTAATTCAAAAAGATGCTCCCTGAAGATGCCCGCTGAATCGGCACGTTGTAATTCAGCACGGAGAGAATTCCATAGCAGAGCTGCGTAGACGAAGAAAGAACGCTGACCAATAAAGTTCGGAAACGCGGAACAATCACACTATTGTTTCTACATGACTGTGTGAGCTGCACAAACTGATTGAGATAAGATGGTTTACGATGCTGGAGGATATCATGAAACAAACGCAGAAGTCTATATTCACGGTAGTCGCTAAGAGAGCAGCCCATAACGGAATTAGAATATGGCGAGATATGGTCAAAACGTTAAAGGCAATTTCAAGTTTACGGGCGCAGGAGGAGTCAAGAGCAGGAAAAATAGAAAGGCCATGCATTATAAGAGGTAAAATTAGTGCCTTCACTAAGTACATACGGACTGTCCTACTGAGCAAACCACAATGGAACCTAAGTTTCGACAGTTGCCCGTATGTTTTGCGAATAATGGAGCTGACATGATCGCAGCAGGTCATTTTGGCATTCAAGATAACTCCAAGATTTCTTACCTTCTCAACACTGAGTAGAGGGACTCCATTTAAAGCGACAACAGAGAAGTCAGGACGAATAGTGCCAGAATGAGAGAAAAAGATGCAATGGGACTTCGCAGGATTGAGCTGAAGTAAGTTAGAGGTCGACCAGGAAGAAACACGGCGTAGGTCAGCAGCAAGCTCCTCCATACATCTATGGATTTCACCATTGGGCGCTGAGATATAAAGTTGCACATTATCAGCGTACATATGAATCTTAGAATGTCTTACTACCGAAGGAAGATCGTTGATAAAGATCCTGAATAAGAGAGGACCAAGAATAGAACCTTAGAGTACGCCAGCACGAAGTGGAGCTATCGAGGAACTACAGCCACCAAGTATCACTTTCTGAGAGCGGATGGTTAAAAAGCTATGCACGAGTTTGATAGCAGAAGGAGAAAAATGGACACGAGAGGAGAGTTTCTGCAGAAGCAGAGAGTGATTGACGCTATCAAAGGCTTTAGAGAAGTCAAGCAGCAATAGGCAGCAAACGTGGTGAACGTCAAGAGAGTTACGGATATCAGTTGTAACTTTGAGCAGCGCAGTTTCGCAGCTGTGATGTTTGCGAAAGCCAGATTGCCACACATTTATGAGTCGACTTCGAAAACAATACTCAAGGATTTGAGTAACTATCAGCTTTTCAAGAACCTTAGCCGGAAATGGAAGAATACTGATAGGCCGGAAATCAGAACGACTAGTAAGAGATGGGCATTTGGGTATAGGTATAATTAAAGCAAGCTTCCAAGACGAGGGAAACTTAGATACTGTAAGGCAGGAGTTGAAAATATGAGTTAAGACGGGCAACAGAAAAGGAATGAGCATAATTAGAAACCTAGGCGAGATGTTATCACTACCAGTTGCTTTAGATTTAACAGAATTTATAGCAGTGAGCACTTCGGGGGAGTCCACACAACGAAAGTTGAAGCCATCAAAAGAGGGAGTGGAGGGGGTATTATGCGGGTCCGCACAATGGTGAGACAAGAAATATTGGTTTAGGGTTTCGGGACAGAGGTTGGAGGCAGTGACATCTTTTTTAGAATGAATACCCAAGTGGCGCAAATTATTCCATACCGTTTTCAACGAGAGGGAAGGATCAAGCGTACGAGCGTAAAAATTCCTCTTTGCTTCCTTAATTTTTGCTACAACTACATTCCTAATTCGCCTAAAAGATCTTCTAGCAGTATCACTGTTGACTTTTCGGGCCCAACGGAAAAGAAACTCCCTTTCAACAATCAGCGATTTAATTTCCGCATTAAACCGCTAGTTACCGATCACCAGGCAGTGGTCTGAGTTGCCTAGAGGTGAAACAACTTGGACGGAGTAGCGCGTTGGATGGGAGGCAAGAAAAAGATCAAGGAGGTGGGTCTGAAGTGTCAAGAACTCGTGTAGGACCATTAACCATTTGATGCAGATTATTAGTCTCAGCAAAGAACTCGGACTCCTTGCCAGAAATACTGGTGCCATTCGAGTAATTCAGCCAATTTACATTGTGAACGTTGAAATTACCCGCAACAGTGATTTCACATTTCGGATGGAAAGTTAAGAATGCGGAGATACGTTCGGAGATAGCCGAAATATTTTATCCTTATTGAAACGTTCTCTTGTTTTTCCTGTTCATACATTAAATAATTAGTTATTAACCTTATCAACTTATCATCATTAGATCTAATTCACTCTGTTATTTTCTTTTATCGTCTACTAATAATTCCCGCAATAACTTAAACTTAATCTAATAATTGTGTAAATTACGTTCTAAATTAACAATGCCCATCAGCAGTAATGTATATGTTGAAACAATTATGGCGACACTTACTCCGTGTGGACCAATTAATGTTTTGCATTACCTGAAATTCATCTTGTTATGCAAGTTCATACTTGTGGCTATATCCATCCACACACTCTGTCCTTTTGATCCCCCAGTTCATTTGCAGCTATAACACGTAATTAGGTCGCTGCTAAATAATTTATGCTCTTTAAATATCTAAAACTAACAATTTCGAGAGTAGGGGGGAGGGGGATGTGTGGTGAAATTAATTTGTTTATGTTAAGGCCCATTATTCTGCATGACCAGCAGCGGGATATAAGCCTAGCCCAATACTAACTCTTTCAGTAGATATTTTTCTCTCTCAATAAATTCAATTCCGAGAGGAGATTTAATTGACGTCCATCTGTCTACCGAAAAAGTATACTCTGGACTGGAAATTCATGAACGCGTAAAATCTGGGCTCTAACCCAGTTTGTTTTTGATAGCTTTTCGATGTTTGTTATTTTTTAATGTTTCGCTTGATTTGGCGCTTGTTTTATTTGTGATGGCGCATATTGGGGGGACAAACTGGGAGAATTTTCTTGACCAAGCGTATTTGGAGGAGGGGGGAGGGGGAGGGGGTTGGCTAATGTTTTTGATATTTATGCAGTTGACTCTGTTCACCACTTTAGATATAATAAAGAACTTGGGAATGTGAAGGAATCCTATCTTATATGATATTTAACCATAAAACAGTGCCCTCTACGGATCAAGCACATCTGTTACATTACTTACGTTTACCCAAACCTTAAAACTTCAGACTAAAACCTTTAATGGATTAGATGCGTCGAAATCCTTAAGGTATTTATAACCAAATAGATTACAAGAGAACAGCCAAGTCTTCTAAATTCTTCCGCATAGCCATCGCCGCCAAGGTTGCTTAACATCGTAGACTCACTCTCCTCTCTCTCTCTCTCTCTTACTCCTTTTTCCCAAAATTATATTTATTCTAATGATATTTCTTCCTTAACAATGAAATATGAGCCTTCGTTTTTCCATGCGTCTTCATCATAAATTCAAATTTAAATAAGCTTTCGCGAAAGACCTATGCATGGGAGCCCCAAAAAGATTCAAAAGGGAACAAGAACGTTTTGAAGTTGGTCTATTGCCTGCCAAAAGGACGAACTGGAGCACCAGCACCAAACAATAAAGACAAGAAAAGCATTTAAATATTTTATCAACAATTTAAGGGCGCAAAACACACCGATTTAGCCAAATTCGTGCGTTTGTTTTGTCTCTAGAACTGTGCTGGTGGTGGACGGATGGACGTCTTTTCTGGAATTGATGTCCCATTCCACGTGGTGGCATCAACTTTTAACGTCTTCAGCTCTAAGTTACGACTGTTTCATTAAGACAGATAAATCGAAGTATTTTGACCTCAAAAGCAGTTGGGATTTATTAGGGTCACGTCTGGAACTACCTGTTGTGTTCGGCTCTTCTGGACGGGTGAGTATGCTTGGACGTAATGCTGTGTGGTGCTGTGCGGACCACCAATAAGCAACTCGATGGATATTTTTCGAGGGGGCTCTGTGCGCCTGCAAACAGTATTTCGATGGCGAGGGCGCAATTTTTGTTCCCTATACATACATATACTGAAACCAAAATCCTGCATTTTTTCGGGGTGGTTTTTGGGGAGAAATGGATAATTTATGAAGATTGAATGGTTGCCCACAAAAAAAAACGTGATAATGTTATTTTTTTTTCTTTTTGTAGACTTTATATAGAAGAAATTACAACGTTGATAGAACATCAAATTAATGTACATGGGCCTACTAGGACAGGGCGCTGTATAGTATATGTGGTATAGAGCTCTGGTTGAATGCTTTAAGGGACGGGAGGGAAATTATTGATCATGAACGACACATAGCGGAGTTATTGGTAGGAAATTTGGGGACAATACCAAATTGCTGATGACTAGATTGATGGGGGAAACGTTTTTTCTTTCTGTTACTTCTTCTTCTCTTCCTTTTTTTCGTTTATTACTGATGTGGGAACAATGAATGAGAATGCATGATTACGCCACTTAATTACAACCATCCTGATGGCAACGTTGGTTTCTTGAAGCAATTTTTATTTTGGTGGTGTAGTAAATATCTGGAACATAAATCGCTTCCAGATTTACGTATGACAGGGAAATAAATCAATATTAGAGTCAACTCGAGAATGACATTTATGATGAATATGTATTATCTGAGGAGTTTCAGCATTAAGGGCAAAAATATTAGTATCTGTTGATGGACACTTGAACTTCTTTCGTTCTTAAGAGACTCCAATCAATTTTTTAAATGTAGGGTGCTCGAAAAAAATGTGGACTGAAGGCTTTGGAACATGTAAGGTTAGGTGTAGGGCTGTCTTCAGTGGGTTCGGAGATGAGATTAGCGTTTTGCTGCCAACCATTTCGATCTCCGAGCCAGTGCCGCGGCACCCATATGTGCAGACTGTGCATTTGCACTGGGCTGCACTTGGGAAGGGCGGGATTTGAAATGTTTACAATATATTTTATAAACGACGAAAGCCGCCAAAAGACAAGACATTTTTGACGATGAGCGCAAAAATTTAAAAGGGCGGCGACGATAAACAAAAAGAAGACAAACATCAAGCACAACACTCAATAGATTACCAATAATTAATTACCACACGCAGCATGTACACAATAAACAAACGATGAACGAAAGGCGACACAAAAACAACCAAGTAGGGAATAGAAACCTTCTAGAGTTGATTCCGTACATTATCCTTCGAATGCGTAATGTATACTTTCGAAAAACATCTCTTCGATTGATTGCGAGGTCCTAGGGTCGAAGCCATAACGACAACCTTTTGCATGACAATTCCAATAAAAAGATATAAGCACAGATATGTAAAATGCAGATGCCTAGTCGAATAGGCGAAACGTGTTCCATGTTGCCGAAAGCGATCCAAGAATAGTATATTCTGTAACAACTTTGGAGTGATGCATATCCCGCACAAGTAGAAGTTTGGCTGTCAACGAATGCGGAATATGCCATTCAAAACGTGTTGCAGACTATATTTTTTCTACGCCTCTACAATTTTGTAAAGAAAAACATACCTAATGTAAAGCTACTGTCAAAAATATAATGTATAAGGCACAGCAACACTAAATAACATATAAGTAGGGAGTGTTCATTCATAACAATTTTGTAATTTAATAATTTGTTAATAGATGGCGGGGCCGCAAAATTTAATAAAAAAATGCTATTATTTTCTGCAATTTAACATTTGAATAGTTTATTTAAAGATTCTAGCAGAACATCATTGATTGTTTATTTATTGAAACAATCCTTTTTTTTTAATTAATAAATCTTTTTTTTTTCTTTAATTAATAAATCATATTCTTGGATTACGAGGAACAGATGTCGCCACTAGTAGTCATTCTATAACAAGTGATGGAATGAATATTCCACACGGGTGTAGGCTAGGGAAAGGCAACTTTTGGTCGAGCTCCAGCAACAGACAGCAGCGTAAAATTCTACGGTGTGCGAAGCAAAATGAAATGAATGTTGAGAGTGACGCCATCCCTCTCGATTCTGAAGTAAGATAGGAACTGTACTAATAAATGACTTGTTTAACTTTGCCAAATAGAAAGAAAATTTATTTAATTAACAATTTCTTATATACTAATTCCTAAAAAGAACAAAAAAAGCCCGCGAGCGAAAAAAAATTCGGCGAATGTGCACTTGGCGGCAAAGTGCCTAGCCGCGGCCATGCTCAGAGCACCGGA
Source organism: Thereva nobilitata (assembly GCA_963855945.1). Taxonomy (NCBI): domain Eukaryota; kingdom Metazoa; phylum Arthropoda; class Insecta; order Diptera; family Therevidae; genus Thereva; species Thereva nobilitata. The sequence continues at coordinate 93,829,333 of OY979698.1, read as the reverse complement.
GAGAGGCTCCCTGCTTGGCTACGTAGTAGGCTTTCTAGTTCCCATCTACGCTCCTATTTCCGGAAAATACAGACGAGAGTCACGATATCATTTCTACAGTCTGTGAATATACGTAGACGTGAATAAAATTTTATGATATAATAAAATCTACTAAAAATACTTTAATCTGTTCTCTCTGAGAAGACAATTGCACGTAGCTAGGTAAATGAATAAGGTACATAATAAGGGTATTCACGATTCGGTGGAAACAGGTCTAGATTCGTAGTTTCGGGTGCAATGTAGAAAAACTTTCCAACGATACAACAACAATTGTACAGAGCCGTAGTTTCCAATACTGCAAAAATGTTCTATACCCCAGACCCAGTGTAAAGCATTCCTATGGCAACGAGAAATCATTCATGACATTGGTGACATGTGGAAGCTGCCGATTTTGCTTCAAATGGTTAGCGAAAGTGTTAAAAAAAGTAAAAGCAGATCAAAACCAAGTAAAAAGTGGACTAATACTAATTTGTCAAGAGGCGTTCACGATATGAAGAAAACAGCTCTTGGAAAAGTAATCCTGGGAAACCTTTCCCACGAATCGTGAATACCCTTATTGTTAATTGCTAAGAAAAAAGAAAAAAATTCAATTGGGCTTGAAAATATAGGTACATAGGGACTTCATACTTAAATAATTTTAAGTGAGAAGGATCCCAGCGGGAAAAATTGGGAGCGCTGCTCAGGGGAGCTGATTTTGAACTTACTGAAGTTTTCCGAAATTTATCATTATCATACTCAGTAGACCGGTTCTTGTTCGATTACAGAAGTTAAGCAGCATTGGACGTGATTAGTACTTAGTGCGGGACCCGCTTGGGAAATCGACACTCGCATGAAGATATTATTATTTTTAGTAATTTTTTTTTTGCTTGTTATTATTTATAAAACGAGAAATGTTATAATTTTTGGTTGTTAGTAGTTGTAAAATAAGAACTGTCAAATGGTATGCTAGGAACAGTGTTAATTTAGCCGCGATAATTTAACAGAGTTAAAGTAACTTGGCCCTAAACGCGCCCTATATCAGGTAGAATACAATTAGCTGTGTGGCGTCATTCTAAATTCAAAATGGCGGCTAAAACCGAATGGCGGAAGACACAATAGACTAAAAAGCAGAAAATATAACCTATCAACTTTAAAAATTGTGCACATATGCATAGTTCGCATGACAATGGACTCTGATATTTTTGTAAAATAAATAAATATGGCGGACCCAAGATGGCGAGAGAATTTTGCAATGGTGTTCCCCGACCCTGCGAAATGGGTATCAAATGAAAGGGTATCTACTTGTCATAGAAAAGAATTAGCTGTGTGGCTCCATTCCAAATTCAAACTGGCGGCCAACATAAAATAGCCGATATAGGTATCAAATGAAAGGGTATGACAAGCAGAATACGGTTACGGAAGACATATAATAGACTAAAAAGTATAAAATCAGCATAAATAGTTTAAAAAAACTAAAGAATACGGTTTTATTTTAAAATTAACTAAAAAGTAAAAAATAATTTTGAATGTAAAGTTTTTATAGCTCCAGCCATAATATGGGAACAACCTACCTTTCGAAAACAAGCTCAGAATGAAATTAATGAAGTTATTGGTAAAACTTATAAATATAACTTACGTAAAAAACGTGGGGCGTTAACGAAAAGTTCCAGTATTAATAAAATAATAATGTAAGTAAAGAGCGGTCCACCTACGAGCGTCTGAGAACATTCTCCTCTGCCCAAATTCTGTTTGTACAGCAAAAGTTTTGTAACAAATGCAGATATACTACTTTTAGTTTTGAGAAAATTTAATTGATCGCCTTGTAACTTTAAATTTATTTCATCAAATTTAGCGAATAAGTCAGTCAAATAAGCTGTTTGCCTTTCGAGTTCCTTTTTAAATTTTTGTAATTTTTTATATGAAAACTTTCGATCTTTTTCGCGGACCCCCGATAGTTCCTCGCGCACCCCCAAATAATTTTTAATTATCACGGACCCCCTGGACCATCCCATATACCCCCAGGGGTCCATATGGACCACTTTGGGAGTCACTGTCCTAGACGGATGTACTCTGTGTGGCGACCATACCTTGGGTAGGAAAACCAAGATGTTTTGCGGTCGTCTGCACCTTTCTCAACTTTATGACATTATAGGTCCTACACAACGCTGGGAGATGGATCGGATGTACCATAGCTGTGGACAGTACATCCACAGGATCATTCTTGGCATGAGACCCCATCACTTGAGGAATGTCTTTTTACAGGCGTAGAAGACTATACAGGATATGTTTACTCTTTCCTCGATGTTTGACTCCCAGTTGAATTTTGGGTCTAGGATTCGATCCAGAAATTTCAGCCTGGAGGTTAGAGTGGGCCCATCCATTCTGGAGAGGGGGGGGATTTGGGGTGTTAAAAATGAAAATAGCTCCACTTTTATTTAGCCTTTGTAGTATGCTATTTATCTTTACTAACCACAGTAACCGGGATCAGTTCCCCTCTGTTTGGGTATTTGATTACCACCTTGATTCTCAATTCCGCTTAAATCATTCTTGAGCTTGACATAGATGCCAGCCATTACTTAAACCTGGAAACAGATATATGTATTCTTTGCGAGCGTTGCATTCGGGGACACATAGCATAGAAGTGTGTGTATTCAAATGCGACCTAACAAATTGTTGCGTGAACCGAATGCATACAACGCTTTTGACTTTGTCTGAATTGCCGCATTCAACATAGCCCCAAATTTTCAAACACAGGCATACACAACAAACACATGCATTCTTCACTTAGAGCCGTATTTCACCGGGACACCATGGCGGCGGAACCAGCGTGGCCACTAATATTCTGTGCACGCGTCTTTGCTGGTCGCGCCGCCAAATTGGTTGCTTAAGCTGTATACATTTTGTTGGTGGCGGCGACTGGTTGCGCCGCCATGGTGTCCCGGTGAAATACGGCTCTTAGATTTTGAGTTATGTGTAAAAGCCGGGACGGAACGCAATCACGCAATAATGTGTCCTTGGAAACTCGTCGGATATAATGGAACCGCTGAACGCAATGCTCGCAATGCCCGCAGCACTCGCAATGCTCGCAACGCGTTTATCTGTTTCCAGCTTAAGGCTTGCTTCTACATTGAGAGCTATGAGAGCTTCTCGTATTGATTCAATAAGTACATTGTTAAAGACGCCTTTTATGCCTAAAAAGGTTACCAGGGTATATTGTTTGCAATGTAGGGCCTCTTAAGTAGTTCCCACCACCTTGTGCAAAGCTGCCTCAGTGATTCTACCTCTAAGATAGGCATGTTGAGCTTGGGACAATAAGGTCACATCTAAAGATTGGCTGAGAAACGATGTCCCTTTTCAATGTCTTGAGCACAAAGGATGTTAAACTAATCGACCTTTGTGGCCTCTTCGTCCTGTCTTGGGTATAAAAATAACCCACTCTCGTCTCCAACTCAAGGAACGAAACTGAGCCACATGCAACTCTTGAACATGACCACCAGTTATGGTACTACTAACTCATTTCTGCGGCATGACTGGTAGTATGCCGACGGGGAAGAGTGCGGGAGTAGCTAGTAATCGCCCAGAGAACCTTCTACTTTTAGAGTCCCATACATACCATTTTCTTTTTTTGATGTGGTAAAACCAAGCTTTGTACCACTAGTCTGTTATGTCATACGAACATATTGAGTTTCCTGAATCTATCATTTCACCACATAAGATCACGTCGTGATTGTTCGACTTAAAACTCGCAGCCCTTCAAAATTCTATTACACAATAACTTCTAAATTCTATATTTAATAAATTCGTGTCTTTCCGCCAACACACGAAAATGCCACCCCGTTCCTTCTTCCCAAAACACAAAATTTTCGAAATGTATGTTTGTTGTCAAAAGCACCATCACCACACAATTTTAGTCAATTCTTTGCAAAATTGCCTTGACCCAAGAATCCTGAGAATCCGAAGAGCAACGCGATGCTACTACGTGCACACAGCACAAGGACAGGTACTTTACGTCTATAACGACTGAAATACACAGTATTTTGCCCATAATTGAATTTTTATCTGTTCCTGCGTCAACGTTCCCTTTTCGCAGGACTAAGTTGGCCCTCTTTGAAGTTATTCGTTGCTTGTAATTGACTTGAATTCACTTCCAGAGTTCCTGTTGGAAAGTTCTTTCGGTGTGTTGTTCGTTTTTTTTTCTTCTCTTTCGTCCTTTTTTATTCCTTTTACTCGCAAACTTTAAAAAAAAATTAAATAAAGGAAAAAATGCCTGATGACAAGGGCTGGTTATGAATGTAAAGTATTAAAAAAAAATATATATAATATAAAAGGACTTTTTTTTTGAGAGAGAGAGAAAGAGAGAATTTAAGTAAAGAAACTTTTCAAGTTGTGAATTTTTTATTTATGTTTCCACACAAATATTTGTGCCTGGTCCCGAGCGCAACTCACCTCCACCCTTTTTTTCCCATCTCTTATGGCCCTTTTTAGACCCTATATAACCTCGTCCTATACAATTTCACAGATGGATGATGTGAGTGAGGTGATGAAGCTTTGGTTTCATCTTTTTTAATTCATATTTTTACCTTCTCTCGTTTTTTTTCGGTTACAGCTCGTGCTGCTCTATTTAGTCCAGGTATAGACATTTTGATGATGAGTAGAGGTGAGAGGAGATGCCGTTGGTAACGTTTATCGTCTATATTCCTTCGACTTAAAAGTGATAAGAACCCTGAAGATTGCTCGTGAAAGTTTATGGCAAATGCAAGGATTATATTGACTTGACCCATTTCCTAAGAATTTTTTTTTTTAAAAAAAAATTTTGATACTTTGTAAGTAAACAACTGTGTAGCAAGTAGGTTGTCCCGAGTGGGAGGGAACCGTTTTATTTGTACAGCCTCTGATGTAAGACAGATTTAATACAGGTATTAGCGGGATTTATCCTTGTTAGGGTTCTTTTGAGAGAGCGCTTTTTTTCTGTATTTTTTTGCTTAAGAAAAACAATTTTTTTTTGTGTTAAGCTCTTCTTAAATTGGGACAAATTCTTGTTAGGCACAATGTTTTTCTTTAAAATAAATTTGATAAAGTTATGAAATTTAATTTAGAGGCTGAAGTGAAATTGTGTTCTTTAAAATGGAAGTGTGAAGGAAGCGTAAGATGGCATTAGTCGTGGAGTTTAGTAAAAAATTATGTAAATTTTATTTAGGCGCCCGTATCGTATCCGAGACTAGAAAACAATTCTTTAAGATGTGCAACTCTTAAAACAGAGTACGATTCATCTGTAGGTCTTCGTTTTTATTTTAACTCTTGCACTGTAACAAAAATCAAAACCAAAAATTTTTGTAACAGGGTTTCGATTTAGCAAAGTCGATATCCTCAATAGCAGTCGGCTGAGCTAAAGCCGCAACCATTGTATAAGTGAAAATCAGAAGGCGACCCAAAGTTTGGTGAATATGGAGGTTTTTTTTCTGAGCCGCTTGCTGTAATTGGTCCAGCTGCGACCAATACTTCACTGACTTTATCAATAGTTAGGTTATGATCGCTTAATTTTCTAGTTTACATTGTTATAAACAATGCATTTTACTTCTTCCTTTACCTACTTACTTCTTCGAGGGGCGCCTTTTACAATGGCTGAGACCTATTTCGTCTATTGTGCCAACCCCTTTATTCAAATCCTTAGAGGATAAGGTATGCGATATAGTCTGAAATTCATTTAGGACTCATATCACAAATTTCACTATAGTCCGGGGAAATTAGCAAAAAAAACGCACGAAAGGAGACAAAATTCGGAAATGGCTGAAAATTCGTCCACAGCTTCCTTGGGACTTTTTAAGAAAACAGAACCCCGTACAAAGGCCCTAAATGTTGACAATGAAATTCTCTACAACTTTAGTTCTTAGAAAGATGTTGACCCGATTAACCCTTTCAAAGTTATTCAAAGTCAAAGTTATCAAAAATCACTTTTTGGCCAAAACATCACTCAAAAACTGGTTTTTTCGAAAAAAATTTTTTAAAGTCAATACGAAACGATATTGCCTACAAAAAGCCCTCCTGTCATTTTTTCGAAAACTTAACCCTTTCAAAGTTATTCAAGGTCAAAGTTTCCAAAAATCACTTTTTGGCCAAAACATCACTCAAAAACTGGTTTTTTCGAAAAAAAAAATTCTGATCAGTCAATACGAAACGATATTGCCTACAAAAAGCACTCCTGTCATTTTTTCGAAAACTTAACCCTTTCAAAGTTATTCAAGATCAAAGTTTCCAAAAACCACTTTTTGGCCAAAACATCACTCAAAAACTGGTTTTTTCGAAAAAAAAATTCTGATCAGTCAATACGAAACGATATTGCCTACAAAAAGCCATCCTGTCATTTTTTCGAAAACTTAACCCTTTCAAAGTTATTCAAGATCAAAGTTTCCAAAAACCACTTTTTGGCAAAAAAATCACTCAAAAACTGGTGTTTTCGAAAAATTTGATCAGTCAATACGAAACGATATTGCCTACAAAAAGCCCTCCTGTCATTTTTTCAAAAAATTAACCCTTTCCAAGTTATTCAAGGTCAAAGTTTCCAAAAATCACTTTTTGGCCAAAACATCACTCAAAAACTGGTTTTTTCGAAATTTTTTTTTGATCAGTCAATACGAAACGATATTGCCTACAAAAAGTCCTCCTGTCATTTTTTCGAAAACTTAGCCCTTTCAAAGTTATTCAAGGTCAAAATTTCCAAAAATCACTTTTTGGCCAAAACATCACTCAAAAACTAGTTTTTTCGAAATTTTTTTTTGATCAGTTAATACGAAACGATATTGCCTACAAAAAGCCCTCCTGTCATTTTTTCGAAAACTTAACCCTTTTAAAGTTATTCAAGGTCAAAGTTTCCAAAAATCACTTTTTGGCCAAAACATCACTCAAAAACTGGTCTTTTCGAAAAATTTTTTGATCAGTCAATACGAGGGCTTTTTGTAGGCAATATCGTTTTGTATTGAAGGATCAAAAATTTTTTTCGAAAAAACCAGTTTTTGAGTGATGTCTTGGCCGAAAAGTGATTTTTGATAATTTTGACCTTGAATAACTTTGAAAGGGTTAATCGGGTCAACATCTTTGTAAGAACTAAAGTTGTAGAGAATTTCATTGCCAACATTTAGGGCCTTTGTACGGGGTTCTACGACATATATAAACCGAGATACAAGGAAAACACCGGAAACCCGCTTTATTTCCGGCGGCCATGTTTTTTTTGTGATTCCGAAATTGTTTTCTTAAAAAGTCCCAAGGAAGCTGTGAACCAATTTTCAGCCGTTTCCGAATTTTGTCTCGTTTAAATGCTAATTTCCCCGGACTACTAGGACTAGAAACGCCGCGATGGAGGAGACTCACTCTTCCTCCTCGCTATAAAGCCGGCTCTACACGATGCTGTGAACTTTTCATTCGAATGTTGGCTTTGCACGTTGGAGTGATACCCATCACAGCCCGAACGTGTTCAAATACAAAAGTTGGTCGCCTGACATTGGACACTCGTAGTTCGAGCATCTGCCACACGATGCGTTCTACCATCAAGCGTCCAACGTTGGAGGGTGTTCATAGAATCGTGTAGAGCCGGCTTAACCTTATAATCGCATACCTAGTGTTCCACTGTTTCGAGAGCAGAACCAAGAGCTACAATCAACTACCAGCCTTATTCTGGTAAAATATGGCAGTCTCTGTAGATCTGCCCGGCCGGTAAGCAAGTTGCAAGCAGTGGAGAGGGTTTGTTGCATCGTTTTCAAGAGGAAGAAAGAGGCTGATGGTTCGATAGGATTTTGCTTTCTTGGATGATTTTTTCGCCGCTTTGGGAATAAAGACTACCGTAGCCTCTCTCCAACATTTCGGAATATGGGGCATCGCAGGATTTGTGGGATCTATTCCAAGTCCTTCTGAAGGAGATATAGGGGAGATTTGGTTTTTCCCAGCAGCGTTGAAGGTATCATGGCCTTTGCTATGATAATAGCGGTAAACTTTTCTCAGAGGTATTACATTCCTACTGCGGCTTTATGGGTCGATGGTGACGTAAAAGGTCCCATCACCGATAAATTTTAACGCCCGGTGTTTTACTCTGATAAACCACGCTAAGGTGATTTGGCAAGCGTCAGACCAATTAAATGAGTTGTACACGATGCGCGTCCAGATGTTTCACACAGATTGTAACCCGCAAGTAAAGCTATGCCTAAGACGTTTTGAGATTGGTCAACATTTAGATTCACACCGTCCATTGAGACACAAGGAAGGTCGATGCAGGTTTTAGTTTGAGATAAGACGATCAGGCCTATTTTGAACTCCGCTGGAATTTTCATACATTGGTAGCATATGGTTGTATGAAAATCCAGCGGAATCGATTCCAGCGGAGTTCAGAATAGGCCTGAGTACTTCGTTTTGGGAGGCGTTAAATTCGACACGATTGGATTGCGGCCCCAATCAATAATGAGTTCGATATCTCGGTTGATTGGATTGGAGATCAGTACACGATCGTGAAAACAAGGTCTGGCACAAGCTTATCGTATATTGTCGAAGGCGTAAAACCAACCCAGAGTACGGTCATCAAAAAAGCTGTGAATTGGGTCGTATGAGATTCAGGGGCGTTTCCAGCCAACTGGCTTAGGGGGAGTAATTTTAAAAAAAGAAAAAACTTAAATATTTTTTTATTCCATAAATACAAAACAATCAACATCAAAAAAAATTAAAAGTGCGTTATATACAACTAGCTGGAACCCATATAAATCCAACATTTCCGCTTCTCCTTACCATCTCACCAAAAAAACCTTGTTGATACATTCTGAACCGATGGCTTAGAGAGCTTCAGGATACCCTATGTTCAATGTTTTTCCATTTGTAGCTAGAATGTCAAGATTTTCCGATTTTCCAACTCTTGAACAACCTACATACAGTTAACCGGGAAATGACACTTATTGTTAGTTGGCAAAATTTGCCCGGTATATTGGTCCCACAATTTTGAATTTATAAGTTTTGATCATAAATTCGTTATTTGCGACGTTATAAACCCCTAGATATCCACTTTAATTGGAATCGGAACAATTTTAACAAAATTCGTCCGTCATATTGGCACGGCCATTTTGAATTTATAATTTCTGATCATAAATTCATTATTTGTTACCTTAAAAAATTTCAGATACCGATTTTCATTAGAATCGGAACACAATTTGCAAATTCGTCGGCCATCTTGAATTTATAATTTTTGACTGCAAATTCGTTATTTGCGACCTTAAAAACCTCGGAATAATCGGAATAAAATTGGCAAATTCAACCATATTTCTGCTTCCATTTTGAATTTCGGTCATATACGAGTATACCCAATGTTAATCGCTGATAATAGAGCTTTCTATTGGCGACAGAATTTTTAAAATCGGTTCGGTAGTTTTTGAGTTTATCCGGAACAAACAAACAATCAAATCTTTTCTCTTTATATAATAGTATAGATAGGCAAGGGAAGCAAATGAACCCATATATTTATTTATATTGATTTGATAAAACATATTACATAAATTTTCTTTCCTACTTTTTAGTCTATTATATGTTTTTCGCCATTTTGTGGTGGCCGCCATATTAGAATCAAAATGACGTCAGACAGATTACTGCATTACAATCGTCATACCCTTTCATTTGATACCCATTCTGAGGGGGTTGTGAGGAAAAAAGTAATCCGCAATTTTGAATTTGGAATGACGCGACACAACTAATTGTATTCTATCTGTCATGCCCTTCCATTTGATGCCCATGTCGGTGGGTCGGGGAACACAATTGCAAAAATCGGGCGCCATTTTGGAACCGCTATCTCATATTAGCGGGAGTCTCGGGTATCGGTCCCTTCCACGACTCTCCAGCAGTTTTGGAAAAATTCACCGTCATATATCACCGACTAGATTCACCATAAGTTATCTTGTTTGTTTGAAATTGTGGTAATTTTTAAGAATAAAAATAAATAAGCGAACGAAAATTCTTAGGGGGGGTAATTACCCAATTATCCCCCTCTGAAACCGCCCCTGATGAGATTGAGAGCAGATCATTAACCTTTAAGTACCGACTTGTGGTTTGACAGACATTTTCAGAGTTCGAAAAGTCTAGTTTCATGTGTTAGCGAAGACGTATCCCCCCGCGGTTCTCCCTACCCCTCGGAGCGTTCGTGGAGAGTGGTCTTGTCGGCGCGGGAAATTCCGGTCAGTTTTTTTAGAAGAATATCAAAAAATATAAAAGTTTTCGTTAGTAAAACTATGGTGGTCTAGCAGACCTGACGTCGGTACTTATGTAACTAAAATAGCACGTCGGGCCTTAAGGTTAATAAAGATTAAAAAAATATGGGTGATAGAATGGTCCCCTGTGGAACACCAGCCGAAACGGTGTGAGATTTACATTCGACGCCATCCAATACTACCTTGAACATATAAAACGATGATTGAGTGTTTTTATTTTGATATAACCTATAGCTTTTTCCAAAATATCAAAAAAAAATATCACCCCGAAATACCCTTGGCACTTATTATTGTAATTTCGTACATATTTTGAATACATTTTTTTTTGTTAATCCTTCATAAAAAGCGAAAGCAATTACCATCATATATGACATCAAAAACATACGGTTTGGAACAATTAAAAATTCTCTCTTTAAATTGCAAAAAAAAACATTTTATAAAAAAAATATTTTTTTTCTCCTTTTTTATGTACCCTACCACAATCGTCCTTCCATGTGATATAACGTGAGAACATTAAATGTCAGCGTGTAATTTCTGCACTCACTTTGTGGGGGCGGGGGGCGGGGAGTTTTTAAAAAACAAACGCTTAATAAAAATTATATAAACATCCTGACAATTTCAGCATTTTAAAAAGGACGAAAATAAATGGCTGTACGTGGGTTAACGAGGATACGAGTTGGTTGGTTGGTTTTGGGTTGATATGGAAAGAAGGAAAGAGGCAATAATTTGTGGTGGTGGGTCCCGCACAGTTTCCATCAAAATGCATTTAAATAAAAGCATTTTTTTTATTAGTAATCGTCAAGAGATGCATTTCTGTAATGAATATGCAAAATAGATTGAAGGTTTTTGGTGGTAGTGTAAAGCGTGTTGTTATTGCGGCACAAGTTAAGGGAATTGATTTGTAATGATTAGACTGAGTGGGAGTGATTTCTAAATATTTTCAAATATTGCGGTTAGGTATGTACGAACATGAAATTATGTTGGATGTTAGTCACTTCTTATAGATTGTACATGGTCTCAACATTTCCATCCATCCAATGACACTATGGGCCAAATTGAGCCTTGACATCCTATAGTGCGTTTATCCAAGTTTGACGGTCCTTGGTAGCATAAATCCAGTTCCGAATGTTGAGTAGTACTTTTTCATTAGCTGTCACAGAGTCTATTCGTCTCCTTCTGGGTGGGCGGATTTAAATGAGGAAAAAAAAAATAATACCAGGGAGGGACCAGCAATGAAATGTCGTTAACGTTATAACTAAAAGAAAAAAAAATTTAAACTCGAAAAAAAGGGAAATGGTAAAATGGGGATGCTATTTAGGGGTTTAAAACGATTTTTTGCGATTTGCGGTGAAACATGACCTCCTAGTGAAAAATGTTTAATACAACAGTTGTAGATAATAAAAAACTAGCGCGTGTACCCAGTGCACGTGAAAGATGTGAAACATCTTTGGCGATCTTGATCTTTCTTTAAATTGAATAATTAGTAAGAATAAAGACCATTTTAATCCAAACGCAAAGTGGAAAAGCAGCTCTGGAGCTCTTTTATCCCACAGACATTTTGCGTTTGGGATGTAAAATGGACGTAAGTTTTATAATCACCGATTTGTGTTGCAAATGTACCATTGCCGTTGATGACCTTTGGCCATGATGAAAGATCAGAATACTACTTGCAATGATAGTCCTTGTAATGATTATTTCGACAGCTTCTTATCGTATTTGTAGATGATTTTGGAATACGTGCTTCCTTGAGACTTGTGTACTGTGGTCGTACAAGCAAACTAACTAATAGTAATTTTTTTTGATTTCATATTCAACATGAATAGTAAGTAACAAAAGAGCAATATAAACTAACAAAACTAGCAAAAACTAGCTAGTAGTCCAAAAATTAAAGGATTCCTGTAGAAACGGGGCTGGCGAAGTTTTTGCATTAGTTGCGTATTATTATTATATTACAAAATAAAGAGATTTGATAATACAACAAAAAGATTTCAGTTCAAAACTGTCTTTTCAAAATTTTAATTTATTCATACAAATATATTACATATTTAGTCGATCGCTTACATCAGGCCTATAAATCCAGCCAGAAGACTATAATTATCGATTTCGTTACTTCCTCTACGTAAGCTTTGGTAGCCGAATGGTTAAAATGTAGGATCGCCGCCAGGGGTCGGGTCGTGTCGTGGGTTCGAAGCCCGACGGCTGCGCTTTTTTTGTTAAAATTTGAAAGATTCAGAAGAAGGGAAAAATATTTCACTAACAATTTTAATTTTGGGTGACGCTTGTTTGGTTTCATTGGAATCGCCTTCGAAATTATATTACCCTTCTCCAAAAGTCAAAAATTCGTAATTATTTCAAAATTTTGAATTTAAGAAAGACAAATACATTGCATACAAATTTCAAAGGATTTAAGAACATATTTTAAATTATTTAAGAAAACACCATCCATCCATTCATCCATTTAGTTAATATGCCGTATTTTCCTAAAAAATTTAGTAATTTTTTAATTTTGACAAGACATTTTTTTTCTGTGTAGGGAATATTTGTGTTGGAATTGTAATATTTGCAGGGAATTTCAAGAAATTGTTATGGTAAATTGTAAGCCATAATAATTTCTTGAAATTCCCATCGGATTTGTTTTAAATATTTGAAATAACAATTTCATATAAAATATTTTTATAGTACCAACATGAATCATTTTTATAGCACCTACATTATAGCAACGAATGAAAATTAGTTGTGATAACTAAAATGTTTTAATTTTTAGCTGCCGCTATATGCTTACAATCAAAACAATAGATTGACGTTTGTGCATTATTGTGCTACGAAATAGAGATATATGAGTGGATAATTCCCTAACTCAAATTTTTAGATGAAAAGTAATTTAAGTCCGCCCATTAAAATTTGTTATAGGAAATCAAGTAAATTAAGCTAAATAATCATTTTCATTAATCGGTTGTAACTTCCTGGCATTCTGTCCTTCTACAGACAGAATTCTAAGAAATCCGAATGCTCCATCTAATTTTTGTAAGTTATTGTAGTTAAGAAATTTACTGTAGTTGTGCAATTTACAATTAATAGTAAGAGTCCTTTTTTACGTACATTTAAACTCTTATACACTCCTTGCTTTATTATACCTTTTTGGAAATAATTTTAAATAAAAACTTTGAAATATAAATTAAATAAAAATCCGAATGCCGAGATCGAGAATTGAACCTGCGACTTTTTCGGAATCAACGTCGAATATTACACACTCAACCAACTCGTCCATTCTAGGATTCTTGGTTTGTTATTGTTTTAGAATCGTTGCAAATCACAACAACAATTGCATGAGGGGAAGCGTTGCAACCTTGAAAAATTACTCTCAACGCGCGCAAAGATGTTTCACATCAAAAATCTAAAACTTTTGTATTTAACATATTTTGACATAACCTTAAATTTCAAAGAAAATGGCGGAAAATCGATTTTTCAGTTTTTAATTTTTTTCTCCCGTAAAAATAATTCAGATGAAAATTTGTAAGAGTATACCTTGTGTTGCGTTAAATAAGCATGATTTTTTTTTGTTTGGAAAACGGATAGTTCCCCAGAAATTAACATTTTTCGAAAAAAATACCCTTATCTTTCATGGACAACTTTATTGATGTTTTTTTCGAATTTTGATATTCAATAAGTGCTCATTTGACCATTGAAATGTCTAGTTTCAAATGGTTTATACATTTTGATACTTTATTTTCATTAAACCGCTTAAAATTAAGAAAAACCGAACACCTGATTTTTCGAATCACGTACATATTTCTCGATTTTTTCAATTTTTTCAAATTTTTTAATTTTTTGTGTTAATGAGGGATTTAATTTTTAGTTATAATCTTAACGACATTTCATTGCTGGTCCCACCCTGCTATTAATTTTTTTTCCAAAAAACTATCGGCACTAGCCTATTACTGCGTCGCCGACGGCAATTTTAGAATTTTGCTCAAACGCCAACTTCGACTTCTCGCCGCAGTGCCGCTGCAGTTGTAATTTCGTTATATATCTTTGCGCTAAAGGACCGGCTTCGCCGTCCGCTGTCGCAATTCCATTTTGACCTTTATGGTAAGTTAGCGGTAGTACTATTGCGGTCTTGGGGGATCGTACATCTCGACAACGCCTGGGCAACATTCCACAGGTATTCGGTAGGCGGTCTGTATGGGGTCTGTAGGTGGTCGGTATGTGGTCTATATGTGGCCTGTATGTGGTCGGACCGCGCCGGATCGTACACCTCGACACGGTATAGGAAATGCTGCCAGGAACATTTACTACGTATACCTCAAGTTGAATTTTCGACAATCGACAAAATTCGACAAAAATCACAAACAAAACACAGAAATGCTACTGTCAAATAAATTCAACTACTCAACTACTGAGATCGCGTCTATATGCATAATTTCAACTCAACCCAGGTAGCAGAGCTGAGTCGAGTTCAGTCGACCCTATCTCAACTCGACTAGCGTCTACATGCATTTGAACTCGGGTTCAACTCATCATGTATACGTAGTAATTGTCGGATCGTGCAACTCAACAAGGCCTGGGCAAGATTTCACAAGTAGTCGGTATGTGATTGTTTGTGGTCTGACCGTGCCGGATCGAACAGCTCGACACGGCATTGGACTGGAGGAGATTACCTATCCGGAATGAGTCTGGTGAAAGACTGAATTTGTCCTGGTGAAGCGGTCTCTTTTATAACTGGAAAGCTCGTCAGGTAGGAAGCTTTAAAGCTTCGAAGTGCAGCTTTCAAAGAGATAATCACTTCTCTTTGGTTTGGTGATTGAGTATTTACCCAGCGGGAAAAGTTTGAAGGCCTTCCTCAAGAAGCTTTTAGGAAGGAGTTCGTATCAATGTTGCCACTTTGGATACGTTCATATCATTTTGGATACTATTTAGTCGAAAAAAATCATATGGATACGATGATGCTTTTCCCGAAAAAGGATACGTTCGCGCTTATCGTAATTTTATTTTCATTTTTCGATATCTACTATTACTTAACGTTTCTTGTCTAATCACTACAATTAATTGCTAATATCTGATACATTTTCGCTCAAAGTACTTTTCATTATTTTGGCTTGTGTGGGGTTTTTTTTAAAAGTGAAAAACGGTTACGTTACTTGTTGTTTTCGTATTGTGGTGCTGTGAAATTAGTGCGATTGAAAGGTAACTTTTTTAATAATTACCAGTTACGGCATCTTTAAGTAATTTCCTGTTTTCATAGCAGAAATGCAACGGAAGATACTCGCTCGATTTGAACCAATATACAATTGGGCTGGCGTACACGGATCATAACGTCAACAATAAAAACCGGCTTTCGGGACAGAGGGGCAAAAGGAAGAGTTGTTGTAACTTTTTGAACAGAAATTTTTGGCGTGAAAACTAACACATGCACAAATGTATCTTCTTATTATTTTTTTTTGGGGTCTGATGTTGACATATCTTTTTAAGGATAATAAAGTTACTCTCGGTGAAGGGAATACCCATGTACGACGAAAGCATCATAAAAAACCGGTTTTTTAGCATTGACGTTATGATCGGTGTACGACAGCCCATTTAGTATCATATGGAAACGTACAGAAAGGTTATGGATACGATTGGATACTTTTTCTGTGCTGAAATGGATACGACCAAGCGCTCAGAGAGTGGCAACACTGGTTCGTATTCGTAGTTCCACAAAAGTAGGATGAAAGGGCGAAATATGGATAAGTATGTTTTTTGCGTTTTAATAAAATTTTCATACTAATAGGGCAGTGTTTCTTCCGTATGTGCTTCTGCAATTAAAGCAATATCTTCCAAGAATCTCACCGGAAATATATTTAGAAGGTGTAAGAAATTGTACTTCCTTGGAAGAAATAAAAGATGACTTATCACAAACACCTTACCGGGAATGCGTGGGGAAGGTGAACGAGCTTTTAGAGCTTTTTGACTCATTCCTTCTACTGACATGGCTGCACAAAAAAGACATGGAGCGGAATGCGAAAAGGAAGGAATTTTCGCCTTCCAAAAAAGGCTACCGTCATGCTTCTTGGTATGATTCCATTTCCCGCTGGGTATTTTTCTAAAGCTTTTTGGGAGAGGAATTATTAGTAATGAATCGCGGTTCGTTACAGAGTTTCATTCTTCTGTGCACAAATCTCGAGTTTTATTGACTACTTCTAGCTTGTGTTCGCCGATAGTCATATTCCATTCCATTCCCATTCTAAATCTTCGATCTATAAATATTTAGTATAATATTTCTTTTCCAGGTTTTCACCAGGACTTGCTTGAACATCAGCAGCTAGTCCAATGTTGACCACTTTGTCACTTTAAGCCGGAATTAAACTTTTGTGTTGTGGTGTGGTGCGTCCCGATTTGGCGTTTCTGATTGGACACAGAGCGCCACGACACACGACAACACAAAAGTGTAATTCTCCTATAAGGCTTTCCGCTTTTAATTTTTGTTTCACAAGAATTGTGAAAATCTCTGTAAGTTCCAACATTTAACTCCATTAAATTTGTCGGATTGCTTCTAAGAAACACTAGACCCGATCTAAATTTGAAATACAGATATGTGATTTCTCCACTACTTCCTTACAACACACAACCTCAGGCATTTTCTCCACTTAGATAAAGGAGATTTCAAGAACTCCTTATAAGAGCCTGGACATCCGCCTCGGTCAAATCCTAGCAATAAGAACCAAAACCATCAATTACGATTTAAAAAACCAAAACCAACAAAACCCTCACAGCACGTCATTAATTCAATTTAGTTCACACATGCTAATTAAGATTAATGAATCGCTAGAGCAGAAAATTCGTGCGAAATCACTTTAAATGAAAATGTCACGAAACCAGAGAGAATATTGCCTTCGCTTTGTTTCCAGTGCGGTTTTACCGGATGCAGTTTTGCTTTTTAAATAGAGCATAAAATTGTAAAATGATTTTTATTTTTGGAAATTCGATTCCTTTACGGAATTTACCTTTTTTTATACCTTCGCACCTGCTGGAATTCAATCTCCTCCTCCATGAGTCATAATAATAATAAACTAGTGAAATGAATGAAACGTGATCCCTTTTTTCGGGGGGCAAGGGAGTGTAGGCGATGGATGGATGGATGGCGAATCATTTGCAGTCAATTTGTTAACAAATGAGCCATAAGTCTTTGAGCCGTTGGTTAATGGTCGCCCGGGGAAAGGTGAATCAATTATATATATAGAAGGGCGGATACTGTCATGTTGTTGTATAGTTGGTATATTTGAACTAGGATAATAGTTTGAACAATTTCACTCGATTCCAGGCGTTCTCTCGAGGGAGATGAAAGGTCTCCTCATCCATAAATCGGGGACACAAAAGACAGGGGCACATAGCCACAAAGTGTCAATCCGTGGAGCTTACCACATAACTTTTTGTGCCTGTGCGCTTGTCTATAAATGAATATATCCTGCAGGCAGTAACAACCGGTGTATTGTGTGTGCCTTTCATGCTTCGCCCCCCGCCTGGCCGTATGCCCTAAATTTAACCTAAACTGAAGAGTTTTTGGATTGTGCTGTGTGTTCTCTGTGTTGTTTTATGTCTGTAGAATGTATATGATAATGAGATTTGAAAGGGTCCTGGGGGAGCTTCAGCCCAGAACGTGAATTAATGGGCGACGCATTTGACAACTTGAAGTTAACCCGGTGCACAGAACGAGATGAATCTGTGGCATTTCATCCTGTTCCTGGGCCTACCTCTCTCTTCCATCTCTACCCTTATCATCTGTTTCAACAGTTTTTGAATGTGTATCGCAAAAGTTTCACCTCACATGCACACGCTGTACAACACCACCAGCAACAGCAGCAGCAGCAGCAAAATGTTGAATTTTAATCCCACCAATAACACAAGAACTTAACTCCAAAATATCGATTGGCAGGCGATGCTCCCCGTTGATTGATGATCGGAGCTAAGGAAGGCATAAGACTTTTGTCAAGGAAATGTTTCCCCGAGACTTAAGAAGCTTCTTCGTTTTCCATTTGTTAATGAAGTTTTTAGTAAATAAAAAGTTTCTGTCAAACAAATGAACAAAGTTTGCCGTTCTGTTACTCCTTCTTCTTCTTTTTTTTTGAAAATAAATTTCGATGAACTTTCTTCATTTATTGTTTTGCTTGAATGAAAATAAGGAGGATTATATGTATGTATGTTTATAGGCAATTTTTTTTCTAAGTAATTGAGAAGTTGTTAAAGGATACGACATTTTTCTGGTTGCTCTATATTTAAGAAGTGTAGACATATACGCTATTTTAGGATTTTTTCAGGAGCAGAGAATAGATCTATGGAATCAATCAATCAGGACTGTATTTAGTTTATTGATTATATTTATAAATAAATAGGTCTGTTCGGCGACCTGCTCCAGCTCAATCTGGAGCACAAGGGTGATTATACATGGCTCAATGCCTTGACTCAATCCTTACGTCATTAATAGGCGAAGGAAGAGTTCAGAGTGAAGCTTACGGTCGAATTGGGTCAATACATTGATTGTATATGCTCCAGGTTGAGCTGGAGCAGGTCGCCGAACAGACAAAATGTTATAATGCATATTTCAGCAAGAGGTGTCAGTTTAAATTTCGCGCCATTTTTGAACTGTCAACATAGAACTGTCATTACCATGACATTTGACAAGTAAAAAAGGTTCTTATATATGGATCGATTCACACTCGAAAACCGCACTGAAATAGTGAAAATTCACTACAAAAATGATGAAAATATCGCGATTACGGTTCGAACAGCTCGTACTGCTTGTGGTCATCAACAAGCTCCCGGAATGACATCTTATGGAGGATGGAAAGGGCAAAGGGCCCCACTAAAGGTTTTGCCGTGAGGGGGATGAGTCTGTCCTTCATCTTCTCTGTAAATGCCCCGCGATAGCTCGAACCGATAGCTTCTGCCACAGGCACGAAAATTTAACATGCACCCGCCACAAGCACGAAAATCTAAAAATGCACCCGCCAGAGGTATACACGCCTCTGTTACAGATATAAATGTATATTCGTAATCGACCATTCCAAACGCGAGTGTCGTTTTCCCAAGCGGTCCCCCAACTAAGTACTAACCACGTCCAATGCTGCTTGACTTATACAATCGAACGAGAAACGGTCTACTGAGTATGCTAATGCCACCCTTTATGGTCACCAAGATAATTGCCCGTTTTCTTCATTCTATACAATTTTTAAAGCCTCAATTTTCTTCCCTTTAGTCTAAAAAAGTGTGACCGTGCTTCTTTTGGATTATTCGATGCGTCTTTTATTGATGCATGCCTGTAGTGGGCTGCATTTGGAAAAGTAGAATTTTTACTCAGACGTACCGTGCCTGTTTCAGCCTAAGAATTGGCGAGTCTTATTTTTACCCAGGCGTGCCGTGCCTGTTTCGGTAGCCGTGCGTGTCTGTTGCAGGCTAGGAGCGGGTCAGTTTTATTTTACTCAGGAAATCCTTTACAGGGTACTCATTTCCCGGGTTCTCTAGTAACTGACCCAGTAATTTCTCTAGAACCTAGCATTGAATTGGACGTAGTTCCTGGCCAGCTATCCTACAATAGGAACAAAGGCCTCGCAAACAGAATTTTCACTGCAGGTAAGATCGAATGGGCCGTTGGTACCTTTAAGCCCTTCAAGCCTGTTGGGATAGTCCAAATCCTAATTGCCAAGGCAATTACATTTCTCAATATCTGTCGTCAATTTGCAGACAAAACCTGAGATTAGTGCTGCACACGAGACGAAACTTGTCTCGAAATCGTCTCGCCTCGATTTTCGAGACGAGATCGAGACGAGACCTCCAGATTAAAAATCGATACGAGACCGAGACTACCATTCGAGATCTCGCGAGACATCTCGAGGTCTAGAAATCAAATCGTTATTTTGAAATCGTATCGACACCAACTATTTCAGTATCTTCACGCTACGCTCTTTGACGAGCGCAACATTCGGCACCAATACATACGAGACGAGACTGGGCCAAATCTAGTCTCGTCTCGCGTGCAGCACTACCTGCGATCTCAAACCGAGACCAATGTTTTGGCTATACACGACAGTCATAAGGCCCATGGTCACGTATAGTCCACAGTTGGGCGTCTCGTCAAAAGGAAGTAACTCACGAAGTTTCAGCTTGTTACTAATCATTAAAAATAAAGTGCCCTGTACTGTGGACTAGTATGCATAGATGGTGGGTCAAGACCAAACAAAAAAGTGCCGGGATTAAGCTTACCAAAGTTTAAGGCTGCCCTCCCTCAGTATCACGGGAGCTAAAATCAGTGTCCGACTGCGGCTATCATACCTTTCCCTGAACCTTCCATCGCTCCACCGTAGAAGGTGGTTCAGGCGGGGACACTGTGTCTAGGGGTGTTGTTCTCCTTTAAGTCAGGAGATCTTGTGGATCACTTATCGATTCTCAAGGAATTAAACCTGGAGCCCATCCCCGCATTGTTCGATACCATACCTGCAAACCATCGACAAACAATTTACGCCGACTATCGGAGGTCGATCAGAATGGCAGCATGGCAGGACCCTTTTTAATGGAAAGACGGTCTTTTGGTATTCGGATGGTCCAAAATTCATAATGCGGAGTAGTTGCTGGTCTCTAGAAGACACCATCTGCCTCCTAGGAGTCTCTATACTCTCGCTTGTCTCTATACGCCTGCAGTTGCTGGTCTGGCTCTAACATGGTTATTTTCTCGGACAGTCAAGCTGCCCTGTTGGCTAATAAATCCCAGAAGATTTCATCGTATTATCTCCTATTAGTAGAGGGAAATTGTCATATGATAGTGATGTAGTTGGGAAGTTGGATTTTTTTTGCTTTTTTTCTTTACATATGTTAAGATAAAGCGAAAAAAAATTTCTGCAAAATCGGTCCTGTGCTCCACGAGAAAATTGCATATATGTCCATTTTTGATGCATTTTGAGTGCATTGCTACACTATTTTTTTAATTTCTCCAGTTCTGTTGGTCGTAGAAAAATAAAAAAAAAATGGAAAATACTCGTGAATGAATAGACTATCGAACTGATTCGGTATAAATACTTTAAAAATGAATCCTAACCTCAAAAAACCAAAATGTATGAAATTTTGTTTTATTTTACTAAAAATGCAATAAATAACGGGAAAAACATCGGATTTTGATAAAAATTGGAGAAAAGATGTACTTTGCTATAAATACGTGCTATACGTACTATGCTATAAATACGTGATTGAAATTTCAAAAAAAAGACTCGATTTTTACGGCAACAATTGGCAGTTTTCGAAAAAAAATTAAAATTGCCGCCAGTTTATGCCAAATCATCGTACGGTAAAATTTTTTTTTAAATTGTAGGTTTTTTTCATGTACTTTCTTGTGAGCATACGCAATACTTCGTTAGTTTATTTAAAATGTCTATTTTAGGACTTTGAAAAATGTAAAAAATCTCAATTTTTCAATTTTTTGCCTTTTTTTCATAGTTGACAAGTGCTTTTCATAGTTGGAAAAAGGCAAAAATGAATGTGTGTATGTATGATCGCTACAGGCTCCTACACCGTGCAACCGATCTTAATGAAATTTTAACTATGTGCTATTTACATTAAAACTTAGAACATAGGCTATTTTATTACTTTCTAAAGCCACTCCTAGATGGCGCTGTCATGGAGAGCTTCGTTGAAAATCATCGCAGAGCTTTGAATTTTTGCATGAAGTTCCGTGGAGGTCTCCTATAATACACCTCGAAGCCCGATTTTTGAAAATCAAAATGGCCGCCGAAATATGACCGAAATTCAAAATTGCCGCAGAAATATGGTTGAATTTGCCAATTTTATTCCGATTCCAATGAAAGTGGGTATCTAGGGGTTTTTAAGGTCGCAAATAACGAATTTGTGGTCAAAACTTATAAATTAAAAATGGCCGACTAATTTGCTAATTGTGTTCCGATTCCAATGAAATTCGGTATCTGAGGTTTTTTAAGGTAGCAAATAACGACTTTATGATCAAAATTTAAATTCAAAATGGCCGCACCAATATGGCCGGCGAGTTTGCGAATTGTATTCCGATTCCAATTAAAATCGGTATATGGGAGTTTTTAAGGTAGTAAATGTATGAAAATTCATATCTCGAAAAATGCCATGTCAATGGATGGTTTTTATTGTCTCGATCAAAATGTCAGATACCTAATAGTTTCACATTTTGTTATTTGGAATCAAAAATACAAAAAAAATTGCCTTTTTCAAACTCTCTTACTGTATATTAAAATTCATATCACCTGATTACTACTATTGGCTTTTGGGAGCAGCATAGGCGCACCGGGTACCAGCTAGTGTCATATAAAACATGTAAAACACGGTTTTTTTTGATTTATTGACTTACGAGAAATATTTGTTTCATTAAAAATCATTTCATTTTTCCCGTTGATGGCTTAGAAATGTCAAAATTTCTATGTGTGTGTTAAAGCAGGTCTTTAATTCGAAAGAATTTTGTCATACATGTGTGACCGTGGATGGAGGCCTATTCTTGATATCCTGTTTCATTATATTTTAAGGTATTTTTTTTAAATCTGGTCTTTTCTTAAAATGAGATCTAGTTCACTGTACTAGCCTGCGAAGGGACATATTTAAGAATTTTTAAAGGAGATCCAAAACCAATTTTAGCGAAATTTTCAAAGTGCTATAAATCATTTTTCTTTCCTCTGACCTTACGACTTTGTAAAATTTCAACAAAATCGTTGAAATGTGGTGATCCATATTGATTTCATATCTGATAAGTCGCGGAACAAAATAAAAAACAAAAAACGTTAAACGGTAGTACGAGTTTGTTTTTAAGTGAATTTATTCAAAAGTAGAAATCAGTTCTACTTGTGAATTTTTTCCAATTTCTACAATACAAACATAAAATTCGGTAAACACCAAAGCAACTGCTGATGTTTCATGAATTTATTCAGTCTCATTCTCTTCCGTGAACTTCTATGAACTTTTCAGATAGTGAATATATAGGAAGGGGGTTTACATTGCAACTAGTTTTGCTGAATTAATTTCACTGAATTTTTTAAGAAATGTTGTAAATTTCCCACATGTATCACCGGAATTTATTCGATAAAAATTGCGCGAATAAAATTCATCTCTTGTTTCAAAATAGTTTACATTAGCTTTCTGAATTTCTTCCTCGATAGAAAGTGAACTTTTGTGAATAACATTCCTATCGAAAAATTCGCGAATAAATTGCAGATGTATACCCCGCCTTATGAGTTTAAAGTAAAGGTTCATTGACATCTACTCGAGCACTCCCAAGACCTTCTCTAACTTGTCCTATTCTCTTTTATCCTTATTGTCGACAGTACAAAGGGCTTTCCCTGAGTTCTAGTCTTCCACATAAAAAAAAAAAACTAAGCTTACTACTAGATGTTGCACCATGACCTGAATAAAGGGCGATTCCTTAGCTTAGTTTTTTTTTCATCAAAAAAAAAATAAAATCAAAACCAACGCAAAAAATTTAAACAAAATTGTCACCAAAACCTCGTTTAAATAATTTGAATAAAAATCGTCCCTGATACCGTACCACACTCATATATCACACGATATCCTTTC
Source organism: Thereva nobilitata (assembly GCA_963855945.1). NCBI lineage: Eukaryota > Metazoa > Arthropoda > Insecta > Diptera > Therevidae > Thereva > Thereva nobilitata. The sequence continues at coordinate 93,805,520 of OY979698.1, read as the reverse complement.
ATGTCAATTTAACTCAAAATATGATACGTGACCATAAACCGTTAGGATAAACAGCCAGAACCACTTTCAATATCGAAATGTGCTACCCCAGGACAGAGGCTACAATGACCGTTATTGATACTGTCCATCAGGTTGGAAAATCGATCAAAGAAGTCAAACTTTCTTCGAACAATATAACCAATATTTATGAGTAAGAAAAGTGGTTAGAGCCCGGGGGAGGGGGCGGGGGGCGGCGCAAAATGGGCGAAGAAAGGAGCCGCAGTATCCTATCTAAACAAACTTTATGCAAACAAAGCTCCTATTTATGCAAACTGAAAAAATATTTTCTTGGGATATGACTGGGTTGGACAGCGGCAAACAAGTCCTTCTTTTGGTCTGTCTGACTGGCTTCCTGTATTAAGAAGAAGAAGGCCCTCTTCGCCATCCTTAAAACTGTTTTTTTTTCGCCGAGAAAATGGGCGCAAAGGGTGGCAGAGGGGAGTGGAGGTAAAACTATGACGGCATAGGGTTAAATCTATGATTTAATGATGGCTGAGAAAAGGATACATAATGATGATATTATACGACAGGAAGCCCCCCTTTAGGCGAAAACGGAAAAGTTTATATTTTATCTGTGTGTATGTGTGTGTGTATGTGTGTGTGTATGTGGATGGGTAATGTTGCGCTTTAAAGTTAATGTGTGTTGTGTGGTCGATGGTGTAGAAAAATCCGATATAAAAGGGTTTTCCCACAACCCAGCATCCCAGTAAAGGAAGAAGAGATGTGTGTTTGCTTTACTGAGGTCGAAATGGGTGTTATATCTTTCAATTTAAAGCAACATTGGCATGTTTACATACGTACATAAAGGTATCTCTCTCTCCTTTTAGAATTGCTAATCATGTTATGTATTTAGGGATTTTAACATCAAAGTATAGTTTCCTTTCGATATTGGCTTTAAAGTTTTACACAGGCCACAACAGTAACTTCTTCGTAACTTTTACTTGACACGTACATTTAACGCCTTTGTAATAGAGAGCAGAACACGAAGTCTCAAGCTCGTGTAATTTTTGCTGCTATCACATTCAATTAATTACAAGCATGGGATGTTTCCAAAATCAATTTTAGATATTTTCTCCATAAAAAGCACGTGTTTTTAAGAAGCGTGGGTTCGATTCCCGTTCAGAGACTGGTTTCTTTCCCGGCCTTATTATATTTCCTTCCTTATTCTGTCTTTTTCACAGAAATTACAGTGTCATAATAATCATAGTCGATAACACATTGGGAAATTAACTACTGTTCGATCTTCGATGTCAGCATTTGCAAAGGAGATTTATCTCAAAGTTCGAGTCTTTCACATAAAAAAAGAAAAATAAATGCTGATTTTTCCATTGCTTTGGAAATTACAAAGTGACACTAACACCACTGTGACTGGTAAACTAATTGTCAGAATGTCATGAAATTTTGACACATATCGTTTGAAACTTGGTACTAGTATCTTGGTGGTGGCTACATGTCATCCTATGAACTTATTGAGTGATGCAATACTCTCTCTTTCTGCACAGCTTGCCTGCAGTTCTTCTTTTTAGCTTGAAGACTTTCATCCTTACTCTTGTGGAACTTGCGATGTACTGCGGGTGACTCTGGTTTCTTTCTTCAATTGCAGATCTCCAGAGCCATGATCGAACCAGACAGTTTTAATCAACCTCGAAGAACAGCCTAGTTTCTCCTCTGCTGCCCCGTTTCTTTTAATTTTTTACGCAATTTATCCTTGATGTTCGAATGTTCTCATAGTCCTTCTCTCAAGTTTTGCACGACAGCATTCTGGTAGGGATCTCTTCTTTGTTCAAGTTTAGCTTATCTATGTCATAATTTGTTTGTGTAACGAAAACGGATAACAATCAAAACCCTAAGAAGGCAAGCGTTCTGATCGCTATCCGAGTTCTAAATTTCAACCTGACTAGATTGTGGGTTGATCCATATGTCGCTCCTCTCATTGTTTTTAAATCTTGTTTGCGTGTGGCGTGACCCCTTTTCTAAGTCGTAATTTGGTTGTGTAACTTATAACGATAAAAATCCAAAGAGGCCAAGCGTTTTGATCGTTAAGGGGGTTTTAAATTTCAACTTGACAAGTTTTGGGTCGAGCCACAGGCCGCTCCTTTCATTCCAGTATGCTTGTGGCGCTTGTGTTTTCTACGTCGAAATTTGGTGGTGTGACGATAACGATAACGCATAACGATCAAAACCCTAAGAGGGCAAGCGTTCTGATCGCTATCCGGGTTCTAAATTTCAACATTACTAGATTGTGGGTCGACCCATATGTCGCTCCTCTCATTATTTTTAAATCTAGTATGCGTGTGGCCTGACCCCTTTTCTAAGTCTTAATTTGGTTGTGTAACTGATAACTGAAATCCAAAGAGGCCAAGCGGTTTGATTTTTAACGGGGTTTTAAATTTCAATTTGACAAGTTTTGGGTCGAGCCACAGGCCGCTCCTCTCGTTCCAGTATGCTTGTGGCCCGACACATTTTCTATGTCGAAATTTGGTTGTGTAACGATAACGAAAACGGATAACAATCAAAACCCTAAGAGGGCAAGCGTTCTGATCGCTATCCGGGTTCTAAATTTCAACATGACTAGATTGTGGGTCAACCCATATGTCGCTCCTCTCATTATTTTTAAATCTACTATACGTGTGGCCTGACCCCTTTTCTAGGTCGTAATTTGGTTGTGTAACTGATAATGATCAAAATCCAAAGAGGCCAAGCGTTTTGATCGTTAAGGGGGTTTTAAATTTCAACTTGACAAGTTTTGGGTCGAGCCACAGGCCGCTCCTTTCATTCCAGTATGCTTGTGGCGCTTGTGTTTTCTACGTCGAAATTTGGTGGTGTGACGATAACGATAACGCATAACGATCAAAACCCTAAGAGGGCAAGCGTTCTGATCGCTATCCGGGTTCTAAATTTCAACATTACTAGATTGTGGGTCGACCCATATGTCGCTCCTCTCATTATTTTTAAATCTAGTATGCGTGTGGCCTGACCCCTTTTCTAAGTCTTAATTTGGTTGTGTAACTGATAACTGAAATCCAAAGAGGCCAAGCGGTTTGATTTTTAACGGGGTTTTAAATTTCAATTTGACAAGTTTTGGGTCGAGCCACAGGCCGCTCCTCTCGTTCCAGTATGCTTGTGGCCCGACACATTTTCTATGTCGAAATTTGGTTGTGTAACGATAACGAAAACGGATAACAATCAAAACCCTAAGAGGGCAAGCGTTCTGATCGCTATCCGGGTTCTAAATTTCAACATGACTAGATTGTGGGTCAACCCATATGTCGCTCCTCTCATTATTTTTAAATCTACTATACGTGTGGCCTGACCCCTTTTCTAGGTCGTAATTTGGTTGTGTAACTGATAATGATCAAAATCCAAAGAGGCCAAGCGTTTTGATCGTTAACGGGGTTTTAAATGTCATCTGGACAGGTTTTGGGTCGAAATCCAGTATGCGTGTGGCAGAACCCCTTTTCTATGTCGTAATTTGGTTGTGCAACGATAACTGATAACGATCATAATCCAAAGAGACCTAGAGTTTTGGTCATCATTCGGCTTCTAAATATCACCTTTACTAGATTGTGGGTCGAGCCACAGGAGGCTCCTTTCATTATTTCTTAAATCCAGAATGCGTGTGGCACGACCCCTTTTCTATGTCGTAATTTGGTTGTGCAACGATAACTGATAACGATCATAATCCAAAGAGACCTAGCGTTTTGGTCGTCATTCGGCTTCTAAATATCACCTTTACTAGATTGTGGGTCGAGCCACAGGAGGCTCCTCTCATTGTTTCTTAAATCCAGTATGCGTGTGGCACGACCCCTTTTCTATGTCGAAATTTGCTTGTGTAACGATAACAGATAACGATCAAAACCCAAAAAAGACGAGCGTTTTGATGGTTACACGAGTTCTAAACTTCACCAGGACTAGATTGTGGGTCGAGCCACACGGCGCCCTTCTCATTTTTCCTAAATCTAGTATGCATGTAGCCCGACCCCAATATAATTATTTGTTACTGCGTCAGGTTGACTGACACGTCATCTTAAGAATATTTTTGTGCGAAAACATATTTAAACTTATTGTCATTGAGTTCGAGTTAGTAAGACCGACCAGTCTACTAGTACTGTCATTGGTAGCGTTATGGTAGGCTATGCTACATTATAACTCCTAGGAATCCTTCTTGCTTTCCTATTTTGGCGTTCATATCTCGAATCACCATTTTAATATAGTTTGACAAGCTTAACTTGATGGCGTTTGTTAACTCTTGGTTTCTACCATCCTCTGTGGGAGCATGGACGTTTATGAGGTAAATGTTATGTAGCCTTGTTTTGATGCAAAACGTGCATATTCTGTTACTTACTGGCTTGAAGTCCAGAATCAGTGATTTCATTTTCTTTTCAACAATGAATGCTACTACAAACTCTTTTCCTCCGTTCGATGATCCAATGAAGAATGTGGGTTCTGAGATCCATTATGCCACTGTGAGTCCATTTGGATCACTATGTTGTATTTTTTTTAGTAATAATAAAATCAAACGCAGAGCACCCCTCCTGTGGAACGTTCTGACTATCCAAAATTCCTTATTCAAATTCTAAATTTCGTTGCCTGGGTCGTTGCCGTTAAGACCATCCTGTCCGAGGCATGCCTTGACGTGAAGTATCAAAAACAAAATTATAAAACGTGAAGTTCTCTTCAAAATTGCATTTATGTAGAAGAGGGAAGAAGCCAAAAACTTCGCTCTATGTAAAGTTTAAAATGATTTCACAAAGAATTCCTTATTTGATGCAAAAATAAACTTTAAAGTACATCCATGAAAATTGCATGAAAAAATACGACAATAACACAATATTGTTCGAGGCCAAATAAAGGAGAATATTTGTGAAATTTCTTTGCACAAGTTCTCCTCTTCAATGGGTCTAAAGAATTCTAAAACCCATCAAAATTGAAAATTATAAGGAAACTTGAACTCAACAAATCCGAAGCAGGAAATGTACTTATATTCGTATATATATATATCCAAATCTCTCACAGAAGCGATAATCAATTCAAGTTTATGAATTTCGTTGAGTGTATATCACAGCAATGGTTCAAATCTGATGGATGAATATGGTATTCCCTGTCCATCATTAAGGAATCAATCTCATACAAATGAGCCTCAGAGAGAGAGAGAGAGCTTTAAGGATTTGGGCTGTTGGGTGGGTGCCTTCTCGAAATTGAAATAATGCCCCTCTTAAAAATTCAATAAAACAGCAGAAATCAACCGCAAACAATCTGTTACCGCTTTCCCCCATATTTGATCGGGGCAGTGTATATCGACACAATGAGCCATTCATTATCGATTTTGATCTTAGAGATTGGCCCAAGCATCTCCTTCTTTGGTTTCTCCTTCATCTATGTATAGTATATACTACAAGAAGATGCGGACCCGCACAGAAGTACTGTAGCTGGTTGTCTGCTTTACAGTACTGTGCTTGTTCCGGTTCTTATCAAACTATCTACCAGGGCTATTTGACGATTATTTCCCATTAAAGGAGCATAAATTTATGTTAAACGTAAAACACTTTAGGGGAGAGAAAGCTTTGAAATAACGAGGTCTAAGGAGTCATTGTACAAACACAACTCAAGCAAAAGGAATACGGTTGTAGAATGGAATGGAATACTAACGAAACACAGAATTCAGGACAACGGGGGGGGGCGAAAAAAAAAGTAGAAGAAGAAGAAGAAGTAGAATTATGTAGAAGGCAAGGGCAGCAACCGTAAATAAAAGTTTACGTTATTCTGGCCCTACCCTGGACAGTCCTACACCTTTCAGGGTAAGTTTTATTAAACCGAAAAAGACGGTAGAGCGGTGCCACCAGCTCCCAGGCAAAAAGGAAAGCCGAACAACAAACAACAACCTCTCGCAAAAGGGTATCCACAAAGCTCCAAACTCTTACTAAAATTGCGCTTCCACTGCAAAGCTTTAATTAAACTTAAAGTTTTAAAGAATCCCCCCCCCCACTCCAACATGAAACTTCTGCTGTATCCATGTGCAAAAGGAAAAAAACACGATTGCATTTATCTCCTATTTCTGGACGAGGCCCTGCCCCGTCCCTGCCACCGCCAACGATGATTCTTCGTGCAACGAGAGCAAGGACTCCTTAAGGAGGTGCGCCATGGCATTGGGGATAAATAATTACTTCACAGACGATATCGAACCCACTGCATGGAAAAAGAAAAAAAAAAGAAAAAATAAAGTCCTTGCCTCTGTCCCTCCGTTTCTCGTCTTTGAGCTAATCGAACGGACGTGAGAGTCCCTCAGGACTCAAATTGAGTGTTTGCAATTTTTTTCACATCATTTCAACAATTAGAGCCGAGATTGATCGTTGTCCTTCAGAGATCAGGAAAAACACAAATCCAACCCCCACCGGCCTCCCTTTGTAATTAATGGACCAGACGCATAGAGGTCGTGTCCTCTTTTATCTTACTTTAAGAGCTTTGTTTAGATAAGAGCTTTGTAAAAAAAAGGAAATGAAATTCTAGCAGAAGACGACGTGATTATTGCTTTTCGTATGAAAACGCTTCATTCTTTTTCCTCGTCTATATTCGGCTGCTTTCAGGGTGAATTTATGTAATGTTCTAGGGCTTATTTGATTTGTAGTATGCTGGGATGTTCATGTTTATCTTTGGTGCAATCGGGTTTTTTATTGGAGACAGAATTGCATCGTGCAAAAGATAATCGGGGTTTCATTTCAACGAGTTTATTAGATATTAGAAAAACCATTAGCCGAAGTTTTTTCATTTAAACAAAAAACGGCTTGACCGAATGTTATGAAATTTTTTACAGATCATGTTTTCGTTAATATGCTTCGATCGTCAGCTCAACGAAGTCTATATTATTTTTTGTCCGCGCGATATCGTGCAAGTACAAAAATCACTTACATCGTCTAAACAAAGAAACCGCTCGACCAAATTTTATGAAAATCTTTTCAGATAGTAACTTCGGTAATACGCTACGATCGACACCTCAACGAAATCGGTAACATTGTTAGTTGGAACGAAATCGTGCTGGTACAAAAATCACCTAAGTCGTCCAAACAAAAAAACTGCTCGACCGATTTTTATGAAAATCTTTTTAGATCATATTTTCTTTAATACGCTTCGAACGGCATCTCAACGAAGTCGATATTTTTTTGGTTCGCGCATGAAAAAATGACCACATACGTACGCCCAGACACACACATACACATACTTCTTCTCAAATTTTTGCTTAAAATGCTATTGGGACCTTAAAAACATGAAAATACATTGAAAATTTCGATTTCGATTTTTGGACAGATTACAATAACTTCCCTATAAACTGGGAAGTTAACAAAACGAACAAAACTAACCAGATTTTATGGTGGATAACAAACGTGCCCCCCCCCCCTTGAATCCGCGCCTGCAGCCCTGGGCAAAGCCTATATCACAAATTTCGGAAGGGCCAAGAGGATGGCAGCAAAGAGGCAACAGAGGCCATGAGAACATGCCCCGCGAACGTCCTAGATTTACTATTGCACGTAGTTCGTCCCAACCTCCACATGAAGCAAATGGCCTCATGCAACGCTATGCCAAAACCACACCGTGTGTGGGGGAATTCAGATGGATTCGGAGCCATCGACGCAATTGATTTAAAATTCATGTGGTGTGCTGGGAAGACCTAAGCCAATGGCGGCGGGATATCAACTGAACTCGTCGAAAGCTTCAATGAAAGCTTCACAATGAAACCTTCAAGCTGCAAACTTCCAAAATTAGGACTGTAGGATTTAAGGCTGAAGCAGATAGCTCCGTTCTGCTTCGTTCGTTGTTCCTTCCATTCTTTCGTTAAAAGAAGAACGCACTGTCCACATAGGAGTTTTAGTCTTCGCGTATTTGATGTCAACGACTCAATTGTTGGTATACGTTTTTTGTTTATTATTTTAATTCTCACTGTACACGATTTGCTCGCTGGGATTTTTTTTCTCTGAACCCTGCTAAAAAAAATCAAATTAAACATAACCGTCATCCAAAAGTGTGGTTATGCTGTTCTTTCCTTTCCGTTCGTTCGTCTTTTTCAAAAATCCTAAAAGCTCTCGCTTTCGTTCGTCTTCATTCCTTTCCGTTCTTCCTGATGTGAACACTTCCATATGAAGTGTACAGCATTGAAGTCACATACTGGAAGAACGAAAAGACTGAGCGAAAGAGAGCAAAGCTATGTGATTCAGCCTTTATGTAGAATCATTCACATCGAAGGCTGCAAAGAGCGTGCTTCAAATGAACCTGAAGCTCACAAATGACACAGACTGACTGGTTCTGGCTCCATCGTGAGTGGGCCACTAATTTTTCACACGCTCGTGTAGCAGGGCAGAGCCACCGATTTGGATTTTAAATTGATTAAAACTTCATGGCGCAGCGCCACAGAGGTGCCTCGCTCGTGTGTGCGGAAACCAGGAGCCAAATTGCGCCGTCTTCTGCTGAACTCGTCGCCTGGGTGTATGAAAGCTACAAGCTGTTCCAAACTTCGGCTCCATCTTGTGTGCGCCCCTAATTTGGTAGTTGCACCCCCTAGGCTACCGAGGACGGCCTCATAAACTTTATTCAAGGTAAAAATAATAGCATAGTTAACCCATGTCTATAACGTGTACGAAGACACAAGTGTGATTCTTTTTTTTCCAATAATGGACAAGTCAGTCACTGCCAAAGACAATCCAGCTAAATCTGATTTTAAAAAAAAGTGGCCTTTGCAATCCTTCTATCTATAAATAGTACAAGCTAGTCTGCAAGTAAATACCTCTCGACACAGCAAAGACGACACCATAAACAGAAAAACTCTACTTTAATATTATCTAGAATCCATTCTCTGGTTTGTTTTCCAACAACATCTGCCAATGGCTGGTAATTCTTGCGGCAGTGGTGGTGGCAACATGCAGGGTAGAAATTGAAAACTAAAACCCTTACCCCAAGGGGTATGAAAAAAAATCCAATTTAATTGGAAACTGCCAGGGGAATTACGTCGACCTCTTAATTATAATTTTACCGAGGTTAAAAAAAGTTTCGATTTACAATAAAAAAAAACCAAGCCATATCAATCTGAGCATAAAGCTGCTCTTTATGCACCACCGTATAATCCTCTGGCATTTTTATCCCCCGACATTTTAATTATTTAATTCAATGTTTAAGCCGGAAGTGAGTTTTCGTGTAACTCGTCTCGTCAATACGTGTTTGGAAAAATATGAAAGAGCAGTCAAGAGTGTCACGAAGGGTAATTAATGTTTAACAATTGAGGAACAAAGTCAAATGTTTTTTTTTTATATTTAATTAAAAATAAAAATTACGCCCACCATCATCCCTTGTGGCATGTCAGATCCGCAGTACTAATTTTGTTTTATTTTTTTTTTGTTATTTCAATGTAAAAACGTCTTTTTCGAAATGTTCCTCCTCCGATGCAGAGAAGCTATACACCACCTACATGATTTGTGCCCCGGGGGCGAAAATTATGCCTCCCCCCCCCGGTTCTGAGAGCTGTTTATGGCTGTTGGAGGAAATTATATTTATTCATGGAGAAAAATCCGTAAAATAATCCTAGTTTTAAAAGGATATCGGCTAAATGAAAAATAAATAAAGCTGGGCCTGGAAAGCTAAACAAAAATATTTTCTCCCTGCGGAGTGTTTGTTCTTCTACAATGGCGAAATAATTAATGACCTTTTTTTTAATGTTTGTTTGGACGCGCTTTTTTCATGTTTAGCCAAGGACTAATTTCCTGGCTCTTATAGCTCTCTACCAGTTTTTCAATTATTTTTGAATATTCTTGTTCTTCTTTATCATGTGAAGGTCCAAGTTTAGAAATTTGTTGGTCTTCTATGGACTGTACTTACTTTTAATATAAAAAAACTGGGGATGAGAAACAGTCTATTTTCGTACCTAAAAGAGAAAAAAAAACTTTTGTTGAAATTTTTTTTTATTTTTGTTAAGATATTTAGAAAAGACTTTTTTCAAGACTTTTTAGTATATTTAAGTGTATTAAAAGCTAATCCATCGGTATAGTTCAGGGACGTAGCGAAGTGGAGGGTCTCATAACCCACAAGACCAGAAAAACTAAAACCCAAAACTAAGCCATATAACATGAAAAATATTTTGTTTAAAAAAGTTGTGGGGTAGCTTTGATTTCTTCCATTCTATATGTTTTTTGGGGTACTTAAGCCGATTCTGAGGTTTGCTAACAAAGTTTCGTAACGCAACATTGAAAAAATTGCAAAAAAGGTAAAAAACCGCCTTTTTTTGCTTGTAACTCCGAAAGCTATCAACTTTCCTTAAATAATTTTGCAATTTAAAATTAAAGTAAATAAAATTTTCTACAAATCTCACTATATTTACATTTTTTTCTCGGGTTCAAACGCTAGTTTAAAATTAAATACGTATGTCCGTTGTCTCCACAACAGGACACTTTTTCCACTCCAAAACTCTAATTTATTATTAAATGCTGTCAATTCGTGAATTCGTAGGAGTGAGAAACTGAGGTGTGACACCTGAAGTTATATGGAGGTTGAACAAACTCTAATGAAGTCAATGAAGACAAGTGGTGTTCTCACTCATGGCCGTGAAGTAGACGTTATGACAAGATGGACACTACCCAGCGGGAAAAGTGGAAGCAGCTTCCTCTGGAATCAAATTGTAAGCACTGAATTGTATTCACTGATACATGAAGAAGCTATCCTTGTGCATCTTAGAAGTGCTTCCCTTTCGTATCCCTATCCATATCTTTTTTACCATTGCATGTCATTAACAAGAAGCAGTTTGTTCGATTTTCTTCTAATTAGCTTCCTGGGAAGCTATTTTGAAGATTTAAGTTTTGCAAGCAGCAAAGTTTTCATTTTTGCTTTTTTGGAAGCAGGGAAAAAGGTTTCGCTCTTCGTTTTTTAATAATAAGGATGCAAATATGTAGATTTCAAAAATAAATATTTTTATTTCAATAACAAAAAAGGAAATTAAAATTGCATTCACACACAAAAAAAATAAAAAATTCAACACTTTTCACAAAGTTGAAAATGACTTATTTGTAGCCACATTGACGGGATCTCCTGAAGCGCAACCAGGAAGCACTTCCAATTTGATTCCAGAGGAAGCTGCTTCCATTTTTCCCGCTGGGCGATGAAAGAATACCAGTATAGACCTAGATTAAATTGTAAAATCGGTTCTGCTGCTGCTGAAGGAATACTAAGATACCCTCATTGCGGGTAACTTGATAACTTTAGAGCTGTTTTAGACGGTGCGCTCTAGCGCATGTGCCTCAAGAGCGTTTGGTGATGAAGGGAGGAGTGGGGATGAAGAGAGGTACCACCCTACTTCTCCCTTTATCCACAAAGTTCGTGAGGCACATGCGCTGGAGCGCACCGTCTAAACCTGCTCTTACACTGCATTCGCCATGTGTAAAATCTCTAAACCCTATATTTGGAATGAGTCATTTTTTCATCTGTGGTTTGAGATGAAAGGAAATTGTTACGTACGTGCCTCTGAAAGCTCTTATTTTCGATTCCAACAAGCTTTAACAATATCCCCGTGTTTTTTTAATGAACTGGGTTTTGAGAGCTTTTGAGGAGCTTTTGAGTTCCCATACAAAATCGAAGAACCAGAAGACCCAGATAAAACCTGGGTTTTCGATTTTGTATGGGAACTCAAAAGCTCTCAAAACCCAGTACATTAAAAGAACACGGGGTATGTATTTGAGTGAGCTTTTCATTAAAAAGTTGGAAAGAGATATCCTCATGCGAAATCATGGGCCAAATTGAGATACAAAGTCAATGTGATATTCGAAAAGATTAGAAAAGAATTGCCAAGCCTAAAAATTCGCATGCCTTACAGTATTTGATGTTTAAGCATTTTAAACATACCACCGATTGTGGGTAAAGGTTATCCTTGACTCTCGATTAAAGGTATCCCAATATAATGTTTACGGCCCCAAGTACAGGTTTTGTTGCAGATGAGAGAATCAACTGCAACTTGTCCAAGGAGAGAGGCATAAAAGGTGAAATTTAAACGAAGCGAAAGGGTGCAGGCTCATGAATATAGCACTATTCAGATATAAGAAAGGACTGTAGTCATCAATACAACCACACTTCTCCAACGAATGCCCTTCGTGAAACATTCAGATGAAGAGCTGCGAGAATTCTTGAAAATGTCATCGACGGAAGGTTTTTGTTACACCGCACCGGGCCAAATGGCACATCGGCCAAACATATATAGTCCGGGGAAATTAGCATTTTAAGGAGACAAAATTCCAAAATGGCTGAAAATTGGACCACAGCTTCCTTGGGACTTTTTAAGAAAACAATTTCGGAATCACAAAAAAAAAACATGGCCGCCGGAGATATCACTTTTTGGCAAAAAAAAATCCACACAAAAACTGGTTTTTTCGAAAAAAAAATTTTGATCAGTCAATACGAAACGTTATTGCCTACAAAAAAGCCCTGCCATTTTTTCGAAAACCTAACCCTTTCGAAATTATTCAAGATCAAAGTTTCCAAAAATCACATTTCGGTCAAAAATACTTTGAATAATTCGAAAAGGTCAAGGTTTTCGAAAAAAATTTAAGAGGGGTAATTTGTAGGCAATAATGTTTTGAACGTACAAAAGTAAAACCGACTTTGCCTTACTACCCCCCACCGAAGATGCTGCACGATATTATTCACTGATAGTTTACTTTCAGGTGCAGTAGTGGTTATCCGGTCAAACGACACGCGACGAGCAACAAAGAGACCCGAACGATTGGAGGTGGAAAAACAGAACGAGTGGTCTTGTACCAGTGCCAACCACTTTGAACCCTGAACTTGACTCGAAACTCCCGCACATTTCTTCTAAATGTAAAACCGGCTGACAACGCAATTGTGGATGCAGGAAAGTTTGCCTCCATTCATATCGTACGAACGCCCTGCTTTTAAGCGTTCGGTACATTCAATGGACAGGGTCTTCTTCAGGACTCGCGAGGTGTATAGGTGTCCCAAAGAACTTAATGTCAACAAATACGCTAACCCTGACAATAGACCGCGCACCGTCCTAAAGAAATGCGCTCACCTTTAGTTAAACCTCGGTGCAAAATCTCTCCCTTGACAAATAATACGGCTTTAGACAATTTTTGAAATCGGTTAAAAAAGGTCGACCGGTGACCTTCTAGCGTGTCTAACAGAACACCTCAGCCAAAGTATGCAACGATTTGGTGAATCTCGTTTCGTCGTTCTAGATATCTCTAAGACTTTTGATACTTTTGATTTGGTTAGCTACATTAACCCGGTATTAACCCAGAACTGGATCGAGTTTTCTTTCTGGCCGTTCACTTAAGGGGTAATATACCCTTGCGAACAAAAAAAATCATGTGATTTTCTGAGACGTACCACGAACGATAGGAAAGAGATAGAGATATGAGGTTTTGTGCATATGAAAGTACTAGTCTTTAACTACTAGTGGGGGATGTACACCTACTGGCTGACCCGTTCCTATACATTCTCGGCGTGCCCATAAGGAAAGGCCCGCGATGGGATAACATATTCCAATCGCAGCTCGACTAGAATTTTTGGGAGGTGCAGCTAAGGCCCCAAGCCTCATGTGGACCCATAAGGACTACCCTATAAGGCGTACAAAGGGCAATTAACGCCATGCCTCATTCGCGCATCATTAGTAATGCCCCATGTGTTCCCCGTAAGGAAATATGAGTGCTGCCCGATCTCGAGTGGAAAAGAGGCTGAAAAATTGTAGAATTTCGGCGTGGATATGTGAGTAATAACTGCGGCAGTTTCGAAAGCTTTATATTTCCGTTCCCCTTTGCAATTGCGTTTTCGTCCTTCCAAACGCGAGTGTCGTTTTTCCAAGCGGTGCCCCAACAGAGTACTAACCACATTCAATGCTGCTTGACCTCCACGGTCTATTAAAAATATGCTAAATGACACTCTTCATGGTCACATAATTACCTGAAATATGAAACAAGGCAGTTTTGTATGAGTAAAACTAAAGCTTATGGGTAAAAAGCTTTCCGAATACCTAAGGCAGATGGTGGGATCACCCCATTTCATTTGTAATGAGGTTTGCCTCATAGGACTGATAAGGCATATCTCACTTCAGTATCGTTAATTTTTCGGTGGGGTTCAGTGCCATTTTGTAATTCTGCCGGCCTCAGTAGCCCAGGGGTGGTTAAAGAACCCAACTACCATTACAGAGATCTGTGGTTTGAGTCCATTCTGCGACGTGGTCCTTCGTCTTTCCACTTCTTCTTCTTTCTACTTCCACGTAGATAACATTCCTTCTTTTTTGTCTTCTCTGCTCACAACCATTCTCTTTTTGCACTTTCTCGTGTCAGCGCCTGTAAGTATAATAATCGTGGAAGCCATCTCCTATGCGATCATCAAAGTCAGAGTTCTCTTACGATAGTAGTGAATGGGAGCTGGTGGAACATAATCGTACGTTGGTTCACTCTTCTATCTCTCCGCCTCTAGAGCTTGATGTCCAACTTTGCACTCAATGATAAAATCGCTGACAGTACAAGGGGCATTACCTCTGAGCTCAAGTCTTTCACTTAAATAAAAACGATGGTTTTTTTCTAGACTATGCGTGATTACTATTTAACTTTATAAACATAAAGTTTTTAAAGACCATCTGGATGCTCTTCAAAAGTTACTCAATCGCCCTCTCCCCCTTCACATTCTACTACCACACATCTCCAACTACGTAACAATCATATAAACAAGAAAAGTTTTCCTGTAATATATTTTTTTGTTCGTTCGTTTTTTCCCACCAGAGAGCAATAAAGGCAGAAAAAAGGCATCAATCCAGCAATAACAAAAAATGAAGCAAAGGAAACAGCACAAAACAACTAACGCATGAAATAGTAACAATATTTCCTGTCCTAAAATCTGTTCATGATGAATACTTGATAGAAAACTGAAATTTAACACAATTTTTTTCTCCAAAAAAGGAAGTCCATAAAACACAGGTTGTAAATGCACCATAAACGTGACGTTGTTATGAAATTTTCATGACATGCTCTGGTGCCATACTTACACACGGCCAAAAAAAAAGTATAAGGCAACGGAAAAATACACCCAAGTTTTATTAAACAAATCATAAAATGGCATAATTCAATATGTTTAGTACCAAAAATTGGAAAATATGCAAGCCGGGGAATTCCTTTGCGCTTGGGCGGCTCTTTTTCTGTTTTAGCAAGAGGCAAGGCAGCCCTAGAAAATGGGGAAAAAGGAAAAACAAGGGAAATATTGGAAAAACAATTCCCATAGCTATTGACGAATCATTTCTACATACACACTTGCGGGCCTTGTGATAATTTATGTTCATATGCCTGCGCTTGTGTGTAATTTCTATTGTAGATAATATACTGATACTATTAGATATTTGGGAGAGATAACGCATATATTCTTTTGATGAATAGGCTGGTTTCATAAATAAATTATTTCTAATTTCATGCTGCGTTATGTTGTGATATAAACATGCTTTTCGTGGTTATAAACTCCGGACATTACTGGACAATAAGTGTGTGTAATTTTTATCCTAGAGGGTAGTAGGGAAATATATGCGTGAATTTATTACAGAGTGCATGAGGATTTCGATTTGTATGCCGTAGTAAAATCTAACATCATAAGTATGTATATTGAAAAGAATAAGGGCGGCATTAGGGAAATCTAGTAATTTGAAGAATATTTTCTTAAGTATTTACAACAGGCTCTATCTCAATACAAGATCATTTTTCATAATTGTATTTACCATCAAATTGACGTAACTCCAAAAGGAAGAAGTGCACGAAATCTCGGTGGCCAGTTCACAGGATTTTTTCGAGAAACGAGACGCCACGCAATTTTTAGCCACTTTTCAACGCGTACTCACGAGATCTATGCATTCTTTAACTATTAAACGCTCCATGATTTATTTTACACGTGTCCTGATGACGTTTATATGTCAAATTTCAGCTCGCCATGTTGGATAATGTCACAAATTACCGAGAATTAAAATCATCTATTTAGTTTTGGGACACGCGCTATTTATAACTTAGTATGCGTTTTTTTGTGACAGATCTAACCTCAGTAATCGCCTTTTGTACTACCGGTCCATCATGTCACGTCACCTCACGTCACGTCATGGTGCTATTTCTAGTAGTAAGCTAGTACGGGTATAGACCAAGTTTGGAATTATAAGGAGCACGGATTATATTAAAGAAGAACTCGGCGTTTGAACTCTTGGATGTTGTAGAAGTTCGGAAATACAGACTGTGTAAGGATGTTCCACGGCCGAATTCTATTTATGAATGAATTCTTTGTTTGTATCGTACGCGAAAATCGGAGCTGAAGGTAGGACTAAGCCGAGAAATAATCTTGTGTTGCGGTATAAAATTGCCATGGTGGTAGGAGAGGGTTTATTTCATTGGAACAATCGCAATGATAGTAACGATCGAGTTGCAGAAGGTTGATGATGGAACAAATGGCGTCATCGTCGATAAGTTCGAGGGCCTTTTTTTGTACTGTAGCTAAAACTTTATGTAAGATTTTTATATTACAGCACGGGCCGATGGCTAGAGGAGTAAGGCCACGCCAAAGCTCTAATTGGGTCTCCGGTCGCATTGGCGGCAGCCTTACATCTACCTAAGCTACACCTCTTAAGAATTTAAAGGAGCATGTCTCATTTGAAATATTTTGTTTGGTGGACTTGGAAACATTTTTCTAGACAAGTAGTTTGTATTTAATTATTCAGTCGTTATACAGGGTTTTATGCGCCCCATGTTTTTATTTTAGTCTATTAAAAGTCTCAGAATATTACTTAATCTGGTGACGCAACGACTCAAAGTGCCCCTTGGCATATGACATGAGAAGACCGCACTGCTACTATTGCACGATTTCTTACCAGACGTCAAAATCTCAAAAAGGTCCTTGTTTGTGTTCCAATTATTTTCTAGTTTTTGGTACAGCTTATGATTTAAAATAAAACTATTTAACTTAAAAGTTATTTTACCAACTTTTATTTTATTCTTTTTTTTAATTCAGTCATTTTTGGATTTTATTTTTTACAAAATTCTGGTGAAGTGATTTGTTATACATACCATATTGCCACCGCCAATTTTAATTTTCTAATTTTGACAACAAATTCATTAGTTCCGACCTTAAACCCCCCAAATAGCGATTTTCAGTGAAATCGAATCGTAATTGTCAAAATCGTACCGCCATATTGGCGCCGCCATTTTGAATTTTCAAATTTTTACCACATATTCGTCATCTGTGACCTTAAAAACTCCCCGATACCGATTTTCAATGGATTCAGAACACATTTGCAAAATTCATCCGCCATATTGGCGCCGCCATTTTGAATTTTCAAATTTTGATCACAGAATCGTCATTTGTGACAATAAAAACCCACCGATACTGATTTTCAATGGATTCAGAACAAATTTGCAAAATTTATCCGCCATATTGGGGCCTCCATTTTGTGTTGTCAAATTTTGACCACATAATCGTCATTTGTGGCCCTAAAAACTTCCCAATACCGATTTTCAATGGAATCGGAACACAGTTGCAAAATTTGATTTTCACCATCTTGATTTTTTTACAAAATTGTCAGATTGCATTGTCACGGGAACTCAATGTGTGTACAAAATTTCATAAGAATCGGTTTGGTAGAAGTAGTCGAAAAAGCTGTCGCAAGATTTTAACCAAACAAACAAACAAATATACGAGGTGAAGCTAAATAAAATCATGAAAAATATTAAAGGCTCATCAGTTATGAGAACAAGATGAGGAATACCTTCAAGACCATTTGCGAAAAAACTCAACAAAAAGATTAACTAGGTTACACGCCTGATCAGCAACAGGAATTGGGGCACCAAATTCAATATCAAAGCATTTCAACATGTTGGATTCTTTATCGGATCCAGGATTGTCAAGAGAGCAAGATTATTCACTGCATACCTACCAATACACCATCGATGGCAACTATTTGCAACTAATAAATTTTCAGCCCATTAGAAAGGCTGAAAAGATGTTTTACTTGATCAGTAATTTAAGCGGAGAAGCAAGGCGACTGATCACGCACAGCATGGAACACCATTGTCAATCGTTACCGAAACCACTAGTTTCAGAGACAGCCACGGCTATAAAATGCCTACATAAGACCGGTTCTACACGTTCAACTTTTCGTTCAACGTCAACACTTTTTTCTCTTTCGTTTGCATGCAACTTGCGAAAGGGATAATCTTACCCTTTCACCATTGCATGTGAGCGAAAGAGAAAAAAGTGTTGAAATTGAACGAAAAGTTGAACATGTAGAACCGCTCTAACACTACAAACAAAGCCATCCATGGCCTCCAGAATCTGGAAATTTCTGTAGATAATTGGAGCCCGATCCTTATACACCTGCTCATCTGAAAAATAGATAACACCCACCCAGATAAGCAAGCCACCTTAAGAATTTAGTTCTGGAATGTCACTGAATAGTCACTGGTTTGATGATCAATGTAAGCTTTGAAATAAAAAACCACGGTACGAGCCTCGAAAGAAAGGCTACTATAGCCTCAATTTTCAATAGGTAGACAATCAAGAAAAAGAAGTGTAGGAAGACCAAGATATTAGGAGGATGGGTGATATAACAAACTGGAGACAACTAAAAGGCATACAGACTGGAAGAAGAGATTTAAAGAGGCTCTAGTCCTGCAAGCGCCGTGGCGCCATTTATGAAAAAGAACAGAGACTTGCAAAATAAAATTCCATATTTCAGATTAAAAGATCAATAGTTACAATAGTTACGACCACACCGGAATTAAGGAGGGGGAATTACGTGAAAATGTTTAGAGACATCAATATGTTCCAAACAACTATAGCTCATCTAGAAATTTTATTACAATTTTATCCTCCAATATCAATATCCGCAGCTTAAGTAAATTATATCAATAGGAAAATTGTTTACTTACGCTGTGTATATTGATATTGCTCCTCACTTTTGAAATCATCATATTTTACTACCGCTTAATTTTTAACATAAAAATTCTCTCTGGCGTGATGGCAAATGCCTTTATAATTCCGGAATAAATTCTACAAACTAAAAAAGTTTGTTCAATTTAAAAAAACATAACGAATCCTTAACTTACAAACAGAATATTTTCAAAAGTTTTTAAAGCAATTTTTGTGTTATTTGACAACATTATTATCATAAAAAAAATATTGATCCGATAGGAGAATTTTATCAAATTAAGATACATGCAAAAATTGGATATATCAAGGTATAAAAATAGCAGTCCATGTCACTGTTGCATATCGCAGGTATATAAGAGCATATCTATACTGGCTAGTCCCGGAGCAGTAGATGAAAAACGAACGCTTTCAGTGCATGAGCGAATATTTAGATAGGGATGTTCACCCCCTTACATACCACCATAACCACAAGCCGGAAGATAACACTAGCAAATTCATGTTCACCTGATTCATCCATTAAAATTTTCGTTTTTTTTTTGTTTGGTTTGTGTAAAGTTATGCAACGTTGTTGTTCCTGTATAATAACAGTGATATGCAAGCCTTTGAGCACGAAATGATAGGAAAGTAGTAGTACGAGGATGTACCCTCTTATCGCGCGGTTATTTTTTTCATTCTTATGCTTTGTGTAAGTAAAACCAGGCCTTCAAAAGAAGTGTATTAGGTGGGCGGTCATGCACAAAACCCCTAACTAACGAGTGGTAGTTCATCATCATCCACGTCCCAGAAGAGATTCCCTTGAGGGGCGGATAGATAAAAAAAAAACCTCACAGATCTCACCCCCAGGAGCAAAGCTATATAGTACACAGTCCGAGGATGCTGTGTCGAGACCATGAGGCAGCCGGAGAGATGGTTCAATGTCTGTCGGTGTTCCGCAGGAATGTGAATGCAAACAATCATCAGAACGGAGCAAGAAGGATGATATGCAAAGTGTGAGAATCGTATAAGCTGAATGGTTTTTTTTTCTTTTCTGTGTGTAGCCTCCTGTGCTGGCTGTTCTGGGATTCAGCTTTATTCGGAATTCCATAAATTTTTTTTTTCGCCTATCTGAAGAGAAATCGATATTGATAAATGGATACCAGTCAGCAGTCGGCAGCAAGATGAGAAGGGGAAATAAAACACCGGAACCCAACAACTGGGACTTCATTTGAATAGTGTTGTCCTTGTGTTTACTCCTTGTTCGGGGATTACATGCAAAAGCAATAGCCCATAGAGGAGTGGTCCTGGAGAGATCTCAGCACTTTCCGAAACGAAAGTGAGCACAGCGAAATAAAATTAAATCTATCGGAGGAGAGCCCACTACAGCATCTAATGATGATAATAACTCATCCTGGCGAAAGGATGAAAGAAGCATATCCTGCAATTGGAGAATCTGGTTCACTCTTACACACTATATACTATGTAACACCAGCTAACCATCGAGCCAACACCCCCAAACCCCCAACCCCCTACCCCACACTTATCTCTCACCCTTGATAAATTTTGTACGAATCGAAACACTTTCCATCTTTTTTACCAAATGGTGGCAATGGAGGCTAACTGGGAGCATAAACATCTGCGCCTTCAGGCTGGCACAGGAAAAGGGAGTTTTTGTGTTTTTATAGCCGTTAAACCGAATTCAGGACATTCAGAAATGTTCCAGGAGCAGAAATATATACCAAGATGTCATGAGTGTTGAAAAGTCATTTGATCTCTGTCAGTTTGCGAAGCTTTTATGGCATGTGCCGCGGCGCTTTTATTTCTTTTAAAATTGACACAATTGAATTGCAAATGACATCATTTCGAGATTGAAGGGAGGGAAATTGGAAACTTTTTTCCCCATCATCAGGAAAACTGTTTTCAATTTCAGCGTTTTTTTTTTGTTTCGTTCACAAAACAAAAAATGTCCTTCTACACTGTGAGATTTGGGCACAAAATTTTGCGTAGTTCTGTTTTCGGCGTTTGTTTTTTATAAAAGCGCAGTTTTTGTGAAATATTTTTTTTAAAAATTTAGAGGATCCTGATTCTGGGTCGATGTCATCCAGTTTTGGCATCCCTTAGCTGTGGGTGTTCTGGTCTACGCCAACATTCATAGGCGACCTTAAAGGCTATGAAAAGGTGTTGGATTTAGTTTTGAAACTCTTGACATTTTTCCATTGCGTGCCTCAGGGTGAAAATTTGATCAGCTGTTGATTTGCCTGGGCTGAAGCCACTGGACCTATTATGTTTCTAATGTATAATGCCATCCTTTTTTGTACGATAGGGCAGAATATCTCTCATACGCGGTACTCAACAATGTTATTCCGCGATAATTGATGCACTCTGTAATATCTCTTTTTTTTATGTACAATTAATTAATTAATGGCTTGGTGTAATGTAGGCCCTCCATATTTAACCAGCTCCGCAAGGATGCCATCTTTACAGCTGAGGCCTTGTTGTTTTTGAGCCGGCTAACTTCTTCTTAGCTTGATGGCGGCAGCGCGTAGAATTATCTCATCGGTAAAGCTCTCGTGCCTCGTGCGGCTTTCTCTTTCTGTTCCATTCTAGTTCATAAACGAGATTTTTCTACCAGACTTCCTTTTTCCAGAATAAACCAATTGTGATACCTAAAATAAAGTTTTAATATATAATAAAAATTACATTTTACAAAATCATATTGGTCACAACAACCAACAATATCATACCTAAGACAGGCATTTAGTTCCCGTTCAACAACTTCAAAGAATTCTTCTTTTTCATCCAAGCACTCTTCTGGTAGGTGTGTGAACGTTTATGAGGCTTATGTTATTAAATTTGCCTCGCACCCGAATATTGCATAGCCTTTCATTTATTGCTTCCTTTTGCTGACCATAAAACTTACCCCGAGCACATGGTGTCTTGTATGACAACTACAAGTCATACTCAGGTTTTTGCAGGACGACATTTCCTGTCCGTTGCATCTCTTGAACGGCTGTAATGTCAGCTTTATACCTTGACAGGGTATCAGCTAGATGTTGAGCAGCTCGAGTTCTGCACAGAATTTGAACCTTTCATGCTAAAATTCTTAAATCGTCACCGTGGTCGTTGTCGTTTGTTCCAGTATCTGAGGTGTGTTGCTCGTTTCGCAATAGTTTTTTCCATGTACGGTTATTAGCCTCACGACTACCTTACTGGGAAGGGATTTGCCCGATTATATCAGCCTAATCTCTCTCATAGGATAGTTACCAGTGGCCACCAGTAGAAGGTTATGAGCGCACTTTCATCAGTCCGGAATAGTTGCTGCTCGTGCATATTGTCTGAGTTGGTGAGATAGGGAGTTATACATCAAGTTCTTCTAATCGTGCTATACAAACAAATAGCGCGAGCATGTTCCCACTGATAAATAAAATCTTTAGGAGTAAAACACACAACCGACTAGACAAGTTACGCATTCCTCGGACTCGGTCAAACGAGGACCTACTGAGGTCTGCTTGCATAGGTCCGGAAGAAATCGACAATTATTGTATAGAGGACGAGCAGGATAAGGTGGATTTTGTGGGGGCCTACTACCAGGGAATCTATTCGGTGAATACCAGTGTTCGGGCGAATTTTGACCTTGATAATAGGGCCTTACTGAACCATGACAGATTATCTAATGAAATTGAAACTTGGAAATCTGAGAATCGATCAATCATCGAATTCAGTGAAGACTGCCCAGCGAATGACATTCCCGCGGCCCAACTAAACTCTACTTTCATTAGAAAAATCGATCTCATGTTAATATTTCGTCATCTAAACAATAAAAAGTCGTCTGGGGTGGATGGTGTACCGAACATCGTCTTAAAACATTTGCCCCTGGTGGCTGTAGACACATACACCACTTTGTTTAACAATGCGCTAAATAATGCCCATTTTCCAGGACACTGGAAGACGGCAGTGGTGTACTCAATACCCAAGAAGGGTAAAGATAAAAGTAGCCCTGCTAATCTTCGCTCAATAAGTCTTCTTCCGAATATCAGTAAGGTGTTTGAAATTGTGATTAATAGATCATTATCCAAATGGGTTGAGGAAAAAAAGATAATTCCCGATAACCAATTCGGATTCCGGGAAGAGCATGACACTATTCATGCAGTGTCGAAATTGGTGTCAGACATACACTGGAACTTCATGAAAGGCCATTGTACCGGAGCAAGCCTGATCGATTTTGAAAAGGCATTCGATAGAGTTTGGATCGAAGGTCTTTTCTACAAACTGGTCAGGCACGGCATGACCGGACCTCAGCTGTACACGATTTATAATATGATTTCTAAGAAGAAATTCGTCGTCAAAAGTGGCAACTTCACATCGAGTAGGGTCTTTGACATTAAAAATGGTCTGCAAACAGGATGCGGTAAACTCGTCGCTCTTATTTAATATCTTCACAAGTGACCTAACAAGTTCACTCCGCTTCGCACCAGGG
Source organism: Thereva nobilitata (assembly GCA_963855945.1). Taxonomy (NCBI): domain Eukaryota; kingdom Metazoa; phylum Arthropoda; class Insecta; order Diptera; family Therevidae; genus Thereva; species Thereva nobilitata. The sequence continues at coordinate 93,782,095 of OY979698.1, read as the reverse complement.
TACGCAGATAGGGTTACCATTCGTCAGGATTTCGCCTGACATGTCAGGCATTTTATAGGCTTGTCAAGCTCAGGGCAGGCTTTAGTTAAGGTCAGGCTTTTTTACAATTGAGATTTTACTTCTTTTTTCCTTTTGGGTTTTCTTTTTATTATGTTTTCTTGGTTATTTTCCATATTTTTGGTGAAAAATCACAAAAATTTAATCGCAAAACGGCCTCTAGCTGCGAAACTATATGGAATTCAAAAAAACAATAAAGAAAAAATTTGTAGGTAATTTTATGCCCTACAACTCTCTATTGATATTTTCACCAAAATGCATAGTTTCTCCTCAAAATAAAAAAAGGCGAAAACCATCATTGTATATGGGTCGTTCCACGTCAAATCGATCACTATTGAACCTGACCCTTTTTGATTTGGCTGTGAAACTATGAAATTTCGTTCTACCTTATCAAAAACATTTTTCATAATTTTTTCGAAATTTTTTACCCAACCGAAATAATTTTTCAAAATTTTTTTCAAATAACCATAACTTTTCGAAAATTGACCTATCGGGCCGTTTTTTTTCAAAATTTTTGTTTTTTAATTACCTTTCTAGAAAAAAATACCAAATAATTTTCAGATGTCAAATTATATGAAATTTTTAATCTTTTGTAAAAACCATTACTTTTTCAAAGTCCGACGTTCTTAATTTTTTTTTCAAAAAAAAATTTTATTTTTTCTGAAAATAGTCCCCGAATTCCAGAGTGGGCAGACTTTTTTTTATTTTTTGGGATTTTTTTCTAGAAAGGTAGAAGAAATTTTGAAAAAAAAACGTCTCAATAGGTCAATTTTTGAAATAGATATGGTTAATTGAAAAAAAAAAAATTTTGACTTGGGTAAAAAAATTTTAAAAAATTATGAAAAATGTTTTTGTTAGGGTAGAACGAAATTACATAGTTTCAGCCAAATCAAAAAGGGTCAGGTTCAATAGTGGTAGATTTGACGTGGAATGACCCACCCATCTCAAAATGGTGCTAATACAGATTTTTTAACGAAGAAATTAGGAAAATATACACCATTACCACATTACCTGGAGAAATAGACAGATTCAAAGTATTAGGCTGGTCGATGAGAAGGAGAAAATGCTAAAAAATAAATTTTTGGCCCATAGGCGAGATTATTGTTGGAATCGCTTCGTTTTAGGGTGTAACTGAACACCCTAAGTTTGCCCACAAATTGGTTAACCGCATAACTTTTTAATTAACTAATTGTGAATAAAATAGGCACTCTTTCTATACTTTTTCCAATATCTCCGTTCCTGATAACTTTTAGTTTGAGATATGCATTGGGAAAGTTATTTGTTATGAAACTATCTAAAAATGAGACCCGATAGAGGTCGCTAGGTGCAATTGTGACTTACAAATACCCTCCAAAGTTTTTAAATCACGTTATTTTCACTATTTTAGCATAGAGAGCTTGAAGATGGTGTTTTTGTTGTTCCGATAATGTACAAAAAAAATTAGCCAGAACGGTTCATCATGTTTGGAGGAATTAACGATCAATTATTTTTTTAACATGAATTAACAATGGCGCCATTTTTGGTAAGATCGGTTTATAATTGGGAAACTCATTTAGAAGAATCAAAAAAGTATTGAAAAATGAAATCCCGGTGAAATTTTTGAAAAATCGCAATTTATCCGATTTTTTGATGTTTTCTACGCGTTTATATTAATTCTGCACTAAAATACAGTACAGTACAATGTTGTATATCCTGTAGTTGATTAATAAAAGCAACTAAAGTTACTATAAGTTATTTTATATCACTTGAATTAAGATTGCATCACTTAATCTTGATAAAGTTTTAAAAAGTGGTAGAATATTAAAATATTTTTTACTTGTCAGGCTTTTTACTCTAAAATCAGGCATTTTGTAGTTAAATGTCTGGTATGTCAAAAATAAAAAAGTGGTAACCCTATACGCAGATGACCTGATTGTGTACAGGACCGAAGATTGGAGTGATCCAGACGCTCCTGCAACGTGACTTCGAGACAATCGAACGCTATAATGATGATTGGAAGTTGAAAATCAATTTTAGCAAATGCCAATCGAGCTTGTAGCGATGTGCGGAGGAACTGGAAAACCCTCAAAATTTCAAAGAATGCTGGGCAACCATTAGAAAAGAAATTGGAAGTGAAATATCTTAGGCTTTGGCTGGACCAATACTTATATTTCAATAGAAATATAAGTGCTGCTCTTGCCAAGGCAAACAAGGCGTTTCACATGACCAAAAGGCTTTTTTATAGCAGACACCTAAGCCCACGGGTCAAGGTGATCTGCTATCAAGCCTTGGTCAGACCAATTTTAACTTATGGTTGCCCAGTATTGTTCAAGATATCCCTTTTTTTTATGGAAAAGCTTCGGGTTTTCTCGAAAGACAATGCGACACCCGAATCAGGCTTCACTAAGTTTCACGCCAACAATGTTCTATATGATAAGGCATTTGTTAATAGGATCGACAACTTCATAATCAAGTTGATTCGACGCCATATTGCTAGAGCGATGGAGACCGACAATCCTCTCATTCGGGTAGCGTTCTACCCGAACGCACGATACCACAAAACAGCTTGTGAACGCGGCTTTATTCCTTCAGAGGCATTTTTCTACGTGGATTCAAAAAGATTGGTCCAAGATAGATCGGGGGTGCGCCTCTCTTCTACCACATGTATCGCAGGGCATCTGACAAGCGATACAGTTTTAGCGAACAAGATATGAATGCTCAGGATCTCTTGAGGTTCAGTACAAAAATTTCAGAGAGAGATAAAAGAGATGCCTCCAAGGCCAGCACTTTGTACTGGTGGTTGGAGGACGAATAATTGTTGCGTATTCGCCCTAAAAACTCTAGACATAGACTAGTTTAGCTTGTAATTTAGTTTTAAAGATTAGCTTAGGGCTTAAATAGGATCTATAGTTCTAGTTTTTACCTAGAATGTAATACATTTAGATTTAAGTAAGCTTAGGTTAAGGTTGCGAGCTTCCACGAACTTTTGTTATTTTTCGCAATTCGAGCTCATGGAAGCTCGTCGCCTGGACGGGGGTCACCCGAGACGTTTTCATCTCCGCTGCCAACGCCCAGATATTCTTTTTAGGGGTAAGTTAGGAGATTAAGTAGATTAAGATAGTTTTAAGACTTTTTTATATAAAATGAATATAGTTTCTAATTTTTTTTAAAATGAATAAATAGATAAGTTTTAGCCGAAAGGCATAGGTTCATTTAAAATATAGATTAATTTAGAGTGACTGCTGAGAGCCAGTAAGTTAGTTAGATTAGAATAGGCTAGAATAGTTAACTTTAAGCATTAGTTAAATTTATATTAAGATAGATGGTAAGGAAATAAATAAATGCTTTTTTAAAACTGAAACTAAATCGCTTAGTCCAATTTTTTGTTTTAATTTCTTTTTGCAGCTTGTATTGAAGTTATGAGTGTTTCACAACAAATCATCATCCAAAATTTATTGTATAATTAATTCCGAATTAATGTGAAACAACAATGCAGATGCAAACAAAATTTTTGTGTAGATAGATCATCTTGCTCATTCATCTATCACACTACCAAATAGCCATGATCTCATAAGCAAGCAAATCCAAAAACAAAGTGACACATAAACCAACCAAAAATAATTGCCATCACCATTTGTGTGAAGCTTAACACAGTTATTATCCCAAAACATTAATCTCATCCACAGTCCGGAATAAAGGTAATATAAATAAGCGCTTTTCAAAAGAACCCAAAAATTATTCAATCGATTTTAAAGTTTAAGCTGCCATTGATATTCTAATTATACAAAACAACACAAAAAAACACATCCACGGTTGACCACACAATGCCTCCATGGATTTTTCAGCAATTATTATCGTGCATTAAAACACGATCCCCGTCAAGTATAATAAACAATTTCCGTATTCCACTTGATAATCAGATAATCCCACAATGAATTGTCACCACACAGGAATTAATCTCCGCTTCGCGTTAATGAATTCATAACGAAACACAATCTACCCGTTCACAGCTGAAGGATCGGGGGGGGGGGGGGGGAATGCGATTCGAGTGCATCTTCTTGTGTTTTACGTATGTGCATAATAGGAGTACGTGCATTTACCTGAAACACCTGTGTCGATGAGTCTTAAGACAAAATCAAATTCGCAATCAACTTGTTGGTGTCATTGAAACTGATTAGAATAAAAAAAAAGAATTCATCAAAACAATAGCGCGAATCTGGGGACGTTAGACGCGGCGGCAGAAATTATGTCAGATTTTATAATAGATTATCCCGGCATTTGTTGTAAAGATTTGGGACTGTGGCGAGGGGGGGGGGGGCTAGCTATACTATTAGGCGAAATACTAGTGTTAATTTATGCCAAACGTCAGATACGAAAATGAAAAATTTATGCAAATCCTCAAGTTCACTCTTTTCACAAGAAAAATGGAATCTCATCGAAAGTGGCATTTCTGTAATTTATACATCTGACAGGGATTTCTGGGCGGAAGAGAGAGCTTCTGGTCTCATGTTGAGGGATAGTGATAGGGCTGATGGCTAAAAACCAAAAAGAAGGAGGGTGTTCATCCCTTAGACTGAGCGACTGAGCCACTACCGCCCTATCGCATCCCCCCCCCATTCAGCCAGCCCAGCTTCTTCTCCTATATATTTACGAGTATAAGTGTCTAAGGACAACAGATGCTTCACTTCACTTCTGTGTTGTAGCTTTTGTGGGAATAAAACATGGACGCGGGGGAGGACATGGCCTAATTAAAATTTCAACTCAATTATTTTTATGAATAATGGACCCTTGAGTTCTATAAGTGAGAAGGGTAGCAATTTCGACACGAAATGTTGTCGGATTAAAAAAAAATGTTTTTTTTTAAATAATTTCGTTTTTAGCTATGAATAAATTCATTCGTTGGATTGTTTTCCATGGAAAATGTGTTAAATTACCAAAATTATGTTAAATTGGTTGACTTAAGAATTTTTTATTAAGGTTAGAGAAGGGGAGGAGGGCCTCGGAAAAAGAAAATGCGGTAATGACTTCATTGTTAAACTGAGGAATATTAAATATATAGAACGAAAGAGAGAAGTCAAACGAAAAGGGAATTGTATAACATACAATGGAAATGATATTGGAGAACATTGCATCGAGTGCTTATTAAATTGTTGCAAGCTATTTTGGGGCTATGCATTATTCAAATTGTGCATTTCGTATTGCGTTCCAATTGTGTAACAAATATGGCAAATGAGCCTTTCAAAGTTAACTAGCATAGAGCACGACTGTAAGACACAAGTGAGATTGTATGTACTTCGATAAACTTCCCACAAGAAACAGGTCTACAACAAAGAGATACTTTTTAACATTGCTTTGGAAGAAAAACATGAGAAAAGCAGAATTCAATGTAGCAAACAACATATTTATAAGAAACATTCAGATACTAGCCTTAGATGAGATAGCCATAATTGTACGTGACAAGTCGTTTGAGTTGAAGAAAGTGACGTGAGGGGCCATAAACTCAACTTAGCACTTCCACTCTCTGGCGCCTATGCTGAAAATTGTAATTCGCCTGAAAGGTCACTTTCTTCAACTCAAACGACTTCTCACATCACACGGAAGACAAAGTAGGAGATTACCATGAATGATTAAGAAAAAGAGTAGATCGACTAGCGACCAGATTTTCATAATGAGCGATGTTCTTACGGTAGTTTATCCCATCCTATAAAGCATCACACCTTACGTTGGTGACGTCCTCGTTTAGCCTGGGATTCCGGGGTTTTTTCCTTATCTCCCCACTGTCTTCTGAGTTTAACTTTTTTGCCACTCTTCATCGCCAGTGACAATTCGCTCCAAAAAGGATCATTTATAAGACGTGACAGCAAGGAAGAGCAAATCACTCTCTGCGAGCGATAAGACTCTTTAATTTGGTAAGGACCAAGCTTGCTGACGTTCCCGGCAGCATGAAGTTGTCGATGAACGATTGAATTACCAAAATCAAGCTTCTTCACTAGTTCGTCAATGGTTACGATGGGATTTTGTTTGACTAGGGTTCGCAAGACCTCCTTGAAGGTTTGCTTATTTGGATGTATTGGACTCTTCGTTTAACATAGTGATCGTGCATTACGAACAGAAACATTCTCTCAAACACTCTATTTATAAACGGCTTTCTCGTAACCCATAATTCTGGGTTAGATATTTTCTTTAAAAAAAATCTATTCGATTTTTCTACAACCCAATTCAAGCCTGAACCCCTTTAGTTTCTTCTTCCAAACATATATGTATCTCTGCTTCAATTGGTGGGTCCACACGACGCAACTGAGTCCCAATGAATTTGATGTAATTTTTCAGGCGCGCGAGCATAATGACGTCACCAAAGTCGTCGTAAAACTCAGGCCTTATTTCAGTATCCTTGAACCATTCATTTTTTTTGAACATGAGAATCATGTCGGGACCAGTTAACCGACCCGTTGAAAAGCAGTTAAAGTAGTTAACAGACCTGTTGAAAAGCAGTAAAAGTAGTTAACAGACCTGTTGAAAAGCAGTAAAAGTAGTTAAGAGACCTGTTGAAACAGTTAACAGCCTTCGGTGTCGGGATCCAAAATGTTGCTGGCCAATGTATAAAATTATGCGCTCTAGTGACTGGGTCAGCTCTAGTTCAGCCTAGATTATTGTTCCTTGCTACATCTATCAATTACCGACCCTTCCACCAGAATCGATGTACGTCTACGCCCTAGACAATGTTGTATTTGCAGCAACGGACCAAAACCAGAGGTTAGTTAGTTAAAATGCTCTTCCAAGACAAGGCTCATCTTGCAAGCTGTAGTTTGCGGCTGGGAATTTCTTGAAGCACCGCTGACACTGGCTTACGATTATTTTTCCTTCTCCATACACTACACTAACATTTCTTGCACTTTAGGTTGCATCGTAACCTTTATTGAACTATCTACTAAAGTTGAGCCGGACTAACACGAGGCAGGACATTTATCCCTTACACGATGGTTAATTGTATGTACTGAGTCCTCAATTTTGTGATATGTCCCGGTTCAAAAATAATGTCCTACTGGTATATGAGCGTGTATCGAGATAAATGAGGCTAGATGTGATTGTAAATGCGTAGTGGTGGGTTTCTTCTCTCTTACTTCTGTTGAGGCAATAAAATTTCCGAATTGAAATTAGGTGAGGTTGTAAATACGTACCGGAGAGACATTTGCGGCAGTAAAATATCCAATATGAAATGAGGCGCGGTGTGATTGTAAAATATAAATATACATCGTGGAGGCGCAGGTTTCTTACTCTGTTACTTTTACTGTGAGGCAGTTTAATGCATATTAGAATCAATCTCGTGAAAAAAACTCTTCAGAGGTATTTATTTTGTTTCTTTCTGTAATTTCCTTGTTTTTGTCATTTTGGCATTACAATGGCACCTCGCCTCATTTGAAGAAGGACGTTGTACTGGTTCAAAAGAAAAAAAAGAGGCCCAGAACACCATTTGGATGGACGGATCGCTTATGGACCTTAAAAATAATATCTGGTCGTGTAAGGGTTAACCAAAACGAAGGGCGCATATGAACAAACGAAACTTGAAGAAATGTATGACGCAACAAAATTTAGTTGCACACATAATGTACTACGATGGCTCGAACACGTTGTACGATCATCGGAAGAAGGAATGCTAGCACGGATTTTCAATGGTAGACCCTCAGGAAAAAGAAGCGTTTACGAAGAGGGTTTAAGAGGCCTAAAGGAGTATCCACACACATCAGGGACGTGCCCGGGATGTTCGGTTTTTGCTCCGGCCCGGACACGGACATGTGTGAACGAGTTCGTATAAAATGTACGCACCGATATTTTTTCAACCCCTGACGGAACACTAATATATATGTGGATACTCCTTTACTCGTTCACACATGTCCGTGTCCGGGCACGGGCTCGTTCACACATGACAGAACGCGGCCCTGTGACGTCCCGGGCACGGCCCGGATGTGTGTGGATACTCCTTAAGTCCTACAACGACTGTAGCTCCATTTAAGCAGAAATAGACAATTTATTTTTTTGCTAAATTGTATAATGTTTTATTCTAACAAAAATATATCACATTTTCCAAAGAAAATTACAATTCAATCTAAAACAACCAAACAAAATTCACAAGATTTAGTTGTTATCTTAACTTATAATCAAACATAAAGTTGACACATTGTTGAGATAATATCATGATAACTACTATTATTAATTGCACAAACAGCAGCGATTGAATAATCAAAAAATCGAAAGCTATTTAAATCAATTGGAAAGAGTTTAACACGCGTTCATGCCAATAAAAGTAACAACAAAGTTAACGATTGGCGCTTCCAAATAAACATAAATATTCAAAACACGTTCCCTTTGTGATTGTAATTAAATTCATAAATTCTTTTCCCAAAAATGATTTTGTAATTATATTCAAAAGAGATTAAAAGACGAGTGCTAAGCATTTACGTGGTTTGCATAATTGTCTTGAAATAAGTATTCTATTTAGGTACGCATATGTTCACCTACAAGTTATGGGTACAAGAAAAAACCTTACCAACTATTATATTGTTTCTTCAAATAAAATTGAGAGCTAAAATGTTCTGGTTGACGATATACAACACTGTTCAAATAATTATTTTAATATTTTTTAAACTAGAACAACTTTAAAAACAATTGTAATCACCCACTTTCTTCAAATTCTACTAAAATTGTTTACTCTAAATCGCAATAATTCATGCATCTTTTATCAGAGTTCTATTTCTGGGTGAACCCGCAATAAGACAAAATTATTATCAATAAAAAGAAGTGAAAGGTTTCCGTTTCAAACATCGCGCTATCTCCTCCAGAAGCAGCTCTAAATTCGCGTATTAAATACGTTTTAACTAATTTCAGGAATCCAAGTGGTATATGAACAAAAACTTGGGGAGACTTGAAAATTATCTCATTATAATTAAATTACTTGAAGCAAGACCAAAAATGAAAAGGCATTTTTCATCAAATTTTGAACCTCGATATGCAAGAGGAGACCCTCATCAAAATGAGATAAATATGAAATTCGCGCAAAACGTTGAAATGTGGAAGACGGCGCGCGGGCATAGACAGAGAGAGAGACAGGCGGGTAGTCCAAAGTAAAGTATCCCCCTTTATCGCTTCCTTGATTCTATACCACCATAGAGGTACACAAATGATGTAGAGAGTAGAGGAGTTGGGCCCCCATGTAACCACTTATCAGACGTACAAGCACTCGACATTGGGGCAGCTTGTGCAGCGCTGCATCCAAAGTCATTATTTCTGTTACTTCTGAAGTGGTCGTGAACACTAAGTGCTGCCATTCTGGGTGACTTGCGGCTCCCCAGAGCAACGTCCTCGAAAGGTCGTTTGCTAATGCTGATTGTTCCCCACGTTCATGAGTTATGGATGTATTATATACATATATATAGTTCGGTTAGTCTCTATACGTAATTTGCAGTCTTCATACATAAAGTATATATATACACATAATGGCATTCATATAACAATAGAATAACTAAAGTCAGCAAAAAAAAAGAATAGAGAGCAACAAAACGAGCATCAGAAGTAGTATATGCATGCATGTATGGTGAAAGTAAACAATCTCCAACGAAGAACATATATCGCAACCTAAAGACCATATCCAAACACTGAAGAAGAACCCATGTGATGGAGGCCAGCGCGGAAGAAGAGCAGAAGAAGACTCTGCCATTCTAAGAGAGAGCTTCTAAAATCTGTTTCTTGATAATCAAATTTTATTGATCCACGTTCAGTATTCGCCTTGGCTTTTGTTGATCCAAGAAATCGTTTGATTCCGCTAAATGTTTGCACAACATATCGTTGCGGGTGATTTAGAGAAGATCTTTAAAAGATGAAGGGAGGAGAATTCTAGATAGATATAGTCTGAAACGACTCAGCTCGGCATCAATTTGAATTAGTTGGAACGAGAGCATAGATGCCATAAATTAAATAAATTAAGTCTTAGCAAATAGGCTGCCATTTTTTCTTATTGTCTAACAATGACTGTGGGGGTTTTAGATTGAATAAAGAATATATAAAAAGAAATGCGACACAAATTAGCAAGATTGACTTACTACTAAATATTCTGTGGATTGTTGTTTGTTCTATATGCGAATAGAATATTGACCTACATTTTTCCAAGGAAGTCGAAAAAACTCGATTAAAAGTTTTTTTTTTGTTGCTGGAGGAATTGGGGGAAGTTTGCTGAGAAAGCCAAAGCTCATTGAAGTTAATTTAAGTTAGTTAAATTTTTAACAGAGACAAACTTTAATAGTTTTCAATCAGCACTTTTAGCAGCTGTTTTTTATTCTTCTTCTGTGTTGCTTCAAAAGTATACACACGTTCATATTTTAAAAGTTCTTTTCTTGGCTTAGTTGTAAATTTTTGAATTTAAATTAAAATTCTCTCAACAATTTTGCCGACTAAAGATGTTCTTATAAGACGATACAAATTTGTTTATCTCTTTGTTATCTAAAAAATAAAATAAATTAACAAGAATATATACAAAAATAATCTGTGAAAGTGCTGGAAGACACAGATAAGATAATTTGTAATTAAATGAAAAGTAGCTTAATAAATAATCCCAACTTCACTTGTCTTATCCAGAACATCTGATAACTAAGTAGTTTGTGGGAAAAATGATTTATACATTGCTGGCCAAAAGACCACTTGTGATTATGGTCTATTATCCTCAAAAGGCAATGAAAACATTAGAAACAAAAACAAATTTTGTGCACCTGCACCTATTTGCATTGCAGAATACCGAGATAGTATTACTTTTTGTCTACCTGCGCGCCAATAGGTTTAATTTGCACACTTTATTAATGCATCAATGACCACGCCGCAGGTAGTGAAAGGGTTGTCATTTTTTATAAACCCTTTTAATGAGTCGTTTTGTAGTCTGAGAAAAAATGAAGTTGGGATTACTTGCTTTAACTTGAAATCTTTTAAATTTAGTTTTAGAAGTCAAGCTGTACTGTTTCCGAATATTGTACATCTCAATTTGCAGCTAAAACATCCTTTAAATGAGAAAAGTCCGCGAGATTAGTGGTGAAACGTGATCGGCAATAGTTGTTGCGCGTGAAGAAGGCAAATTCGAGTGTGAAAATTGCCTCGCAACTTAAATTTATCTAATAAAAAGTTGCGTATGCTTCGGACTTTGTGTAAGGAAAACCTGATATGGGCTGCAAACATAGATCTAGAAGAGACCAGTCGTGTAGCTGTAGGCGACAGTTATTATATAGTGGATGAACAGGAGTAGATGAATTTTGTGGGACCCTACTACCAGGGAATGTATCCGGTGAGCACTAGTATATTGATCGTGAAAATCGGGCCTTGCTAAACCACTTAAGATTATCCCATGAAATCAGCAAAGTGTTTGAAATAGTGATTAATAGATCATTATCCAAATGAGTCAATAAAAGGTCAGTGTGCTGGAGCATGCTTCATCGACTTTGAGAAGGCCTTCGATACAGTGTGGATCGAAGGTCTTCTCTGCAAAATGATCACATACAGCAGGGGTGGCAAACAAGTCGATAGATCGCAAAGCCAATTTTGGTCGATCGCTCGTTATGTCTTTGGTTTAACGTCTTACAATTGTAGCTGCAAGCAATGCCTGAACGTAACGCGCAAATGCAAAAGTATGCATGCTGGTATAATCGAATCATAGAAAAACATGACCAGTGATTTAACAAATAAAAAAAATAATTTTAATATTTTACTTATCTATCCATAATATCTCGTATTGAAACACAGTGTATAAATATCTTATGGTCATGATATCGAGATTTCGAATGGTCGTGACATCGAGTTACTTCGCCTTTTAAGCTCCATTTCCACTGGCGCTGTGTTTCGCCACACATATTCCCCCTCTAGCGACAGCGATATCGCATTGAAATGGTGACTTCTCTTCGGCCCTTCGTCTATTTTGATGCTGCACTTTGTTGGCCCGGTTTCTTGCAAAGGTCCGTGTGGTTTAATGTCTTCCAACTAACCTTTCTTCGTGGTTTACTTATTTGTTTTTACTGCAGTGAACGGATTTTGTAGAATAGTTTTCTTCTTCTTCTTCCGGGGTTTAGCCGATTGACTGAAATGCTGCTATTCTTTCCTTCTATCCGTAATACGAAATACTTACTTGGTATTTACCTCCAACACCGCGAACGGACCTTCGTATGGTGGGTTCAAAGATATTATGGCTTTATCGTCTCTTTTGAAAACGAACCGGCAGTTGTTTTAGATCCTTCTGGATGGAAACGCTTTGTTTTGTAAATGTGATAAAGCTGCTCTAGGCTTTTTATCTCGTTAATTTTATTTATGAATTCCTTTACAAAGCTGGAGCGGTATACATGCGTGCGTGCGGCGCATGTAACGATAGATTATGCATGCATTCAAATGCGATTACATACAGGTACGTGAACGGAACACATACATCGCACTCAACGAAAAAGCTGGTTTACTTTCAACTTTTTCCACATTGTCATATTCGATATAGCGTGAAATGCCCAAACACAAGCACCACACACACAACAAACACATGCACTCGTCGCTATATTTTTTTTATATGTGAAAGATGAGACAGAATATAAGCACAACACGCAACTATCTGTCAGCGAAAGCTTGCCGCATACTGCGGATCGTCCACAAGCACCGCACGCCAGCATGTATCTGTTTCCAGCTTAACAGTATTAATGGCAAGACTGCGTGCCATTCTCTTTAGTTTGTTAGCACATGATCGCTGCCTTTCGAGTTCTTTGGACACTTTCAATCATTCCAGTCGCTTACTAACTTAATCGCGCTCTTTACCTCCGGATGAGCCAGACAGTGTTGCCAAAGTGGTTCAAGAACTTAAGGTCGTATTTTGTCTTGACTGATGTCGCTGAAGACTTTCCACTTTCTTTTTGGATGGAGAACAGCATCCTTTCATTCGGGGAGAGTTCTATCACAGAGTAGCTTGCGATACAGAGGCGTTGATAAGCGATTGCATGTTATAATCGATTTATTAACAAACATGAAAGCATAAATATTCAACATCTCCTGAAGTTCAGCACACGGATCTCCAAGAGAGACAAAAGAGATGCATCCCACTTTTTACTGGTGGTTGGAGGATAACCCACAGTTGAGTGGCTGCCCTCTCCTGAATCTTCCTGTTTATGATTAGCTTCGGACTTGTATAAGACTATGTATTTCCTTCCCTACGCCTACTGAGTTTAGTAAGTAATTAACACTCCCAATAAGATTGGTGATCGTGGATCTACCACCTTAGTGCCTAGTAACTATTTGAAGGCAAGACTATTTTCTCCAGGATTTTAGCTAACGATGACTGGATACAAATTGACTTATACGTTGGCTTTATCACCAGATTTATGGATGGGGCGCTGATATAGAACAATTTCCATACAGGGGGGAAATAAGCAGTTTCCAAAGATGTTTTGAAAATATGTGCGATAGGCTCAAAGAGGTCCACAGCGCAGTTTCTTTTAAAAAATATTTGGTATTCTGTCAGGTCAGGTCAGGTTGTTAACATTTAATAAAGACAATTGACGATAAACTTCATCAAGGCAAACTTCAAATTTAGAAACGTGTGCCTCCGGAGTCTCGACACATTTACTAATCTCGGCTTCAGGTGGTGAATTAGAAGTTATTTCGTAAATACTTTTGAAAATTGAAGTAAACAGATCACTGACTTCGTTAACATTACTTGGAGACACATTATCCTAAACTATAGTTTCTGGAGTAACATGATTACGTCTTTTATTTTTTATCAAGTTCCAAATATTCCCTACGACACTCTTATCCATAGCAAAATCTGTCGAGTCTAGACAATTATTCAGAGAATGACCAGTGACCACTAACAATCTACGAAAGTAAGTTGAAATCAATTTATTTTATTTGAAAGAATTTTTATGTTGATAAATTCATTTTTACAACCATTAAAAATGATTAGCAATCAGCATTCCGTCAGAAACTTCTGAAAAACACAATAATTTTCTACTCGGGAGGCCCTTCTCTTCTTGTCCCCATGTTCTTCTGTCATAAAGTACACCCGAAAGCTTCATTGGCACAGGTATCCAGGAGTGCAGGCAGGATTAAAGTAAATGTAGATCGGGCAATGGCAAATCCGGCAAAAATAAACTACAAATCACTATAGCCACACACACGCATACGAGCAGCTTAATCCTCGGCAGCAATCATAAAACCCAAAAAAGATTTTCCTTCGCTCCGGTATCACAGATTTATGTTCCAGCATTAAAACCGGGCTGGACAGGCTCCAGGCGACATTAAGGCAGAAAAATTCAACTTTTCTTGGTGATTATATGGTGTAGAAGGAACGGGGTACCACCATGGCACACGGTGGGCGCAGAATTTACACCCGACCGCAGACTTTCTGCATCAATAAAGCAGAAAACATTCCCTAGGTGTTAAAAATTTTGTATTTCTCTTTTTCATATATTTTTTTTTTGTTGTTTTTCCTTCTTAACTCCCAGCACCGACCGTTGCCCCCGTTGCAGCACACATTTTATCCACATTTCTTGAGATGCTTTCCAAGTTTTTGTTGCACTTTTTTAATGTACCCAAAACGCCCACGAAATGCTCGAGAATGCGTCTTGAGATTGAAGCAATTCCTTCGTGCTTCGTGGTCGATATTTAACGTAAAATTCCCGTAATTTATGAGCATAAACAACACAGCAAATTAAATAGATAATTATTAAAAACATTTTAGTTACTAATAATACCTTTTTTATAGACGAAAATCATTAAAACCTTGTCACAAAACTGCGGTACATTATCATGTAAACAAAAAATTGATTTGTCAAATTGACAGCGGCACGAGAAGAGAGGTAAAACACTTTTGTAGTCGCGAATGGACACCAGACACAATTTTTATGTTTTTCACCAATAATTAAACACGATATTTAATTTTAATCACACACAATTTAATTTAAACACTTAAAAATACATATTTATATGCATTAAATGCATTTTTTTACACTTAATTGTAATAAAAATACACAAAACGAACGCGAAACACCACTCAACTCACGAATACGCGAAAAAAGCCATCTTTAAACTGATGATGGTACAGCGTACTGCATTACCGATTCATATCGATTTTGACAGTAGAATGAATGTGTTCAATGTCAAATGGGTCACAAAAATTGTTACGGGAAAATTTATTTTTTAAATTTCAAATATTTTGTCCGTTATTACAAAAAAAATTAATAATTATAGAAATTAATTATTTAATTTAATTTAAGAATTACTCTCCGTTTAAAGATTTATCTAAATTGTACATAAAGTATAAATATATTAATTATATTTGCTTTGTATATTTATACTTAGGGCCTGTGCCAAGTTACAATTCAAATGTCAATTTGTATGAAAAACGCATTTCGATTTTACAATTCAATTTTCGGAGGTTTGTGTCTTTGGAATTGTAAGGAAATTTTTGAATTGTAGGGAAATATTAGCCAAACATTCATTTGACAGTTTGTTGGATTTACTTTTTGGCTCTGAGTTGTGGTTGAATCTACATATTTTCAATTATTGGAGAACAATATCGCGAATTCTTTCAATTTTCAGTGCATGGTTGTCTTCACCATATAATATGACACATATTAAAGGCCACACGTTGCAGACGTAACCCAAAATAAAAACATGAGCAGCATAAATTCCGCATAAAAGAACCATTTTTTAAAACTTTCAAATACGTTTATGTTACTTGCATTCCACGCCCAGTGGATGTTGGATTCCATTTAAACTATTTTAAAGACAAACATAGCACTGGGCTTCTTTAAAAAAGTTATTAAACAATTTATAAATTACAAAATTTTGTTGCCATCCATTTTCAAATGAAATGCGTGAAATGTATTTTGGCACACTTTGTAATTTCGAAGTGTCCGGGGTGAAAGTAGCAAATTCGGAAATGTAACTTGGCACACACCCTTAATTAAGACTGAAAAAAAGAGATTTATTAAATTAATTGCTAACCATTAAGTTAGTATTAGTAAATTGCATGCATAAATAACTTGTGGTCCATTTAGATGTACCTTTTTCAGTGGGGATTTTATCACAGATCTTGAGTAAATTGTGTCAAACTGTCATGGTATTTTAATCCAGTATTGTTTGACTTTTCATTATGGAAAAACTTAGCGCGGTGCAGAGTCTGCAAATTATTCAGAAGAAGCAGATCCACCGTTTTCCCCCAAAATTTTGTTCAGCGTTGGCGTTTTTAGGATGAAGAGTAACATGAGGTTGAAAAGCTGTTATTACATTTACATCCAGACAAAACATTGGTTTGGTTTGGTTTATGGGTTCGTGAAATCATCGGTGCCTATTTCTCTAGAACTGAAGCCGGCCCGAACGTAACTGTGATTGATGCTCGTTATCGCGCCATGATGACAGACTATTTGCCGCCTAAAATTGAAGCTCGTGATCTTGACGACATTTGGTTCCAATAAGCCAGCGCTACTTGTCACAAAGCCCGTGAAACCATGGCTTTATTGCGAGAACAATTCAGTGATCCGTGAATTGGCCGCCTAGATCATATTATATCATACTGTGATGACTTATGCTCCATCTATTAGAGATTAGAGACAACTGTTATTTGTAACGACTTTAGAACTTGAATTAACGATTTGTAATTACTTATGTAGTAAAACTATTGGCGCCACGGTAAGTAAAAGGAAAAGCTTTTAGAAGCTTCGGGTAAAAAGAATATTCGCGTAACAATGTTCTAGACTCAACACTTTTAATGAACTGGGTTTTGAGAGCTTTTGAGGAGCTTTTGAGTTCCCATACAAAATCGAAGAACCAGAAGACCCAGATAAAACCTGGGTTTTCGATTTTGTATGGGAACTCAAAACCTCTCAAAACCCAGTTCATTAAAAGAACACGGGGTATGGCAAAAAAACCGGGTATTTGGATAAAGGAGGAGCTGGGATATACAAATGCAGCGGCAGCGGCATTAAGGAGCAGTTTGTGATTTGAAAAGCGATTAAAGAGTTCTAAAGTGATAAAAGTGACCTAGAGTGATAAGTGGTTATTAAATAGCGATAAATAGAATTTAATAGTCTGAGATATTAAATTGATAGTGATATATAGTGAATTTTAAGAATTGTGTTTTAGTAGTTCTTGAATTGTGTCTGTTGAGTTTTAAGTTTCTAATAAATAAGTTTTGTGTGAACATTCAAAAGTGTCTTCCTTAATAATCCTACGAATTCGTTAAGCTGTAAAAACGTAACAATACCTTTAGACATTTTTCTTTGGGGCTACTTAAAGTGCAAAGTCTACATGGATAAGCCGACTACGATTGAGGATTGGGAGCCACCATTACCTGCGTCATTGGTCCAATACCGCTCGAAATGATCGAACGTGTCATTGAAAATTGAAACTTTAGAATGGACCATGTTAAAATGGAAAAATGGATTCACTTTCGACGAGAATTATGATATCTCGAGAACTGCTCAGTTCCCCGATGGATTAGCAGCAACGCGTCTCTACTGGCTTATGAAATCCGTGGATTCTCTGATGCTTCAGCAACCGCTTATGTTGCCGTAGTTTACGTGCGTGCGCTACACGACTTAGCCAACAAACTTGCTCCAATCAAGAGTGCGTCTGTCGCATTAGTTCAAGGGAGCTCCTCTACTCACACGATTGGTAAGCTATACCACGAATTCATTTAAATTATACACAGAACATGTTCCCATCTATTGCTGGGCGGACTCCAGCACAGTGCTTACGTGGCTCATGTGACACCAATCTGAATGGAAAACTTTCTAATAGGGTCAGTTATAAAACTAGCAAGAAGTAGAGACGACTGGAGGAAGAGATTTCAAGAGGCAAGAGGAGGAGTTCTACAAAGACTGTATCGCCATTTAGGAACAAGAAGAGTCAGTTATATCCACGGGCTAATTCCTAACTTGAAGTGACGATATGTTCCGACATAATTTAGCGCGCAAGGAGGCTTCCATGCCGATCATATTAAGGCACACATCGTCTTTATGGGAAGAGCCCACTTGCCTAAAACTGTCTGCCTTAACCTGGCCACTAAACCCAGCTCGACAAGTTCCTTAAACCGATTATAAGCATAATTATTATTCACATTGCATTTTCAACCGTGCGTTATATCCAGATACTTGCCTTTGATTCGACTACTCCAAATCACTGCCGGTTGTTTGATATTCGTCTTGTTAACCAGAGAACTTCAGGCAGTTTCAAAGGGTCTGAACTAACTAACAACCTTTATACATGGGTTCGAAAGGAACAAAACAAGTGGTGACCCATAGAATACAAACAATTGTCAAGCGCCCAGCGTTTATCTAAGGGTAAAAGTTCGATTCTACGTTTGTAACCATATTCGAAAGCGAGGCACATCAATTAATGGGAGACCTTCCAGCGGATCGAGTCCAACTAAACCTACCGTTTTCCAAAACTGGATTAGATTACGCAGGACCAATGTGTACGTTAAGCTACTGACAGAATCAGGCGCAAACGCCGTGCGGGCAATGACAGAGAGAATAGAAGTAGTGTATTCAAATGCGCACTAACGAAATGCTGATTTTCGCTACGCACACACCGCGCAAGTTGCTTTACTTTCTACTTTCTGCGCGTTGCCGCCGGGTGTGTCAAGAGATGTTTTTGTTTTGAGTCGTGTTTTGGTGGTGGTGGGCATATGTTTGGAGTCGTGTGTTGGTGTTGGCTGTGATAGCAAATTTGTTGATTTTTATATTTTTTAATGAAAATCTTTATTTTTCCAAATTGGGTTAATTAAATTAGCACATAAAAAAAAGACAAACCCTGTAGGATAGAAAAATTATATGTAAATCATTCAGGTTTTTCAATTTTTTTTCCAATCACGTCCACTTGTCACTTTGATTTCGTTGTTGTGTTCAAAGTCGGAGCGCGCCGCCGACACCGCAACATCATGTCAGTGAAAAGTCGCCACACACCGAGAAGCCAATGTCCGCACGGCGTTTGCGCCTGATTCTGTCAGTAGCTTTACGGCCCTTGACGAGATATAGCTGCACACAAAGCCCATGTCGCAATATGTTTTTTGCATGGAGAATGAAAACAACTCGTGCCAATCTCCAACTCACGGGCACGTAACTGAGCCACACACAGTTCTCGTACATGAGCACCAGCCATGGTATTCTTCTTATTCTACAACCGAGATCCGGTCCTGGCTTCTAGCAACTGTTCTCCCCACCGGTCCCAATTCTGAGCCGATGTAATCCAGATTGGCATCCCTAAGCTCTGGTCGTCCTGGCCTACGCTATCCTTCCAAAGGAGATTGGGTCTGCATCGCTGTCGCACACCAAAGATTTTACCGCAGAGAACTGTTTGAGCAGGTTTATCTTCGCTCGATGGTATTACTAGCTTTTAACTAGCTAGTAAAGTGTACAGCATGACCGGTAGTAGTCATTCCGTGACTGGTGTTTTAAAGGGGGAGAAGCTATTAATCTCCCAAAGAATCTCCTCCTTTGTGATCTATGTATTGCCTACACCATAAGGCTTCGACTTCCTTTTCTTCCTTGCATACGGTCAAGTGTGCTGTGTTCGTTATTAGCTCTAGAGACTCTGCCTGCAATTCTGTCCAAGCACCATTCCCCCTTTTTTATCGAGCACGGACTGGAGTGTTCTTTGGAGACAATCCTGCATAATCTCCTAAACTCTCGAGAGATTTGCAATACTCCTGCCAGGTATCTCTCTTGGCTGAAGGCAATGGCTTTTTTGAACAGCTTTAGGCAGTCCTTATAGGGCAACAATCATACCGTAATCAACCATAAGCCAGCAGCAACCTCCCTCCAATAAAATCGTTGCCTTTGCAGCTAGCCTATTCATTCAGAGTAGACATAATACAATTCCTTATAAATAGATCAAAGGACACTTCCAAACTACAGAAAACATTAGTCACATAAAAATAGACCAACATTGATTGATCCTATAACTAACTATGGCCAAAATTGTGTTTTATTTTTAAGTAATTTTCTAAAGTACTTAAACATATCGGTCTACCTAAGCCGATTTAACACTTAAAAGATGAAAGACAAAATGGACTTTCTGTTACCCAGTCCTATTAGCAACACCCACATCAAAGGTCAAGGTAGAATAAATACCTACTCTAGTCCCTTTTACAACAAACACAAAGAAAAGTTAACTGCCACAACCCTAAAGGAAATAACTTTACCTTGTTTTATTTTTTTTTGTGTTGTTTCTTCTCTTTTATAAATACTCTCCATCAACAGTTGATAATAACGAAACTGTCACAGTTATTTAGCCATCGGCGAAACCTTCTTAATTAAGGAATCAATTAACACGGCAGTCCCTTAAAACCGAAAAAAAATTAATTTTTTTTTTTTACTTAGTTACATGTTGCCTCCTGTGCCCTAAAGCCAGAACAGAACGATTTTGTAGACTTTTTGGTAACCTTGACGTCTCTATCTAACATGGTCCTCGGATCCTCTTCTGAAGTGTCCTTTAAGAGTGTCTTTGATTTGTAACGTTCACTTCAAAGTTTATCTTAAAGAAATCGATTTAAAGTTGACTAAAGATGAAGATGGAAAAATTAGCTTTGAAATTAACTGCAGAAAAGATTTTTTTTGTGCTTTTTTACTCTTTTATTTTATTCATTCGCTATTTTCCATTAAATAAATCGAAATTTGAAATTTTCTATCACAGATGCTTCACTTTTCACGGGGTGACAGTTGACGGAAAAGTAATTACTTGTAGCGAAGAGCATCCGCGATATTAAAGGCGTGAAAAGTCGCGCTGTGTTGATAGAAGAAAAAGATTCTTTCAAGTGACATTGGATTTTATTTGTTAATTTAATAATCGCTATATTAATTATTTTATTGATTAGTTTTGCTATTCTTAGAATGTTAAGGAAATCCGTCGATGGGATTAGAGAAGTGTGGAAATAATTTCAGGATTCGTGAATCTGATGCATTTTCTGAGTTTTGTTCAGAACTCGTGAAGTGTATAAGTAGATGTCTCAAAGAGCTTGACTCTAATAAATCCACTGGCCCTGGTCCTTAAACAATCTGCCTCACTTCTAGTTAAACCTCTGCGCAAACTCTATCACCTTTCATACTTTTCCGGAGTTTATCCTGACTCTTAGAAACTGGATGATATTCTGCCTATACCCATAAAAATGAGTGAAAAGATCTAGTGGCGACCTCTTTGTTAACCCTTACCATGGTAAGGTGTGTCCATATAAAAATTCTTTAAACTGATTTTTTGCAACAAACAAACCTTAAGACCTTTTTTGAATTTTATTGCTATAGTATTGTTTACATAAATTTGAATGTTTCTATAAACAAATTAAGACCTAATTTGTGTTTAACAAAATCGTAATATTCTACCATATGTGTCCATTGGACACACTATTACAGGTTAAGTTATTAAAATAGCTTACCAGGTTAAAGCCCGGTATGCAAGGCTCAAGAAATTTCTTTGCCTATCTTAAACCTATGTAAAAAAATGGTCAAGAAATGGTTCAGAAATATGATTGAGAAATGATTTCTGTAACCAGTATGCTAGAGTCAAGAAATTCACACCAGAAATATCGTGTTTTTTAGTGACACTCAGATGTCGCTTTTGATAAAATTTTAGTTTTTCCTCCAGAAATAAGCTTCGATTCATTTATTGCTTTAAGAAATTTTAACGGTTCATGAGGGCTTGACGTCTCAGGTGGTTTTTGAAATTGAAAGTAACTGTTAGCAATGGAAAAAATTACATATTGTTGTGTTTTATTCAGAGTTTTTAAATTCTTTTTTAATTCTTTACTAATTAAAACAATTTCATTAATTCCAAGCAATCATAAAACAATTTATTTGTTGTCTGCAATGAAAATAAGTAACTGTCAAAATTTCTGAACTGCTGTCATTTTTTCTTAGGGAAATAAACGCAGAAGTTTTCTTGAGCAAATTTCTTGAGCCTTGCATACCGGGCTTAAGGGTTAACAGAGCATCTATACCAAAGTATCTATCGATTTGGCGAGGCTTTCCTGGTTGTTCTAGATATTTCCAAAGCTTTTTATAAAGTATACAGCACTTTGGTCTGTTGAATAAACTTCAAGGTTGGTATCGACTCTGTAGGTAGGTATTAGATGACGTCTAGCGCTAAAGATCTTTGGTCTTTGTGGACACATCTCTTAGCCTAGCTTATAGTGCCAGCATTAGCATAGTATTCGTAGTAGTAGTCGCAAATCGTGTTGCGACCGGTAATAGTTGCTAGTAAATCTAAACGGATTATGCTGGAACATGAAAGATTTCCGCCATCGCCATCTGGGACTACTGTGATTAGGCCCACATTAAAAGCGCCAAGCCAAGCATCCGTGTCAGTAAATGGTGCAGGCTGACCTATCCCTTACCATAGCCAAAATCTACGGTGGAATGATCATGCATTCCAACAAGCATGGCCCAGTGTCTGGGTTTTCTTAAGAGGTGAAAGTTCGTCCTCCAGCTGTCGGGGTCGACCAATGCTCCAATATAAAAATCCTACATTCGGTCTCTTTTCGAATACAACTTCTTTATTTGGGGCGGGGATTTCGAAACAACCTCGGCTTGGTAAGATAAATTGCAGAAAAGGATCCTCAAACTTATCGGTTACGATACTATTTGCTCCACTATCCACCCTTTAAGTTATTGTAGGAATGTAGCTTACCCGACAAAATTTAATCGCCACCTCGGCATTCTAATACAACACCAGATTAGCCCGTTTGGCTCATTCCATATACCTGCAGCTCCCAATTTCGCGCACTCTACAAGAACAAGAATAAAGTGTCTTTCAACAAGAGGTGCCATTTTAAATTTCGCGATATTTTCGAGCTGTCAACAAACAACTGTCGTTACGATGACATTTGACAAGTAAAAACTCGGAAGTTTCTAGGGATTGATTGATACACATGAAATGCATGAACAAGATCATAATTTTTTAAACTGAATTATTCTGAGTGACAAAGCTCTTTTTCGTTACGTAAACGAGAAAAACTGTCGCAGCTGGAGCTCCGAAAACCCAAGACAAATAATCGAACAACCTCTTCAACCACAACAAGTTACAGTTTGATACGGTTTTGTCGTGAATACGTCTGTAAGTTTGCTTTCATGACAAAAAACCGATGATAACGAAATTATGGCATACAGTTTTGAGTTGCAGCTCAAAAATTATTATTTATATCGAAAAAAGAAATAAACCATCACGTAGAATTTTTATTGTTTACTTTCAAAATTAAATTCAAAATGGCCGCCGAAATATGACCGAAATTCAAAATGGCCACCCAAATATGGTTGAATTTTCCAATTGTGTTCCGATTTTAATGAAAGTGGGTATCTAGGGGTTTTTAAAGTCGTAATTAACGAATTTCTGGTCAAAACTTATAAATTCAAAATGGCCGCGCCAATATCGCCGACGAATTGCCAATTGTTTTCCGATTCCAGTGAAAATCGAAAGCTGGGATTTTTTAAGGGAGCAAACGAATTTATGATCAGAGCTTATAAATTCAAAATGGCCGTGCGAACGAATCTTGTCAATTGTGTTCCGAGCTCTCTCGTGATGCCGCTCGAAGCCCGATTTTCCAAATTCAAAATGTCCGCGCAAATATGACCGAAATTCAAAATGGTCGCGCAAATATAATTGGATTTTCCTATTGTTCGGTTTTTGAGGTCGTAAATAACGAATTTGTGGTCAAAACTTATAAATTAAAATTGGTGGCGCCAATATGGCCGACAAATTCGCCAATTGTATTCTGATTCCAATGAAAATCGGTATCTAGGGGCTTTTAAAGTAGCAAATAACGAATTTATGATCAAAACTTTTAGATTCAATATGGCGGGCGGGGCCAATAAGGCGAACGAATTTTGCCAATTGTGTTCCGATTCCAATGAAAGTGGGTCTAAGGGCTTTTCAGGTCGTAATTAAAGAATTTATGATCAAAGCTTATAACTTCAAAATGGCCGCACCAATATATGGCCGACACCAATATTGCCTATTGTATTCCGATTCCAATGAAAATCGGTATATGGTTTTTAAGGTATCAAATAACGAATCTATGATCACAACTTATAAACTCAAAATGCGGGGCCAAAATAGCGGACGAATTTTGCCAAATAAGTGTTATTTCTCGGTCAGCTGTAGGTATGTAGGTTGTTCAAGAGTTGGAAAATCTGATAATCTTCACATCCTAGCTCCAAATGGAAGAACATTGAGCATGATGTATCCTGAAGCTCTCTAAGCAATCGGTTCAGAATTGATCAACAAGCTTTTTTCAATTTTTTTTATTGTTTATTTCCTACCTTTTTGATACCAATAAAAAAATAAAACGATTTCTTTCAGAACATTGTATTCACGTCATTTGTCCGTATCCGCGATACAGGCATCCGCTTTTTAGGCTGGCTTGGGCATTACTTTTTTGAAAATGCTACTTGCTCGACTGTTACAGTAAATGGATTACCGAAAGATTTTGACTCTCTTTTTGGCCTGAAATTTATACTATAGATGTAGACGACATTTATTTTCAGTAGCACAGCGCCATCTGCCACTCAGCTCATGAAACAATTGCTACATTGCGTGAAAAATTTAAAATGACACCTCCTGGTGAAAGACTCTGTATTACTCTACTTCTGCCTCGTTAATTCCTTTAAATTATGTTAAATAATAAATGTTCCTAATTAGCAGCTAAAACGTTTCCGTATAGCCTAAACTCTACGACACTAAAGTGCCTCTTCGTCCTTAAATAAAATATTGTAAATTAATCAAAATTGTAATCAAAGTAGAAAATTAGGAAATTGTTAATTAATACTTGTAAATAATTAAATCATATCCCCAAGAAATGTTGAACTATTCTCCGAAAATATTAGAGAGATCTCATTTATTATGCACAAAGCTCTCCACTTTATAAATGGGCAACTTTTGATGGAAACACGCCGGCATTAAACGATTTACAAATTTCATGGCGAATAAACACAGAACAGAACGCCCAGAGAGAGATTGAATAGATGAAATTCAACCAGTTCCCAAATGACACGTTAAGCAAGCAATAACGACACATTTTAGCAATGTCACAAACGCTAATTCCCCTTAAATAAAACATTAAATATTCCCCATTATGTCTGGCAATGATATGATATATAAAAAGGACGAACGATAATTTTTTTGATTGAAGCGCATGACCGTAGGGAAACAGCGGCTTTAACTAAACCACGTGGAAATGAGGCGAAACACACAATTTTTTTTTTCGTGAAATGAAAAATCTTTTTTTTTGTTCACAGAAACCGAAAAAATCGATACGAGATGTTCCATGTCAGCACCGAGGAGGAGAACCTTGCCATCATTCTGCATAAATTGTCCTGACCCGTTATTCTGGACAAGTTGATTGCACATCTGTTTCCCTATTCCAGGATAGGAAGAGCCTCGGTCACTGGGAGTTCCTGCACAAAGTTCGAGAATAACATCGGCTTTTGAAGGACTTAATTTTAAAAAATTTCCTCCGCCCGATAGACAGTTCACTATAGTGTAGCCGGAACAACGGAACCACCGGAGCAGATCCTGGAGATCCTTGAAGCTTTTGAATTTTTATTTAAAACTTTTTTTTTTATTTTATTTCGAAAGCAATAACAGGCCATCGAGACAAGGAGAGTATTTGACTTTGGGGGAAACTTTTTGACACCCAACACAGATAATTTCTTTTGCACACCCCCCTGCAGCCCCCCAACACAACACAGTGGAACATAAACAAAAAGGAAACTTGGAAGCAAAACAAATAGCAAGGATCGGAGCGAGAAAAATATTTTTTTTCGTTCGCCCGGTATAATTCTTTCCTCCTTTTTCCACACAACACCAATGTGGGTATAGTATTAAAATTTTAAAGAGGGAAATAATGAGGGAAAGTTTAATCACAGCTGCTGGAGGTGGTGGTGGTAGTGGTGGCACAGAGAGGGAAACTGCTGAGTGGAAAATTAATCTGGGCCAGAAACAAGAGTGGTTTACCACATTCTCGAGCTTGGACAGTTGTACTCATAACCCAAAAACCACCTTCGTTCTCTGTCCCAAATACCAGGGTCCTGCCTGGTCGTGTACTGTTTGAGATTTGGACGTAAAAAGCCACTAGTGCGGCTATAATAATCCTTGAGAGCTAGATTCCGCTCTTCCTTGACGAGTCATTCCAAAGGAATTTTCACCTCCATCTGTGCCGCTACACCACCAGCTATAGGTGTACTGTGTACATTTACCCTTTTGGCTGCATTCTTGAGGGCATATACAAGTCCACACACAATTCTCTTGCTCCTTCGCAGGACAATCATACTTGGAAGCCTGGAAGCAACACATTACCAAGGCGTGATTGTGATTGGTTTTGGGTGTAGTAATTTATTTGTGCAAATAATGAAGTGGGGGGGATATATGCAAATGGATGCTCAAATTGATATCCATGATTGGATTTATCTAGTTGCCTGCAGGGGTGGCAGCACATCTGGTATATGTTGTGCTGCCTCTTGCATCCGAAAAGGTGCTCCACTCCATATATATACACACCAGTCGTCCGTTGCCTGATTGTAGGTTTATATTATATCCGATAAAATATCCTGAATACGCATGGAATATTGGATAGTAATCGGAGCTTGTAATAAAATATGAGAGTTCAAATTGTTTATTGGCGGCTGTAGAAATGTAGAACATGGGAGAATATTTCTAGAATAGTTCTGGTCTGATAGAATGTAGCCAATGTAGGAGGCACTATGAAATTCTACTTTTATGTGTATAGTTCAGACATACAGTACATACATTCCGATGGGAATTGAAATTTTCTGATATTTATTATAATTCTGGTAGGAATATTGAAAAGGCTACAAGACTTTAAGGATGGGGCCCAGTCTTACCTACTCGGATATTCCATGCAGTTCTGTGGTTGTGATAAATTAAATTATATTAACTTATTAGGACTTGTGATAAATCAAAGTTCCTAGCGTTTCACATAAACAATTGAGTAATGCTTGTAAATTGAAGTCAATCTTGAAAATTTAATGCAAAGCCACCTCTGATTTACTGGTAAACATCCTGCGACATGATATCTTACTACGTGGTTTTACTTCAATACGATCTTACGAATACGGAGCGATTTGTATTGCTTGACTTTGATTGATATTTTTTGATAAAAAAAATTCAATTAGTTATAGAGAAACGATGATATGGAGAGAAAGTAAAGGAAAAATCGGTAGTTCATCTTTATGCGTGTGACTCTACCCACGACCATAAAAATAACAGTGGAATGCCTTAATCAGCTGATTACAATTTTAAATGTTATTGCAATTTTCAACATACATGTCAGAATAGAAACACAAGGAAATTTTTTTAAAGAAAAAGGACGAGAAAGAGGAAGAAGGAAAATCGATAGTGCATCTTTATGCGTGTGGCTCGACCCATGACCATCAAAATAACAGTGGAATGCCTTAACCAGTTGATTAAAATTTTAGATGTTATTGTATTTAGATGTTATTGTTATTTCAAGTCAGAATAGAAACAAAAGGAAATTTTTATAAAGAAAAAGGACGAGAAAGAGGAAAAGGAAAAATCATGTGGCTCGACCCATGACCCTTAAAATAGTCGGATGTTTCTGCAATTTTTAACATACATTTTAAAGCTAACTGACTTGACATAAATTCATTGGAATGAAAGCTTAGAAGCAGTTTTTAATTAAGCAATAAAATTACTTTCGTACATCTAACTACCGTTTAATAACAATTACGTCTAATCTCTCCAAAACATATCCTGTCTTGAATTAAACGACTTGCCGTGGAATATGGGAAGCAGTGCGGACTTAGAACGAAAAAAATCGATGGGTGACCTAATCCAAAAGCCTCTACCTCTTTGGTGTGGCTGCCGTAGTTGTTTTAGATATATCCGACCAGAACGGGCTAGCGGGAACAAAGCGCACAAAGACTAGGTCAAGTGCAGAAAAGGCGCTGAGACGTGGATATGTTTAAATAAAGTTAATAATGTCCAGCGGTCTTAGTAGATCAAATAGAGAATTGTTGTTATTTTGGCCAGGGTACAGTAAGGATGAGAGGACCGGGAATTAGCCAATTATGTCTGCAGTTTTAAAGTATTCTGTTAATACTTGTCTGACTATCAGAGTTGGCTCATTGGAACAGTTACTGCATGTACGGGGCGCGGATAGAATTAGCGCTTTAGATTTGGGAAGATCTGAGTTTTAATTGGGAGGAGAGCGTAGAGGCATATGAAGGCGTAAGAAGGATGAGGAACTATTCCACGTTAAAGAGGATTCGGTGTTAAAGGCCCTGAGATGGAAGGCCATGTCCTGAGATCCAACAAATTCTGGATGTGACTATTTTTTGAAACTATGCTGCGGATGATAGGGGGAAGGTAGGAACTATTTTTCCTGTTTTAATGAGGTAGTTGAGGGCCGTGTTTTGCACGGTTTTGACTGCCTGGTAAATAGTGAAAATTTCTGCAACTTGGGAGGAGGTGTACTGGGTCAAAAGGCCTGAATGTAACAAGGACACCTCTTCACAGGCGCCTTTAATTTCTTAAGGGATCCCGAGTAAAAGTAATTTAGTTGGTTAATTAAATAAGGACGCCACAAAAGTATGCACGCACCCACCACAGGCAGGCCCGGCTTAACCGATGAAGCAAAAGATGCAAAGCATCGGGGCGCCACACGAACAAAAGGCGCTAAAATCCATAATAGAAAGTCATTTGAAATTTTTTTTATATTTAAAATTTTACCCTAAAGGGCAGATGAAAAGTAGGCGATTTTAGAATTCAGGCTCAAAACACATTCGGCGCTGCATACTTCTTCAGCTTAACAGCTTTAAATCAATTTATTAATGTTGCCACATTGACCGCTTCTTACTACACGCTACAATGAAGTATGAAGCCAGATTCGAGCAATTTTCAACATTTTTGCTGTGTTTCAGGCCAGGAGCGGCGGAGCGCATGGGAATGGAAGGAAAAGTGCACACGAACTTTCGCTTTACATGGAAAAATCCACACCCAAAATATAGAGTCAGGTATCAGGGTCGTCTCGGACGCTGGTGACGAAGGAACGTGGTCGAAGGGCCGCACACAAGAAAGACTTTTTATACGAAATGTAAATATATTATATTAGAGCTATTAGGAACTACCATTAAAAAGGGGATTCCCTCAGGAGGTTCCTCATGAGGACTCGATGTGGCAAATGAGAGGCCTGTCGAAAGGGGTATTTCCTCCTGAGCACCACAACGAGAGGCATTTCCTCATGAACAAAACACAAAAAAATTCAGCCATGAGATAACGCCTTATCAATTTCTCATAGGGGCCCTATGAGGCAAGCCTCATTACAAATGAAATGGGGCAACCCCAACATGTTTTCGGAATGCTTTTTGAAAAGCTTTAAAGAAATACCCTTAAGCTTTAGTTTAATTCATACAAAAGTTTAGTTTTTGTTGTTGCATTGGTTTCCAGGGATTCATATTGGTGACCGTGAATGGTGTCATTTAGCATACTCAACGGCCCGGTTCGATTTCAGAGGTCAAGCAGCATTGGATGTGATTAGTTACTCAGTTGGGGGCCATATTGATCAAATCACAATCCCGTTTAAAAATATAAAGCTTTCGACACCGGTGCAGTTATTACTCACATTTCTACTCTGAAATTCTCAAAACCGGGATCGGGTATTAATGATTTTTCTTCAAGGGGGCCAAATGGGGCATTCCTTATGACGAGGCGTGAATGAGGAAAGGCGTTAGATGCCGTGTGTGGGCCTTATAGGGAAATCCACCGGGTTGATGAAAAACCAGTCCTTTCAGGTCAAAATCGACAATAACTGAAAAAAGGCCTAAAATTTCGAGATTTTCTTCATTTTTGACAATGACCCCCGGTGGTCTGCCGAGGTCGAAAACTTGGATTTAACATTGCCTTTCCATTATTAACAACATATTAAAAGAGCAAAAATACCTGACTGAACTATACAAATTTTAACGTTAACTGTTCACGTGCTCCCAACTCATAATGATAATGCTCCGCCGCCCTCGTTTTGGTCCTAAATTTTCTAAAAAAAGGCTTTTGGCAGATAAAAAGACATTTTCTTTAATTGAAAGTTCTTGTTTTCAGTTATTTATGTGTTCCAAAGTCATGTTAATATTTTAATTTTTTATTCAAGAAAAAAATTTCTGACATAATTTCCTATGAAGGGCGCTTAACAGAAAGTTGCATCGGGGCGCCAGCACCGCTAGAGCCGGGCCTGACCACAGGGATGCACGCTACCGCCACAGGGATGCATGCTCCCGCCACAGGTACGAAAATCTTAAAGTTTGTTCGCTAGAGGCACACAGGGATGCACGCTCCCGCCACAAGCACGAAAATCTAAAAATTTGTTCGCTAGAGGCATCCACTGGCTCGAAAATCTAAAAATTCTGGCATGAACATTTATAAATACATCCGCATCGGCATAAACCATTCCAAACGCGAGTGTTGTTTTCCAAGCAGTCCCCCAGCTAAACACTAACCACTTCCAATGCTGCTTGACCTACGCAATCGAACTAGAACCTGTTTACTGAGTATGCTATTGGCACCCTTTATGGTCACCAAGATAGTTGCCCCTTGTAGAGGACGAAGAAAACCTTAGTAAAAATGTGCCGTTCGCATTTGTTCGCTATGCGGGCTAGCTGTGGCGCCGTGCGTGCTAGTGCGTACCTGATGCAGGCTAGCTGCGGGCGAGTTTTATTTTTACTCGGGATGCAAGTTCCTTTTTTAAGCCAGTAACCCGCAATACAATCTACAAGTTTACATTCGGCCCGGCGTAGAATACAGCTTATATATGAGGCTATCAGCGCAAAAGTGGTGTAACCCACAATTTAAACTGGTCTCGGTTTTGGTGTAATATACATTCCTTACATTGTGAACTTTCAATGCAATAGTGGAGTAAGCTACTTTTTGCCTTCCAAAAACATAACTGTACAAAACATAACTGTTGGACAGAACAAATATACCGAAGTAATAGAGTAAAAAAAAACATAAAAAACTTTTTAAAAACAAGCTTTAATTAGATAAACTAAAAAATATTAAATAATAAAAAAAATTTTAAATATGCGTTAATAAAGTGAACTAAAAAGTATAAAATATTTTTTTTAATCCACCTGTATGTAATTACAAGTAAAAACTTGTGGGCGCTTTACCAGATTGTATCCAATTAATTTTCGTATTTATTAGTTAAATCACAATATTTTTTTTAATATCTGAAGCATTTGTAAACTGAGCGCCCCAAGCTTTTACTTGTAGTTACATACAGGTGCATTAAAAAAAAATATTTTATACTTTTTAGTTCACTTTACTAACGCATATTTTTTATTATTTAATATTTTTTAGTTTATCTAATTAAAGCTTGTTTTTAAAAAGTTTTTTTATGTTTTTTTTATTTCCTGCATTTTAATCTCATTCGCCATTTTGCGGTGGCCACCTTATTGGATTTAAAATGCCGTCACTTAGCTTATTGCATTCTACTCGTCATACTCTTTCATTTGGCACCAATGTCGAGGGGTTGTAAAGAAAAAGGTAATCCGCCATTTTCTGGTGGCCGCCATATTGGATTTAAAATGACGTCACAAAGCTTACTGTATTCTACTCGTCATAATCTTTCATTTGATACCCATGGGCGGGGGAGGGGTTTATAAAGAAAACGGTAATCCGCCTTTTTGTGGTGGCCGCCATATTGGATTTAAGATGACGTCACATAGCTTACTGTATTCTACTCGTCATTCTCTTTCATTTGATACCCATGTTGGGGGGGGGGGGTTGTAAAGAAAGCGGTAATTCGCCATTTGTGGCCGCCATATTGGATGTAACATAAAATATATACTATATTGCATTGTCTTCAGAACCAAAGGTTTGTGCCAAATTTGAGCATCACCGGATATCGGGAAGTAGTCGAAAAATCGATCGCAAGATTTGGCGCCACAGAAAACGAAGTTAATATAAAGCTTGTAAAAAGGGTGTAAGCTGACTACACCGGTGGTTTACATAGTCTGGGGTTACACCATTTTTGCACTGATAGCCTCATATATGGGCTGGCGCTTAGCCTTAGCGTTGTTCGACAAAGTGCAAAACCCAAGATGGCACCTTTTGCTCTCCAATACAGTCACTGAGCCGCCACAAGAATGTGGCAGCCCTGACAAAATATTATCGGTATTACCATAGAGTGACTGTTTCACTGAAACGCTCTGGCACCAACGGCAATATTTTTCAAGCAATATAAAACTACCCCTTCTGAATCACCACCAACACTACTCCTTTTCACTTACACTATGATCTAGAAGTTAATTTATAAATAAAAGTACTTGACTATAGACGGATCTTCCACAATCAACATTCCTAAGCTCATACAAAATCGTAGAGTTCTAAGATAGGGTTTATCGTAATCTGCATGAGCACGTCCCTACCGCTTAAAGTATCATATTCTCTTCTATCTTTCAAACTAAGCTTACTACAACGATCTTAAGGACGTGACTAACTGGTAGTATAGTGGGTCTTTCAAAAAGGAAGTCATTTTAAATTTCGCGCCATTTTTGAACTGTCAACATAGAACTGTCAGTTACGATGACATTCGAGAAGTGAAGCTAGGAGGTTTTCAGAATTAACGTTTGTAAGAAGAGCCGCGGCGGACATTTGGCAGATATTGTGTTCCATTATGAATCTCAGACTATGTACTTTAGATTAAAATAAAAATATTATCACTTTTTACGAAAATATGGCGCTTTTCTGTTGATTTAAAATGACACCTATTGTTGAAAAACGCTTTATGAATTGACTTCAGATGAACATAAAAACAAATTCTTTAGTAGACGATGTGTGTAGTCCGCTCTGTATTTTAGAGTTGTCAAGCACAGGTATATTTTTCTGTCGATTAACATTTATAAATATAAAGAAGAAACCTTCTAAAAATCTTTGATAAATTAGTCTTCAAAGCTTTACCTACATTAGGCTTAAGTTATTTCAGAGAATCCTTTTTCTTTTAATAACAACTTTGCAATATCACAACAACAACAAAACAAGAATAATAAAGAGAAAAGAATTTTTTTTCTTCCATTAACCTGAAAATCAAGTCGAATATAATTTTTGAAAAAGGTTCATGAAAAAGGAGAACAAAAAAACATTAAAATAAATTTCATGCATTTTCTGTGCTGACTTCACAAAAGATTCTCGTCCTTGATCAAAAAAAAAAACAAAATAAAAAAAAACCTTTTGAACTCATCTGACTTTTTTTTAAATAAAAAAAAAAGCGAAAACGCAAATATTTAAAAGAGGGTTCATAAATCGTCCTTTCAACAATTTACCATCAGGATGAAAACAAAAGGCAACGCTTTAAGCTTCTATAGAAATTTATAAAATACCTTCTGACAGAGGGTCAAGCCAGGGGTCATAGCCGGAGCAGAAGCGCTCACCAGAGTACATAATATACTTATATTATACACACACCCGCTCACATATATATTTTTTGGCACTAAAACTCTGCTCAAATTCAATTCGGTAATAAATCATCAATAAATAATTTATAAAATATTTCCTGTTTTTAGTCCTGATGTCCTGTTTTTGTTGCATCGCCATCGTTCTTTGTGCCAGGAAAATTCACGACCAGCCAGAAGGACCTTTATTTGGGAATTTTATCGATTTATACCCATGCGGATCCTCTATGTGGAAAGCCCTGATGCCGGAGTAACCCTCTTCCAGCCGCGACCCCTTCAGCTACCATCACCTTTCCACTGAAAAAAAAAACAATAGGAAAATGGGAAGAGGTTAAGGGCTTTGTTCTGTAATTTCGCAATTTCCCTCTACTAATACCACAAATACAGGGCTTATGCCTGATACGTTGGAGTAATTTCAGTCCTTCTCAATGCCTACCATTATTTTGTTTACCTTGCGATTGTTGAATCTGTGTGTCCCTACGGGAGATAAGCCCCCAGACCTATTTGATACCTTGTAAAAGTTTCACTTCGACATTGGCCACTTCTCGAATTGTTGAATTGTGCAGTTTAGTTTGTGGCTTGCCGTATGTCGGGGGCCAGTTTCTGGTCATTCCCATATCTCCTTTATTAACCGATAAGGATAAATCGATAAGAAAAAGGTTTTAACATTTCACCCTAACGTAGGGATGAGGGATAAGAAATTGCGAAATAGAATGACAGAAAATGCTCTCTCGTATATCGAAATCTTGAAGGTGATATGGTGACACGAATTTCGACTTTAAATTGGCTTAACTTTATTCCACAATCCTTTCCGAATCTAGTCCTGTGAGATTGGATCTTGCGTTTGACCCTCTCTCAATGGTAAATCGATGTACTCTCATCAATTATTTAAAGTTGTAAATATTTATAAAAGGTTTTGTTTTTTGGTTTTGTTTTTTTTTTTTTTTGTGTATTTTTCAAATCATGTCAATGCGATTTTGTGGTATTATTTTGCTTGTGGAATAAGGATTTACTTCTTTCAGTAAATGGAGACGTTACTTAAGTGCCGCTTCAAGGCAAGTGAAACCAAAATCTTGTTTGGGAAGTTTTACAACTTCATAGAAGCCTCAGAAAAGTTTGATAAAAGCTTCGGAAAATAATAGGAAAATCAGACCAAAAAAAGCGTATCCTAATTGAGGGAATATTTAGGAAAGGCGAGAATGCTAATGGCATCGACTTTTGTTTATAAATTATTGAAGGGAATTCTTTGACCATATAAAAAGATTTGCATTATTTCGATATAGTACAGTACAGATGTAATATTTATGCGCCACTAATTCTTGGAAGGATAATTTTTCATAAATCGTTAATGGAGCATAAAAGAAGCTAAGAACTCTAAATTTGAGTAAAATTTCTAGTAGACGTTTTTTGAAAAACTCAAAAAGTTTTTGAAAAGCGTTTTTCTTTGAATCTACGCATTTTAGAGAAAAGTTTTTTAAACAAAAAAAATAGAGGACATTGTTACCTACAATTTGAGTCATAGAGGTCATGCTGTACAACTTGAAATACAGAAGCTAGATGGCGCCAAAGTTTCCAAAAAAGGGTTTTTTGTTGTTTGTCCCAGAAAAAATGGTTTTTTTTACAAAAGTGTAAATCAGAAAATTTTTCCTCTTAAAAATGTCTACAACATTTATTTAAACTTTTTTCCCTCCGACTTACCCTGAGCATTACTGGAGTTTTCAGAAATTTTATAGAATGAAGAAAATGGGCGATTATCTTCTTGATTATAAAGGGTGACATTAGCATACTCAATAGACTGGTTCTCATTCGATACGGAGGACAAGCAGCATTGCACGTGGTTAGTGTACTTATTTGAGGGACCGCTTTGGTAAAAACCACACTGGCGCTTGGAAAGAAAAAGGCAATTGCAAAAAATGAACAAAAATAAAAGCTTTTCGGCACCGGAGCTTATCACATATCCACTGTAGATATTTAAAAAAGCTCTATAATGCTCCTTTTTGTCTCCAACCAAATCGTTGCAGGAGTGTTCCTATGGGAGGTCAAAGGGAGTGCTAGCCTAGGCGGACATCTAATGTTAAAAAATATAGGGAGCGGAAAGGAAGCAGTCCATGCCTTCAAGGGAGTGATCTTTCATTGTGTTTGGAGCACTCAATTTCTCGCTGGGCTAGTTCAGAAAAAAGGCCGTGGTATGTGAAACCGTGTTACACACTGTATTTCGACAAGAGGTGTCATTCTAATTCAACACCCTACATAAGGCGAGAAACACAATTGGAGCTTTTCTGCCAGCTTGAGCTTTTGGAATATGGAAAACCATGCATCTGGTCACAATAACGGCTTCAGATTTTCGGTCAGCCGAAATGCCGATTTTCGGTCAGCTCGGGCTTTAAAAAATTTTAAATTTTCAGCTGCCTGCTGTCATTATCTTTTGTTGATCTGTGCTTCACTAAAGGTTGGGAAATGTCGTCGAGTTTTGTCTGGAAAATTTTATTTTATTTACAAGCCAGCTGAAAAGCTGGCAGAAAAGCTCCAATTGTGTTTCTCGCTTTAGAAGCACAACAGACTGACGGACAGCTTGCATCACAACAAAAATTAAGCTTGATCTCGCAGGCAGTGGCGTAGCGTGGATTTCTGCCACCCGGGGCGAACCATAAATTTTTGCCGCCCCCTACTTTAGCAACTAGAAAAAATTTCTAAAAAGTCTGCGATGTCGAAAAGTAAATATTTTAACAGGATTCAAAATAAAACGTCTTTCTTAAATTAAAACTTTATTCTGCAGTCTGTCTTGAGCTAGAAAATATGGTAGACGCACGAACTTAAGCTTCTATAATGTGTGTGTGCTTCAATATGTGTGTGCAATAACTGCAGCATTCTTAAAAAATTCGGAGCAGAGCAGAGCAGCTCGATTTGGACCAGCTGTCAAATTAATGTCAGAGCAGAAAAAATCAAAATCACACAATCTTAAAAAATGCTTTTCTGCTCAATTTTGCAATAAATTCCCTTTTTAGATGTTAGATAAAAAATAAACAATTGAATAGTATCGAAATGTTATTTTTTACTTAAAAATTTGTGTTTATTTTTTAATATTTCCAATATTTTCCGAATCATTCATTCATAAATCAATTTTCCGATTTTCCCTGTTTTCGATTTGGCAACTGCCAAAAGAAGAAGAAGAATTTTGCTTGCTGCTAAAAATTTGGGGGAGCAGTAAAAGTGAGAATTTTCAACCCAGAGTAGGTTCAAACAACACAGAGCAGGGCAATCGAGAGCAGAAAAGAGCCGTCAAAAAGTCTCAATGAACGCAAATTGCTGATTTTCCAGATTTGCAGGTCTTCCAGCTTTTTTTCAATTGAAAAGATTCAATTGAGTTATTTCCATTTGGGGAGCATAACGAACAAACCAGAATCGTTCGAATCGTGAAAAAGCATTTTCAATTTTTCTCAAATTTTCTAAATTTCCGGGAAACTTTTCCAATTTTTGTTTCTCTAAAAACCTTATTCGGACTATTACGAGCACATCTAAAAAAATTTACCCAAATCGGTTCAGCCGTTCTCAAGAGATGCGCTTACCAACGAACAGCATTTCACATTCGCGCTCATTTCCCCTTCTTTTATGGCGTGGGCTTTATTCATAAAGAAAATATGTTTGCTAGGTATTGTCTACACAAGTGTTTTGAACTATTTACACAAACGTGGATACAAAAAGAAGGTTCATGTATGAGTTCTTCATGAGTTGAACGCGAAAAATATTATAGACCAAATTAAATCTGCGCTGGAAGGGAATCGTCCACTATGAGGTATTTCCAGTTGATAAGACGATTCATTCTCAACTCTACTGTGTAGAACTAGAGAGATTACGCCATGCAATCGAACCAAAATGGCCCGAATTGAATAATAGAAAAGGTGTTGTTGTCAAAAAAGAGAGTTTGTTTGGAAAGTTTTGATGCATCCACCGTATAGTCGAGACGCTGTCAACTAAGACAATCTGCTTCTTAACAATCATTGGTAAGCATATCGTTTTTGGACTCGTTTAGTCATACCGCCGCCGTGTCCTGGTTATGGCCTAATGTTGCCAGCAGGATTCCTGGCTCGGTCTAGTTTGGTTGCCGCCCCCAAATCTGCCCCGCCCGCGGCATGGCCCCCTTTGCCCCGCCACGCCACACCATTACTCGCAGGTGTTGCAGCCAATATCTCGATGTCGATAAAATTTGCCCCTTCTCAAGAGGCATAAAACGCTGACGAGGACAAGTTTTATTGACTGTTTTGCCGAGAAAAATCACTGAACAAAATGACGCGATTGAACAGGCAAAAAAGAAGTTCCTTTACAAAATTTTTTGTTTCAATTTTGCAATATTCGGAAGCTTCATGCGAATTTTTCTTTTGTGTAGTGTCACTTATCGAATTTTAAACCACAAATTTTCGCACTAAGTGAAGCCTAAATGCGATGCTGATTTGTGTCACTATCAGGTGTCAGGATACACATTAGTGCACTCCGCAGATAAGGGTACTGTCATCAATGTTAGGAATGACCTACCAGGTAACGATGCAGGTCAAGAAGCTTATAACCTGCAGCATCTCGACATCCATGTCAGTGAATGGTTCAGAATTTCTGGCTGACCCATCCATTTACATCCTATGCGTGAGAATAAGGGGAGAACTACGATGGAATGACCACATATTCCAAATGGCCAAACAAGCATTCTGGTTCATCGTTGCCGGAGCATTGTCGTAGACTTTATATTCCATGAAGAAAGTCTAGTGGGGTTAGATTGCAAGATCACGGCGGCCAATTAAGTCTCCATTTCGTGAAATCACATATGCGTAGAAATTGGCGCATCCTGTTGAAAATAAAAGTAGCTCTCATCCATAGCATCGATTTCTGTTAAAAAGAGCAAGTCTACATCGTTCGATAACGCAATCCATTCACTGTAAAAATGGATTTTCAAAAAAGTATGGCCCGATTTCACAGTCAGCCCAAAAAGCGCACCAAACAATCCTTGTGGTAGGAGAGGTTGTTCGATTATTTCTGTTTTCCTAGATGCGGAAATTTTGTTTGTTTCTTATGTAATCAAAAATGAATAGAAAACCAAAGAATTTAACAAGAAAGGACGAGAAGAAGAGAAAATAAAGGAGAAATCGATAGTGTATCTTTATGCGTGTGACTCGACCCACGACCACTAAAATTACATTCGAATTACATTACCAGTTGATTACGATATTAGATGTTACTACAATTTTCAAAATATATTCTAGAGCCAACCGAATCGAGATGAATTCGTTGGAATGGACGCTTAGAAGCAGTTTTTGATTAAGTAATAAAACTACATTCACCCTTGTAATGTAACTATCGTTCAATAGCATCTAAAGGCTCACCCATCTCTTAAGAGCCTAGGTGTAAGAGTTACTTCTGGGTTACTTTTGAGTTTAAGCTTAGCAGTCTGTCATGTGATAATCGTCATGGTGAAATTTGCACGACGCACTCTGTAACAAAAATCAAAATAAAAATTTTTTATAACGGGGATTGATTTCGTAAATTCTATATCTAAGCTGAGCCAGTGACACAAACGTCAGGGTTAGCGGGAGCCAGCCTCATCGGAGTATTATGCCTCCTGAAAGAAGTGAATTATACTAGCGAGGCGAAACAGCTTGGTGCTTTGACGTACTCCCGACCTTGGCCAGAAAAAATAGCTTCTCACTCTGCTGCGTCCCCGGGCACTGGGGTATCGAGAGCGTCCCAAGACCCTATGTCACTCTACAGAGAGCGAGCCTTTGGCTGTTGATGGGCTATCTGACTGGCCATGTAGGGCTGCGGTACCACCTCTACAACCTAGGACTACCTCAGGAGACAGAATGACAACTTTGTATGGAAAGCCACATGTCTCTGTGAATGTCCTGCTCTGACCTGCCTTAGAAGAAGAACATTTATGAGAGCTTCTGAGTCCCGTGCAGTTCCGGTCTTCTTCAACAAAAAACCTTCTTGCCTTCATCCCGGATGAGGAGGTGACGGTCTTTTCTGTTAGTGCGACATGTACACAATAGGCCTACACATGGGTTGCTTCAATACTAATAATAATAATAAGCCGGCGAGATACGTTATTAGGGCTACTCAGGCATGAGGCAAATGAGCCTCGTCACTCAGAATAATTTTGTTTAGATTATCATGATCTTGTTCATGCATTTCCACCACAATCAGCAAATGCACCCTGTTGCGCATGATCTGCTGGCTGCAATTTTTGGGTTTTTTCGGTCCTTGGGAAATGGGAGAAGCCTTACTCATCGAGATGGAAAAAGCATACTCATGGTTACCAACACGCTGATGCGTAGTACTCATGCCTACCGTGGTTATCTGGGACTCGAACCCGAACTAAAAGTACTAAAAACGCCGGGCTTCCACTTTTCCCGCAGGACCGGCTGATGGATCAGCTCCTGGCGTTCATTTGCCCTTTTCTCTTTATTTTAGCTTGTTCCAGCCTTAACTTGCTGTGTATGGAACTCATCATGTGTCCTAGGATGTTTACCGTCGTTAGTGGCGCCTCGGCCATTTCTTTCAATTACGCCCTGTGATTTGCGAGTCTCGAGCAGTTAAAAATACGTGCTATACATACGTCGCCGGAACCATTGGCATGTCTGACACAGTGGTGAGTCATCGTCTCACTATTTTTGCCATTTGGTTACGAACGTGAATCTGCCGCCCCACAGTAGTCGGAATTCCAAAAAAGCTGGACTAAAGTATAAATTTCAAAGACGTCGGAATAAGTTGATACAACGGCATAACCTTCAGGGGGAGTCACTGCGTAGTTTTAGAAAGGGGCAAAGAGCTGGCTCACATGTATCGACTACACATGCAGTCAAAGTATGCCATGTCGAAGTAGTTTATGCCATCTGCTACAGACCGCTAAAAGAACACTGTATTAAAAGTGTATGCAAATTTTTAAAAAAGTACAAATCGTTGTGTGCAATATGGAGGGTGGTTCTGGAGGTATGTTGAATATAATTACTCAACCACTCAACCAACTAATTTTTTAATAGTTGCATGTTTTTAACGTGGAAACAAAAACCCCCTGTAATTTTTATTGATTTCTAATCACATCAATCGTAATTATGAAAATAGTTGTGATCCCAAGAGATCCCGTCCCGTTCAATATCAAAAAAGAAAACCGTCGGATTTTTTCAGCCGTAGGCTCAGAGTCATTTCTTCTGCCTCATAATAAGGAATTTTATTTTTCAGGAACTTTGAA
Source organism: Thereva nobilitata (assembly GCA_963855945.1). Lineage (NCBI taxonomy): Eukaryota > Metazoa > Arthropoda > Insecta > Diptera > Therevidae > Thereva > Thereva nobilitata. Next base: position 93,741,355 of record OY979698.1, on the reverse strand, counting down.
GCCAGACATCTTTTTACAAAGAAAAGATATTTTCTTTCTCGTAAAGAACAATTTAAAAGATAAATTTAGTATTATTGAGGATCAGCGCCCTCGAAAACCTCCATATAACAAGTTTCATGAAATTTGGCTGATTATTAAGCAAACCCGTCCGCCATTTTGTTTTTTGGAAAATTGATAGCGAATTCTTAATCATCGCCTTCGAAAGCCCCCCACATAATAAGTTTCATAAAATTTGGCTGATTATTAAGCAAAACCGTCCGCCATTTTGTATCCGCCATTTTGTTTTTTGAAAAATTTATAGCGAATCCTTAATAAGCGCCCTTAAAAACACGCATGTACGAAATTTCATATAAAAAAAGCACTTTTAGATGCTAAAAACACTTTTGACCAGGTTTTCGGGATTCTGAACCACTGTGCGCCGTACCGTTTTGGGCTCCCACCAACATATTCTGGGTCATAGAGGTGCATACAATTATTGTGTTAACTGCCACTTATAAGTATGTAGGCCAAGATACTTTAAGCAAAATGCTGTGAAAACTGGCTTGTGATATACCATCATTCATGATATCCGATATTGCTGTAATCGTCTCAAAATGGACAAATCGTCTCAAAATGGAATGTCGGTTTTCAGCCACACTGAGAGCTACAACAGCGCTATTTTCAGCTAACCTGGCCGGACGAGCACGAGCTGGAGTTTTCACATCACTAACTTGTCCGAGGCGTTCAAATTTCTTGATAACTTTGCCTTAAGCCGAAATATTTCGGTTTAAGCCATAATTCGAATTATCCCATTTATACGATAAATTTTTTTGGATGATCCATAATTCGAATTATTTTTGGAGTAGCTATAAACTATGTAATCCTTTATTACAGCACTTCAAAACAATTCAACAAATTAAAAGAAATTTTTCAAACTCGGCCTTCAGAATTTTTTTTTCGCCTATTATCTAATCATAAAAGATTCAATGTCAACCTCAAACCGATTAAGCAAAAATTTTGAAGATTTAATTTAAAGAAATAAAAATATATCAAAGATCTTTCAAAATTCCCTTAAAGCAACTCAAAACCATGAGCCTCCTCTTTCTCTGTTGACTTAAACACACAAAAAAAAACTTTTCTAACCTCAAGAATGCTCCATGAAAAGCAATGCAAAGGCATAACTTTCACTTCATTTCTTTCAATACTATTAAACAAAGGGATTTTTGCAGAAAATCCCTTAGGCCCTTGATCCAATTTACTTAAACCTAAATTAATTTCTGACAAAAAACATTTTTTTTTGTTCGTTGTTCTTCTTTCTCTCATTTCATAAGAACAAAAAAGTTTTTTTGAAATGAAAAGCCGCAGTAAAAGTTGAAAGTTCCAAGAAAACCACAAGAGATATAATCAAACACGTCCTCCCCAAAAAGTACCTAATGTAGACAAAACTCATTTTCACCTTTTTTTTCGTTTCGTTTGCTGTTGCTGTGTTGCTGCTGCTGCTGTTGTATAGGGGAATCCGAAAACTCCCTGGAAAATGAGAACAAAACTGTTTTTGTCACCTTGTTCAAACTTCGCACTTAAAGAACTTAAAATTTTCCAAACAAAAGGAATCTTCTTGCTCTGGCCTCAACAAAACCGAATAAGTCCGCAATAAGAGGAAGAAAAGGAAGAAAGTTTCTTTTGGGAGAATAAGAAGTGAAGACTTAATTCGAAATAAACGGCAACTTCCCTTTAAGCTAAAGGCATAAGCAAAAAGCTCAACCGAAACGGACCCCAAAACTGGTGCGCGTAGCCCATCGAGGTGAGGGCCCCATTATAGGAAGCAAAACGAATTAAATTTCTTCTTGCCAGCGCGGAAAATGGGGAATAGCACAGCAATAAAACGAGAGGTTTCTGCTCCTTTTTGGCCAAAATGCGAAATAGTCATCTACACAGCTCAACTACGCTTCTATTCCTTGCCTAATGCCAAAAGTTTCAGGTGCCGAGAGAGGAGGCTACACAAGCCACCATTAACCGTCCTGCGATCCACCAAAAACCACCTTTATTCCACCTACGTATATGCAAAGTCGAAATCTTCTCTACTTTTTTTCCCTCTCATACATTTGTGAGGTAAGATTCCTTTTGAAGATTTGAGTGCTCGAATTCCAGTTAAAATACATTCCTCGCCCGCTTCTGGAATGTGTCGTTAATTCACCAGCTCGAATCCTTCCAGGACGAATATAAACTCCCGAGGGATGCCACGGAAAAATCCACTATACTGTTACGAGGAGTCATACGTCGGGTAGTCTATCCTGGTTTGGGGGGGTGAAAACATACTATGCTATATGTTTTTTTTTGTTTGTTAGAAATACACCGTTTTGTTGTTGTTGTTGCTGCTGTAGTTGTAGTTGGGGGAAAAGTTTAAACTACAAATCGAATGTTAACAAATTTCAACTCCAGTCCAGTCCAGTCCGAAAGTCCGCAGACGTTGTTACGGAGAAAAGTTTCAGTTTTGAAATGAACACTTTTCAGGGAGAATCTGTTGTTGAAGTCAACTTTAGTGTATTTTAGTGCAGCAGCATTCATTCTACGTGCCTGAAAGGATTTACGAGGACTTTTAAAGTTCCTTTTTTTGAAAAAAACTATACTTTTTCCTACAAACAAAAAAAAAGCAATATGCGAGTAAATCATATTTTACAGAGCTTTTTTAAAAAAACTTGTCTAAACGAACACAAAACATTTATAAACAAAATCCATTCATAACTCGGTGCTAAATTTGAGATTGTTACACATGACAAAAAGAATGAAGGAGTTAACCAGCAGTAAATACTGTACTAGACTTCACCCCAGATCTACCTCTGTCACTCTGCCTCTCTTTCACTACCTGTCATTCCCTCTTTGATTTGCTCTCTCTCTTACTCTCTCTATCCTGTAGAACGAGAGTGTATACATTGCTGAAACTACACCATATCTAAAACGCCTTACTGAACAAAAATTTTGCAAACCATGTCAACCTATATGTTTTCTTAATTTCAATGGTGTCTTCTTCTTCTTTGTTGAGGTATTGGGATCAAAAGTGCCGCGTATTGTACTACACCCCTATGACCACTTAAACAGGTTCAGCGGTCTGTCCAGTGGCTTGACGCTAAGACTTGACTGTGTTGAGTTGGGCAATCCAGCTGCGGACTTCCCTTCGTCCAAGCCCGATCGGCAAGGGCCTTCACTGGTGGGTGCCTCAATAACCAGTTCCGGATCGATGAGTACAATATTGGTGAAATTAGTAATGAAAGTCCAATCAACATGGTAGGAAATGACGTACTCCAGAGCCTGGTCAGGAAATATCGGTTCTCGTTCTGACCCGGACAAGGCGGTATCGAGAGCAATGAGGCTGCCGACAAGCTCGCGAGAGAGGGGTTCTTCTATGAACTGAAACATGGTAAACACGGAAACACGGAAAACAAGGGAAACACGGCAACACGGGAAACGACACGATAACTTTACTTCTTGGTAGACTTTCAAGGGTTGGTTCAATGAATTCACTTTTCTAATAAAGCTACATCAACATTGCCTCCAGGTTTTTTATGTGGTAGATTAGGGCCGTAGGCCGCTTATTACTACCGATGGCCCTACCATACAATAGAGTACAATCTGGGGTAGCGAGTTCTCTTGCAATTTCCTTTTCCAATACTGCAGCGATAGAATGCTGACTTCGATGATTGAACAGATGACGGTTTCCACGCTATGATTGTAAGCAATGGCTGATGAGAGAAAACGAAGTAGGGAAAACATACTATATCTAGGTGGATCAAGTGTAGGTCGCTGCATGAGATTCAAACCCAAGCCTCTGTGATGCCACCCGGCTTACATTAAACCATAGCTCTGCGAACGACGGATTCGCACCTAATACCCTCGACACACCACAAATTCGTTACGCGGGAAATTCCTCATTACGACGAATTCCATCTTTGCCGGTGACACACAGTAAAATTCGTCGTTATCGATAAAATTCGTCATTATGTTTTGACACTTATAATAAGTGGATGTGTACTGAAGAATGTCAGTAAACGAAAATTAAATAAAATTGATTTTTTGTTACGTTGTTGTCTACCCGCCGAACTCTCAATCGACTTCTCTGGAAACAATAAGTAATATTGTTTATTAATTTTCAGATAAATCACCTAAAAGTGAGATTTTTGCAATAACCTATCGACTGATAGAGACCACCCCTCTATTTGAATTTGCATCATAACGACGTAAAATTTGCGTCTTTGGTTTTTGTCATTAAGACGCGGATTATTCGTCATAAAGATAGGATTTTCGTCGTAACGACGTCCGTATATCGAGCAATTAAAAAACTCGTGCAATTCAAAAACTTTAAAGCCGCATTTCTAATATGAAATTTCAAAATAATCTCTATACCTTTAAATCGTCATTAAAGAGAATCATAAAAAACATAATGGAAGCTGCAAAGTGATCAATACACCCCCCTGCCTTCGCATTAGAATAAATAATAAAGAGAAAGTTCATCTATTCTCGAGCTCTTTTTTCTTGACACAATATACAAACCATGGTACAATAATTACAAGGTAAGCTCATAAGAGTCCCGTGACGTCACTCAGATCTTAACTCACGAGGGGAAAAAGCTTTAACGTGACGTCACTCAGATCTTTTCTAATGCAAAAGGCGTAAAGGCGTTTCAAGATAGAAACAGAGCTTTTCCTTATGAGCCTACCTTGTATTATTGTACCATGATACAAACGAAAATTCATATTTTTAATAATACCCCGGGTTCAGCGGCCAAGTTTAATCAAGTTCAATTTAATCCGAATAAGTGGCTCACCGGCTGAAGTCGAGTTCAGTGCTTGAAATTGTTGTTGCTTTTTAGCCAGAAGTCAGAAAAGCAAAAGCTCCCTGGAATGGCATTCCACTATTCCAGTTGATTACTCTCTTTTGAGCGAGCTTTTACTTTCAAGCTTGATTTCATGTTCTGTTGGGCGAAATCAGACTTTATTTTTCCTGACTTCAAAATCTGAAAATGTATGGGAAATCAGGCAAAAATTGAAGCTCAGTAGACTAATTTGCTCGAACTTGCGTAGTTCGGCCGGTGAAGCCGGGGTATAAGAGTCAAAACAAATTTCGAAGCAAATTTTAAAGAGTAAATTTAATATTTAAAGGCCCTTTTACATCCCAAGCGCAAACGAATTTTGGTGTGATAAAAGAGCTTCAATTTGCGTTTCCACTTTGCGCTTGGGATGTAAAAGGGCCTTAATAGTTGCAGCTCCAAAGCAGGCGAAGCCAGAGCAGATTACCAGAAAACGAAACCAACAAAACAAAGAGAATATGGTGGAAAGAGAAAATTTGTCTATGTTCGACTTGTCATATCCGTTCCGAAGAAGCTGCGTTTAGTTCAGCTTCTGAGAAAGCTGTATCAACTAACTAGAGCATCACGAGACCGAGACGAGACGAGATTTTTAAGACTCTCGTCTCGACCTCGGTAAGTCTCGACCATTTCGAGTCTCGTCTCGACTCTCGGCGGATCTCGCCCATCCTAATCTCGTCTCGTCTCGCCTCGTCCGAGTCGAGAGTCTCGACCAAAATTCTAAAGGAAATTGGAGAGATAATTGAAATTATTCAGTCGTTTACTTTAGTTGCTGAAAATTAATATATTATTATAAAAATTAACAGAAGAGGTATTTAATATTTTAAAAATATTTTTTAATTCATAATTTCATATAAGTACGAATATAAGCTAAATATATGCTAAAGAGCATAGAACAATATACGTTAAAAATTAATCTCGCAGATATTTTTTCGAACAACACGTTTTGACCAAGAATTAATGCACAGAAGGGCATTGAACGTGGCGTCTTTCAAAGAGCACCTCTTTACGGTCATTATTAGACCAGCGCCTGAAAAGAGTTGCTCTATCGGAACAGATGTCGCCATGATAGCGAGCAAATCTCTCGTCATTTTCAATAAGTGAGGATAGGAATCTTGATGAGCCTGCCACCACTTTAGAATGTCCACATTTCCGTGCACAACGGGTGCTTCCAAATATTTTGCTATCTCTGTCCTCCAAGAAAACAAGAGGCAAAAATGTGTTTATACGTAAATGGGAACCATATTGCAGCTTTGAAAATAGCGTGCGCGCTTCATCAGATACTTTTTTTACCAGACTTGTTTGATATTAATTTGCCGACGAGATCTCGAGCGAACAATCTCGTCTCGACGAGAATATCTTTGTCGAGATCGAACTTTACTCTCGTCCCGACGAGAATATCTTTGTCGAGACCGAATTTTACTCTCGTCTCGATTCTCGAGTCGAGACCAAAACAAGACTCTCGAGTTTGTCGAGATCTCGTGATGCCCTAGTATCAACGCAAACCTTTGCGTGAGTGTGAGTACAATTAAATTGAATGTGTTGGACTTTTCACGTTGATTTTCTGTGACAAAAAACTGGAGATATTACAGCTTCCATACGCTGTGTTACTCTTTGTATAAAGGAGTATGATAAAGTTGAATTGTACATTTTATATAAAAAAATCTGTACATTGCTTGCTTAGTGTTTCCAGAGGAGGAAATATTTTAAGATTTTTTTTTTCTGATTAATCTTAATATATTTAAATTAATTTTTATGAAATTGCCTATTTGGTCAAAGGAAGCAGTGCTTCCTTTGCTTCCAAAGAAGAACCACCACTGATACTGAGGTATATCCAGACACATGACCGCCATCTAAGTCAATATCAACTATGTAATAAAATTTGGGTTTCACTCAATGCAAAAGCGCAGATGACATACAACAACAAAAAAGTTGTGTGAACCCACGAATATAACAAAAATCAAAACAAAATATTTTGTATTGAGGTTTCACTTTCGTAATGTTGCGATTTCAGTTACAGACGATTAGGCCGTAGATGTAGATATTAGCTGTGTTCCTTTTTTACTTTTTAGTACTTGCGAGCAGAGCAGAAAAGGAACGCAAAATTTGTTGATTTGAGTAAAACCTAACCTAACATTTTTGATGTTATTTCATTTGTATACTAATAAAAGGTTAGAATAATAATTTACAACATAATTTAAATTAATGCGATATTTTTATTTATTTTATTTATAAATTTATTATTTTTATTTTTATTAGACGTTTTTATATGAAAAAAGGTCAAAACAATCAAAAGCTATGTGTGGGGTGATAGGGTAATTAAAATAATTCACAATAGACTCTAAATAGTAGAGGGAAATTAAACAAAAAAAAGCGTAGTTATGATGTAGCTGGGAAGTTGGATTTTTTGTTTTTTTCTTTACATATGTTAAGATAAAGTGAAAAAATAATTTCTGCAAAATCGGTCCTGTGCTGCACGAAAAAATTGCATAATTGATGCATTTTGAGTTCATTGCTACACTATTTTTTTAATTTCTCCAGTTCTGTTGGTCGTAGAAAAATAAAAAAAATTGAAAAATACTCGTGAATGAATAGACTATCGAACTGATTCGGTATAAATACTTCAAAAAAGGATCCTAATCTCAAAAAAGCAAAATGTATGAAATTTTGTTTTATTTTACTAAAAATGTAATAAATAACGGCAAAAAGGTCGGATTTTGATAAAAATTGGAGAAAAGATGTACTCTGATGCTATAAACATGTGGTTGAAAGTTCAAAAAAAAAATTCGATTTTTACGGCAATAATTGGCAGTTTTCGAAAAAAAATTATAAATGCCGTACGGTAAAATATTTTTTTTTTAAATTGTAGGTTTTTTATGGACTTTCTTGCGAGCATACGCAATTCGTTACTTTATTTAAAATGTTAATTTTAGGACTTTGAAAAAAATAAAAAATTTCAATTTTTCAATTTTTTGCCTTTTTTTTCATAGTTGGCAAGTAGCCGTAACTTCAAAAGGGTTAAGTTTTCGAAAAAATGACACAAGGCTTCTTTGTAGGCAATAACGTTTCGTATTGACTGACTAAAATTTTTTTTCGAAAAAACCAGTTTTTGAGTGATGTTTTCGCCAATAAGTGATTTTTGGAAACTTTGACCTTGAATAACTTTGAAAGGGTTAATCAGGGCAACATCTTTGTAAGAACTAAAGTTGTAGAGAATTTCATTGTCAGCATTTAAGGCCTTTGTACGGGGCTGTACGACCTATAGAAACCGAGATACAAGGAAAACACCGGAAAACCGCTATATTTCCGGCGGCCATTTTTTTTTTGTGATTCCGAAATTGTTTTCTTAAAAACTCCCACGGAAGCTGTGGACCAATTTTCAGCCATTTCCGATTTTTTTCTCCTTTAAATGCTAATTTCTTCGGACTATTTCTTAGTTGGCAAAAGGCAAAAAATTTAAAATTGAAATTTTTTAGTTTTTTCAAAGTCCTAAAATAGACACTTTAAATAAAGTAACGAAGTATTGCCGTATGCTTACAAGAAAGTACGTAAAAAAACCTACAATTTAAAAATAAAAAATTTTACCGTACGATGATTTGGCATAAAATGGCGGCATTTTTAAATTTTTTTCGAAACCTGCCAATTATTGCCGTAAAAAGCGAAATTTTTTTTTGAAATTTCAACCACGTATTTATAGCATCAAAGTACATCTTTTCTCCAAATGTGATCAAAATCCGACCTTTTTCCCGTTATTTATTGCATTTTTAGTAAAATAAAACAAAATTTCATACATTTTGGTTTTTTGAGTTTAGGATCCTTTTTTGAAGTATTTAGACCCAATCAGTTCGAAAGTCTATTCGTTCACGAGTATTTTTCAATTTTTTTTTCTACGACCAACAGAACTGGAGAAATTAAAAAAATAGTGTAGCAATGCACTCAAAATGCATCAATTATGCAATTTTTTCGTGCAGCACAGGACCGATTTTGCAGAAATTTTTTTTTTCGCTTTATCTTAACATATGTAAAGTAAAGAAACAAAAAAATCCAAATTCCCAACTACATCACTATCATATGACAATTTCCCTCTACTAAAATGGGAGCTTTCCTCTAGCGGATTTTAATTGCGTAACTAAAAGTGTTAGCTACTCGTATGTTAGAGCAAGTGTAGCTGCGAGTGCTCACGAGTAAAAAATAGTAAAAATTAGCAGAAAAGGAACGCAGCTATTGTCAACCGTTCGTTAAAGGCTGTAATGAGACCGACCAAGACTTCTATTAGGGCTGGAATCGTTCTATATCAAGTTCCATACGTTGTTGTTGCAAATTTATGTAGGAGGCATTTATAGGTTGTCTTTTGAGTCCGCAATTAATACTGTGCCATCAACATACAATTATTGTATTTCTTGGACATATTCTGTATCGTCTGGTTTTGAGGTCTTCAATGGCTTTTAATTTGTGTAGGCGTACTGCCTTAATTTACAATAAATTTTTAATTGTAACTTAAGAATTGAAAATCATCTAAAAACATTCCAAAACTTTGAGTTTGTATTTTTATATGTAGAAATTTGTATTTGTCACTTCTTGGAATATCTTTACTTACACCCACCATGTTTTTTCGGCCCGACTTGTCCCTACAATACCAATTTCACAATCTAGAAAAATCTTAACCCACTTCTTTCTGAAACTTTATCTAAAAGAAAGCGTGCCAACATATAAAAATCGATTTGTTGTATCATCACTATTCATTACCCCAAGCAATAACAACTGCAGATATTATCCCACTATACAATCGCATTATAATAAATTCCCCACGACGACGACGACTCTAAACTGCGTCAAATTCAAATGATTCACTACCTTCCGAAAACTTCCAACTATCCTAGATTCAAAATTCCAAGGATATATCCCAGATATGTATAAGAAGAAGGAATCCTCCATATATGAGTCCCATATAGTGCTCTGCCTCCTAAGTGTCTGCCTCGTTCGCAATTACTAAGATCAAGACATCTAAAGAATTTGTCCTCGAAACACACAAGACAAATAGGCGGCATCAAGCTGGTATTCTAGCACCAATTCCGGAAAAAAGGATGAATTTTTTTTTTTGTTTTGGCATTTGTTAGTTAAACTTGGTCCAATTCATTTGGCCATAATCCTTGAAATGGCAGGATACACAGTATATATATAGGTTGCTGCATAATGGGAGGGGAAGGGGAGGAGTGTGGAAAGGAAAATGTTATTTTTCTCGACATCAGATTAAAAGGTTTACACATAGCTTTTGATTTTTCACAAGAGGGTTTTATTTATCGTTATCCTTCATATCCTCAGGTTACTCTCGGTCCCCCCCCCCGCCCAGTTTGCGTAGCTGACCAAAAATCCTGTCCTTCAAATTCATCAGGTGCCCCAGAATGCCTTCAATCATGGCCAGGTGAAAAGAAATAAGCTCAGATTACAAAAACCTAAAGCTAGCCCAAAGGCATGTAATCAAAGTCCACGTCCAGCTGGGAACGTTACATGGAACATGAAGAGCCGAAGAAGGGAGGCGGGGGCTAGGGGCTGCGACAGGCAAAGGTACAAGGGTAACGCAATCCCGCATAAGCCTGTGTTTGTTGCACGTCTGTGTTTAACGAACTGTGTAAATGTGGAAACCAAATAAGTTTAACACATGCTCATGTAAGGACATTAGGGGATGGCTTTTATTCTTTATATTATCTGAAACAAAAGCTTCCACCCCCTGCCACCAGGAGGAGGGGAGGGGGGTATGGTAGTACCAAGTAAATTGCCAAAGGGGGAGAAACTTTTATGGATCATATAGGGTATGAGGGCAAGGACTATGAAGTAAGGACGGGTGGGGGTGTGTAGGTACCAGGAAGTGGTTAAGCTTTATGGGCCACAAAATGTCGTTGTTTGTTAGGGGCGGTCAAGGGAAACTAGCAAAAATTTTTGCCTGTTCCTTCAGTGGTGAATAACTGTATACTTCAAGGATAGCCAAAAAACCTCTAAAAGTCAACGAACTATTCGCATTGCTCCTCCACTCAGGCATGTCTGAATGGGAAAAGGGTAGAATCCTTGAATGTCGTCGCTGCTGGCTGTGCTACTGCTGCTATTTTGCAAGTTTCTCCCTTTTCTTTTTTTATAACCTTGGACTTCGATTGCTGTCATCGACGTCATTGTGCGACGAGGGTTTTTAGGGAATGGCAGTAAATTTGTGACTCAGAGAGAGATTATGGATTTTTTTTTACGATTTTATTTTTATTTTATTTTATTTTTTTGTCCTCTTGCGGATTTTATTGCCTTAGTTAAGGATTTTGTGAAAAGGGCCTTTTTCCTTGCTTCTTGAGAACTGGGTGCCGCCGTCATCATATATATGTAAGTGGTAAAGTTTGAAATTCACTTGCAATGGAGTGCGAAGTTTTTCGCTAGAGTTTGTTTTCATTGCGTTTTCTTTTATTTTTTATTTTTTTTTTGATGGATGTCATATTCCTTTCAGAGATTCTACTAGTGATCAAGTCGGTGGCTTATTTGAGACAACGTGACTAGAATAGCCCCAACTGAAAGGCTAAGATTCGTATTTTTTTGTCTCGTATATCTCTTCTGGCGAATAATCGACTACTGAATACGCAACTTAAGTTAAGGGGCGGTGGTTGGAATGATCAAATTTTTGGGCTACAGACGATAGAAGTCAAGAGAAATATTTCCTAAATCCTTAAATCTACTCTAAATATTGCACAGATTTATTATTTTGTGTTATGAATGCATCAAATGATACTACATTGTTATTATGCATGTCATCGTCTGAAAAAAAAATATTTACAGTAGTGGGAGTTGGGAGTGGGACTCAGTAAATTCTTCTGATACTAGAAAGAAGTTCGGATATATTTCTCTTTTTTGGCTAAGGATCTTGTTTTGAATTCTTTTTATGTAAAAGGCTACAGCTTAGAGGTAACCCTTTTTGTTCTGTCGACTATGCTATCATTGAGGAAGAACACACGATTATTCCTTCAACTCTTATCGAACCGGTTTTTTAGGTGGAAGAAGAACATCTTCAAAAAAAAATATTTTGTCGTAAAAAATAACGAAATGTGTGTATGAAATCATCACTCCTTTTCAATATTGCTCTCTGAGCTATGCCATTGGCAAACTAGAAAGAGAAGTCAGTATATTCAACAAGCCAAGGTAAATAATAGCTTATGCCGATGATATAGCAATTGTTTCAAGGAACTAAAGGAGTATGGTGAAAGCATTTTGTGAAACTTGAAATCGAAACGAGCAAGGTTGACTTCAAAATCAATGAGGGGAAAACTAAGTCCCTTAAACTTGCCTTGCCTGAGAATATACACGGATATTATGGCTTCGAAGACGTTTCAAGGCTCAGATACCTTGGAGCAGTGATACCCAGTGACATCTCCATATATGACAAACTTCAGGTGCGAATTCGAAAATTCGGCTGGTCAGGCAATTAGGGGTCATCCATAAATTACGTGAGGCGTTTAGGGGGGGCGAGCCGAATCTCACCAAATCTCGGAGGTCTCGGCAAATATCACGTAATTTTTTTTCCGCAAGAAACAGTGTAAAATTGCGAGAAAACTGGGTCAAATTAATAGTACAAGTAAATTAAGCCGTAAAAAGCGATATAGCGGAAATAATTAGGTACAGGCTGAAAATTGGCAGAGAGTTTCCTTTTAGGGTTCTTAAGGGGTTATAAAGCCTACCGATTTTCTACACCCACTTTTAGGGGGTTTTTGGCCTCAAAATGTGTATTTTCGATTTTTCTGCAATTATTTTGCATTATTTGTTAATATCTTTTTGTTTTGTTCATTTTTAAGTACAATATCTGTAAATGAGAAAATCTTTAAAATCGTCTTTTTGGATCTGCACTTATCATTCACGAAAATCTTGGTGCAGTCTCAGATGAACATGGTGAAAGGTTTTATCAATACATATTGCACATAGAGAAGGAATAATGAATCCATTACATAAAAAGTATACGTGTTACTATCCTACTATATTTGGACTCAACAGCAATTGAATGTAAAAATTTAGCTAATGCCGTTTACACTGTATTTGTTCACTGTTTCAAATACCATCCAACTGGAACATCTAAAAAAGTAATGAAAATATTTTAAATATCTGGGAATGAAGAGTGTATGGCGTGATGAAAAATTCTTATCATTTTATACAATGGCCTGGGAAAAACTGGGAATGTAACGTATGCATTGAATTATACGAGGCGACATAATTAGTCATCTAAGCATCTTACAGGATTCGAATTTTGAATCGACGACCGTCTGCTCTGACATACTAGAGGCCAAGATAGATTTTGAAAACCTTTTGTTATCAATATTGAGAGCTGTGAAGAATGAAAGTCTAACAGATCCGTATTTTTTGAATCTATATCCTGGTGTACAGGTGGCCCAATTTGAGAAGCTGACTGTGACTTCAGTAGGTATGGCGCCACCTTGGAGTGAGAACTTTTTTAGGACCGTGGGAACTAGGTCACGGAACTAGGTCATGGTCACACCCACGCTACAAATACACGAGAATGAAATTTTTCTGTTCTCTTGTTAAGAAACCATTATCTCTGTAAGGCATCATGAGATTGATTTCCAAAGGATAGGCAGAATCGTCTGCTAAGTGGTAATCTACAGGTATTGTAGTTTATATTGGCTGCATGCCGAGTTGGTACTGTGATGATTTTATGGTACTGTTCTTCAACACAAATTATGTTTTTTTAAATCCAACGCAATCAAGCACAGATTAAACATATTTACACTACAAATACGCACAATAGTGTAAACACAAGAAATTTTTTAAAAATTGAAAAAGCTCACGTGAGATTGGGGGGAGGGGGTCGAGCCAAATCTCACGACATCTCACCAAGGGGGGGGGGGTCGAAAAATCGCCAAAAACGCCTCACGTAATTTATGGATGCCCCCTAGCAGTCAATGGTGCTCGCTATCGTGACATTATAATCCAGTTTTTGTCCCTAAATTACATGATATGAATGTGGATGACATGTAGTTTCAACAAGATGTTGCCACATGCCTTACAGCCCGAGAAATAATTCAATGACAGCATTAGTCGTTTTCTGGTCGTGTAATTTTTCGTTTGAGTGGTCACAAGAAAAAGACCAGTGCCAGAAGGTCTCTCACTGAAGAAGGCCGAATCTGACCGGGGCTCAAAAGCTCCCTGATAATCGTTCTTCATCTAAGCCAGATCAGAGCCGGCAATTCACAGAGAACATATGCCTAGTCGCCTTGAATGCAGAGTCGGCATTCTATCCGCTAAAACAGCCCGTCCCGTGTTGTGGTTGTGAAGATGGTATCGATGGTATCCAGTCAGGTATCCCACTGATACGCCCCTTAAGGCAAAGGCTCTTATACCGATGTCCAAAAGATTTGATTCAGTCCCTTAACCCAGGTCTCCATAAAGAACTTGTAGATGGACGATGAGATGCCACAGTCTTTCAGACCCCTCCCTCGCAAGCTTGTCCTCAACTTCATCGCCCTTGATTCCCCAGGGGCCGAGGACTCAACATAGCGTGTCCTTATTTTTCCTAGCCAGCCGCTGGAGTACAAAGTTCTTTCTCAAGGTTGAGCCCAGCGCAGGTCTGAATGGCATGTCAGTTCAGTTTGGAAAGCAGAGAGCAAACTTCCCATTGCAACTGAGACTTTGGGGTTAGCTCCTATGACACTTGTACCATGTTCCCTTTTTAACCTATCGGTAAACCAGTAACAGTTTCTTAGACCACTTCGAAGGATCAGTTCCTTGCACTCGTAGTACATTGACCCTTGTTTGTGGTCATATTTCGGACGGATTTTTTTCATTAAGTACGTCAATTGTTTGTGGATAGTTAGAGTAACAACAGTCTCTAACATCTCCTAATAAAGAAAAGTCCATCGACGTTGACTGACTGTCAAAATAACACGCACTTCACAAAAGAACCCAACAGATGGCCCACCATATACTATCACGATAGAACGTTGGGATGGGTGATTGAACAGGAGAGGTGGCTTCCTCGCTTGTTATGCATACAGGCGATGACAGGAGAAAACACAGGATATTGCTTTAAAGAGTGAGGGTGAGAAAAAAGGTATGTTTTTTATGTGGGTCAATGGGAAAGACGCAAAACCATGCCGCGAAGTGAATTTCAATGACAATGCATCTGACATCCATAACTAATATCCGTATACCAAAAGCAGTGACAAGGCACAATGAAATCACAATTGTGTGCGGTCACAATTTTCACAATCCGTAGTACCTATAAAAGGTGACTCCTAAGCTTGGTATTTTCATATAAAAAAAACATTTCAACGGCTATCAAAATTGTGACTGTATAAATATCAGGTCACAAGAGTACAAAGAGCAGGTTTCTAGCCTTCGTAATTATTCTCACAAACTCGACACACAGCCAGCTCGACACTCTGCCTTACTGCTTCTATATTTTCTGGAGTTCGTTGGCTACGTTGTCTTTGCTTTATCTCATTACACCAATACAAATTCACCATTTGAGGTGAAATTATTTAAGATTTTTCTTAATAGTAGGGAGCTGGCACTCGAAAAAATCGTGTCGTCCCAACCTTCTGCCGTTTGGTATAATAAGCTTTTCATGTAATTTCAAGCATTTTTTATAATATGACATTTTTGGGGGAAGTGGACCCATCTCGAGTTAGGGGTTTGGGGGGTAAAAAAGGGGTTAAAATTGAAAAAAAATCTTTTAAGGCTAAATAACCGTTTAATACTAGTCGCAGATATTTTTGACCATTTGCACCCTCCCCAAGCCACCCCTAGCTGAAGTTGCCATTTGACCCTTACATCCCAGCAAATGGTCAAAAATGTCTGCCACTTGTATTTAACGGTTATTTGGCCCTAAAATAGCCTACATACGCAGCGGCAGATATTTTTTTCAATTTTAAACCCTTTTTTACCCCCCAAACACCCTAAGTCTAGATGGGTCCACTTCCCGCAAAAATGTCATATTATAAAAAATGCTTGAAATTACCTGAAAAGCTGATATACCAAACGGCAGAAGGTTGGGACGACACGATTTTTTCGAGTGCCAGTTCCCCTAATATAAGGCTTAGAATACCAAACGACTTGGTAGTCACAAGAATAGTCTTAAACTCTTAATGACAAACACGAGTCTCAAAATCATGTGATTTATGACTGGTCACAATATAGAATAGGGGGTAAAAATGTTATACCTATTAGTGCAAATGGAAACTCAACGTTTTCCAATAGATGGCGCCAGCAGTAAATTGCGGGGTAAAAATGACAGATCAGAAACTTCAAATAATAAGCTAGGCATCTGTCAACAACTCCTTGTCATTATATTTGTGAATTTTTATATCCTTGTCATATATTTTTTTGTGTCTTAAAATGTCGAATTTTGAGTCAAATAAGCGTCATTTGCGTAAAGTTTTGCCATCAATTCGGAAAAAAACTGTGGCTGAGCCAAGTTGAATAATTTTAAGAAACTTCTAGTGAGGGTTCTTTTAGTGAAAGAACGTGTCACGAATGGTTTCAACGCTACAAAAGTTGTGATTTTGGTATGGAAGATAAGGAGCATTCGGAACTGGTGAAAAAGTTTGAAGACGCAGAATTGGAAGCATTAGTGGATGAAGATCCATGTCAAAGCAACAATTTTCAGATTCATTGGGTGTGACTTAACATTCCAAGTCGTTTGAAATCCTAGGAAATGATCCAAAAGAAAGGAAATTGGGTATCATACGAGTTGAAGCCGAGAGACGTGGAATATCGTTTTTCTCCTGCAAACAGCTGTTCCGTCCGACAAGAAACCGCTTCTGCAAAGAAGGGAGGGTTTTTTTTGCTTCGTATTGTAACACGCGATAAAAGGGGAAAAAAGTCATAAATGCATCAACAACCAAGCCATAGCTCGAAGCGCATGCTCTTTATCTGGTGGGACCAGTTCGGCGTGATATAGTAAGCGTCAAAATTGAGTCAACACCTATAAAATTTTCCAAAATAACACCAAAATTGTTGTATTTTTTGGCGAATTGTAAACGTTTTATTTTATTTACTTTTGAAATTCAAGGTTTTTTTCGAGGAACTCTACCATCTGTCATGGTTTGGGGGTGCATGGCAGCGGCAGGTGATGAAATATAAAATTTTTAGGTGTTGACTCACTTTTGACGCTCACTGTATATTATGAGCTTCTGCGACCGGGTGAAATCATCTCAGGAGTTCGCTATCGAACATAACTAATGCATGTGTGCCGAGCATTGGAGGAACAATGGCCATACTTCGAGCAACGACATGACAAACCGATTTTGCAGCATGAAAAGCTCGACCCTGCGTTGCTAATGTCGTTATAACTTATCTGGAAACACTGAATTGGGACGTCCTACTCCACCGCCCATTTTCTTCAGACATCGCCATTTTTGACTACCAGCTGTTCCAATCGATGACGCATGGCTTGGCTCAACGGCTCTTCCCTTGTTACAGACAGACCAAAAATTGGGTCGATTTGTGGAGCGCCTCAAAAAACAAGCGCGGAGTCCGTATGCTGCTAGAAGATGGGAAAAGGTTGTTGGTAGTGATGGACAATGAACTTACAGCTAAAAGCTAGATCATATCTAAAAAAGCTGCGGCCATAAAAAATATATAACCTAACAAATTTTCAACATAGGGTGATGAGACACGAACCAATGTATTGATCAATTCGAACTGTCAATTGTCAGTTTAAAGGCCGAGAGATGGTCCCCAATCGCGCAAAACCTCACTTCGATCCGTCAGGGCCCCGTAGACAATCAATAATATTGTCAATACCCCTCTCAATAATATTGACATGGCGCATTGAAAGGGCATATTGAACGTTTACCAGGGGCTCAAACGCATTGTCAATTCATTGAAACGTATTGATAGAAATTTTGATTAAAGCCCATTGATGCGGGCATTGACGTTTACAAGGTTTATTGGTCAATATTTTGTTAGTCTCAACTCGGACGTCATACAGGTAAATTGTCTGACGCACAGAAAGAAAATTCCGACGCGAAACAAGAGCTTACGATGTTGTTAATGACCCCTATTGCGGCTGTCGAGTCGACTAGCAATCGACCCGACAATCTCTAGTCGAAGCTATTTTGATTTTGTATTGCGTAAGAGAATCGACTTGAACAAACAGGAAAAGCATAGTTATCGACTTTAAATGTCGATAAAATCGACAAATATTTCGCATTGTCGATATTCGCTAAACGGATTCAGTCATCATTTTAGAATCGATTATCGACTCGACAATCACAATAGGAGCGATAACTAATAAGTCGCCGTATTGATAGCTAGATTGACAAGATTATTGAAGCGTATTGACAGAAGCTTCAATATTATTGTCAATACATATTGACAATATTATTGGTCGTCTACGGGGCCCTAAAGCTGACTATTGACAGTTGAAATTGATCAATGAATTGACTGATGTATCATCACCCACAGATCATCAGCTTTAAGAAACAAATAACAAATTAGTCATTCAACAATCAAAATAATCAACTCTAACCCAAAATTTTTGTATTTTTGTTTTTTTTTAAGAAATTTTTCCGTATCTAATCTGAAAATCCCAAAAATAAATATACAAAAGAGGTATCGAGTTTAATTAGTTCGTTAACAAATCTCTATTCAACATTGTTAACAAGCCCTGCATTAGTAATTCAATTAAAATTTACAAGGGACGTGGCATTTTCCCTCCAATCTGTGTAAATGTAATTATTTATACAATAACCGATGAAAACTCTCTCTCTCTCTCTCTTGGCCCCAGAAACTCAAAAGGGGCCTAATGATCAATTAAGAGGCAAAACTTTAAAGTGTTTTCGCCCGGTAGATTCCTGCGTGATTCCATCTATAATAATAATAATAATAGCAGAGAGAAAGAGATAGAGATATATAGAGAGAGAGAATGAATAACAAGGAGCCACCAGTCAAGGACTACAACAGAGATATGATAGGTTGTACTTTTGGTTCAAGCTCGAATTGTCTATGGGTGAAAAATCATAAAACAGGAAATTGCAATCCTCTCCTTCAGGGATATTGTTTAACTACGGATGTAATTGCCCACAAAGAAACTGTGCCATTCAAGACCAATTGGAAAATCTTTTGGCCACTACCCAGCCCTCGACCCACCCCCTTACAAACCGTTTTATTTTATCTGATTTGTATTTTACCGTACAGTTGGTGTAAAATGGTGATATTACTTTATGGGCATGAAAGAGTATTATCCTTAATCACTAATGTCTACAATACCTTTTTGGAAAATGGCCCAGTTTTGAGGGTTGCTTCCATACAGCTTAAGGTTTTGTTCTTGATGCCAATCCAAAATTAAAATCCATTATAATTTAACAGCTAAATTGGAGGAGCTTAATCATCCCCATGGAGCTATCAGCCTCTTAAAAGGAGGAGGTGCGAATGACTTAAGAACTTATTTCCTTCTTAAGACGTTACTGAATGGTTTTTATACACACTTTTTTTATTTTTTTTTTTAAAAAAATAAAGATATGCACAAAAAGGATATTTTTTTTTGATAATTTAAATTTCTCTTATTTTTTTAGAATGCACAAAATTCGCGGTTTTTTTTCTTCACCAACAAAAAAAAAATATAGCAATAATTTTTGTTTAAACTTGTAAATTCGAAGGAACACTGAAAGGATTCAACAATTGCATTTGACAAACAGTACACGAATTTTGAAATTTTTGTAAAGGACCAACAACAATTCACAATATTACAAACAAACAAAAAAATCAAAAAGAAACCATCCACTGACGAAACGGTTTTAATAATGTAAAATAACCTTTCCGACCTTTAAATAATCATCAAGGATCATCAAGGATACAACAACATAACACCACAATATTTTCCCTTGAATAAAATTCCTCCACAGAGACAAGGTTGCGATGAAAGTCTACTAAGAACTGAGCTTAAGCTTTTGTGTCCTTTAAAACAGAATAAGAAACAGCTTCAAAAAAGGATATTCATTATATACGAAAGAGACAACAATATAACTGTATTAGTGTTATAAAAGGAAACAACTAGATTTTCTATATTTAAAAAAAAAATAAATTTCCCATACTTGACACTGGAAATGGGTTAAGTACGTTTGGGAAATATTTCAATTCCAGGACGCTTTTATATCGGCTCCAGCAACAGGTGTCATGATAAGAAAAAGGAGCTTTCACTGTTGGTGGTACAAAAGTACAAAAACAAAAACAATGCTTCTTCTTATAGGGACAGATATAAAATGGTTACGATGTATTCATCGAGAGGAAAAGCTCTGAATTATGTTAATTGAAATTCGTCCCGGCGTTTAAGTGACTAATGGATGACATCCTTTGAGGCGGCATTCTTAAGTAATTTAAAGGAGTTTTTATACAGAAAAAGAAAGGGATGATAATTTGCGAATTTGTGTGTGGGAGCGAATTTTGCTACGACGACGACGACGACTAAAAAAGGATGTGTAGGAAAAAGGTTTTGCAGATGAGTGGGGGATGGAGTAGGGGGACATACCCCATCCAACACCAAAGTCGTTATTGACTTCTGTGTATATATATGCAAAGTGATAAAATTTTCAAAGTGATGCAAGAGGCGAAGGAGCGCAAGTAAAAGGAGAAGAAAAAAAGGGGATTTTTTTCCATGAAGAACTAGGTCAAGATGTAGGTCATTCACCTGAAAAATTTCCTCTCTAGATTTTTTTTTTTTTTGCATTTCTCTGAGGAAACAAAAGGATTTTTTTTAGGGGGTGTAGAAGCTTGCGGTCAGTAAATTTCATGTAAAAAGCATCTGTTGTCGGCGATTGTGCTTTTTGACATTAAAATTTATTTACGATGATTTGGTGGAAATTGCTAAAGTTTTTATATTATTTCGGGTTTTTTTTGTTTTTTAAACGGGTCACAAATAAAATTTTATTTTTTCTAAGAAATAATGTGTGTAAAAAATAAAAATTTATTCTTAACGGTATTTTAAATATGGCATTCATTCATAATCGCTTTGCATGAAATTTAGGCTGGTTTTACTAAATAATTTAAAGATTAACACTTTTAATCTCCTACTTCGAGATATTAAAAAAAAATATAAATTTGTTCGATCTCTTCCTTGAGACCGAACCACAAATTCTATTAAATAAAACAAGGAGAAAAATGTTCACTGATAATAATAAGTTTATTAATTTACTTTCACAAGTTTGTCCTTTTAACTTAATTCACTTATGCCCGGTTTCACAGTGTTCACTTAAGCTTTCGCTCAGCCTTGAGCTTTCGCTCAACTCATTTTACTGTTTCACAGTAGTGGTTCAACTGTTGAACTTGGTTCAAAATTGGTTTGAACTGAGCGACTAAATTTGGGCACTTAAGCTAAAGCTCAGGATATAAGGGAGAGTAATGTCATTAATTCTAGAGAAATCACAGTGAACTTGTGTTTATTTATTGATTTTCATTATAAGTTTGAAGTTTGATTTTTGAATTGCAAAGAGAAGAGAGCATTCTATTACAAAGCATGCCGTAAAGAGTGCGGATAGAAGGCTGCTGTGTAACTCTAAAGATGGAAAGATTATTTCTTGCCGCTTTGAATGCTTCATTTTCACAGGAACCTGGAGAAAACTTATCAATGCGCAGCAAATAAGAATCACGACACGTGCATCATCTCAGACAGAAATAGCAACCGCAATTCTTGCAATGGCTAATGTTGCCAGAATTGCTAAAAACCGACTTAAGCTTAATAGCAGACGCGATACATGCACGCCTGGAAATAGCCCGGAACAGCTGTACCATTCCGGAGGATTGGTCAGAAGGTGTCATAATCAAACGGAGGGGGGGGGGGGGTACCAAACGCTTAGAAGCGAGCTGGATTCAGAAAGGGCCGCTCTTGCATATACCATATGAACACCTTGAGAATCATAGTGGACCAGTTTCCTGGATTACGATCCCCCTTTCTCCTGACAAAATAGAGATATTGACAAACGCTCCATATAACAATTCCAAATGCAGAGCTCCCCACAATGGAAAATTATCCGAAACTTTGAGGTGAGCTCAGGAGTACGATAAGGATGTCTACTTTCGTCGTACTCGTTCTTATAGTAATAAGGGACCATATCTTTTCAAAAATCCTTACAACTAAAGATAAAAAACTAGAAAAATCACACAATTTATCAATCAAAAGCAAAAATTTCCCCAACTAATTCAACCCCAGTGGCCTGCAAAATTCAGTGAACTAAGTTCAGCTGAACTGAGCACAAAAACAAACTGTGAAACAGTTTTGACTTGAGCTAAAGCTCAAAAGTACTGCTCAGGTTCAGCTGAGCGAAAGCTCAAATCGACACTGTGAAACCGGGCATTAGTGTATTGTAATAACTAGGATATTAATAGGGATATCCTTTAATATTTGATGTCAAGATCGACAAAGGAAACTTGGAGAGACCGGACCGACGCGATCGAGAATAATGTAAGAACTGAATTTAGATTAATTAATATTTCCCATCAACCCTTGGGTGCATTGATTTATTTGAATCAGTTCACACGCTTAACAAGTTCACACGTCCGTGCACCTGCAGTTCCTAGAACACGGGATGTCAACGAGACGCGGGCTTGCAAAAAGTAACTTGTGAAATCGTGTGAACCAGGGTCGCGACATTATGGCGAAATTGCATGGGATTTGTATTTCTCAAGGTTTAATATCCTATGGGATAATATATTTATAATATGCTTTTCTTAGGAGGTACAACTGTAACAATTAACCTCTGAACTATTGTGGTTTGTGTCGTTCATACAAAAACCGAACGATCCCCTAGGTAGACTTTGGTCTAATTTCACATACCCGGTTATGATTAGGTTGAAAAGTTGAGTCGAGGTTGAGTTGAAATTTCGACCACCGTATATGATTCCGAGTTGAGTTCACTTTGGGTTGAAATCGAGTTGAACTGACATCAAAACATAACATCTTTTTGTTAATTCTTTTTCTATATTTCTGACTTCCTATACAGTTTTCCATCAAAATGATGAAGGGAATTTTGTTGCTGCATTATTTCTAGCATAGTTTTTGTTTCCTGATGCTCCCAAACATTTCTTTTAGCCATTGTCAAAATTAAATTTCCACTATTTTTACATATACAGTTAATATAAAATAATTAACGCGCTACAAAAACACCGAACACAAAACTAACGCCGAAGGCAGAGTTCACGGATGGTAAACAAACAAAACAAATGTCACTTCAACCCAATTTCAACTCAACCAGCGTTTATGAGGCGAAATATCAACTCGACCCAGGTAGGAGAGCTGAGTTGGATTGAGTGGACCCAGTTTCAACTCGATCCGCGTTTATGACTGGGTTCAACCTGGGTTGAACCTAGGTTGAACCTAGTCATAAACGGGGTAACAGTTTACAGCAGAGATCATGTAGCAAAACAGTACGCCACCGATGTAAATCTAAAACGAAACAGTATGCCACCGCTGTACGCAAAAGACGAAACAGAACGCCACGCTGTAAAAACAATACCAAACAGAAAAGCAACGCGCGGTAAGGCACAGATATAAAAGGTCGATGCTTGCCTGCTGAGGGAAGTTGCAATTAGACAGTGGAAGTATTGATTCCACTGCCTGATGAATGGACAGAACCATAGAAGAGTTGATCCTATGGTATACAGAAAAACCATTAAAACAACAAATCACAGGAGAGTTGATCCAGTGGTACACCGACAAATATAACACTAACGAAACGGGTTACCACTCAACAAACTGACACGGAGTAGACACCACTTCAAGAACACGGCACACGGCTCAATACTTTTTACTTTATTTTAAAAAGTTTTTAGAAAATTCCTATAGTTGGACTGATGGACCTTCTTGGTTGTCCCAAAGCAATAACGAGTTGCCTAAGAAAATTCCTTCAAATTCAATAATTTTGACGTTCAATCCCATCCTAGATGAGAATGATATTTTGTGTGTGTGGTCAGCCAAATGGATAGCGATTATGAACCAATATATCCAGTCATTTTGCCAAGATCTCAGCTATATGTTGTCGTACTTGATGTCCATCATCGGACTCTACATGAGGGAATCAATGAAGGCGAAGCTAAGGGGGAAAATGTTGTGTGCCACGATCTCGACAGCTCATCGAAACTATTTTACGAAGTTGCGGCTTATATCTCGACTGTTTTGTTAGCTCGCTGAGCAGCCGAATCAGGACATAATGCAGGCAAATGGGATGAACGGCTCCAACGACAACTAAGAGCAGTCTTAATTCAAGGGACAACACTCTTCATTGGGGTGAAGACTTGATCTTGGTTATGTTAAGTATCCGAAAGGCAACCAAGACTGTCGATCTTGTTCGAAAACCTTCCGAACCTCCATATGAGGGTTCATACTACGTAAGTAATCAAACGATTAGGAAAACACTTCTTCGTCAAATTAAACGGTCTGGATTGGGGCAGCATTAGGGGCGTGTACTGCCGCCGATCTTCTACATTCGTAAATATAAGTGAAGATCACCAATCGCAAAATAAAATACACGGAGAAGGACCAACGGGCATAGTATGTAAGCTTCCCATTACCCCGCTGCCCACATTCTAAGCATGATCACACCAATTCCGTAGCCTTCATGGGTCGCTGATGGAAGCTGTTTCGTTTACACAGGTATATCACTGCAACAATATTGTATCTCGTTAGCTCCGATGGTTGTGTCACCAGCAAAGTTAGCTCAATATCTACTCAAGAAGCCTCAGACACCTAACCTATCCTGTTGTCTTCTATCGTTCCAATTGGGCTTATTTTTACACATTACAATATGACTTAAACGCCATGACCGATTGGTACTACAAAGGGTAATTCCTAATCCGGATTTTATCACTTTAAAGAAAAAAATAGAGCCAAAAAAGTTCGCAAAGGCGGACGAAACCTGATCGCCTACCTTTAAAACGCCAAAGTTGTCTTGAAAAATATTTATCTCGTACAATTTGGATTTGAGACTAATCGAAGAAACATGTGTGTACCGAGGAAGACTACACGGGCTCGCTACCAATGTAGGCAGGCTGATCTATTCCAGAGAGCATGTCTGCTCTAGAGGAGCACTATTAATAAGGAAAAGACTAGTCTGCCTTCCTCTTGCACAGTTCGTCACCAAAAAGTTGGTGCTAGCGAATGTAGAGCTGAGTCATTTGACGAAGGTATGCCCAGGCTTGTAAAGTGAGTGTAGTCTTCTCCAAGTTGTCCTTCTTGTATTGTGTCTGGGCCTGCTGGGACTAAGCCCAACGCTAAGTCCAATTTATTGATCTTATACTACATTAATACACAGCTCTTGTTGCAACAAGATCAATTTCTGGTCAACCCATAAATTATTGCAGAACTCTGTGCTGACTTTACGTTTGGTTCTTTTTTTGGTTTTGCCGCTTATTCTCGGTATTACATATGCACGCGGTTCATTAGTTTGTATTATTGGGTTTTATTTGCATTTTTAATTAGGTGTTATGTGAGCGCAGACTTGTATAAAGGGGGGGGGGCATAATGCTTTAAAGGCGAAAAAAAGGCATATTTTCATGATTTTTGTTAAAGGTATGAATAATATTTAATTATTTGTTACATATACACGTTATAGTCACCAGAAAAAAAATGCGTCTAAAAGGTAATATGTTTCCCGAGGTAACCACGAAGAGTTTTTTTTCGATTTTTTTATATTTGGCAGCATTGGGAAGTGAAAAACGCGATTTTCGCTAAAAAAAATTCGGTGAATTTGTTATTAAAAAATGGGAAAAAATGGTAAAAAAAACTCTTCGTGGTTACCTGTTGATTTATGTGTAGAATTAGTGTTTAAAAATTCAAAAGGATCGGTCAAGTAGATTTTGAGTCATGATGTTCACGGACTTCAAAAATGACGTTCGCGAGAAAATCGATTTAAAGTTTTTGTACTCGAAGCATGAGGGCCGGTCGCTTGAAACGCTGTATCGACACAATACTCTCGACATGTTGTACATTTAGGAAAAAAATAATAAAAATCCAAAAAAAAAATCTATAGCATTACCCACCCCCCTCCCTTTAATAGAGCTCCAAAAAGCGTTCGTTGGCAGGTGGAAGCAGCAGGATGCCGACACGTTCCAGCCTGTCGGTTATACCGGATTCTGATTCTAACTAAAATCACCTACTAGTCAACCCATTCTCCAGCAGAGAGGAAACACATTTTTCTACACAAGTTGTTCGTATTTATACAGGTTATACAGGTTTTTATGCGCCCCATGTTTTTATTTTAGTCTGTTAAAAGTCCCAGAATATTACTTAATTCGCTGACACAGCGACACAAAGTGCCCCTTGGCAAACGACATTAGAAGACAGCACTCCTACTATTCCAGAAGGTCCATGTTTGTGTTCTAATTATTTTCTAGTTTTTGGTACAGCAGATTTAAAATAAAACCATTTAACTTAAAAGTTTTTTTTACCTATTTTTATTATATTCTTTTTAGTCTTAATTCAGTCATTTTTGAATTTTACTTTTTACAAAATTCTGGTGAAGTGATTTGTTATGCATACCATATTTCCAGCGCCTTTTTGAATTTTCTAATTTTGACAACAAATTTATTATTTCCAACCTTAACCACACCCAAATAGCTATTTTCAGTGAAATCGAATCGTAATTGCCAAAATCGTACCGACATATTGGCGCCGCCATTTTGATTTTTTTTAAATTTTGCCCACAGATTCGTCATTTGTGACCTTAAAATCTCCCCGATACAGATTTTCAATGGATTCAGAACACATTTGCAAAATTCATCCGCCATTTTGAATTTTCAAATTTTGACCACAGAATCGTCATTTGTGGCCCTAAAAACCTCCCGATGCCGATTTTCAATGGATTCAGAACACATTTCCAAAATTCATCCGCCATATTGGCGCCGCCATTTTTAATTTTCAAATTTTGACCATAGAATCGTCATTTGTGGCCCTAAACCCCCCCCCCCGCGATACCGATTTTCCATGGAATTGGAACACAATTGAAGAATTCGTCCGCCATCTTGATCGGTTTAGTAGAAGTAGTTGAAAAAGCTGTCGCAAGATTTGAACCAAACAAATATACGAGGTCAAGCTAAATAAAATCATTAATATCTTGTTCATTGTTTTATTTTCCGAAATAATAACAGTAAATATTTTGTATTATATATTCAAACTAATTTCTGATTGAATAATTATAGTAAGTTTTAACCATTCAAAATCATTAGTAAAACAGTAAATAATTATCGCTTGTTATTGTACAGTTGTCATATAGCTTTATTATTATCTTGGCCAGTTTCACACGGGCAGACAAACAACCAAGAAAAATCTTCTGAAAAAGTCGGCCCGTGTAAAACTGACCTTTAGAAACTCGCGCTTAGGAGATAAATAGAAAACGGATTGGATTTCCCTCCATAGCCTCGGGGAACCCCTCACCAAGCAGCTACGAATCTTCTTATACCTACAAAAAGCCCAAACCTTCGCTTGGCTGATGAATCGTACATGAAATTTATTTCCCTTCATAGCCTCAGGATAAAAACCCCCTCACCCATCGACATCGTGAGCAGACATCAGCAAAAGAATGGGAGGTGAAATGCTTGCCCTCTATACCCCTTCGCCTATATTCTCCGTCACCGTCTCGCGTTGCGTCTCGCGTCTCGGTAAAAATTCACTCTTGTACCGGCTCAATGGAGCTCCTTGCTGGTGACAGCAAGGCTACTGCCATCGTGCTTGGGTAAACATAAAAAATTTAGAAGACTACATCCTCCCTAGTTTCCTAAATGTTTTTAGGGGATGCTAAACCGGCCACACGGTTTACGCTAGCTCGCCGGTGGGGGCGTGGGGTTGTGTGACCGGGACACTACACCTATGATTCACCACTTACCTATTGTTTAAAAGGGATATCTCTTCACATCATTCTTTTCCTAGGTTAGCCAAAGCGATTCATCGCTGGACGTTTCCATCGACCTGGTGGACCTGTAAATGTTCAACGCGACTTTGAGAGGACCCTGGAGAGAAAGCACAACCCAACCATCCTGGACAATTTATCCCCTTAGGTGGTCATGCCTATTAATACTAGAGGAGTTAAAGAAATTTACAACAAATATATTTTATAATAAGTACAGCCCAAAACAATATAATTAATCAACAACAAAATGAAGGTAAGTTTGCATCAAATATTAAATACATGTAAATCAAACAAAAATTAACCGTACAATATAGGTAATGTGGATGCAACCATCTATTACCACCTAATAAGAACTTCAATACAACAACGGAAGGGAAAAAAAAAACAATCGTCGCGCTGGTACCAGTCGAGGATTCCTTTGTTTCTTACAACACACAACACCCGATATTATTTTAGGGATAACAAAGTAAATTAAGGCAGTCTTATTATAATTAAGAGTGTAATAACGTGAAAATGTAACCATATGATAAAAATTTGAATATAATGATATTATAATTAAATGTTGAATGTGTTAAAAGAGTGTAATAACGTGAAAATGTAACCATATGATAAAAATTTGAATATAATGATATTATAATTAAATGTTGAATGTGTTAAAAGAGTGTAATAACGTGAAAATGTAACCATATGATAAAAATTTGAATATAATGATATTATAATTAAATGTTGAATGTGTTAAATATTATAAGTATTAATTATTTATTAGACAAAAAAAATTGGAGAACAGACCAAAACGAGCTTACTGCGAAAGATAATTTCTTTAGCCATGTGCCATTAGCCCAAGAATCAGTTCCACTGAGCCCGGTTTCAATCACTCCTATTTTTATACGCTTTATATTAGCTTCACCTGTATGTATGTATGTATGTATGTATGTATGTGTGTATGTATGTATGTAGACAAATCTTGCAACTTGATTTTGACCCACTTCCATATAACCGATCAACTTCAAATTTTGCCCATATGTAAAGCTGGCGTGACAATGCAATCTGACCATTTTGTAAAAAAATCAAGATGGCGGTTCCAAGATGGTGGCCGAATTTTGCAATCGTGCTCCCCGACCCCCGACATGGGTATCAAATGAAAGGGTATGACAAATAGAGTACAATTCGCGTCATTCCAAATTCAAAATGGCGGCCAACACAAAATGGCGGACTACCCTTTTCTTTACAACCCAATCGATATGGGTATCAAATGAAAGGATATGACAAGTACAATACTTTGCTGCGTGGCGTCATTCCAAATTCAAAATGGCGGCCAACACAAAATGGCGGACTACCTTTTTCTTTACAACCCACTCGGTATGGGTATCAAATGAAAGGATATGACAAGTAGAATACTGTGCTGCGTGGCGTCATTCCAAATTCAAAATGGCGGCCAACACATTTTAAAATTGTTACAAGGGTATGACAAGTAGAATACAATTAGCTGTATGGCTACACTCCATTTTCAAAATGGCGGCCAACACAAAATAGCGGCTTACCTTTTTCTTTACAGCGCCCTGGTACGGGTATCAAATGAAAGTATATGACGAATACATAACAGTAAGCTGTGTGACGTAATTTTAAATCTATTATGGCGGCCACAACAAAATGGCGGAAGATATATGATAGACTAAAAAGTAGAAAATAAAAAAAAATATAGTTTAAAAAAACTAAAAAATACGCTTTTATGTTAAAATGAACTAAAAATTAAAAAATAATTTTGAATGTAAAGTTTTTATTGCTCCAGCCAGTATATGGAAACAACCTACCTTTCGAAATGTAAAAAAAGCGTGGGGCGCTAGCGAAAAGTTCCGGTATTAATAAAATAAGAATATAGGTTAAGAGTCCCACGCTGTTTTACATTTCGAAAGGTAGGTTGTTTCCATATACTGGCTGGAGCAATAAAAACTTTACATTCAAAATTATTTTTTAATTTTTAGTTCATTTTAACATAAAAGCGTATTTTTTAGTTTTTTTAAACTATATTTTTTTTTATTTCTTATGAGAAGTAATCCTCCGTCCGTTATTTTTTTTTGCGTTGGTATCGCCTGGAATAACCAACGTTTCACGCCCAAACTGGATTCCCGTTGCTATAATTCCTCTGCCAGATCGAAATACTTCAGTGGTGTATTCAATATGGTGTACAAGTCCTGAAACACAATGTCTGAAATACAGCAGACCGACAAATCCTGTGACACCGAATGAAGACGACTGCTGTGGTTAATGTCTGTCTTCACACCTTGATGACCTCAGCCAACCTAATTTAATACTTAAAAGTCACACCCGTCGTGGGCAAATATCTAAATTCGTTAACAAAATTATAATATCATTCAAGAATTGGCCTTTTATGGTATCCTCGTTCCAAGCCCTTGATGAGGCCTGCTAAATATTGTGAATCCCGGTACTTGGATCTCTAAAAGAAATTTCCCTCATTCATCTCGGGTATCTGGAGGACCTCCTATTTCGCCCTTTTTCTCAGTCCAACTGATTTGCTAAAAATCCAGATCGTCACACACGACAAGAAAAAAACTGGTTCTGCAACTGATTTAGTAATATATTGTTGGTTCTCTTTATTTTTCGAGAATTCCTTCAACAGTTGGTGTGTCGCAGTCTCCAAACTACCGGTCTAGCTCCAACTGTCATAATCAATCCTTTTTTTCCATCCAGAACAAAAACTATTTTTTTCTTTAGCCTCCTTGAAGTTTTAAATTCTGTACTAATTTTTTTGTGACCAGTAATTTTTGTTATTGAATCCTGAAATTACCGATAGATGGGAGAACCAACAAAAGGGAGAATTTTCCGGTAATTAACCGACCGTTACACTCTCATAATATTTTCCAAACGCGCCTAAAGAAGTATAACTTCAAAAAAAAAAAGATCGTAACTTGTTGGTCCGAAACTTTCTGCAGCTTAGCCAACTACCATGTAAGGCCGACCGGATATTTCGTCATACCTCGATAAAGAACCAGGGTACCCGTCAAGCTAAATGATTCATTGAAATCGACAAAGCTAAACTTTTAGATTTCAACAGGTAAGAGCTAAACAGAATAACAGAGCTCCTGACGGGCCACTGTTCGTCTAATTATTATTTAAGCAAAATATGTATGGTAGTTGATTGTATCTGTCAGTTCTGGCCTGCTCCCAGGTAGATTTGAGATATGAATCCTAAAACAATTTGAGGTTTTATCAAAAGCCTTAAACTCGAGCGTTTTTAATTACGGGGTTGGTACAATAGACAAAATAGGTCGCAGTGACTCCGCAAATGCGCCACCTCGAAGAAG
The DNA here is from genome assembly GCA_963855945.1 of Thereva nobilitata. Lineage (NCBI taxonomy): Eukaryota > Metazoa > Arthropoda > Insecta > Diptera > Therevidae > Thereva > Thereva nobilitata. The sequence goes on along the minus strand of OY979698.1, from coordinate 93,710,321 downwards.
TACATAAGCAGGCATCCATTCACAATCTCTTTTTGCATACAATTTAGTAAATCAGCCTAAATATAAATAAAATTAGGTCAACGTAAAAAATTAAAACTTGTGCATACGGAGCTTACCAAAAATCCATTTAAATACACTGACGAAAAAAAACTGTAATTTCCAAAGCAATCTTATAATATGTCAATTGCACTCGCATCAGTGTATCTGCTAAACCTTACCGGTAACCTTTACCTTAAGCCTGAAAATTTCAAACCACATTTAAACATCCCTTAAATTATACCCAGAATGCATTCTCCCTGCATTCTGAGGATTTGTGTTTTAATTTATTTCAAGTTTAAATTGGAAATTTAATGAGATTTTAACCCTGTTCAAAAAGTGGAAATAGCGTGGTTTTGTATACAGTTTTGTACACAATTAGTTTTGGTTGTATATGTATGTATAGGAAATTATAATGAGAGGTATACATACATATAACCTTTAAAAACGTATATAATCCCTACGACACTAATATGTCCATAAACAAACAATAATTTTAACTTTAAATCTAAAATTACTTCTAATTCATTTTTGTATTTATTATTTATAAAAGAAAAAGAAAGTAAAAAAATAAAAGTTAAGAAAACAACAACAATACAAATATCACTTGGGAATATTTCGGCTTAAAATTTTACAATCTTGGTAAGCCCACAATAAATCCAAAATTAGAGAAAAAAAAGCTTCATTATTATGTAAATAAGAACGCAGTGTGTTGCAGAGTTCAGCATTTCACCTGATGCCAGGACCCAAAACACAAAATCAAGGCAGGTATCAACAAAATCTGGCACCAGAATATAACACGCCAAAAGTAAATCCTGCAACCACTTCAAAAATTTTTTTGGTTTTCCTTCTTTCTCGTATACATTTTTCCCCGACAGGATTTTTGTAACTCCATCCGGAGACTTCTGAAAAGACTAAAGCCTTCGTTGAGTAACAACAACAACAAAAAAATATAAGAATTTGTTTTTTTGTACAAACCCCAAACCTCTGGAGCATATGGTGGTTGGTTATAAAAGAGGAGAAAAGCTACAAATTAGAATTCCGTAAAGTGAAGTTCAAACAGACAATCTCAACATCCCCTTGGCTTTGTGTGTGCCTTTAGGGAATAAGGTCGTCGAGATCCTTAGGGGCGGCGGGGCGGGCTTCTAAGTACCCCCTTTGTCGGTTTGGGTACAAAATCTTGTTGAAGATAGTTAAACTGAATCTCAGGGGTTATGTTATGCTATTCTATAGTATATACCAGCTCTCATAAAGCGTTTTCCTTGTGTATATTTTTTTACTTCTTATAGGGTAGTAAACTGTATACATTCATATATATATAGTATAATGCAATGTACATCTGATGCCTGCCGAGCCTTCAGCCTTCATATGATAAATTGGAAATTGAGAGTTTTGTCGCAGTGGAGAGGCTTTGCCAAAAATTCTGTATGAGAGAGGTCTGATGGCTCAAATTGTGATGGAAGTGTGATCATTTTTTTGGAGTGATTTACCATAAATTTGAACATAATAAATGGTTTTGTGATAACGTAAATCCAGTTACTTGACAAGAGTTAGTTAGTAATTTCTAAAGTACTAGTATCGCATATCATAGTATTAAACTACGAGAAAACTTGCACAAAATTAATTACTTGGTAGTATTAAATTAAACCTAGATTGACTTCTAGTCCGGGGAAATTAACATTTTAAGGAGACAAAATTTCAAAATGGCTGAAAATTGGTTCACAGCTTCCTTGGGACTTTTTAAGAAAACAATTTCGGAATCATAAAAAAACATGGCCGCCGGAGATATCACTTTTTGGGCAAAAAATCACTCAAAAACTGGTTTGTCAAAAAAAAAATTTTGATCAGTCAAATAGTGGCATTTTTATACGCTTTTTATTAGCTTCACCTGTACTGTAACTAACTATATATGTTTTCAAACGCCGTGACATTTGACGCATGTTGGGGTAAAAAGCTCTTAAAAATGTTTAAAATCTGGAGGCAATTTTTCTTCCTCTCTATTGAGAAATTAAGCTCCAAAAAAGGAAGCCAAAGGCGCACGCAAACGAATTGTCAGCAATTGCCATATACTTTCTGACAACTTGTTGCAAACATTACGACGACCCTGTTTTTTATTAGAGCTTCTGTATATACCACAGTGGTTTAAAAAATTTCAACCGGAAAACGAAATTTATATTTTCCTATTTGAATAATTGGTAAAAATTTGAAGATTGAAGATAAATATTACTTAACCGTAAATAAAATAAAAATGCGAAGAAACTATGGGTGGTGTGAATAAAAACTGAGTGCAAGTGTTCACTCCATTTTTTGGAGTGAACACTTAGTTTGGCGTGAATAAAAATAACCTTCGTTAGGTTTCGTTAAGTACTTCACTCTGTCATTTCCCCATATAGAGTGAACGCTTCATTTTGATGTGAATAAAACAAAGTTTTAACGTTTGCCTGTGAGTGAACACTTGTAAGATTTGAGGCTGGTTGCGAGGACTTTTTTCATTCATGTTAATAAAATTAATTAAAAAAACTTTTAAAATAAATAGTTTTTATAAATAAAATGCACTAAAAAGTAAAAAATAATTTTTTCTTTGGCAGTGATAGGTATACAGAAGAAAAGTTTTATTGCAAAATAAGAAATGCTACAACTCAGGCTTATCTTAAAGTTTAATGTGTATTAACAATTTTAAAATTATATTCTCGTTTGACTTTAAATGTTTGAACTCTTATGAATTGTTTAAATTTACAGCATTTCAAGTGCATTAACAAGAGTTTGGGCATGAGTTGCAGTTAGACAATTGTGATTATAGTTATGGATGTCCAAACTTTTATTAATGCATTTGAAATGCTGTAAATTTACACAATTCATTGATAAGAGTTCAAACATTTAAAGTCAAACGAGAGTATAATTTTAAAATTGTCCTATCACTGCCAAAGAAAAAATTATTTTTTACTTTTTAATGCATTTTATTTATAAAAGTTATTTATTTAAAAAGTTTTTTTAATTTATTTTATTTTTTACTTTTTATTCACAACTATACATAACTAAGAAATTTTTAAATTGATCCATTTTAAAAAGCAGCAGGTAAGTTTCTCATGCGCTCCATTTCCTCAAGAGCATCAGTACTGCATGGTTTTTAGCCTGTTAATTGTACTACATTTATATTTTCAATTTTGAATCCGTCTAAAGATCTTAGTATACTCAGCATTACATAAATGCTTGACCTCGAAACAAAACCACCTTTTGGCCAAACTAAAACCCTCAAAAGGCAAATTTTTCCCACAGAACCATCTTTTGCCCTAACTAAATCCCCAAAAGCGGATTTGGCAGCAAAACTACCTTTTGCCCAAACTAAATCCCACAAAGGCAAATTTTTCCCATAAAACATCATTTGTCGTAAATAAATTTTCCCCAAGTAAAACTCCATATAAATCCATCCACGTTTTCTAGCCTACTAATTTCACAAAAATGACGTTTTCCTTTAATCCCAAAATTTCCCATGAGTGAACTAAAATTTCCCATGAGTGAATAGTATTTGAATGAGAGAATTTTTATTCACACCAAATCGAGTGTTCACTTTTAACGAATCAGTCCACTCAGGAGTGTTCCCTTTAAGTGTACACTTAGTTTTTATTCACTCCACCCTATTTTAAACATAATTTATTCAAAAGGAAACACTTTTCTAATTAAAATTGAATTTTTATTTTTCTTATAATTTTGTGAACCTTTGTATATTGTAAAAAGTGAGCGGGAGTTGACTCCTCCTCCTCTTTATCAAATCAACTGCTGTCATTTAATCAGTCACGACTGCATACTCGACTTGGGAAGGTATATTTTTCTGGCGGGTTAATGATTATTTAAAAATTTTACAAATTATGAATGAAAAGTGTCCCCTTTTATATATATTTAATTTTCAGGTTTTTGTATTTTACATATTTGCTACAGAAATAATTTGTAGCAATTTCTATTAAAAAATACGCAATTTGGGTTTTTACTACTTTGATATTAGGATTGTTGACGTTTTCCGTCAGTCGCATGCGCGCTTTTGCCAGGGGAGGGGGGGTTATGCTGCTTGCGGCTGCGGAGAGTTCACATTTATGAATGAAAAAGCTCATGAATTTAAAAATAAAATTTTCAGCATTTTTTTGTAATTATTATAAATTGAGGGATGAGAAATATTTCGCATAATTATAATAAAATTATGCTTATTATGATGGATAGATTTACTTGGTTGAGCACGGTTTTTACATGTATTTAAAAGCTCTGCTTAATACATATAAAGATAACTTAACTTTATTCATTCGGCATGCGCGCATCCCTTCCCAAATTATTGTGTTGAGTTTTTTCTGCGTTTGTTGCCTTTTTAAATGAAAAGAGGGGAAATGATAGGACAAAATTTATAAAATTTGGCAACGAGGTGCGCAGAACTGTTCAAATTTTTTGTGTCACGGAGTTTGAAAACATCTATACCTAACTATGTACAGTGTGCGTCAAAAGTGAGTCAACACCTAAAATTTTTATATTTCAATACCAGGCGCTGCCATACACCCTCAAACTATGACAGAACCATAGCATATTGTAGAGTTCCTCGAAAGAAACCTTTTATTTCAAAAGTAAATAAAACAAAACGTCTGCAATTCGCCAAAAAATACAAAAATTTTGGTGTTGCAATTTTTCACTTAAGCTTTGCCAAAAAGTACCAAATAAGCACCAAATAAGGCCAATTTTAACATCAAACTTTCTAATAACTTCAAAAGTAAAGGCCGTAGGATAAAAATTGTCCAGACATTATTGATAGGAAATTGTCCAAGCTTTCCAATTTTGCAAAAAAAAATATCAGTTAATTACGTATTTTTTGGAGAAAAAGGTGGTTTTAGTTGAAATTTTAGTGTAAAAAAACAAATGTTTTGACTTTGACGACTCATTGCTCTGGAAGTTGAAGATTTTGACAGTTTTAGTTAGGTGGGAGTATTCTGCGTGCACTGATATCGTATTCAGAAAACAGCTCAAAGGGTTAAAAAAATACAGGGTGTTATGTAAACCTCTACCAAAAAAAACTTCAAAACGCCCTAGCTGCTAAATCGTTAAGATTTACCCCCCCCCCCACATACAATTTTTTGTTCGTCGATCCAAAACCTATCCACAGCCGGCCGCTTTGTAAGATTAAAGGTGTACACCCCTCCCCGTGTCCTTTTAATGAACTGGGTTTTGAGAGCTTTTGAGGAGCTTTTGAGTTCCCATACAAAATCGAAGAACCAGAAAACCCAGATAAAACCTGGGTTTTCGATTTTGTATGGGAACTCAAAAGCTCTCAAAACCCAGTTCATTAAAAGGACACGGGGCCTGTATATCATCTATACTTATGGAAAGCTTTCAAAGTTAGCTCAAGCTTTACGAAAGGCAAAAATAGGAGAGCTTTTATGATATGACGTCACTGGTAGACTATTTATGAAATTTTATTAGCAAATAAATTGTTTTTAAATTTTCACCTGAAAACTACTGCACCGATTTCATTGCAATTTTGCATGGTAGTCGATAGTAGACCGGGTAAGAATATATGCTACCAATAATTTTAATTGTTCAATGCATTCAACAGATATAATAGTGTTTAATGAAATATATAGGATAAATCAAAAGTTAAGTTTCTGATATTAAGTGACAATCTTCTTTAATTTGGTTTTACAATGGTTTTGTTTATTTGCAAGAACATTTAATTTTTTGTTCTAAAGTAAATGGGGCTTCGGAAAGATAACTCTTTGCATTTTGTAGGAAGTGCAATATTTTCTGAAGCTTTAAGAATGTATTTTAACAAATTTTCTTTTATTTATTGTACTCTCCCCATTACTTTTGTGGAAAATAATCTCCAATTGTTTTATTTTTTCCTTGATGGCTTTACCAAACCACATTTGGATAATTCGTTTACCTACGACTAGTGTTTCTTCTCGAGAATTCTTTCTCGAGAATTTCTCGAGAAATAAAACTATTTTTATATTCTCATTTCTCGAGAAATTGAATGTTGTTTCCGCGAGAAATTTATGACTATTTTTTAATTAATTTCTTAAAATTTTTACTCTTTTCTCATATCCATACATCTTTTTTTACTTGCATACATACCAACTTAGTTGGAATATATTTGTTTTGTGCGGCCCTTTTTTATATATATTCTTTTAATGCAGGTTTATGCGTGTTTCGTGTTAAGCCGGCTCTACACGATGCCATTACCACCCTCCAAATGTGCTGTCAAATAGAAGAAAAATAAGATATGTGACATTTTAACATCAAAATTTGCTAATAGAGTAAAAACGATAAAAGAAGACACCGAGTGTCCCATTCGCTCTGGTTGTTTGAAAGCGCAGCTTGTTCACTCAAACAACCAGAGCTAATGGAAAGCTGTTGGTTGTCTTCTTTTATGGTTTTTCCTCTACCTTCAACAGTAAATGCCGTAACACAAAAATTGTCCGGACATTATTCATAGGAAATTGTCCAAGCTTTTTAATTTTGGAAAAAAAATATTGGGTAACTACGTATTTTTTGGAGAAAAGGGTAGTTAAAGTTGATGTTTTTGTTAAAAAAACAAAATTTTGACATTGATGGCTCATTACTCTGGAAGTTGGTAGGATAGAACCTTCACTTTTACAGTTTTAGATTCGGCGTAATAAAGTGCATTTTTTCAGCTAGACTCTTGGTCCTCGAGAATCTGGCAATAATTGAAAAAAAACTGTTTTGCTTATACCTCGATTACGGTTCTTTGGAAAAATAAATGAGTGTCATTTTCGTTTTCAGCGACCTCAAATTAGACTAAAAAACATTTTTCCTATTAGGTACCCCCCGCAATTAAGAAAAAATTGTAAACTAGTGTTATCAAATGGAACATTAGATGCGTTAGATTTTTTAAAAAATTACTTCAAATCACATTAAAGCTTGTTTTGTAATCTTTATATTTATACTTATTATTTTCTTATTACTTAATTCTTACAAAGATTTATTTTGTGTTATGAATAAAATGGAATTTTAATTTTTATTTCATGAACTTTTTACAAATTCACAATATTTCTCGAGAAATGAGAATTCTCGAGAACTAAAATTTGTTTTTCTCTTTTCTCGAGAAAGAGAAACTGCCGAGAAATATTAAACACTACCTACGACTAAAAATTCGAAGTAGCCCTAAGTGTTGGTCCTAGCGTATTTAGCTTACTTAGGCCTTTAATAATATGTATATCCAGCTAAGTTGCCCAGTGTATCTTCCTGGAATTCCTCGAATTGGACACTGGAAATTACCTGGCAAGTGGAATTCATTGATGCTTCAGCTATTTCCTCGGAAATATTTAAATTTTCCAAAAAAATTAAATTCACTCACGGATTTCATATGGTCAAAACGTAAACAGCAAAAAAGCCGGCTACTAGTGTCAAAACAAGAAAACATAGAAAACATAAAAAAAGGTTGCATAGTTTTGTTACTACGAAACCTTTCTATTAAGAATGGTTTGTGTAATGGAACCAGATTAGCTATTCGGGACTTTCGCGCGAATGTAATCCAAGCGGAATCTCTTACAGGATCTCAAAGAGTCAAGATTCACAATTATGCAGGGGCCCGACTAGTTACTTATAAAACCTGCACTGACCTTCCTTCTGTCTCAGTGGGCAAAACAAACCTTTCAGCTGGTCCTTCTCTTAATATCTTGGGTATAACTTTATCTGAGGACTTGCCATGGAATGATCACATATTCCAAATCGCAAAACAAGGATCCCAATGCCTAGGAATTCTTAAGAGATGCAAATTTCTTCTTCCTCCAGCAGCCAGAGCTACAATCTACAAATCCTACATTCGGCCCCGCCTCGAATATAACTCATTTATCTGGGCTGGCGTCTCGAAAACTTTTAACCATTTTAAAATGAACATATAAAGTAAAAAATAATTTTGAATTTAAAGTTTTAACTGCTCGAGCCAGTATTTGGGAACAACCTACCTTTCGAAATGTAAAAAAGCGTGGGGTGCTAACGAAAAGTTCCAGGGTTAATAAAATAAAAATATAGGTAAGGAGCTCCCCACGCTTTTTTACATTTCAGTAAATGGTTCGGGCAATAAGAACTTTACATTCAAAATTATTTTTTACTTTTTGGTTCAGCGTATTTTTTAGTTTTTTTAAACTATACATATATTTTTTTTGTGTTTTGTGTAATTACAAGTATAAAGCCAAGTTCTGCATTCAGATAGAATTTTCGCTTTTGTAACATGTTTTTCAAAACAGATGGGCTAGCATCAATTTTAATTAATCTAGAAATGTGTATAATCACGAAACTATTCGTGAGTGCTAAACTGATTAACAAATGTACGATGTTGGTAGCATCAACAAATCACAGAGTTATAGAACAAATAACAGAATTAGATGGTATGGAGAACATATGACAATATTGCGTTGCACGAGTTATTTTATGCTCCAGTGGTTGTCATGAGGATAAAATTACACAATGCTGACCTATAAAGTTTAGAAGGTCAATAGTTCAAGAGCGCTTGAATCGCGTTGGACTTGCTAGTCAGTTGATGAAATTTCAAGAACAAGTAAATACAAACTTATTAAGGAGATTTTGTTGTACATCTCATCAGGAAGGAATCCATTCAAACTTAATGGTATTATGTGTTTAAAAAATCTATATTTTATCCATTTTTCGAGTCATTAGCAAATCATAATATTGTGTTTGTGATGGAAACTTCATGCAAAACTTTTATTTTTCCTTAAAAATTTACGATAATATCAAAATAAGAGTAGCAAACACCAAAGAATTCAATGATAAACTTTTCAAAATTTCCTCCAAAAAACTTTTTTGTCCTCATCGCCCAGCACTTTTGCAAATAATTCTCAGGCTATAAACAACTCCTCTCTCTCTATCGTTTCGGCAAAAGCCTTAAAGGAGCATAAGGATAACGAAAAAACAAATAAAGATATAAACACAGTAGGTACCTACCAAAAGTGAAACGAAGTCTTAGCAACAAGTACATTAACCAATTAGAGATGTTTTATCCTTTTTGATATAACTTGGTCTCTTCTCAGCTACAGGGCATCCTGTCTCCTTACAGTTCAGTTACTTCGTCTAGAAGAGTTCTCTGGCAGCGGCCATTGGTGAACAAAAACAACAACAACAAAAAAAAACAACACTAAACTTAGAAGAAAAGTTTTTCGAAATTAGTTGTTTGTTGGTCTTATTGGTCGACATCAGATATCAATTTTCCTAATGACAACTTCGTCCTTCATACAATATATATATATATACAACATGCATACATCTAGGCGAAAGGATGTGGAAACAACTTTTACTTTTACACGCCAGAAGACTATGATTAAAAGGAAACTGGATAGAAGTAATTTAACAAAAACAGTTGGTCTTTTGCATCTTTGATATTCGTTCACCAATTGATCGCATCAATTTTTCTCGGTTATTTATCTCTTAAGAAGGAAGTTATTAGTGGCAATTAGGACCTTTTATTACTAAAAGGGATCCCCAGAATGGTATAAATTATTTTAATAATTTTCCGTTGATTGTAGCAAATATATTTTTGTGTATAGGAGAGGAGCAGAAGAAGGTACTTTAATGGTGAGTTTTTTTTTGTTGGACATATAAGTGGAGTTGGAATGATCACTAAAGAGCTTGAAGATAGGTTGGAATTATATTAATACTTATCTAAGGACACGTAGCAGACATCCTTTTGACCTTTGACAATATAAATTCATTCTTTGTGAAATTATCTTACGCACATGTAGTTCTTTACAGGAACAAAAAATCACATAAATAGACTCCATTACAATGTGGAATAACTTAAGGACTTATTGTCATAAGAATTCGAGCTTTATATATATATATTTTTTTGTTAAAGATAAAAAATACATTACAATAGAAAAAAAAACCTTTCAGCACTCAATCCCTTTGTAAAATCTGGCTTTCATGTCCTTTTTCGATTCATTCAAATGAACTTCGCCCTACAACAACTTCCAACATCCTAAGAATGTCCTCCCAAAAAAAAAACGAGAAACGGAAGCCTCCATGGTGAAGCATATAGATACAAAAAAAAACGGCATAAAAATTAGGCAATTGATCCAATAATCCTTTCCAATAAAAAAAAAATCTTAAATCGCATGGGTAAAGGCAAGTGTGCATCTCTCAACTGTTGAAAGGGGCTTTATACTCCGCCGAAGAGAGCATGTGAAAATCTCCAGAATTTAAATTCGGTCTGTTGTTCCGCTGCGCTGCTGGTTGGAAAGTGGAGCTCCGTGCCCCCAAACCAAACCAGGGGGGGCCGGCCGCCATCAAAGCATTTGCGAAGATTCCCAACTTGAGTGCTTCTGTGATATATTTGCAAATGGCTTCGTTTCGGCAATATTCAGTTCATTTCTCTTTTCATTTCAATTTTATTAGTGTCATCATGGACGCGATGCTGAGCGCGTTATCGAACTTAATGGACCCAGGGGCGCTCCGTTTGCTGCTATTCATTTTTCTCAGGGCCCTTCAGATTGGCACTAGAATGTCCTTAAGAGGTCCTGGACAGTGTTTTATAAGGAGATTAATGAGAAGAGGCGAAACATTTCGGTTGATTGGTACTATAGAAGGCAAAAGATGACGAGGGGAGAAATCGTTAATACCATAGGGAAAGGGCATGGACTGACTGAAGGCAAGTGTTCTGGAAAGTCCAAGGTGATGGGAGCTTGATGTATGATGTGTTTCCTGATTTTTTTTTATTCTTTCTTCAAGCTTGATTATATATCTTTCGTGAAGGAAGAAAAGTACTTCACGAAAGCATCCTTTCAATCGATTTTTTTCCCAGGGTGAAGGGGTGTGCTCTGGGGGGGAGTAAGTGTGAGAATATTAAAGCTGGGTTTTATGGCTTCGCTGCTGACACGTTGTTAAGATATTATTACTTTTGTGATCTCGTTAAGTTCAAAGTTAATTCTGTTATGGTGGGCTTATGAATTTACTACTTGTATTTTGGGGCAAAAATTTTTCGATTCCTTAAGGAATTGATTTTAGCTTTAAATTTTGATTTGCACAGTGCTAATTAAATTAAGTGTCGAGCTATAAACGGCTTTTAACGAGATAAGTAATAGGCGGAGTAATGTAAACCCTTAAATTTGGTCAGAGTTTCCTGTTTTCTAACTATTCACGTTATCAACAAGTTTTAAATACTTACACTTTCTCAGGCGCGGATTTAAGGGGGGGGGGGGGTCACGGGGGTCATGACCCGCCCCCCCAAAAGCACTCGCTGTTTAAAAAACAAAATTTACCCAACTAAAAAAAAACAAAAACAAAAAATAACCAAACGACCAAAACCGACCGAACTTTTTTGCAAATTAAAAAAGCGACCCTTTTTTTTATCTGATAGTGTAAGCTCAGGTGTCACCCTTTTGGCCTTATCATGGTTGGCGAGTTGAAAAAATGACAGCGCCGATTATCGTTCTCATTTTTCGTACCATAATTGGCGAATGCAGCGACATGACAGTTTTCGACAAAACCTTATCATTGTTGTCGCTTGAAAGTTTTTAGACATTTCTGATAATTAAAAAATTTATAAAATTGCATTATTTATTCAATATATTTAAAAAATATTTATTCAATCTAAGTCACTTGATAGTCGTGAAAAACGCAGCTTTGTCTCTTCAAACGCCAACTGTGATACGCCTGAAGGCGTTTTTCCCGACAAATGTCAGTTTTTTCGAAAACTATGATTCCGTTTTACAGTCGCCGCGCCATTTCTCACTTCAAGCGCCAACCATGATCAGGCCCTTTGTACTACTAGTCCGTCATGTCATGTTGCACACGTCATAGTGCCAGTGCCGGCGGATCGTGTTGGGCCCTGGTGGGTAGTCAGAAAAAATCTTGAGGGGTTTTAAATCGTTGATTTTCGATCTTACCTTCGTCGAGACGCTTTGTATTTTTCGCTGACATGGGATTTGTGGTTCATTAATTTCAAAGTTGCTACTTGATTGGAAATTTCTTCGAATTTTGAATCTCGAGAACAGCCCAAATCATCGGTTACTGCTTTTATCTTCTCATACGATTCAATAGCCCATAGATTACATTTCTGTAGATCTGCATTCCAAATCAGTTTTGCAAATATCCGAAGTTTAGTCTAGTGTAATATAAAAAATTAAGTAAGTATACAATGTATACGTAGTAGCCATAAAATCTAGAATTTTATTCTGACAGTCTTCATGGAGCCACTTGTGATCATCTCTGCCATGATGCCAGTTCAGCCACATCTTCAGCTCGAGCCTTTGAAAATGTCATGAAATTTGAATTTTCATAGTTGTTGGCTCCTCAAGACCTTGTCTGACCCCCACTGACCTTATCAACATTTTTTACGCTTCAAGGCAGTCTATATGAAGAGGACTAGTGGCATGAAACTCTAACCCTCCATGTCCATGATTCCAGTTGTAGAATCCCTCATCAACCCTACTTGGATGCGATAGCACGCGAATCTAATTGGCTATTAACTTCATCTCGCACGCTTCGGTGCGTATAGTGCAAATCGCTTTTTTGTTTTTAAGTTGAAGCCATGCGTAGTCTTTCGCCCATTTTTTAAAAATAACCGGCACTGAAGACTTATTAAAAGCACCAACTAGAAAATTGGATTAAATAGTGTTAGGTCTTGTGAGAAACATATCAGCGGGAAAAGAATCGCACGAGAAAAGGCCATGGGTCGCAAAAGTTTCATAATTATTGCTGTAACTCGTATACATTGTATACTTACTTTCATGATTTTGACTATTATCTGACCCAACAAGGACATCTGTCAAAGGTCCAGTGGATACTACGTCTAAGGAGTTTTACAACAAAGAAAATATTTAAAAAAAAATACCGCAGGTAAAACATGTGACATTCTACAACTGAACGCCCCTGATGTAACGAAAATTTGTCGGTCGCCACTTCGGGCGGTCTTCGGCAACCCTCGGCCAGACTTGGCAGTAAGTGTGTTCCGCATGTATGTTGTTAGTATTATATTTGTATAATTACTTCTTTGAAGCAAATACTTATTCAAACGCATAACACCCGAAGAATCTTATTAATTGAAAAACGTCGGTTTTCTTTCACTTTTGTAGAGGTTCCCGACACCCACGCGTATATTTTTTTATTTTATTTCTAATTTATTGGGATTTGCGGGGAGAATATGTAGCACGAAAAAACTTATATCCGGCTAGCATTTAAAGGGGCATGCCTCAGGCAGCGTGTGGGCCTTATGTGGCAAATAAGGAGCATGCCGAAAGAGGGCTTTCCCCTTAGATTATTCATGCGTACAACAGAAAGAAAAAATCTGGGATACTGAAGTGAGGTATGCCCTATCAGTTTCTCATAAGGGCCCCATAAGGCAAACCTCATTACAAATGAAATTGGACAATCCCTTATGCCTTACGTATTCGGAAAGCTTTTTAAAAGCTCAATTTTACTCCTAAAGCTTTAGTTTTTGCTGTTCATATTTCGGACAATTATGTTAATGAGATTGAAGGCTGTCTTTAGCATACTTAGACCGGTTCTTTTAGATTGCGGAGGTAAGCAGCATTTGACGTGATTCGTACTCAGATGGGCGACCGCTTGGGAAAACAACACTCGCGCTTGAAAATAAAAATCTTTCAACACCGCCGCAAGTTTTTATTTATTAAGGCGAATGTACATCCCAAGAATAAAGTGGAAGAACAAAGTGGCCTTGTACAAAACGCAAGCGCAAAGTTTCGTCGAAAGCTCGAAACTTTTACAACTGTCAAACGTAAAATGTTTAACACGGTCGCAGAGGAAACAATTTAATAAGCTGCAAAGCCTTTTAGATAGTTATATTAAATTAATGTGTAGTAAAAAAGATAATTTTATTAGTTTCAAACATTTTCTCATTTCGTTTTTGAGTTAAAAAAATTAACGCATTTTTCAAACTGTCGAAAACAAGGTAAATATGCAAAAACTAGGGAAAATGGCGTATTTATAGGAATTAGAATATTGAAATTTAACGAAATTAAAAGCTTTTTTTCGGTCTACGCATTCGTTAAGTAGAGTAGAGTCCCACTTTGAGGTTGCCGTTTTCGGTTCCACGTTGGTGAAACAGAGATAAGGGCTAACTACAATGGTCTTAAGACGTCTTTAGATTTCTCGTCAAATTCTCTTAAGACTGGCTAATTTTCTGTCAAATCTTAACGAATCTTAAGCTCAGCTATAATAGTCTTAAGACGTTTTGACATTTCTAAAAGGTAATCAAAACAAATCGAGTCTGGAGTAAATAAAGACGTCTAGTTTAATAAAGCTATACTGGATGTACCTAAAATTGTCCAGGATCGGTTCCTTTCATTTTTCAAATAGTGGTTTTATAATAACCATTTTTAGAACGGGCTGTATATAATTTTCGTACACTACAAGACCGCGATTTCTTTTTTTTCGCATCACTTCGCTCACTAATTTAGCTAATGTTGTTTAAATCCTTTAATAAATCAAAATATTCCATTATTAAATATCTTTTCCACAGAGCACCTTATTTCAAATAATCTTTTTTCTTATATTTCTACTAATACTTTAATTTTTGTAAAACGCCAAATTAAATATCAATCGCAAACGCCACTTTCTTGAAGATTCCTTAAAATTCTACGGTTCTGAGCGTAGCCTTAAGACTTAACGAAAGTTTGCGAAAGAGAACGAAAGATGGTCTTAAGGCCATTGTGGTTGTTTGTACTAGCCCCATAGTAGCGTACAAAATCTTAAGTAGTCTTAAGACGTCTTAAGACAATTGTAGTTAGCCCTATAGAACCATCTTTGCGATAAAGGAGCTCAGATTTGCTCTTCCACTTTATTCTTGGGATGTAAACCTGCCTTAAATGCTATCCGGATACTTTTAACTTTAGCGTTTAAGAAAATAAGCGTTAAAGTAATCGGAGCACAAAAATACACAATAGTGTATACAAAATTTTTTTTAATAAGAATCATGGCCATTATTTGCATATCTTCTAGGAATACTGAATTTTATATAAATTGAGTTATTTAATAACTGTGTACAATTTTAATATAAAATGATTGTCACACGCTCGTTGCTCAAATTTTTCGGGTGGGTACTGCTACCCACCATACCCACATTATCTGCCGGCACTGCATAGTGCAATGTCTAGTACTAAGCTTAGCTCGAAGGATAGAGAGAGATAGGATAGATTGGGGGGAGTCGGGTACAGTGTCTCCATATGTAAATCGAGCGTTACCGTGATGCAAGGTCAAAAATACGGTGTTTCTAGACACGGTGAATCTGCTAAAAATGTACCTTGTAATTTTTTGTCAATTTTCTTCAAAAATTCCACTTTTTTTTGATAAAACTAAATTTCGTTTGATTCGTCAAATTTCTTCAAAACTTAAAAAAAGTGGAAGTTTTGAAAAAATTTGACGAAAAAATACAAAAATTCATGATTTTCCGATTCGATTTTTTTCACTTTTTTCAAGTTTAAACATTTTTTCTTGTCCACCATCATAAAGTGCATAAAAAAACCTACACTTAAATTAAAAAGGAATCTCATACGATGCAATGCACAAAAGTTATTGGCCAATTAATTTTCAGATTTGAGATTAATTTTTGAGACTTGTGGTGGATGTTTTAACTTAAAATTTTTACGAGTTATTGTCCACATTATAAAGTAAAATTTCTGAAAATTTCATCAATTTTTACTTAAAACATCCAAAGTTGTAACCAAAAAACCAAAATTTAGCAGTTTCTTCAGTTTTCAATTTTCTTTGAGGTTATGTGTGCAGATTAAAATTTCATTTTGTAACCGCTGATAGGTAATGTCATAATGAACAACCTCAATTTTTGTCACTTCCTTTGGACCTACACATACCGATAAATTCTCATCTATATTTAGAAAGAACGACCAAAATGGTAGATTTTTTACAAAATGGCCCATAATTTACGTAGAGGTGGTTGAAAGAGAAAAAGTCCATTTCGTATAGTATTCGATGTAACTAACATATTGAAAAAAAAATTTGAGACTGGAAACAATTCCGTTTTCACTAAAATTTGATGCTTATCTGACTCCACTATTAGTAAAATCTGTAAAAATTTTTTTTCGATTTTTTGAAAATTTGTAACCGAAAAGACCCTTTAATCCACCAGAAAATTCGATTAGTTTTGTTTGTTTTGTTAATTTTGTTTTTGTTTTTTAGGAGTAGAAATTTTTTCCGCCACTTTTAATTTCGTGACCCCCCCCCCCACAAAACAAAATTCTATATCCGCGCCTGCACTTTTTTACCGTCGCTCGATGATATTTTATACACACTGCGTGTTAGTTTCTTAGTATAGCCCGCACCAAAAAAGAACGGATGTGGAATTGTGATTGAGAATATAAATGAGTTTAGGCTTTTAAACAAACAGAGTAACGTTGCTCGCTTGTGGGGACTTGAGACTCTCACTGGGCATCGTAACATTGATATTGAGATTCCCTTGTTTTATGGTGCGGCCTCTAACATTTATTTTTTATTTTATAGCCTCTGGTCAGTTATCACCCTTTATACTACCAGACTGTCATGACGTCATGGTGCAATGTCTAGTAGTAAGCTCAGATCGAAGGATAGAAAAAGGATAGGATAGGTTTGGGTATCTGGGGTATACACGAGGTAGTCAGGATGTACCATGCGTTTGAACTCTTGGATTTTGTATGAGTTCGGGAATACTAATTGTGGAAGGTTGTTCCACTGTCGAGTTGTTCTGGTTATTAGCGAACTCCTAGACCGAAGTATGTGTAAAAATAAGAGCTGAATACTGTGCAAATAAGTCTGGGAAAAACCTAGCCATGTAGACAGAAGGCTAGGTATTTCGATGAAGCAACCCCGCCACCTCTGCCGCGCCAATCTGTTTGTGCCTTCACTGTAGCAAAAGTGGTACAATTTCACCAGAGCTGGTACATTTCTACGGTGGTTCAATGAGTTAATTAAAGACCAAATGTCCCATCTACAGCCACGCTAAGGTGGTTCTCGAGGCCCATACCCAGATATATAAGTTGATGGGGACGAGGGAGGAACGAATGTAAATAGCTTGTTGATTATGACTCAACGGCTAAAGGACTTTGCATTTTCTTCTGGTCCTGCTGGTCCTAAAGAATCTGGCACGTGTCTTCCATTATCGAAGGCGTATAGGAGTAACGCAGAGTGTCATTATCAGCAAAGCTGTGAACTGGATTAAAAGGGACAGAGCTTTGGTCATTTATGAAGATTAGAAAAAGAGTGGTTGATAAAATTGACCCCTGAGGAACACTGTCAGAGATTTGACGCCACCGAATACTACCTGGTAGAACATCAACAGCTGTACAAGAAACTTTCACTCAGATTCAGCGGACGGCAAAAAAGCAGGGACTGCACATTCCGGAGTGGAACGAAGGGAAGTTAAATAGGGCTTCCTTAACCACACTAAGACAGTCTACCAGTATAGTTAAGCCACTACTGGACCAGTGACGTCATTGTCATCGGTTGTGGGCGCAGGTGTGAGTTTTATCTTGTGGGTGCTTTAAGATTACTGGTTCTCGGTTGGGCTTTCATGTTAGGGGAGTCTTGGGTGAGATCTTGTGGGGTAATTTGATCCAGGTTCCGACTCTTGGACATGCCTTGGATGAGCATTCACGCTGGGTAAGCTTTCACACTGTGGATCGAATCTGTAGTACAACTTCGCAGTTTTGGGTCTTGGATGGGATCTTGTGGGGAATGTATAGTTGAACTTCGCTGTGTCTTGGCTACGATCTTGTGGAAATCCGCAGTTGAACTTGGTTGTCTTGGGATGTGTATAGGTTGGAAGAAACCAAATTTCACCAGTTTCCAAGATATAAGCATTATTTTTTTCCACAACGCCTATGGATTTTAGATGGTGTTCACGGGTGTGCTAAGGGGGTGTGAAATTTCATCAAAATTCGCCTACAACCAACAGTTTCCGAGATATAATCAATTTTATGTTTGTAAGCAATATTAAGTTATTAATAACAATATTTAATTAAGTTAACAATATCAATATTTTTTCAACAGCTATGGATTGTAGATGGTTTTTGGTTAGGGTGTGCGGGTGAAAATTTCATCAAAAATCGCCTACGGGCAACGGTTTCCGAGATATAAGCGATTTTATAATAGTTATACTACTCAGTATCTTTAAGATCCCGTAATACCGAGACATGACAGCCTTTGAACCTTGGCCAGTCTAATCACGGCACCCTTTTGTATGGTGTTGACCCACCATGTAGTAGATATTCATATTTGACCATGGGCCGTCGTGTGTAGCCAAAACATTAACCTCGGTTTGAGGCCCACGTTCCTCTGAGCACAGCCTTTTGCAGCCATTCATCTCAGCAGCTATTAATCTACTCCTGGGAAACAACGTAATTCATACCATAGGGGTTAACTTTTGTATACGCTTTATATTAGCTTCACTCACCTGTATGTATGTATGCATGTAATGTATGTATGTAGAAAAATCTTGCAACTTGATTTTCACTCACTTGCATATAACCGACCAACTTAAAATTTTGCACATATGTATAGTTCGCGTGACAATGCAATCTGACCAGTTTGTGAAATAATCAAGATGGCGGTCCCAAGATGGCGGCCGAATTTTGCTATTGTGCTCCCCGACTCCCGACATGGGTATCAAATGAAAGGAAGTGACAAGTAGAATACTATTAGCTCTGTGGCGTCATTCCAAATTCAAAATGGCGGCCAAATCAAAATGGCGGACTACTGTTTTCTTTACAATACCCTCGGAATGGGTATCAAATGAAAGGGTGCGACAATTAGAATACTATTAACTGTGTGGCGTGATTCCAAATTCAAAATAGAAGTCAACACAAAATGGCGGTTTACCTTTTTCCTTACAAGGCCCTCGGTATGGGTATCAAATGAAAGTATATGACAAGTATAGTACAGTAAGCTGTGTGACGTCATTTTAAATCTAATATGGCGATCACTACAAAATGGCGGAAGACATATAATAGACTAAAAAGTAGAAAATAAAAAATATAGTTTAAAAAAACTAAAAAAAATACGCTTTTATTTTAAAATGAACTAAAAAGTAAAAAATAATTTTGAATGTAAAGATTTTATTGCTTCAGCCAGAATATGGAAACAACCTACCTTTCGAAATGTAAAAAAGCGTGGGGCGCTAGCGAAAATTTTTGGTGTTAATGAAATAAGAATATAGGAAAACAGTCCCACGCTGTTTTACATTTCGAAAGGTAGGTTGTTTCCATATTCTGGCTGAAGCAATAAAAACTTTACATTCAAAATTATTTTTTACTTTTTAGTTCATTTTAAAATAAAAATATGGGTTCCTGTAAAGACCGTATACGGGCGAAGTTTTTATGTGATAAAGTCTTTTTTGTGTTATAAGTTTCTTGGAACAAAGGATTAAATGAAGATTCCACTTTTAAATTCATAAATCACTGACATATTTCGTTTTATTTAGTTTTTCAGTTTTATTTACACTTTTCGTCATTTGAAACCCTTAAAGCCCCCCGATACCAGACCAATTCGGAACACAATTGCCAAAATTAGTCCGCCTTTTGAATTTTCATATTTTAACCACAAATTCGTCATTTGGAACCCTTAAAGCCCCCCGATACTGATTTTCAGTCCAATTGGAACACAATTTCCAAAATTAGTCCGCCTTTTGAATTTTCATATTTTAACCACAAATTCGTCATTTGGAACCCTTAAAGCCCCCGATACCGATTTTCAGTCCAATCGGAACACAATTTCCAAAATTAGTCCGCCATTTTGAATTTTCAAATTTTAACCACAAATTCGTCTTTTGGAACCCTTAAAGCCTCACCCGTCCGAATTAGTCTCGGGTGTACCACCCCCCATTGAGACGACTTCTTTCTTTTGCTCCGACGCTAAGAACGCGAGCATCTTCCTCGAATATTGCGCAAGCATCGTAACGTTACTGGACGTTGGTGGCTTCGTTACAACTTTTTCTTGAATGCCTTCAAACCGCATCGATTTATAAGACGTTATCACGTCAAAAGCGTATTTTTTTAGTTTTTTTAAACTATATTTTTTTGTTGCAGCTTCATTAATCGCATCGAAGGTAACATTGTCGAATTCACCCTCGATATCTTGCTGAAAGTTCAGAGAGAGGTTTAGTTGGCCCGAAGGTACCTCTCGATATCTGCCATCTATTAACAGTAACAAGAGCATTGCATAAAATCTTCATTTATTAAATCCAATCAATTAAAGGATCTTGGCTACTTCACCCAAATTCAAGGAATGTTGATTAACAGAAATACCTGAAATCACGTTTTTCCACTACCACAAACTACTCTACTGGCACAGTTTGAACCTATATGGGAACTAAAGAAGCGGTAAAGGATAATTTAAGAGCAATCAAAAGTTTCGAGTAATTTGCAACTGTCAAGCGTGAGTATGTGCAATTAAAACTTCAACCTTCCTTCTATTTCCATCATTTACCCCTTCGCCACCCTCACCCCTCCCCCCTTATAATTCAGAACTGTTTTGGGATTTTCTGCATGCTTTGCAAAGCTTCGTTAATTATTTACATGCATGGTCGTTAGGTTTACTTTCAATCCCCCATGCAAGTGTTTTTACTGTGGACCAAATTCGCGTAAATACAAGGTAAAAGTGGGGGTTTCCAGCTGATGCTTAAAACTTGTGATGTAAACTCTTTACAGGATTTAATGTCGTCATCCACGTCCTTCGTCTTCTGGTGTACTATATAGGAACTTGATTTGTCGTTTAATTAGCTAGTGGTCTACTTTTTTATAGCTCATCCACATATATTTAGAAAAGTCCTTTTTAAATCACATTTCAAATTTATACTTGATTTTTGATTTAAATGCAACACGTTTTTTTTTACTATATTAAAATTTTACTCGAACTTTGTGACTTAATTTTATGCTGTCAGTTACTGGGAATTATCTTTAAAAGCAATTAAAATTTAATCCTTTTCCTTTAAAATATTCCCTTCCATTAAATTTAAAGTAGAAAGAAGAAAAACACTCACAATTTCGCCCCTGGAGACTAAATTTTCTTTCAGAAAAATGGAAGAAGACTCGCGCTATAAGCATGTCATAAAAAGCAACATTTAAAAAAAAGAAGGACTTTGAGAGCAACACAGTTGCAAAATTGCAATCTTCACATATGTTCCTAGGGATTTATTAGCGGGATATGACAGCAACACTTCTGGAACCGCTTTCACCGCCTCCCAAAGGGGCCACACTCTCTCTCTCTCTCGTTCGTCACTTAAAAGAGGTTAAGACGACTTCACATACATAGCTTGGTGCAAACACTCGCTCGTCCTTTTCTAGATGAGTTTTCTGTGGAGATGCTCTGAAGCTATTATAAGAAGGAAATTAATTTCCTGTTACAACGCCTTTAGAAGAGTTGTGAAGGCAAATATCCTTTTGCAGTCTCGATGTTGTTATATTCTCTCTAGTCTAACTGAATGCATCCAACCAATTTCGAAATCAGCCTTTGAGTGGATATCAAAGGAGCCTTTCTCAAATCGAACTTTTTCGATATTTCTCAAGCAACAAAACACGCTCAAGCACGTAAGCAGGATTTTGCACAAAACATCCTGTCCTCGAGGAGTAAAGTGCTGCAGGGCAAGTGGAGCACTTGGTCATGCTGAAGTGGATGGCAGCAGGGCTTCTATACTAAAGCATTTCTCACACGTGGGACGCTCTCGTCATATCGGTTGGTGCAGAACAGAACATCGACCTTTAACATATAGGGCATTTCAGTTCTCTTTCGTGGATGCATGAATGACGTCTTGAAGAACGCTTCATAATTCTTATGCCAACCATTGCGTAAGTAACCACCTCCTTAGAGGAAATACTAGTACGCATACACCCTATCGTACACCCTTGCTTGAAAACGTTGTTGCACTCTGTTACTTAGCTTAATACGTTAAATGCTTCCTGGACTGATGAAAATCCATTTAAAATGCCAGAACTAACATGCACCCACCACATACACACACTGATAAAAAAAAATTCCTGGCTTAAAGCACTTTTTCTTGAACCAAGCAACTCATGTTTTGGATATAACAAAAACAAAATTGTCTCGTGAAAAACAATACTCAACTCATACACCGAGTTTCCAGGGGAGTCGAGTTGAGTTGTGGTTGAGTTGAAATGACACTTCAACTCAACAGTTAACTCTATGCGTTTCCATTTCTGCCTTCCATCTTTTTCCATCAATTAATTTTATTATAGATTTTTCTTTAAAAGTATTTATTATATACTAGCAAAATACCCGCGTGCGTTGCAACGCCTTTAAATAAAAAAAGTTTATGTGTGTACTGTCCACGGTAGGAAAAAAGTGAAAGAAACAACAAATCTGGAAAAAATGATTTTGGATACCTTTTATATCGTTAATTTCTATTGACAGCTATCATTAGTCAAAACCGGTTTTTGATATGATATTCGTATTCAGCGGT
Organism: Thereva nobilitata; assembly: GCA_963855945.1. Lineage (NCBI taxonomy): Eukaryota > Metazoa > Arthropoda > Insecta > Diptera > Therevidae > Thereva > Thereva nobilitata. The sequence goes on along the minus strand of OY979698.1, from coordinate 93,687,859 downwards.
ATCGAAAACCTAAGGATACCAAGTTTCACCTTGAACCGATGGAAATCAAGTGCCCAACGCTTGGTTGAACCTAAAAAAATTAAAACCCATGTTAAATTCCATTTAAAATTCAGCCTTCGTGGGGGACGGGTTATCATTTTGTTTTTCTCTTTTCGGTTACCCGTTACACTGCCCCCATCTCACTTAGTGTTCATTCCGAACACAGCTTCCGTTCCGTTCTTACCGATCGAACTTTTTGCATGCGATAGATGGCATTGTTTAATCTCGTGGTGGCAGTAGAGGGTCCTTCCCTTTTCTTAGTAATTTGGCGATTAACCTTTTATTAGTCGAAGATTTTATAGATATAGCTTCATGACAATAGGGCAAATGACCAAGATACACTATGTTCAATGTTCTTCCATTTAGAGCTAGGATATGAAGATTTAGATTTCCCAACTCTTGAATAACCTACATACAGCTGAAAATGACACTTATTTGCTCAAATTCGTCCACCATATTGGCCCCGAAATTTTAAATTTATTAGCTTTGATCATAAAATCGTTATTTGCTACCTTGAAAACCCCCAGATACCGATTTTCATTGGAATCGGAAAACAATTGGCAAACTAATCATTGGCCCCGAAATTTTAAATTTATTAGTTTTGATCATAAATTCGTTATTTGCTACCTTAAAAACCCCCAGATACCGATTTTCATTGGAATCGGAAAACAATTGGCAAACTAATCGGCCATATTGGTGCGGCCATTTTGAATTTATAAGTTGTAACCATAAATTCGTTATTTGCAACCTTAAAAACCCCTTTTATTGGAATCGGAATACAATTGGAAAATTTCGTCCGCGGCCATTTTGAATTTATAAGTTCTGATCATAAATTTTCATGGAAATCGGAACACAATTGGCAAATTTGGGTGGCCATTTTGAATTTCGGTTATATTTCGGCGGCCATTTTGAATTCATAAGTTCTGATCAAACATTCGTTATTTGCTACCTCAAAAAACTCCACATACCGATTTTCATTGGAATCGGAACACAATTGGCAAATTCGTCGGCCATATTGGCGCGGCCATTTTGAATTTATAAGTTTTGACCACAAATTCGTTTTTAGCTACCTTAAGAGCCCCTAGGTACCCACTTTCATTGAAATCGGAACACAATTTGCAAATTCATTTTTGGGTGACCATTTTGAATTTCGGTCATTTTTTGGCGGCCATTTTGAATTTCGAAAATCGGGCTTCGAGGTGTTTCAGGGAAGACCCCAACGGACCTTCGTGCAAAATTTCGAAGCTCTGCGGAGACTGGTGCGCCCCCTACAGCGCACACACACATACATACATACATACATACATACATACATACATACATACAGAAACTTTCTTTTATTAATATAGATAGAAGATAGATAAGATGGAGGCGCGACATTTTCAATTTTTTTACCTTTGCTAGTGTGCTGTTTTTAGTTGCATGCGTGAACTCAGCTCAACCTACCTATTTTCGTTAAGTTGAGCAGAATTGAAAATCTTTAACGAAGACTCTTAACTCATTCTGTTTTCATGACGTATAACTCGAGTTCAACTCTGGTTGAACTCAAGACAACGAAACGAAGACTATCGAATTGCTGGAATCAAGACAATTTTTTTTATCAGTGCAGAAGTTGGCATTATTGCTCTACAAAAACTTCAATTTGTACAATACTTATGAAGAAGTCTGTTTTAAATTAAACATATGTAAATAAATGAACAAACAAAAAGAAAATACGTTCTCATACCGAAGAAGGAAGCAAATTGACATCGATTCTAATGAAATTGTCAAAAGGATATGATGATTTCTCCTTTTTGTCTGTTTTCTGTTGTTGACCCCTTTTCAGTCCCAGGAATATTAAAGTATGGAAATAACGTTTCCTTCTCGATTGTGAAAACCCCCCTCCCTAAATATTTGATATGAGGAGTTCTGTGGGATATAATGAAATGTTTGGCCTTGAATTCTTCTTTTTCGTATTATGTATGAGGCTGTATTATTTTTTATTTGTTATTCAGAACAAACGGAATATTAAAGGACTCTTATAATGGAGTTCAATGTCTCTATATTTTGGGAAAAGTCACCTTACAGCAGGGTAAGAGAATCAATATAGCGGCTGGTATGAGTTAGGACGTGTATTTGATATATTTTGAAACAACAAAACCGAATTAACTTTTTCGACACAATGACACAAAATAAATCTCCAGAGTTTGATCAAAAGTAAGACCTTTGCAAAAGTGAAAATGAGAATATTTTTAGTATTTAATGCATTATTAAACTCTACCCCAAAATACTTCTCAGCCATTAACAACAACAAAACAATAGAAGAACGAACGATTTTTGCTGGTGTTCCTTAAGGGTCAATTCTATCACCTGTACTATTCCTAATCTAAAATCTGTTCCTATTACCCTTCAACTCACTTCCCAGCTTCGTTGATGACGGTACTCTGCGTTACACCTAGGTTAGGTCAGGTTAGGTTATGTGTAAGGTTGCCTCCAGTGCAACCGGACCCGTGCAAACTCTCATACCTAAAGTTCGCTGGATGGTTGGTCGATTGTCATGGATGTTTAAAACCATCATGTGGAGTTTAAGAAGTGTATCGGTGATGTTCCAAGGCCTTGTTTGTAGCAGCTAATGAAGATTTCTCTTATTAACTTCCCGTTTCGTTTACGGGGAAAGCTTCCAACCCTGGAAATTTTTCTTTCTACCTTCCAACCCTGTTTCCGTGCTTGGAAATATGAAGGTTGGGGTGTTGTCTAGATTTTACACTGCTAAGTTTGAATCAATGATAAAATCAAATATGGACTCTCCCCTCTCCATTCGATTTTAAGGCTGTTTTCATCTGCGTGAACTCCTCCGGGGTTGCAGGTTATACGCCAGGTAGTCTGAGGCTAAATAAAGGCCTTTCTTTCCTCCAAACTCCAATCTAACTACGGTTAAGTCCGTTGAACTAAAGGTTAGAGCAAAGGTAGGTTTTAATGTGCCTTTCAACCAGAATACAAAATCTAGGATTAGGTACCTTGATGCCAGCAGTAGTAAAAGGTTCCGCCCTCGTATCCAGGGGTCTTGCATTAAGGCGACATCCAAATATCCTTGTTTAGAAAAATCTAAAGGCTATCTTTGGCTGTCTTGGATTGTTGGAGGTTGACCTTCACGATTTCAAGTATCTGCAGATGCTCTCTGGGCGCAAACCGTGGCCGCCTCCTTCACTAGTTCGTCCAAGTTGGGAGACTCTTCCTCAGGGCTGTGTTTTTTTGAAATTTTTTGTTTGGGATACCTGATTCCAAACCTAAGGCAGCTTTCATTCCACTACAATATTTCCTTCAACTAGAAAATTGAAATCGAACCGCAGAATGTTAAGCTTGGAGACACTGGATAAGCTTCCCGGTGCCCACCTTGTCCTTAGGCAACCAGATGCGGGCTCTGGGTCTCTCGCATTTGATCACCCTAAAGTCTCTGATTCCTCCGAGGGGTCATAGCTGCGCGTTGATCCTCCCTTGTCTAAGAGAATGTGGTCGAAAACCATCTCTTATAAATGCTGTACTTATTGGGGCAAGCTTTTGCTTTGGGGGACGCTGGAAAATTTTTAGCCTTCTTGGGCTCTCGCTTGATCGGAAACGATCGAGGGCTCCTCTGTCCCTTCTGTGGATGATCTTCACGATTGTGAACTGATTTTCAAGCTCGTGAAGTAATTTTCATGATGGAATAGTCTCAATACCATGGATATCTTAAGAGCTGCAAGTTCCTCCTTCAGCCAGCACCTCGCCTCGTCTTGCCTCGAATATAATTCATTTATCTGGGCTGACGGTTCAAAAACCACCTTAGCGTGGCTTGACTAAACAAAACAGCGCCATTAAACTTATAAACTTCTTTTTACTCCACCGTTGAATCATGGAGCCACCGTAGGAATGTAACAGCTTTGACAAAATGTTACCGCCTGTACGGCAATATTGTTCCCAGAACTCAAGACTATTTTGGTGAGCTCACTCTGATATCCAGTCCGCTTTAGTCAATTGGTCAGTTTAACAGGCCAAGGAAGGAAGAAAGGATGCAAGGAGAGATATGGTGAGCACCTTAGAGGGATCATTTTTTAAGAGCCATGCTGATGACGCCAGACTGAAGTAATGCCTTAACGGCTCGTACCGGTCTGGACTTGAACGTCATGCAAAAAAGAGTGGGTGAGTGGTGGGTCAGTAGGAATCTGACACAGCCGTGTGGGTGCGTACCCCCAGCGGAGTCTCCTGTCAGGGAAGCCTTAGACAAGCGGTCGCACACATTTCCTGTTGCTTGACCGATGTAAGAATGTTACCACTCCCTCGTAAAAAAAACAAAAAAAAGCCAAGGAAGGGATTAGATTGAAGGTGCGGGATTGGGCACCCTACCTTGGTCTATAACCTGTTAACTAACAGTTCGAATTGATCAATGCGACTCGTTTATCATAAACCCTAAAGTTCAAGCGTAAAGGCGTCGATACACAATACGAGTTGCTGACCTGACAGTGGGCAGCTACTGCACCTGTGTACTCGCATGACAATAGCTCGACTCGCCTCGCCCAGTCACACAAGTACCAGTTGCACTGGATGCACTCGTGTACTCACATGTCAGTAGCTTTCAAAGATTTCAGTAGTATCGAAGAATGCCATGAAAATGGCATAGTCCCTGGTTTACGAGCTACTGTCATTTCCCAATACCGTGTCAGTTGACGTCCGAGTCGCCTGCGAGCTTCTGCTTGTGGCGTGTTGGGAAGGCGAGCTAAAACAAAAAATGTTGTAGTAACTCGCATGCGAGGTACTGATTAGAGCTGCCACGGGTTCGTGTACACGTCATACACGTGTACACGTGTTCTTACAGGCACGGATCTAGAATTTTGTTTTGGGGGGTCACGGAATTAAAGATGGCGGAAAAAAATTTCTGCTCGTAAAAAAACAAACACAAAATTAACATAACGAACAAAACTGACCGAATTTTCACGTGGATTAAAAACAAACGTATAGTTCAAATTAGTCAAAAAATCGCTGTTTTTAGGAAATTTTTCCCACAGCTATGAAACCGGTGCCAAGTGAAGGATTTGGGTTGTCTAAACATGATTTTCACATCCCGCAATTCGAAAAAAGGGTTTTTGAGAAATATGTGAATTTTAGAGTTTTTTCGCCTTTTTATCTATTTTGAGGAGAAACTATGCATTTTGGTGAAAATATCAAGAAAGCAAAGTTGGAAAGTATAAAATTACCTACAAATTTTACTTTTACAATTTTTTCCAGTCTAGTTTGGCCGGTAGAGGCCGTTTTGCGCCTTTGCTAGATTTTGAACCAAAATAATACATATGTATGAAAAATTAAATGAGATCAAAGTAGTAGTTGTAGTTTTTCAACGGCCTTTCTTTGGACGCTTTGATTATCAACAGAGTCTGAAAAAAGGCGCAAAACGAGCTCTAGCGGCGAAACAATGCCGAATTCGAAAAAACAGTGAAGGCAAAATTTGTAGGAAATTTTATGCCCTATAACTTTGCTCTTTTGATAGGAAATTGAACTTTCGCTTTGGGTGGGGAAATCCACACCCAAAATATTTCATGTACAACTAATAACCCAGGACGGTCAAGGGCCGTCTCGGTCGCTGGCGATGAAGGAACGTGGTCGAAGGGCCATACACACGCAAGGCTTTTCGAACGAAAACTAAGTATGTTGGGCCTTATTCTGAGAGTCATGTGACATTGCAAGGGATGTGACCCTCAAGGAATGGTATTCCCCGAATCGACTTAGAGACATCTCTTATTCAAAATTGTCAACCGTCAGTTGTATGGGGCATTCCCAGAGTGGAATGAAGTGAGTTAATTGCGTTTCCATTCTGGGAATACCTCTCCGAAATTGAGGTGACAGCCAATATATAAATGTCATGGGAGTGATTCGACTCTCAGAATAAGGCCCGTTATATTAGAGTTAAGACCTTATAATTTTATAGCATAATCCTTTCGAACCCCACCCGACTAGCATTTAAAAAGAGGATCGCCTCAGGGGCATAGCGAAAGAAGGATTTCTCCCTAAGCTCCTCATGAGGATCCAATGTATCAAATGAGGGGCATGCCAAAAGAGGGCTTTCCCCTTAGTTTCCTCACATGAACATCACACACATGCAAAATTTTAGTTTTTGTTGTTGTATTACATCATATTTCAGACAATTATATTGATGACCGTGAAGGGTGTCATTTAGCATACTCAATAGACCGGTTCTAATTCGATTACAGAGGTTAAGCAGCTTTGGACGCGATTAGTACTCAGTTGGGGGACCACATTGGTAAAACGACACTCGCGTTTAAAAATATAAAGCTCTCGACACCGGCGCAGTTAATGCTCACATAACCACGCCGAGATTCTCAAATTTGTCAGCCTCTTTTTTCCACTCGAGATCGGGTAGCAATGATTTTTCCTCAAAGGGGCCAAAAGAGGCATGCCTTATGACGAGACGCCAATGGGGTAAGGCGTTAGATGTCCTGTGTGGACCTTATAGGGCAATACACACGGGGTCCACATGAGGCAGTGCGGCTAGCCTCATAGGGGACCGATCTGCACTCCTCCCAAAAATCAAGTCGAGCATAACCCCATGACACATGACAGTAACTCGTATGATGCGGTCACACGATGCGAGTAGCTGCACTGCAGTAACTGACTAGGCCAACTCGCATGCTAACTCGTACTGTGTAACCCCGGCATTAGGCTCATCATCTACATCTACTGGATCACTCCCCAGACCCCTTCTAACCTCTTATATTCTATCTATCCGTCAAACTAAGCTTATTAGTATACATTGCACCATGTATGACGCTAATGACATGCCAAACTGGTAGTTTAAAAGGTGACTCCAAAGCTTGGTTTCTCCATATAACAAAAAAAATCTCCCAATAATTTTACATTTATTACATCTTTCCGGGGGTGTGTGTGTCTTAACAGTCGCGCTCTTGTTCCATTTGTTTATTAGGCAAACTCAACACCTTACAGTAAAACACTCGTACATATTACTTAATCTTCTGGGACTCTTTTAGCACTACATTTGTGTAAAAAGGCTCTGCATATTTGTACAGTTCCCTACTAAAGAGTTTCCATCTCTAATGAGTCTAATTATGCCCTAATGAAATCTTTACTACTTGGCAGCCTTTGCCGAGTTGGTTGGTGTCTAGCGTTTTATACATTGTCGGGGATAGACCCGAAATGCCGAAGGAAATAGGAATGGGATATATTTGCTGCCTGTTGGTTGGTGATGGTGGAATACGACACTAAAGAACGTAATTTTCTCTTATCTGCTCGGCTGGTATAATTTCAGTTATTGCAACCAGCACTAAAAGCATCTCTAACTCGCTTGGCATAATCCGCAAATGATAATAAAAATCCCTAGCATTAACCCAATTATGCATTCCCTTGAAATCCACCCACAACCAAACCACACAATCACAACGAATGCTCCGGCAGTTTACATCGCCATTGTCAGGACAGAAGTAATTCATTGTTCTAATTTCGCATGCCCTACAAAGTGAATGTGTGGGCGGGGGGGGGGCGAAAGCGTGGGGCTCTCCTCATCTAAGGCATCTCTTTCCCTTTCTATCGGGCACCTTGGGCAGGATATATAGGAAGTGCAGCCCATCCGTGACGGATGTAATCAGGTCGTCTGTATGCAACAGTTGTCGCAACCTCTCACGACTTGAGCTACTCAAACAAAATTTTAATCCGTGGAAATCCGCTTTACGAAGGCAATTTATGAAAGCTTCTAACAGGATCTCTTCCAGGGTATGGCAAGGATTTTATTGGAAATGGAAGAACCTGCGAGAAAAGAGAGTTAGTCCTGGATTCTATATAGAGTACCCATGATTCTGCGGCAATTCAGAGGGCGAAGGGGTTTGAAATGGGTGAAATCTATGAAATGTGGGTCCCTCGGATGCTTTTTAATGGTGGCACATTCAACATGGTTGACATAGTGTACACCTATCCACTAGGTATACAATGACAAGGACTATACGAAGACATCGAATACGTTTTCAGCTGATTTGGCGTCAAGTGTTTTGATAAAGACTCGCTTGAAGCATTCAGGGATGAACATTGATGGGATGATAAATTACGGGAAAAAAATGTAAAAGCCTTTTTCTTATGGAGAGTGCCTTGAAGTGGAACAGATTTTTTCCTTATTCTCTTTTCTTTTCCGTGAAGGGATAACGTTTTAAGATGTTTATATTTAGATTCGTATATATTTTAAAATTTCTTATCTTTCATCATTTATTTATAATTTTTTTTTGTTAAGATTTTCGTGAAAGAATTGGTATTTACTCCTTCTTTCCCGCTTAGATCGTTTTTATAATCTTAATATCATTAACTTACGGTGGGTCTACACTATAGGGATTTTAGTAGGTACTGTTGGACTTGAGAGTGGGAATATAAACCGGTTTGCAGCGATAGAGGCAAAGGTTATTAAGGTTATCCAAAGAGGTGTTAGTTGCCTTTTATTAACTGTAAATGGGGGCATCCATAAATTACGTGAGGCGTTTTTGGCGATTTTCCCCCTCCCCCTTGGTGAGATGTCGTGAGATTTGGGTCGACTCCCCCCCCCCCCACACAATCTCACGTGAGATTTTTCAAATTTTAAAAAATTTCTATTATTTACACCAGGGGTTCCCAATCTTGTTTATACTGCGACTCCCTTTACAGGCTGTAATTTTTTTGCGACGCCTTTCTAAAAGAAAATAATTGCGTGTAGCTCTAGCAGACATTAAGATTACTTAATTTATTTTTAATTTAAAAAGAACTCCAAAGATTATAGAATCTTAATTATCATTATTTATTAGAAAATGTAACAGTTCAATGAGCTTGCTTTTCTGAGCATAACTTCTCAAATCGGGGTTGAAATTTTGAAATCGAGATCTCATTTCTTTTTCTAAATTGATTTGTGACCTGTATTTCGACTTTATTACTGCAACTGCAGAAAAGCTAGTTTCACACAAATACGACACGTAGCAAAGGGTAAAAGAATTTTTAAAGCTGTAGTGCTCAGAGTTGAGAGTAGGATATTCTTGGGATACATTGCTCCAAAATTGAAATAGGTTGTCTTTGTTGAATCGTAATCGTATCACAAGATAGTTCTAACAGTTGCTCTTCCTCGACTATTGAAAGTGCAGATGGGAGTGGGTTCGATATGAATGGATCTCTAATCCAGCAATTTTATTTTCCACAATTTGCTCATTAATGTCATGAATGCCAAGACTAATCGTATTGTAAGAAAGAGGAATATTTTTTGTTTCTTTAGTCGCCGATTCTCCAATCATCACTGCAGGTAAAATAAGATCTTCAGTGATCGTGTGTGGCTTTTTGCATTGGCAATACGGTGAAAGACCTTGTAAGAGGCAAGCAGTGCTTTGGAAGGAATAGATGCTATTGAAAACAAGGATGAAAGAGAGGGAAATCGAAAGAGCGCGGAGCGAGGTGATAAAACACTCATTCATTACGTGGCGTGTAGGCGACCTGTGCGTACCTTCGCTACACTATTATGCGTATTTGCAGTGTAAATACGTTAATTTGTGCTTGATTGTGTTAGATTTATTTAAAAAACATAATTTGTGTTGAGGAACAGTACCACAAAATCATTCCAGCACCAACTCGGCATGCACCCAACATAAACTACAATACCTGTCGATTACCATTTAGCAGGTGATTCTGCCTATTCTTTGGAAATCAATCTTATGATGCCTTACAGGGATAACGGTTTTTTTTCTTAACAAGAGAACAGAAAAATTTTAATTCTAGTTAGAGCAAGCATATGGAATTTAAAAAAAATTTAAAATTTTACATTATATTGACCTACGAAGGTTGACTTTGGCAAAAAATGTAATTATGGCATGAATAGTCAATCACAATATTATTGTAAAGATGGAGATATGCAAACTTCGGAGCATTCCTCTATAGATGGCACTTTAGGATAAAAAATCTGTAACTGAATGACCCAGGCCTTAGAAAGGCGGAGTCTGAAGTCACAGCCAGCTTCTCAAGTTGGCGTTTGAGCCCCCTGTACACCAGAATATAGATTCAAGAAGTGCGGATCTGTTAGACTTCCATCCTTCACAGCTTTTAATATTCATAACAAAAGGTTTTGAAAATATATTTTGGCTTCTAGTATATCAGAGCAGATGGTTGTCGATTCAAAATTCTAATCCCGTTAGTTGCTTAGATGACTAATTATGTCGCCTGGTGCAAATGTCTGTTTTTTGTATAGTGACAATACACCGCAGATAGCATGTGTTCTGATCTGACTGAAAAGAGCCGATTCCTAATATAATCTCTATGAGTGCAGTAGGATTAGGTATATTATGCACTTGAGATTCTTTAGGCTCCAGGTTTTTCAATTGGGCTTCTGGGCCTTTTTTTTGTTCCAGCTTAGGCCACCACACTAGTTCAGCGTAGGGTCGCAATCTGTCGAATAATGCTCGTATAAATTAATGCATACGTTACATTCCCAGTTTTTCCCAGGCCATTGTATAAAATGATAAGAATTATTCAACACGCGAAACACTCTTCATTCCCAGATATTTAAAATATTTTCATTAATTTTTTTGGATTTTCCAGTTGGATGGTATTTGAAACAGTGAACAAATACAGTGTAAACGGCAGTGGCTAAATTTTTACACCCAATTGCTATTGAGTTGATATATAGTAATAGTATCACGTATACTTTTTATGTAATGGATTCATTATGCAGAAACATCGAAAATACTCATTTTGAGCCCTAAAACCCCCTAAAAAGTGGGCTTCCCGGGGTAGAAAATGGGTAGACGTCATAACCCCTTATTAAGAACTCTAAAAAGCTCTCTGCCAACTTTCAGCCTGTACCTAATTTCTTCGGCTATGTTGCTTTTTTCGGCTTAATTTACCTGTACTATCAATTTAACCTAGTTTTCTCGCAATTTTACACTGTTTCTTGCGGAAAAAAATTACGTGATATTTGCCGAGACCCCCTCCCTCCCCACGTGAGATTTGGTGAGATTCGGCTCGACCCCCTCCCCCCCTAAACGCCTCACGTAATTTATGGATGTCCCTAATGGGGAATTCATCACTATTAAAATCGTCGCAGACCGGTTTATTTTCCCATGCCGAAGTGCTGCACTACCTGCTGACTTCAGGTTGCAGAGACTTCTGTCTATAGAATTCTACCGAATTGAGAAACAAAGGTAAGTCGTTGCTAAGTCTCCAAAGACATTTTGTCCACCGTTTAATTCCAACTACATAGTCTGTACAGAAGTCGCACGGAAAGTGAAACGGAAAAAATTCCTTCTTGTCTGTATCCACCATTAAGCAAATACTTGATAATCGCTCTATTACCACCATCTAGAACAGGCAAACTTTTTGATCTTATTATAAAGAATAGAAAACAAAATCAAGTCAAAAACAATCCCTTAATACGACATTGGCATTTAAATGTTTATCTTAGATTTCTTTTGGCTTTAAAATTTTCTCTAAATTCCACAAAATAACTTTTTAAGAAGAAAAACCAAAACCATTTTTTTGAGAAAGAAAATCTAAATTCCAAGAATATAGCTTGAATCCTAATAAGCGTTAAGCAACATTTTTTTTTGTTGCCAGAATTCTATATGGAAAGCTAAAAAGGCATCTGGGAAGTGCTTCCGATAATGCTAAAATAACATGACGGGTGAATTTTGTCATGAAAAGATTTCTTTTTTCTTCTTATTTTGGTTTCCATTTACTTTTGAAGATATCCTTTTGGCATATATACTCGACGCCGTTGGAAAAGTCTCCTTCTTCTTATACAATGCGATTCCAAGAAAACAGTCGACAATCTTCTGTAAGAGGAAAAATGTGCAACACCTTGAAACTAAGCTACCGTGTGTATAAGATGCTTTTTTTTTCTTTTTTTCGGTGAAATGAAACGTGATTTGAATTCACTGAAAATATTTTTGTACGTTCTGTATAAAAATTGGTCTTGAAGCTGAGTTTGAGTTAATAACAATGAAATGGATAAGATTTTCTTATTATTGTTTAAAATATACATTTTGTTGTTAACTGTAGTTTAAAATAAAGACTTGCTTTAGAAGAGTGACTTCATTGTTGCAGTTCTTAAATTGTCAAGCGATGTGTGTTCGTTTCGTGTGGAAATATGTTAGTTTTACACAAATATTCAGGGTTTCTTCTTCTTCCTTTTTTTTTAAAAAATAACATGAGGATCCGCGAGGAAGACTTTGACATAGTTCTTGTGCAGAAGCTCTGGGTCAGATCATCGACCATTAAGGGCGTCCCGCATCATCGACATCACTGTAAACTCAAGTATTTTTTTTCTAAACACTTAAAGCGTTTAAACCGTTGTAGACGAATTTTAAACACTTAACGGCGTTTAATGAGTAAACACTTAAGTGTTTATTTAGTAAACGTTTGTAGCGTGTTTTTGGTTATGAATAATAAAAAATTTGATGATAGAACTATTAATCAATATTATATTAAAACATAATACTATCAATGCAAAAAGGAAAAAAAAAATAAAAAATAAAAAAAAACAAAAAAAATCCAACCCGAGTGCCGTTTTTCCCAGCGGTCCCCCGACTAAGTACAAACCACTTCCAATATTGCTTGACTTCCGTGATAGGAAGAGATGCGTTTTACTGAATATGCTAAATTGTAGCCTTGGCGGGCATTAGCATAACTGCGTGAAATATGGGTCGCTCATATTTTTTCTAGTCATATCACTGCACACCTCAGCTTTTGAAAGTGTTTTATTTCAAAACGCTTAAAACGTTTTATTTCGACGTCACCCATTTGATTAACATTTAAGTGTTTTATTGTAATAGTGTCGACAATGTTAATCAAATGGGAGACCTCAAAATAAAAAGTTTTAAGCGTTTTGAAATAAAACACTTCTAAAACCTCAGAATGCAGTGTTACTGATCACTTTAAATTCGTAATATTTAAGCAGTTTTATGGTTTTATTTTCATATTAAAAAATACCTGTCAACAAAGGCGTAAAAATTTCAGGATAAATTAAGTTAAATAAATGAAAACAGCAAATGAAGTAAAAAAGGCAAAAAATTGAAGAATAGGTATATTCTAAAATAATTTTGGATGTAATTTTGGTTACTTTTTGTTTCTTCTGTTTATTACTCAAATAACAACAATTGCACATTTTTGGCCATTTTGAAAAAACAATTTAAAATTTTTTATCAAATCTCGTAGAGAATTTTAGGACCTTTAATTTAAAAAAAAATAAAGTTCATTTTTGTTAACATGAGCTCAAGATCTAAAACTTTTTGTATTTTGGCCAATTGTTAATTAACAAAAACATATATTGAGCTATAATTTGGACTGTATCATTTTGAAACCTATTCATTTCATGTGATAAATTCAAAAAAAAATTTAATTTTTATAGAAACTTATTTTCAAGCATTATAGTGTAAGTATTGTTAATTGAGTGATTTTTTGTTTTTTCCATAAAGCTTAATGTCAAAATGCAATAAGTTCCTTGTTTCTTAAAATTCTAGGTCTTTTGTATGATTATAAAAAAAACCCGATAAAATTCAATGTTTTTATTTGTTTTATTTCTGAAAAAAGTACTTCTAGATGGATCAACCAGTATTTCATTTTTAGAGAGACACTTCCCATCCCTAAACACTTTACCGCTTAGTTTAGTTTCCCGTAAGTGTTTTATCATAACTAAGTGTTTACCTTCCTAAGTGTTTAATTGGCGAATAAGTGTTTTACTTTTAAACACTTGTGCTTAGGTTAGCATTTTTTGGTAAACACCTTACGCGTTTTGATTTTGTGCATTAATCGTTGCTTCTGTTTTAAAAGTAAACACTTCCCACCATTAAATACTTTATCGTTTATTAATAAAACCCTAGAGTGATTTATTTCTAAACACCTGCTAAACACTTGGATTTGCAGTGATTACACTAGCTCCAAATAACCATTTCCTTATGGCCAGTAACTGGAAGGCTGTACACACTAGATCCTTCTCAGATCATAAGAATATCTCCTCTGATTTAAATCTGGGGTGAGGAAATACAGAGCTTTATAGAAACTGCAAAAGAATAAACTGGGAACAGTTCAGAGAGATCTTAAAGGGCAAACTGGCACAGACACAAATATTTGAAACCTTACAAGTACTGTCTAAGGCTGTATAAGAAAGCGGTAAAGACCGCTAAAAACCAATCATAAAGGTATCATTACCAAGCTATAGAGAGTCTAGGAGAATCGGCTAGGGTCCGCGAATTTCATCTAAGCAACCCTGCCAACAATCTTATATCAAACGGGGAGGCGGCACATGGACAGAGTCCTAAGGGAAACCCTGGAACTGCTCCTAAAAATCCCCGGATGCCAAAAAGACGCCCCAGCAGAGGCCCAGAGCTACTAACGAAAGTAGCATTGTGGTGGGAGAAAACCTGCCAAGCTATCACTCTGCAAAAGGTGCGGTAGGTGGTGCGCAGTTTCTCTCCGTAAAAATCGCCGGTCATGGAAAACATAATGCCAATATATGCTCCAAAAGACGGGTGATATTATCGGTTCATAGCTTGTCCCAATCTACAAATACTTCCTACACTACAGGTACGTGCCCGGCACCTGGAGGAGGGTCAAAGTGATCTCCATCCTGAATATCGGCAGACGCGTGGACGACGCGGCAAGAGAATAAACGCCAATAAACTTGTCATTTTTTGTCCTAATGACCCTAGAACGCATGCTAGATATAAACGTCAGTAACTCCATAAAAGAGGTCCCTATATCACCATCTCAGCATTCATATTCCAAAGGAAGATCGGTGGACACTATTCTTCAGGAAGTCGCGGGCACTGAGGAATAGTCCGTAGGATATAAGCAGTTTACCCTGGCAGCTATCCTAGGTATAGAGCAACATCAGCACCGTCGCCATTCGGGAGACCTTGGCGGTACCCTGGATCCACAATGTTATTAGTCAATTGATCCTCCGCATGCTGGAAACTGGAATCATTTACAGCAGCTGGGGTATTTAGTATAGTGATAAAGTCGACGTGCCGGTGCCAGGGTGGTGCTCTCTCGGCCGTGTTATGGCTGTAGTATCCTGAAACTTCCTCAAAGCCATCAGATTGTCGGCAGTACAAAGGGCTTTCCCTGAGCTCTAGTCTTCCACATAAAAAAAAGGTGAGATTATGGAGATGGGTCTTGAAGAGTTTAGCGCATGGTCCAACCGATTCTGGCTGTCCGTCACACTGAGGTCTGAGAATGAAATTTACGCGGAAAAAACTGCTTTTTCGAACATAACAAATTGATTCATTTATGGCAGTAATTTGTCAAAGGGACTCAAAAAGTGAGATTTTAGTGCGAGTGCAACAGTTATCTTCGACTTACGTCAAGAATGGTCGTTATTTTCATATTTTTATGAAGAACGTTTTTTTTATTTGGCTTATTTTTTTTAGATAAATAAATCAGTGTAAACAATAACTTCTGAGAACACACATGAGTATTTCGTGCGATCATAAATATATAGGTACATATACATACATATATGCACATATAAAATTGAAAATATTCGTATTTATAGTCTAATTGCCCGTTCACAACGCAGCCTGCCTAGCCTAGCACTGCACATTACACCATATAAGTTTAGTGTGCGATGGAAAAATTTTGTTCTTGCTAGGTGCAGTGCTAGGCTAGGCAGGCTGCGTTGTGGACGGGCACTAAGTCACAAAGAGACAAAAATTTAATTACGGCTTCTGAAAGAACATATAATTTACCGTTATGTCTAAAAATTTCATGTGCAGTTGTGCACAGCTGCGTGAGTCACAGCGAAAAGAAAATAGCCATGCAGTCAACGCTGTAAAAACTAGTGTATCACATTTTAAAGGTTTAGAAATCAGTGTAAACAATAACTTCTGAGAACACAGATTATAAATATATACATATAAGCACAGCACATACAAAATTGAAAATAGCGTGTGAAGAGCTACTGATCCACTGCCCAACAGCAAAACTGTTGCCCATCTAAAACTGTAAATGTGAAGGTTATATCCTACCAACTTCCAGAGTAATGAGTCATCAAAGTCAAAATTTTGTTTTTTTGAATAAAACTATCAACTTCAATCTTCAACCACTTTTTCCCCAAAAATACGTAGCTAGTTAACATTTTTTTTTCCAAAATTGGAAAGTATGGACAATTTCCTATAAATAATGTAAAGACAATTTTTGTGTTACCGCCTTTATTTTTGAAAATATTAGCAAATTTTGATGTTAAAGTTGGCTTTATTTGGTACTTTTCGTCATAAGCTTATGTGAAAAATGTACCAAATAAAGCCAATTAAACTCGAGCTGAGACAATAAAACTGAGGGTAGATTCGAAATCAGTAACCTCAAATTAGTAAACAACCATTAAAATATTTTATGCAACAAAAAAAATTGATTTTGTTGTGCTGTGTTATAGACGCAAGTGATAAAATGGAAATTGATCCAGTATAAAATTCTTTAGTCAACATATTAGATCCGCCATTTTGTTTTTCCAAATGTTTGACATGAAAATTGTAAATAGCGACTCCAAAAACTTAGAAATATGCAATTTTATGTGAGTTCAATTCAATTTAGCCTTTTAGCCGCCATATTGGATCCGCCATTTTGTTTTTTAAATATTTGACTTCAAATTTGTAATCAGCAACCCCAAATACCTATACTTTTCAATTTCTGTGCAAATCCAACAAAGTTTGACGGAGACGGAGCTTGATGCTGACTGCTGATACTGATGCTTTTCATTAACAGGACTAAAATATCCACCGTTAATATACCTTCAATTAACGGTGGAGTACTGAGTTCAGTCTGCTAAGTACTTGAGTCTTATTCTTGACCCAAAGCTGGAGGTTGAATATCAAAGAAAAGGCAAGGAAGGCTAGTATAGCTTTCTATGCCGGTAATCAGATCTTCGGCGAAAGATAGGGTTTTAAGCCGCAAAAATGCTCTGGCTATACAGTGAAGTGATTAGGCCAGTGCTGACATATGGCTATGCTGCATGGTGGCCCGCTCTTCCCAATGACTGGGTCGAGAATGGCCTGCCTCGGAATAACGTATGCCCTGTGTACAACACCGACGAAAGCGCTCAACGCAGTTCTCGACCTTCTGCCACCTGATCTATCCATCAGGCAGCAGGCCTGCACAGCCCTCCGACTGCGTGCAGCGGGTTGCTGGTAGGCATGTCGATTCATTCCAAAAAGAATCGATCTACGATTCGATTCGAATCGAACGCACTAAAATCGATTCTCGATTAAATCGAGCATTACAGGATCGATTCTCGATTAATCGAATAGTAAAATATAAAAACAACAATATTTTAACAAACCTACTACTGTGATTTCCCTTTCTTTTGTGCTCCTAGCAAAAGGGAATTTCAGGAAAAAAACAACAACAACCACATAGCTGCCAAAAAGTTGGCTGAAAAATCCATTGAAAAAGTTGGTTGGAAAAATCCTCTCTCACCCTCTTCTCTACAAACCATGTTTTCAGCGTGTAGAAGAGCCCAATGTGAATCCGGTCCGATTCGAGGGGTTTGTGAATCGATTCATTAAATCGATTCAGTGTTTGAGATCGATCAAAAAAATCGTTTATTTCATTCCAAAAAATGATTTTTCGATTAATCGATTTTAAATCGACATGCCTAGTTGCTGGGTCAAGAAAACCTATGGGTACCGCAATATACTGCTCGCTCTCCCACAGGAAATGGTGGTAGGGCAATACCGACTACCGATAAAGCCAGAAATAAATTGAAAAGCAGTGCGGTGCAGAGCAGTGCAGTGCGTCGCTGTGGAACGGAAGATGAAACACATTGCAAGAGCAGTATTTTGACATTTGGTAAAGACATTTGGTCACATTTTAGAAATATTTATTAATACAACGTTTTTACAATTTTGTTGTACAAAAATTCTTTGCTTCACACTAATGCTATGAATTTCTCTCCATCCATTTTGAATGAAAACCTAACTTCATGTGTGAACAGAAGCAGTGCGAAGCAATTTTTTAGAAATTAGCCTAAGAAAAGCAGTGCTGTGCAGTGCAGTGCTGTGAAAATAATGTGAATTGCGTCATTCAGTTACAAGAAGTGTAGAGTTCACTGCACTGCACAGCACAGCACTGCTTCTCAATGTAATTCAGGCTTAAGGCTTGAATGGGGCTGCCTACCTACCTCCCTTCGTTAGTACAGAACCTCTACCTCTTCTCACAAGTTCGACAGTTATTTGGTCCAACTTTGTCTCATTTTTAGTTCTTCATTATACGGCGTTATACTCTGTCAGAAACCTTGGAGATATCTAAAGTAACCAGACCAGACACAAGAATATTTGATCCTTGCATAGATTCAATATAATTTTTTTTATTTAGAAGAAAATATTTAAAAAAAAATCAGAATTGACTTTACAAAAAAAAAATTCTGTTAAATTTTACGATATTATCCGTACTTCAAAGCAAGTGAAGTAGACAAGCGTAAAGTGAGCCTACATTTATTTTTAGAAGATATTTTCGCAAGTATTTAAAGGACACACCCAAAAAAAACAACCCACAGAAAACCCATTGAAACGGAAAGTAATCTCAGAGATTCCAAAAATGACAAAAAAACCCTTGACCTTACATTTAAAAATCGTCCTTTTTTTATATAAACAAAATACTCCGCAGAGATTCCTTCATCACTCTGCTAAACTCTCGAAAGGATGTCACTAACATCACGGACAATTTGATTTGTTTCCGAGATTCAATTTTAATTCGAAAAAATTTAATTTCATTGATTTCATTTCTAATAGAATCGTCGCCGCGTAACCCTATTTTAATAATGGTAGTAGTACACAGAGATAAAAAGTTAGAGGACCCTATTTTAAATCCTGTGTCGGTAGGAACGAGAGGAGAATGTGGAAAGGAACTTCGCGGAAGCTGCTAGCTCTAAAATGCCTCCGGAGCTTGTGTATACATATATATCCATGGGTAGCGCTTTCAGGAGGAAATCAATATCTGAAATGTCTTTCTAGCTGGGCCCATTCCTTTCTATATGCTGCTATACCCTATTTGCGGAACGATAAGAAATTCTCAGCAATGTCACAGAAGAAATGGTAGAAAGAGAGACAAAAACGTGAATCCTCCATCGTTCGGGGACAAAATGGAATTTCAGCCTATTGTCCTCGGCAGCCTGCAATTACTCCCCATAAAACTGAAAAGGAAATGAAAACAAATGTGGAAATGGCTTTATTGTGCCTCAAAACTGCATTCCAACAATATTATTGTCCCTGAGAAGAATCCACCACTGCTTTGGTGGCAGGTACTATATAGTAGAGGAGCACATTGCCTTTGGTTTTTTTTCTGTTCTGTGTATCGCCGCATTCTCTGTAGACGATAGCGATAGATTCATAGTCCTGGGATGTCACTCGTTTAAGCCAACAATGCATCATCACTTGCTGCTATATTGCGGCTAAGGAGAGCAGCATTTCTATAGAGAGAGAGAGAGGAATTGGCGTTGCAATTTCATGCTCAATTTAGTTACAGATGTTGATGCTTTCTAATGGAACAAAAATACACCAAGATTTCTGTGCACTTTAGAGATGGCGCACAGAATACCAAAATGGTATAATGCAAATACCCATTCAGTGTTATGGTTTCGATTCTATCCTCGAAGCTCCGAAGGTGTGCATCTTTATTGCATAGGGCCACATTAACCCCAATTACTCTAGAGATATAAGTCGTTGTGAAAGTTTTTCCATCACGTCATTCTCTGGTGCTGTACAGATCTATATGTTTTATTATACTCATTGTAGTAGAGGAAAAAATTCCAATTTCCTTGCAGAGCATAGCACAATTGTCAATGACATCTCCTCCACCAAAAACTTTGATGATTGTCTAGTTAAATTTTCTTAGTTTAATGGAAGCTCCTCTTTCGACAAAGCAGCTAGAAGAGGAACTTTTTAAAATAGTAATTGGTACCATTACCAGTCGTTAGAAATTCTATAAATAATGGTTATTGGTTTGTATTCAACTACGAATATCGATTACTAGTAGTCTGGTACTGCTGGCGTCACAGCCATTGTCAGCTGGTTAGTGGAATTTACTTGTTTCGGGTGCATAACACTCCCATGGGTCCTTGCTTTATTAACATTGGTAACAGAGATTGGGAAGAAATTATCGATGTTTACCCAACTCTTAATTTCAACTAAACTGTAAGCTCCTAAGTCCAAGATCATTCTCATATCTCCTTTGTTACAATTCTAGGTGAGGCTTATAAGAACCAAAAGGAAACGAACTGAGGACAGTTCTCGAATATTAAAAAATCACACATTCAGCGGCACCTAAGGATAGAGTCATGTTCAAGACGGCTTACAGAGCATCATGCCCAGTGGGTAATACTCGACTTTGGCCTGGGAAAATTTTAAGGACCGTGCGAAGCTCATTAATCAATCACCTGTCAACCCCTGTTAGCATGATGATTAATGAATTTTCCACGGTCCCTAAAATTTTCCCAGGTCAAAGTGTCGCATTACCTACTACGTCCAGTTAAATATAGAAATAAAGCCTTACCTCCGTGGTGGAACGAACCGACTTTACCCAGCTAACCAGGGAGGCTTTGAAAATCTGTTCTAAACAAAAATACGATACGTTAAAAGGGTCATCTGTAGAAGTCCTGGAGTTGAATACTAATTTCCAGGACTGCGAAGAAGTGACCCCAGATAGATTCTCAAGGTTTCAGGTAGAAATAGCAGTGGGATGGAAAGAGGCCTGTGAAACAGTCACCGTGAAAAATGTGTCTTGACGGTGAACAGTTTCACCGCGTATGAGTTAGAATAATGGATACCATAATGTCTATGACATTATTGGTCCATGGCTGATGTTAATCTCTAAAAATTGCTCCTGGAAGATGGTCTGAAGACCTTAGGCCTAAAGCGCGCTTTCAACAAGATTCTAAAAGTATTGGAGAACGATAGCATAAAAGCAGTCACCTATACGGATGATGTGGGGATTCTAGTACCAGCTGCTGTGGGCTATCCGTTAAACTTGAAAAAACAGAACTGAAGCTTCTCACCAATATACACAAATCTCCGATATCTCTACTTACAATTTAAATGATCAAGCACTGATCCAAACTCGATCAGCTAAGTACTTGGGGTCTTATTTTGTAATCAAAGCTGAGCTGGAGGCTCAGCATTGGAGAGAAGGAAAAGAAGGCCAACATATTTTTCTATGCCAGTGATCAGACCTTTGGAAAGAGATGGGGTTTGAACTCACACATGATATGCTGACTCTACCCAGGAGTTATTAGACTAATAACTGACATACGGCTTTGCCGTGAAAATATAGTAAACACAGGTTAGGCGAAATCCAAAGAACAACCTGTTTCGGAGAAACGGAGCTTTGTTGCCATCTGATCTATAGACACGAGGCAGCCTGCACCGCCCCGGAATGCGACTACTACTACGGACATTGGGAACGGTTGATGCATCATATGACTACACGAAATCGAAGCTCAACTATTTCCAGATCCTCACCAGAGAAGGAATAGAGAACAATTTTCACTTGTCAAGGAGCTATGACGTTTCTATACACAAATAGGTCCAAATCAGAGTCAATAGGTGTAGACATTGGAGTTTTTCTCCCTTCCTTAGTCTCCAAAAATCGTACCACTTCCCTAAACCTGTCACTGTTTTTCCGTCGTAACTGATGACAATCGTCAAAGTCAGCTTAGCACTATAGACGAAATCAAGGTCAGGAGTCCAAGTAATACTCTTGTCGGTCAACAAAGCGTGTATTAAGGCACTAGATCTATAGTAGGTCAAAGTTGGTCGAAATGTGTCAAAAAAGACACTGCAAGCATACCCCGCCTTTTGGAAACCGTTTCTTATAAGATTTGGGAGACGTTGCGAAGCTTAAAATAGGAGATATGATCCGTTATCTAATATTTCATCAAAAATCGCTAATAGGGTTTAGGACTGGACTATTTTTGGAAGGAGGTCCAAAATTTCATCAAAAAACTCCTACGAGCAACGGTTTCCTAGATATAAGCAATTTTATGTTTTTTAGGAGATATTGATTTTAAATAGTGTTTAGGACTGAAATAGCTTTGGTAGGAGGTCGAAAATTTCATCAAAAATCTCCTACGAGCAACGGTTTCCTAGATATAAGCAATTTTGTGTTTTTTAGGAGATATTGATTTTAAATAGTGTTTAGGACTGAAATAGCTTTGGTAGGAGGTCGAAAATTTCTTCAAAAATCTCCTACGAGCAACGGTTTCCTAGATATAAGCAATTTTATGTTTTTTAGGGGATATTGATTTTAAATTGTGTTTAGGACTGAAATAGCTTTGGTAGGAGGTCCAAAATTTCATCAAAAATCTCCTACGAGCAACGGTTTCCTAGATATAAGCAATTTTATGTTTTTTAGTGGATATTGATTCTAAATAGTGTTTAGGACTGAAGTAGCTTTGGTAGGAGGTCGAAAATTTCATCAAAAATCTCTACGAGCAACGGTTTCCTAGATATAAGCAATTGTATGTTTTTTAGTGGATATTGATTCTAAATAGTGTTTAGGACTGAAATAGCTGTGGTAGGAGGTCCAAAATTTCATCAAAAATCTCCTACGAGCAACGGTTTCCTAGATATAAGCAATTTTGTGTTTTTTAGTGGATATTGATTCTAAATAGTTTTTAGGACTAAAATAACTTTGGTAGGAGGTCGAAAATTTCATCAAAAATCTCCTACGAGCAACGGTTTCCGAGATATAAGCAATTTTGTGTTTTTTAGTGGATATTGATTCTAAATAGTTTTTAGGACTAAAATAACTTTGGTCGGAGGTCGAAAATTTCATCAAAAATCTCCTACGAGCCTCGGTTTCCGAGATATAAGCAATTTTATGTTTTTTAGTGGATATTGATTCTAAATAGTTTTTAGGACTAAAATAACTTTGGTAGGAGGTCGAAAATTTCATCAAAAATCTCCTACGAGCAACGGTTTCCGAGATATAAGCAATTTTGTGTTTTTTAGTGGATATTGATTCTAAATAGTTTTTAGGACTAAAATAACTTTGGTAGGAGGTCGAAAATTTCATCAAAAATCTCCTACGAGCAACGGTTTCCTAGATATAAGCAATTTTGTGTTTTTTAGTGGATATTGATTCTAAATAGTTTTTAGGACTAAAATAACTTTGGTAGGAGGTCGAAAATTTCATCAAAAATCTCCTACGAGCAACGGTTTCCGAGATATAAGCAATTTTTTGTTTTTAAGCGGATATAAATCTGTCTCACCGCAAATTGTGCCTCAGTTCACAGTTCTTTGACGTCTGTCCTATGTCCTACATACCTTCGAATCGATCTCGGAAGCCTATAAACGGAAATATGAACGATGAACTATTTATATCATTTGCGGTATCAGTAGCTTAGTATATGAGGAGTCCGACTTCTATCTAAAATATCTCGAATTCGAGCCTTTCCACTTTTCCACTTAATAATTTGAATTTTTTCACACTTTTCCTCCTATTCATACAAATCCCTGTGCGTTTATCTCCACCATATAAAAGAAACAAGAAAACCAGTACCGTTTCAATCTCCAAAGTCAGCATTTGTTGCAGTAGTAGTGGATGGTGGTTGCTTGAGTAAAAGGAGTGAAGGCGTTGATATTTTTTCAAACTGCTTTTTACTATTTTTCTCACTATAGCTTCCTCCGGCATTGCGCTCTAAGATAAGATCTCCGAGGCCACAAAGTAAGTCTACATCATAGATCTACACTTTCATATAAGGAAAAACTCCCAATCGAGCGTTAACCTTTTGAAGAACATTCAACCAATTCCTTCTGAAAAACTTTTTTCGTTCATTCCACCAATAAAGCACTTGTGCATGATAAAATCTCATGCAACATATCCTTATAATCTACACATCTTAAGCCTTAAGCTGCAAGCCTTAACACCACACAAAACTACATCAAGCCTACGACGTTCCTTCTCTGTTTGTCCTCTCCGTTCCTTACTCGGTCGATCGATATTTCCTTAGTACGTCTAGACATTTCTATTGCTTCGTACCAACCAAACAAAAAAAATGGATTAACCTCGAAATGTATTACGTGTCGATTTGTGTTCTAATTTGCTTCCATTTTTATGTAATTTGAACGAAAAAAAAACTCCCCGCACCGTAAATGTAATTAGAAAACTGAACTTGGTGGGGTAAACCTAATTAAAAGCGATCCAGCACGAACGAGATGAGTCTACAATAATGTCAGCATGGACTAAGCATCCATTAATCAATATATATCTCATTTCTATCTACAAGCTAGAGCTGCTCACTTGTTGGGTACAAAAAAAACACCTCTTCCTTTTGTTTATGAGGATAACAATAATTTCGTATCCTCGAACTTCTTCTAGGTAGAGACCTCTACTCCAAAATGACAATCAATATTTTCCCTTAGATTACACTAAAACAGGAAAATCGCATATGAAGCGAAAAGGTCGTTATAATAGTATTACGGTGGTGCCGTGACAGAGTTGAAACGTGGCAACGCCAAAAGAGCGTGAGCTTTGAGCGTAATTAATCAAATGAATTTATCGCAAAATTTGATCGCATTTTCCCACAGACAAAAGGGATTAAATCGTCCTTATCTAACAAAACTTTCCATTCGGTATCGCTGTTTACCCAAAGGATCTCGCCTCTACTTGAAAGAAATCAAAACCCCGAATAACCGTTTGAGCTTCCATTCCATTTTGCACTTAGAGAGCACCCAGGAATCCCTTCTAGACCCCGTTATGCCGACATTAAAGTTATTCCAGCAAATAATAAGATGCTCTGATTTTATCCTACGGGATATTCCATTGTAATCCAGGGCCTTATTGCTTCCTGAAAGTGGTAGGACTAAAGCCAAGTTCCTTTTATTTGGCCACTAATTTGAGCACAACAGGAGATAAGACAGAACTGCTTTAATTGAATTAGGAATGGTGGGGTGCTTGCCTTTATTGCCTCTACGTTTTAGACACACTTATACACAGACTGACAGCTAGACGGAACTCCTCTACACGTTTCCAGGCAGAAGATGGTGGGCGTAGCACAATGGGTTGGTTGGCGCCCCAAAACTTTAGTCCTTTCCTGACCTCAGGGATTCAAGTTTTTGCGCCTGCAACAGTTCCACATTTAGGTTCCACAATATTATAGAAAATTGTAATGCAATGGGCTACCACTTTGGCTCTCAAGGATACTCACTTGTGAACCTCTGTACACCGAATTCATTATAATACGACAGGACCTTTGGAGGGCACATACACTTTGGGTAAGAGTATTTTACAAGAACCGTACATAATTGTCAAATTAATTATAATTGCAGAACCTTAAAACTAAGTTGGGTAAATAATTTACTGAATTTTTTATAAGTGGATAAACCAGCCTTAGAACCACTCTCTGTAGTACCTACCAGTCTGTTATGTCGTATAGGTCATAGTCCAAGGTCTAATAGTTTTGAACGATAGAAGAGCAAGGAGTATGTTAGGGGTTTGCGGGGTGTTCAAACAGGTGTCGATTAGTCTTACGTTTGTTTCAAGAGTTCGGAAATATAGACTGCGGCAGATAGTTACATAGCCAAGTTTTTTTATATGGCAGTTTTAAGCTCACCCCTTGCCCCGTTATGTCGTTGTCGCCACGTTATGGTGCAATACTCCTAGCAATTTTAGTTCGAGCCATAGAACAGGTAATGAGGAATCAGGAGAATGCTGAAGGAGAAGGCGATGGACCTTGCATTTGAGCTCTTGGATGCTGCACGATATATTGACTGCGAAAGATTGTTCAACTGTCGGGTTGTTAAGTTTAAGAACGAATTGCATAGCTGTAGGTATTTAAAGATAAAGTAGGTATTGGAGCGGTTGAGCATGGGAAAATTCTGGAACCGTGAAAACTGGCCATGGCATTGAAACCAGGTCAAAGGCAGACTTATCAATCAATCACCTGTCATGGCCTTGATGATCTTGCCATCATTATGGGTGCCACAGAGCCCGGGAGTTTAAGAACGAATTCCTTGTCCGGAGTGCACTAGAATGGAAAAATCGATAAAGTAGGTATGGGGACGGTTGAGCCTGGGAAAATTCTGGAACCGTGAAAACTGGTCATGACCTTGGAACTTGGTGAAAGGGAGACTTATCAATCAATCACCTGTCATGGCCTTGATTATCTTGTCATTATTATGGGTGCCACAGAGCCCAGGAGTTTAAGAACGAATTCCTTGTCCGGAGTGCACTAGAATAGAAAAATCAATAAAGTATGTATGGGGACGGTTGAGCCTGGGAAAATTCTGGAACCGTGAAAACTGGTCATGACCTTGAAACTAGGTCAAAGGGAGACTTATCAATCAATCACCTGTCATGGCCTTGATGATCTTGTCATCATTATGCGTGCCACAGAGCCCGGGAGTTTAAGAACGAATTCCTTGTCCGTAGTGCACTAGAATAGAAAAATCAATAAAGTAGGTATGGGGACGGTTGAGCCTGGGAAAATTCTGGAATCTTGGGAACTCAACTAAGTCATGACCTTAAAACTAGATCAAGGTCAGACTTATCAAGCAATCATCTGTCATGGCCTTGATTCTCTTGTCATCATTATGGGTGCCACAGAGCTAGGGAGTTTAAGAACGAATTCCCTGTCCGTAGTGCACTAGAATGGAAAAATCGATAAAGTGGGTATGGGGACGGTTGAGCCTGGGAAAATTCTGGAATCTTGGGAACTGGGTCATGACCTTGAAACTAGATCAAGGTCAGACTTATCAAGCAATCATCATTAGTGATCTTGTCATCATGATGGGGACCATCTGCCGACACAGAGTGTGGAACTAGGTTGACCGACGGTGATTTTTAAAGTAATTGCAAATTACAAATTGCAAGTCGATCTTTTTAGTCTAAAATACTCCTTGTTGTTTCGAAATAGTTTAGGTAGACGTCATCTTTTTTTTTATATGGACAAGTTTCTAGGAGTCTGGATAAACTCCGAAGAAGTATGAAAGGGAATCAAGTTTGGGCAGAGGCTCGGCTAAAAATGAGTAGCATGTTTTTCAGACAATTGGGGGTATATTGTTCGGCTCAGTGGATTTGTTAACGTCAAGCCCTTTTATCCCTCCATACACCTCGCACGTTTCGAAGAAGATCATGTCCACTAACTGTATAGAACACTTGGGTGCAGGGGATGACCTGTTAAGAGATGGATCAGCCGTTAGAGAGTATAATGATTTATAAGCTAAATTAGCAGTGAAAATTCCCCTACAACGGAAATTTATAAAACACCACCGCAATCAAGAATGGCAAAAATCTTTCCACAATCTCTGTCTCTTCTTAAACAAAAATTTTGAACCCAATCTCATAATCAAATCATGCACCCGTAAAACCGATTTTTATCCGGTTGGAAACATCAGCGAAAAAAAAACCATCAACGTTTTCTCCCTTATTTTACTCCCCTGTCGACCTCCCACAGGGCTTAGGCAAAAAAAAAGGACACACGAAGAAGTGAAGCGAAATGTTAGTTCATTCCTGTGCTGCTATATAGTGGTGGGCTGGCTTATGGGTGTCGTTGGAATGGTCTAAAAAGGACGAATTCAGCAGAAATGTCTGAAGCTCGTCCTTGTATTAACTCTTTTTTTGGCTCAAGTGTGTACGGCCTTTATGATGGTATGTTTCCTTTCACAAAATGCAGGCAAACATGTGGTGAAATTTATGAGAACGCCTCCCAACAATCCCATAAAACGAGTTTGCAAAATTCCCCAAGTTACATCATGCCTCCCCTCCGCCCGCACTTTTGCCCCGCGCACAGAAGGGTTGAGTGTTTAATTGGCTGCACCGAATGCACAGAAGTAATGAGAAAAGATCCCTGACTTTGCTCCACTTCGAAGTGATTTAAATGAAATCCGGCGTCAGTTGTTTTTGAGTTTTTTTTTTGGGGGGGGGGGGGTTTATGACGACCGACGGATTTGAGATGGAATTTTTCGAGGCTGTTCTATTTCCGTTTTTTCTTCAATAAAATCCTTTTCAAAAATTTTATTCCTTATCGTGCGTAGGCAGTTCGTATTTTTTTTGTTTTTACAAGTTTTCTCGACTTTCTCTCATGGCCGACTTAATTTATTCGCATTTTTAACATTCCATGAAGCGTGAGCATTTCAAACAGTTTCTATCATGCTCCACTGTTCAATAGCGGAAAATTTGCCCTTTTTGGAGGATCTCTCTTTTCTCTTTGGCGACATTTACTTACTTATACATCCAAGTCGTCGTCGTCGTCGTTATCTTTGGCCTGCTTGGATGACATGTGATTGGGACGAACTTTCCGTAGTAAAAGACTTCCAGTTTCCTTACCCTCGTCCGCCTCCATCCACCGGTTCACCTTCGTATGTGGGGTCTTTAATTTCAACTTAACTTCCAGAAGGGAGGAAGTCGGCCCAAGTGTCAGATGCAATGAACCATTTAATTTGGTGCTGGAAGAAATGTAAGAAAAAGTTTCCTTCAAACTCTAGCGGAGACAAGTTTGCTAAGTTTACTTGAAGTTTTGTGACCCAGATTCTCCTTCCGCTTCTGGCTTTCTGGATGGTCCTTAGTTACTGGAGAATGGTGTGGCATTTTTTATCTCTGTACTTAACTTTTTTTTGCTCTCTCTCTATTTTTGAGGAAATAGAGTGCAGTGAGAGACTGAAAAATGTCAATCATTTGGATGCCTCTTTCTGCAGATTCTGGATCGAAGCCTGATGTATGATGTATATTGTAAGGATATAAATAGTCTTCATTGGAGGATAGCATACGATGGTGGTTTTGTGGATGAAGTTTAATTTTACGGTGATTTTCTCTAGTACTTTTTTTTTATTTGATATTATGTCAGAAAGTTGTGGCTTTGATATTTCCTTTTTAAGTTGGTCATACTGAATAGTGAGTGTAGCTGGAATTTTATATTGGTTATAAAGCAAAATTCTCTCAGAAAATATTATATCATAAAATTAACTTTCCTTAAGCCGAGGAATTCATGAACATAAAAAAAAAATAAAATTCATAAAATCAATATCCGTAAAATCGAGATTTCATTGATTTCATACACGTCAACTATTTCTATAGGAAACCTTCCTTAAGGCCGGCCGCAACTATTTTGAAGCAACTTTTTAATCACAAAAATAGAACGCACTAAAGTAAACGTAAGCCCGTACACAGGCGATTTTTAAGTTGCGGCAACTAAATTAGTCCAACACGTTCTATTTTAACGGCGAGTAAATTTTTCATTGATTGAACTATTTAATGGCCCATCAAAAAAGTTGCTAGTGCGCGGCCAGCCTAAGCAAATTCCTAAACGGAGCCTGGGCAACTCTAAAAAATTCTGAATATATTTGGGGCATTTTGCAATACGGTGCGTGGGAAATGCAACGTAAGCAAGTTGTGCAGGTGTTTTGGAACTTCGAGGGCAGCTCAGATCGCGTGTTTTGGTCGTTATCACCGCCGGGCTGTTAATTTTTCAATCTAAGGGAATGTTTTCAGGGTCTAAAGAGCGTCCCGTGATATTCCTAAGAATCGAAAAATGTCGAACAGTGGTAGACAAAGGTTAAAATAGAAAAATGGCGGTGAGATACTTTGTGCCCTTTGGTTTTCTGGTTCGGACTAACCTCTTCTTGGTATTTATGTAAATGGCTTTTTTTTGAAAGCATGTTTGCACTGCTGGACTTCATCTAGTTCCACACTAAATATATTTCTTAATCAAGTTGATTCAAAACCAAACAGATGAACTACGTCAAACTCTTCATTTGTAGGAGTCTTCATCAATACCACAAAATAGGTTGGAGGTGCAGCGGTTTTATTCTCAGAAAATCTAGAGGTATTTCTCTAGCTGACTTCAGAAAGATCAACCAACATTTATACCTGTGACACACTATACTTTCGTTGGTAACTTTCATTATGATGGTCAAGGAAATGATGGGGTGACACATTACACTTTACTTTCATTTACATCTGGCATATCAAGTGAGGATATAAACCTGCGTGTTTTTTGCTTTAATTTTAAGCTGTTTTAATTTGGAATATTTAAAAAAATATTTTTTAAAGTAGTAAAGAAAATATCCTTGCAAATTGTTGCTTAACTAACGTGAAATCAAATTATTTTATTTTAAAATGTAGTTTCTAATTTTCCAACAGATGTCACTTAACCGAAATTACAGTCCAAGTGAAAGTAAAATACTTTCATTTTGGACTTTCATTATGGTGGGTTTTTGCCACGGTAATGAAGGTTACTTTCATTATGATGGTATATGTGTCACAGGTATTATGCCCTTTTCTTCTCTTTTTTCATCGCGATAAATGGGACAGCAAATTTGCCTTCAATAGGGGGAGTCATGCACTGGGATTCCGTAACGATTTAGAGTTAGATTTTAGAGCCAAAATTCTAAATTTAGAGCAGTTTGGTATTCTGTACACCTAAAGATTCTAAAATTTAGAGAACAGTAATCAATCTAAGTTGGCAAAAAGGCGAAGGCGGCCCCATCTACCGCAAATTCCGGTTATTAATTTTTGTAGTAGATGGCACACACTTTTGTACAGGACTTCTCTAAATTTTAGACGAAATTTGGAATTCTGTAACACATTTCTTGTCTAAGTTAGAGTTCGATTTCATTCACATATAAGGTGTCTTGTGAGCAAGGTTGAGAATTTGCAAAAATGTAAGTTTAAACAATTTTTAAAGTTTAAACACCCGGAATTAGCAAAAAATCGTTTAAAAACAAGCGAAGGAAAAACCCTGTCGAAGGAGTATTATTGTCTTCAGCAAAAAGAAGCAAAGAAGAAATATTAACAACCTTAAAAAATTTAAATATTATATATAAGGACATCTGTAAATTTAATAAAAATTATAAAACCAAAACACTACAATTATTAGAAACAAATAATAAGTATTTAGAATTATTCGAAAGTGAAAATACGTATACGTAATATAAATGTTTGTTTAAATTCTAAAGAAAAATACTTCATTTTGGTTACATTTGAAATGTAAATAGATTAAATTAAAATTGTAGGATCCAGTGGCGTAGGTAGCTTTTTGCGATGGGAGGGGATATGACAGTATATTTTGATTGATCGGATTTTCACAACTTAATGCATCAGAACGGGGTCTTATCGCGGTTGTTTCTGACGATAATTCTGCATTTCTATGGTTTTCACCGTCTCAAGACTTGCCGAATGGTTTTATTGGCAGTAAAAATTTCTTCATTCCGAGATAATAAACAAAACAATTTCAACACACTTTTGCAATTATAAACTAGAATAAATTTGACAGTTGAGGAGTGTCTGTTCAAAAGGGCGTATTTCCATCATAAACAAACTTTACCGAAATCGAAAAAAACTGCCTGTATTGTATTTAAATGCACATTCATGCACTATATTTTTTGTAATTATTTGTTTAGAAATATGCCCTTTTGATCGGGATTTTGAGAAATACGACCTTTTGATTAGTTACTTCAAGAAATAAGCCTTTTTGAATAGAACTTTTGGAAATACTTGCAGTGAAGTTTTTTGGGGCTCTGTCAAAAGCAAAAATCCTTTTAGCACGATTTTTATGTCCACCTATCCACTCCTAGTAAAACTTTGAGCCAAAATTAAATGTGTTATTGTGTTAGGGCTCTAATACCAAAGTGCCAAAGTACCAAACTACAAAATAAAGCCAACTTTAACATCAAAATTTGCTAATATCTTAAAAAATAAAGACCGTAACACAAAAATTGTTGGACATTATTTATAGGAAATTGAATATTGACTAACTACTTATTTTTGGGGGAAAAGGTAGTTAAAGTTGATAGTTTTGTTAAAAAAACAAAATTTTGACTTTGATGACTCATTACTCTGGAAGGTGGTAGGGTATAATCTTCACTTTTACATTTTTAGATAGGTGGGAGTATTCTGCGTGCAGTGCGGATTGTAGTTTTTTTTATATAAAATATTTTAGTACGGTGAGAGTATTTTTCTAAAAAAACACACTTCCTTATAATTCATTAACTAAAGCTGATATAAAAAACTGATAATATATTTGAAATCAGCGTCAAAAATTAGTTTAGAATGATGTAAAATATTCCATGCAACAGTCATGCTGTTGAGCAGTGTTATAATTGGGCCTTCTTTCGCTTACAGTCACAATTATATATGAAACGAAAATTCAGATCGTATTTTGAGGTAAACCTTCTTTTGCTGAGGGCTTTCCGGTTATTCGATCATACTGAAATTTTGCACACAGCTTCAGTTGGGATGACAATATAATATAGTATACTCAATAGATCCAATATGGCCACCAAAAAATGGCGGATTACCGTTTGCTTCCCAAGATGCAGAAATACGCCCTTTTAATTAGAATCCTAATTTTTTGGAATTTTTTATATGGAAAGTACGCTCCATTTGAATAAGGTTTTAGGCTCATTCGATGGACTTTTATGCCATATTTTCAAAATAATTTTAAAATAAAAAAAAGTTGAAAACGGAAAAACTAGAGTAAATTAATGTTAACGCTCCAAGGAACGCCTTCGAATTATTGATTCGCCAGAGAGTGTGCTGTGTGTTGTGCTCGATAAAATTGTATCGAGTTAGAACAATCTATGAAGTGCAAAGCTTCCGCGAACTTATATATTAAAGTTTATCATAATTTTGCCCGTAGAATCTTTTCTTGAACTTTAATATTTTTACTGACTCGGCAATTTTTATAAACTTCAAAATATTAAGCAGGAATTAAATTGACAATCAAAGCCAAACTTTAGTCCTATTTTTTAGGAAGCTTATATTCTGATACTCGACTACATTGAAAAATATTCGAAATATTAAATATTGAATATAATATGCTCATAGCTAATAGTTATTTCACCCAAAATTGGAAAAACGATTGATATTATTTTATATATTATTGATTTATTATAACGTTAAAATTTTGAGTATTTAGGAACCGAGGTGTCGCTATTGGCTCATTGTATTTACTTTACATGTGCTCGATGTGCCCACAATTATAGTGAGTGTCCTTTTCGTGGCTCTTGATTGGTCGGCCTGCTCGAAACGCGGAAATTAGACAATACTTAAATGCACAGCCGTCACCAAAACATATCTAGATGATTTTTATATACATAATTGCGCAAAAACAAAATTGCACATTTCATAATTCCAAAAGAGGTGCTGGTGCTTAAGAAATTTCATGTATACTTAAATACGTAGATACGAAGACTTTTATTCAATTCTATTATAATTTTCGTTGGCTCATGGGGGGGGGGATTGATCCCCTTGATCCCCCCCTTATCTACGCCACTGGTAGGATCATAAATTTCAAATACTTCATTTCTTCATACTTATTTACATTTTTGATGTGAGAACGTACTAGCTTTTCTAAAAATCTAGTACATCACTCTAAATCGCTAACGGAATACCAACCCACTCTAAGTTAGAAAACTTGTGTGATTTGCGAAAGCTCTAAATTCTAAATCGTGACGGATCTTCTCTTGAGGTTTAAGACCGGGGTCTGAGAGAGAGACAAGTAGGATGATTCATTGGCAGAACTTGGTACTGTCTTTGAATTTTGACTGAATATGATTTAATTATAGTTTTAATGTTAGTGATAACTGTAAAAATAAGAAGGATTATATAAGTTGTGCGTGCTTCCAAGTCTCTTGAGATGATTGTGCTCCTCGGATACCCAGCACCTGATGCAGCGGCCGATTCTTACTTGATATTCGCTTAGATAGTTGTTTTAATCTTAACCAAAATTTTAACATAGTTTTTTTATGCAACAGCTCTAAGCTTAAGAGTCACTCATTGTACTGCCAGCTAGGCAAGCTAAGCTTTTTATGGCTGCCAAATTTCAAAATGGCTTAATGGGTCGATGGTAAAGCAACTGGCACCGTCACCTATAACTTTAACAGTCCTTTTTGTACTTTATCTAACTACGCGGGGGGGAGGAAGCTTAGAAGCTCGACTCCAAACAAAGGAGCTGTATTTGAGAGGAAGCCGAACGTAAGATTTGTATATTAGAGCCCGATTCGATGGAGGAAGGAAAAATTCGCATCTTTTACCAGTTCCAATAAAGACAATATCTTGCAATATCGAAGGCATACGAGTAACCGTAACTGGTGCAAGGTTTACATTTGACCCCCTGCAGTACAACCTTGATTAAACTGTTAGAAAGAAAACTCTCGATCTAATTCTTTAGAGTTGAGTCAACACCAATAGCTTGGAGTTTAACTAGGAATCGTACTCTATTAAAATCCTCGATAAGAGATATCTGAGCAACCAAACCAGACTCAGCAAATCGATGCAAGGTCGCATTTGTATTTCTAAAGTCGTACGGTTTGTCATCTGGAATTAGGCTTGATTCTTACTTCATAAGTTTTGATTGATTATTGTCCCCTAGTTTTAGAGAGAGTAAAAGTGAACAAATGCAATTTTTCAAGAGTACAAATAAACTCCGAAAAAATATGAAAGGGTTATGAGTTTGCGCAGAACCTTAGCTAAACGTAAGGCGCAATTCTTAAGCCGGAATTACACTTTTGTGTTGTGGTGTGTCGTGGCGCTCTGTGCCCAATCAGAAAATCGGGACGCGCCACACCACCACCCCATAATAATGTAATCAGCCCCATAAAAAATATATGAATTAGATCCACGACACAGAGCGCCACGACACACCACAACACAAAAGAATAATTCCGGCTTTAGGACAGTCTTGTGGATTTGATGATATCAAGCTCTTTTACCCACCTAAATTCATCGCGAGTCCTGAACAAGACATTATCCATTTAGTGTTTCGAATACTTGAAGGTGGCATAGCAGTGTCTGACAAAGTAGAATTCGAGGCGAACAGAGATGGTAGTATTAAGTCGGCCTTGAATTTACTCTCTAATTTCATCTTTAGATATAGAAAGGAGCAATCGATGTAGTAAAATTCTTCTTAATGGACGTTACCAAGAACCAGAAGTTTTGTTATAGTCAACAGTTGTCCTAAAGAGCTTACAAGTCAAGTTTAAGGTAGACATATATTGAGTTTCCATTAAAGTTCAACCAGAGTTGAACACGAGTTATACGTCATGGAAACAGAATGAGTTAAAGTTTTCGTTAAAGATTTTTAACTGTGATCAACTCAAAGAAAATAGGTAGGTTGAACAGAGTTGAAGCATACAACTAAAAACGGCACATTAGTAAAGGTACAAAAAGTGAAAATGTCGCGCCTCTTTATATTTAATAAATACTTTTAAAGAAAAATCTGTAATAAAATTAATAGATGGAAAAAGATGGAGGAAGAGGGAAGGCAGAAATGGAATCGCATAGAGTTAAGTCGTTGAGTTGAAGTGTTATTTCAACTCATCTCGACTCCCATGGAAACCCGGTAATAGACTTACTTGAAAAAAATGCCAAATTGTTGAAGATTTCCTTTATTTGGATGGCGACGCAATACAGAATAGCCACTTTTCGAATATAAAGGAACTTTTTAGACCATATTTTTAAAAACTTCTTCAATTTCGAATTCTTTCTTATTTTTTTACCCGATTTACGTTTAATAGTTTTCGTTAAGTTTTGCACAAAGCTTGCGATAAAAATGTTCACCTGTTGATTTAGTACAGACGTACAGAGAAGAAAAAATGTCCTTTTCCTTTTTTTCGGAATGAAGTGTATATGATAAGGGGCAAAAAGCTTTTTCTAAGGATTATTTAAGGACATTTCCGTAGCTAAGACACACCAATTTAAGAAACTTGAATATTGTTTATGATAGAACTTGGTTGTTAAAGTATGATGCTTACTAGCCATGTCTAGGGTAATTCTTGGTGTTGTTCTCTGTAAATTTTTAACGAAATTTTGGGACAAACATTTTAAATTTTTAGAGAATCTCAACTAAAATTCATTTTGTAAGGGGAATAATTTGGTTATCAGAGTAAAGCTTTTTTAAGGGGGAGCGAAAAGCTTGAATCAAAATTAAAAATTAAATCCATTCAAAATAGAGGAAAAAATTAATTCTTGGCATAATTCACATAGAGCTGAAAATTAGTAGAGGCCTTACTTACATTATAGTATATAAAATTTCATCAGTCCTCATCGGTCGAGCCAGTGGTTCAAGGATAGATAGGTTTCAAAGGGTTCCCTGCTAGATTGCTTCATTATTTCGTAAAGTAATTTAGTGAAGAGTAATGGTGAACGGGGAAAACCTTGTTTCACACTTTAGTTGTCGTTGTTAGTGAATCACCTAGGCGTCTATTATGGACCATTCTTAGCTCTGCTTTATCACATAGGTTGGGTTAGGTTAGGTTGAAATGGCTGCTCCTGCTTCGCCACTGGCGGCCCACTTAGGTACACCATTGGACCCATTGTGATGCCATTCTAGTGATTGAGCAAAGATTTCATGCCATTTCAAGCCATTTGGAGATTTTAATATAGCGAAAGAGATCCAAGGTCCACGTAGGTGTAGTGTAATCCAGGTTGTCCGCAGCGGTGGCGAACCTCATAAGAACGGATGAGCGACCGGGTGAATATGGAGTTCGTCCCAGAGACGCCTTTATTCTAGCGACCATCCAGGCTGCCATTTGCCAGGCATGTATGTCCAAAGGAGTAAGAGGCAATAAGACGCAGCTGTTGGGGTGCTTTTCATAGCACCACTCATGCACAGCTCAGCTGGTCTTTCGACCCTTTCATGTATCTTACGGTACGTAGTCTTCTGCAATGCAGTCCACCAGACCGATATTCCATGCATGAGTAGGTATAGGTATACAATGCGGGGGTCTATGGCCCCACTCGGCTCCAATCGTTCTTTGGCATAGGAAAAAAGCTATTTTGGCCTTATTGGCTCTCTATATTAGATTCGACCTCCACGTTAGTTTCCTATCCCGTATGAGACCCAGAAATTTCGCGTTCTCCTTGAGTTGCAATCTTTGATTGCAGGGTCTTAGCGAGAGAAAACCTGGAAATCGATGCTTCCTTGTAAAGAGCACTACTTCAGTCTTATTTGGGTAAACGCCTAGACCCTTTGAAGTAGCCCAATGAATAAGAGTATCCAATGCTCGTTGCATTATACCTCTTATTGTCGAGATGTACTTGCCAGTCACCACCAGCACAATATCATCAGCATAGGCCACAGAGGTGCACCCAGACTCTTTCAGGGTTATCCACAATTCGTTGACTATTGTATTCCAAAGGAGTGGTGATAGGACCCCACTTTCCGGTGCGCCCCTTCCAACCTGTCTGACTTCTTGCGAAAGCCCCAGACCAGACTTTGTAATCCTGCACCTCACCAGCTGATCAATAAAGAACCTGAAGCACCCGTCGACACCCAGACGCTGGAGTACCCCCGTGACCGAAGAAGATTCAACATTGTTGAAAGCACCTTCAACATCTAACACCGGGTCCACACTTTGTTCCCAAAGCGGGTAGCAGCAAACGTTGGAGCAAATTCCGGCACGCGACGGCCAATCCCCAATGCTCACGTGAATGCAAATTTCCCGAACCACACGTTGGACTCGTAGCATTGGGGCTAACCTTGGTGCCAACGTGTGGAGCCGGACCTAAGAAAGCAGCCAAAGTCAACTCCTTGAATTCGAGGGATTTTTCAATGGCCGCTATCAGGGAGTGGAGATCAGTGCCTACCGATTTACTTTTCGTGTCGGCATGCAGCGAAGGAGAAAGCAGGTTCCTGTCAATGCTTTGCTTAATGTAAAAATCTCCACAAGCCTTTCAAGGATCTTGAGGAAAAAGAATGTGAGACATATGGGTCTTAAATCCTTTGGATTTTGGTAAGAGATTTTACCCGCCTTCGGAATGAATGCCACCTTCGCTGCCCTCCAGGATGTTGGAATGTAGCTTAGGCGAAGGGAACTCCTATAGATGATTGCAAGCCAATCGAGGATTAGGTCACTGACTTTCTGAATTTCAATAGGATAAATCCCGTCCGGTCCAGGTGTTTTATAAGGCTTAAAGCCTCCTTCATCACATAGCAACATGATCAATTGAATTAATATTTTTGGTACTCTCTTCTTTTTTAAAGCTTCCGAAATAGCTTCCCTATATGGATTGTGTCAAATATTCGCTTGAAATCTTGGAAGGTGACCATCATTCTATTGATTGTTTGACTATTAATATTAGGGTGTTTAATTGATCTATAATACATATCCGTGACCTTTCCTAAAGACTACTTTTTTTTTTAATGTGGCAATTTATTTTATTCTCAATTCTACAAAGAACTATCGAGGCCAGTATTTTTGCCACCATGTTTGGTATGGTAATATCTCTCCAATTTCCTCATTTTTTTTAAATCTCCTATTTTTTGGTAAGCCTCCTTCCATTTATTTGGCAATCCTTTTTCGTTCCATATCTGCTCTAATATAGGATGTATTATCTCTGATATTACTTCATCGTTGGCTTTGAGCAATTCAGCTGGAGCTCCATCTTCCTCTTCTGTTTTTTTATTTTTTAGTTTCACCATTGCTTCCCTGACCTCTCCCAGCGGCAGTGGATTTATATTAAATGACACACTGGTCCATTGTCTTGTTTCTTCCGTCCATATTGATTGCCATTCACTGATCTCTTTCTATTGGTTTCGTTGTATAGTCGCCATCTGTGTATCTGATCTTCCGTAGATGTCAGTAAACAAACGTCCCTCTGAGTCCAATAACGGCTGCCTTCGTCTGAATTCTTTATTTGATTGATTGATTTTCCTGATGTGGTTATACAACTTATGCATATTGTTTTTTTTCCATGTTTCGTCTAAGATCCATTCTTTCCGCTTACCCATATCCTGGGTCTTCTCTTCACCTACTTCTCTAAATATATCCTGAATATTCTCAGGTTTTAGAGTCACATTTGTAATTTTTTGTTGTAATATTGATGCAAATTGACTTGTTCTTATTCTTCTTTTTTTAGTTATATTCTTTCTTACTGAAACACTTCTTAGCCTTATTCCTCCTGTAAGGAATGTGTGTTCGCTACGCTATCAATGTCCGCTCCTCTTCTCGTTCTCTCCTATTGATATTATTATGTTGTTTTTAAAATTTTAAAATCGTTTTGATATAAAATAAAATTTCAGAACAAAAAATTTCATGAAAATGATAAAACAATGTATTTAATAATAGTATATTCTGTAACAAGTTTGGAATGATGCATATTCCGGA
Organism: Thereva nobilitata; assembly: GCA_963855945.1. Lineage (NCBI taxonomy): Eukaryota > Metazoa > Arthropoda > Insecta > Diptera > Therevidae > Thereva > Thereva nobilitata. The sequence goes on along the minus strand of OY979698.1, from coordinate 93,648,758 downwards.
CAAGTGGAAGTTTGGCGGTCCACGAGTGCGGAATATGCCATTCAAAACGTGTTGCAGACTATACTTTTTCTACGAGTCTAATTAGTTTTTATTAATATTTTGTAAAGAAAAACGTACCTTCTGTAAAGCTAATGTCAAAAATATAATGTATAAGGCACAGCAAGATATTTTAACGCTAAATAACATATTAGTAGGGAGTGTTCATTTATAACAATTTTGTAATTTAATAATTTGCTAATAGATGGCCGCCGCAAAATTTATTAAAAAAATTCTATTATTTTCTGCAATTTAATAATTGAATAGTTTATTTAAAGCAAAAATTTTCCAGCGGAACATCATTGATTGTTTATTATTGAAACAATCCTTTTCTTTAATTAATAAATGCTTTTTCTCTTTAATTAATAAATCATATTCTTGGATTACGACGAACAGATGTCGCCAATAGTAGTCATTCCATAACAAGTGATGGAATGAATGTTCCACACGGGTGTGGAATGCTGCTAATTCCGTAACTAAAAGTAATATCAGAATGCCTGTATTCTATCAGAGGCGTAGAAAAAAGTATTTATTATATATATACAAACAAGTAGTGCGTGTCATAATTGCTTCAAAAATTGCATTCTTCTCTAAAATAAAATTAAAACAGTTTTCCCCAAAAACATATCTCTTCAATTACAAAAAAACAGTAATTTCCCAACATTTACCACCTTCACTCTCAATTATTTTATTATTAAAAATAACTCATGAAAATTTTTTAAACACCATTAAGAATTTATACATCGTGAAAAATTAAGGGATAAACAATGGGTAAAAGTGCAAACATTTAACAACAACAACAACGACGATGAAAAAAAAATAAAATTCTCTCGGTGTGTTTTTAATTTAGTAAAGAGATTATATTATACGCGCGCGTTTTCACTAGTGTTCCCCGGCTGTAATTTACACCGTAAGGGAAAATCAATTAACTCCATCCTATTTAACTTGATTTATTTCAATGAGCCAGAGAATAATTAACCCCTTTGCCACCCTTCGTATTCATCCCCTTTGCGCTTTAATCGAGAATTTTTTAAATGAATCGCGGATAACATGCATACAAATGCGTAAAAACCCTGAACGTTGCAATAATAACCTCATAATCAATTGGCTGGAAACATGCATTTGGTTATTATTGTCCGCGGGGAAAATGCATTTTTTATTTGGCAAGCTGTATGTAATTAATGATTAAATGTTGAAGAAAGGATGCAGGAGTGTTTTTTGTTGGATTCAGCTGTGCGAGACAAAGGGAGATTTAACAGATAATTGTTTCTTTGTTTAAGCATTTTCAATATTAATTATGGATTTAAGTGGTTAAAAAGTATTGTGAAAGACAGACTCAAAAATTAGTTTTTACAATCGAACGTCTGTTTTTTCTTCATTAATATGTTTTTGGCTGTCATTTTAAGCACTGGAAAACCTTTAAATAGACTTTTTGTTACTTGAACGTGATAGTACAAGTTTTGAAGAAAATTTTAAGTTCTAGAACGGTACTCTAGAACAGTGGTGGCGAACCTTTTTATGTGCGTGTGCCAGAAAATTACAAATATTATTTATAGTGTTGCTGGCGTGCCGGACAGTTTTTAATTTTGGTGTTTCAGATTTTTATTTGGACAATTTCAAAAATTAATATACAAAAATAATATATTACCAGAATCAAAATTGACAGAACCATTATACCTATTAAATTGCAGGAAAATCAAACATTTTTAAATTTAATATAATATTGGAATTTTCCATCAACGCCTATTTTCACAATCCCAATACAACTATAGATTAAAACTACCGAAAAACAACTCAACAAGACTTTGAAGCAACTCAATTGAAACAATATTCCGGGAGGCCGCGGTTTTTTTTTGTAAGGTAATGAGCACGTACGACATATAGCCAGATTAGCTATTAACAAAAAGTATGAAACATTGGCACAAGTCCAGGGGTTGCGCGGTGCGTTTCTGCACAATATTGTTATAAATATGGAGGAGTTCCGGCTCAAATGCGAAATATTCCGTTAAGAAAAAACTTTCAGCATAGATAAAGTATTAACATAAATCTTTCATAAAATTTGGTCGAGCCGTTTTTTTTGTTTAAACGACGTTGTGATTTTTGTACATATCGTGCATGCCAAAAATATATCGAATTCTTTGAGGTGCCGTTCGAAGCATATTAACGAAAACATGCTCTGAAAAAATTTCATAACATTCGGTCTAGCCCTTTTTTTGTTTAAATGAAGACTTCGGCTAAGAATCACAATCATTAGTGTAGCATTAGTTTTTCTAATATCTAATAAACTCGTTGGAATGAAACCCATTCTAAATAAAATTCTGTTCTGGATTCCGCACAGCGATAGCTTTCCAACAAGACATCACTTGTCAAAATCCGAGCACTCTCGTGCAAAATCGTGCGTACACGATGACACCACTTGCGCAACGCTGCCCGTTGCACATAACTTTCAAACGGGTTTGATTTTCATCAAACAGTTGCGCAACACAGCAAACCGCCCCATACACGGTGAAAATATTTGCACAACGGGCTGCGTTGCGAAAATTGTTCGACCGTGTATGGGCCCTTTTAGATCAGTACTTTTTGGACAGGGAATTGTTTTCCACCATCGACCATGCGCTCCAGTGTAGCGAACGAAGTACGAAAGAAATGTTCGTTTGCTAACGTTCAGGAAAACCAAATTCTCTAGAAAAATCCTGTAGATTTACCACTTCATAATATTCAACATTAATCATACTGGGAAGTTGATCGTGTGGACCTAAAAGGTCAAACCCACATCTTTACAGGGCCCAATACACGAGCGCTCCATCCGACCACGCCACGCCAAAACAACAACAATTTGTATGCACTCGAAATTTCAAATGCATATAAATTGTTGTTATTTTGGCGTGGCGTGGTCGGATGGAGCGCTCGTGTATTTCGCCCTTTAGACTTGTTTCAAAGCAGCACGAAGTGCAAAGCAAAGTGAGTCAGCGATACCATCTATCGATGTATTATTTATTAGGGTTTTCGGATTCCCCAAGGAAATTGCCTTTGTTTCGTCGTGCACACAGTCGTGTTCGCGCTTGCGGAATCCGGCCCCTGGACTATATGTAAGTACATGATTGTACACTTTGCAATGACTGCGCGGGTTCATTTTAAAGAGGCTCACGCAACTTCATCCAAAACATGGCTTAATTTTAAAATTAATTTATATTAAATCCAATTTAATAATAAATCGTTCACGTGCCAGCAAAATTTTCGTACGTGCCATCTCTGGCACGCGTGCCATAGGTTCGCCACCACTGCTCTAGAAGAATCCACAGACCAACAGAAGCGTTTTTAGAAGAACGCCTTTTTTTTACAAAAAGCGAAATTGCAAGGAAAGTGTTCAATATTTCGTAACAACAATAAAACTGTTTTTTCAGCTAGCAAGAAGCAATATTTTTGCCAAATAACAAATATCTAAGATGGCTAAACAAAAGTTATTAACAAATTAAAAAAAACGTGATTTTTAACAATTTTTTCCATTTTTCTCTATGTTTTGTACCCTAACCTATAACTTAATATATATACATAAATCGAAAGATAATTTTAATACTTACAACTTTCTGAGTTAACTTTTTCGGATTCGAGCTTAAATTTTTGTTTAATTAGCGAAAAACCGTTTTTTTGACTTTCGCGCGATTTTTTTAGGTAAGGTTCGCCTGTTAAATTCCGAAAAAAAACGCTATGGGTGGTTCTACACGAGCGTACAACAAACACACAAAAATGTGTTCGAAAAGTCGTTTGTAGGGAAGAGGGTGAGAGAGGACGGGGGAATGGGCAGATTTTTTCAACACATTTTTCCTTCACATTTTTGAGCAAACATTTTGACAGCTGCGTGGTTGTTGTTGCTTTCTTCTTCTGAAATTCCCTTTTGCGAGGAGAATATAAGAAAAGAGAAATGACAGCACTGCTATAAGAAAATTGTGACTGTGTAATAATAAGGTTCTGTTTTTTTGTTGATTTGATTTGTGATTTTAATTTGAAATGCAGTGGGAGTGAAAAGTTTGTATACCTCAGATATTTACAACTTCTGAGGTAGTTGCAGTTTTTTAACAGTCTTTAGGCAGAAACAGATTACACTTAACAATGCGGCGCGACAACGCGGCAAAATTTAGGCAACGCTGATTTGCATTGTACAACACGAATTGAGTGCGGCACAGCAACGCGTCAAAATATTTTGCGGCGTAGTCATCTCTAATCCCAATTTTGCCGCACAACTTCAGTGCTTCCAACCAAAAAATTTAACTTTAAAATCAGGGGTACCAAAGAAATATGTTTATTTTGATTGAGCTGTCAGTATGATAACATAACATAACATAACATAACATAACATAACATAACATAACATAACATAACATAACATAACATAACATAACATAACATAACATAACATAACATAACATAACATAACATAACATAACATAACATAACATAACATAACATAACATAACATAACATAACATAACATAACATAACATAACATAACATAACATAACATAACATAACATAACATAACATAACATATCATAACATAACATAACATAACATAACATAACATAACATAACATAACAATTTTTGTCCACTATTTTATTATTAAATTAACTATATACTATTAAAAGTTGCTCCATATATTGATACCGTATTAACCGAAGTGTCAAATATAATGCCGCTTCCATGTGCAATCTGGGTCACACCGCAGCACTGCCGCCGTGCCGCCCAATTTGCCGTGTTGTCGCGCCGCGTTGTTAAGTGTAATCTGTTTTTGCCTTTTCTTTGGACGCTTTAATTTATCAACAGAATATGAAAAAAGCACAAAACGCCGCGCACCGGCAGAACTAAACCGAATACGAAAAAACAGTGAAAACAAAATTCGTATGAAATCTTGTTCTCTACAACTTTGCTCTTTTGATGGTTTCACCCAAAATGCATAGTTTCTCCTCCAAATAGAGAAAAGGGCGGAAAAGGCGAAAAACGCCTATTAAATATAGCCTTGAACATTATTTCGTTAGGCAACCCATCACCGTTACTTTTGTTAACATTTTTTTTATCATAAAAAATAGATTTCATTCGTTTACTCGATCGGTGAAGGTCGTTCTTCTACGGATCCTGTACTATATGGGGTACACAAGCTCTTTCAGCTAGCAAAATTCAAAACCACAACAACGTCGCAAAATACAAACAAAAATAAACTTGCAATAAATAAATAATTTATTAACTTCACAATAATGTATGAACTTCTTAAAATCCAAATAATAGATATTTATTAAATCCACAAATTTGAAATAGTATCTGATTAGCTTAACAGTGTTTCACTTGGAAGTACGCGAAAAGGGAATAAAGATAAAAAAAATATTCTGGCATAGATTGTGTTGGAAAAATTTGCTCGTGTAGAAGGCCATCAAATTTTTCACAAAATTTCAAAAGGAATGGACGTTTCGAACACACAAAAATGAGGCTTGCTGAGCATAAATTAAAAGCCCCGCTGATCAGCAAACAGAGAACGCTAATGTCCATAATAAAAAAACGCAGCAAGATATTTCACGCTAAATTCCATGATCACTGTCCAAATGACCAAGTAAAGAAAGTCAGTGAAAAATTCATCACGGAAGCCACTGACACGGAAAGCATTGGTGCCGTGCCGTCACGGATATGTGTGGAACGACCTTAATAACTCAATTTTACGACAGATTTGACGGAAGAAGATGGAACCCGATAAAACACGTTTGTTTTTCCTGTCGTCTCCATCAGACTCAATTTTTTTCTTACCAAGAAAATCGCTCCAAATGCTTGGATTTTTATCTTTCAACCAATATTATAGTGAGGGAGTCGCAATAGTTTTTACTTCATTTTTGGCTTTTCAGGGGATCGCAACACCAAAAAAGTTGAGAAACGGTGCCGTAGAGTAACATAATTAGGCTTGTTTTTTAGGTAATTGTGTATTCTTTTATTTGCTATATAAAACAAAAACTTCAGTGACTCCATTTTGGAGCTTTTTCGATATTTTCCATCTGAGCCTTCCAAAAATTTTCGTTTCTTAACATTTTTCTAAGAAAATTGCATAATTAACAGTCCTTTTTTTCTTAAATTTCTGATGCACTAAACCATTCTCTAAAATAACTCCATACACAAGATGGAACTTCGACCATTCGGTTAGATGAATTGTTTGCATAATGTGCGTTTTTTAAGTTTTTTTTCATTTTTCCTGTTCCCGTCAATACTCATTACCTGGAAAAGTAGTCGTCCTAGACCATTATTTTGTATGGAACTGTTTTAGATAATGGTTTGGTGCATGAGAAACACTTTTATTTGGTTATAGTTTGAAACTGTTTCTCGATAGGCCACGGAGTGCCCCCAATAATTTTCCGGAAAACGCACATTTCAAACTTGTGCACCACTTCCGCCCAGGCCATCACGGCTGGGTACTTTTTTTATGTGGGCAAACCAAGCTTAGGAATCACCCTTTGTACTGCCAGTCTGTCATGTCGTTTATGTCATGGTGCAATATCTAGTAGCAAGCTTGGTTTGAAAGATAGAAGAGCATATGATAGATCAGGGGTGGTGGGGGCGGGGGCTGCTGGAGCAGGTGGCGATGAACCTTGCGTTTGAACTCCTGGGTACTTTTGTACTTTTACCCACCATACCCACATTATCCGCCGGCTATGGGTATCAAAGTTTCCCAAGCACGTCATAATTACACCTATACCCAAGTGGCCTTCTTCTTCTTATTTAGTGAGGTACAGGGACCAAAATTACCGCGGCCACTCACTTGGCCTATTGTACTACACCACTATACTTCATAATTGTAGGCCAGACCGCTTGAATAGGTTCAGCAGTCTGCCTAATGGCGTGTTGCCTAGACTTGACTGTTCGAAGGGCAGACTCATTCTCCTCAAGGCAAAGCCAACCAAATGTCCCTGAGGTCGTTACTATCATTTTACTCCACCCAAAATAAGCACACTCGTCATTAAATGAAAAAAAAGTTAGTTACAACCACCAATTTTTTTTCCTTTTAAGAACGTTGCTTTTGTTACACTTAAAACATTTACTTAAGGTATGAACATTCTTTATAACTAAGCCTCGCCTCTTTCCACTTCACACTATTTTTTATACTCAGAGCGGTGTGCCGACACTTAATTATTGTGTGCAAAAGTAAAGCACGAAAACAGAAATGAACGAAATTAATCAAAAGCAATGCATAAAATGGACGAGAGGATTCCTTAAAAAAAAATTCGTTTAGAGTGATTTTTTATTGAGATTTATTATGATGACTCTGCCAAGATAATTATTCACCTCCTTTTCGTCCTGCCGTGTCGGTGTCATTAATTGAAAATGTAAAGTGTCACGACATAAGTCTCAGGGCATGATACCTGCTTCCTTCCGGGCAGAGGATGAAAGTAAGATTAAGAAACTTTTAACATTTGACCTGTGCTCAAATGGACGCCATTCAACTACTTCAACAAGGACATTTACATCCGATGACACTAATATGTTTACTCTGTGATGTTAAGGATCTTGAACTTTCCGTCGGTAGGTGGTTCCGGGGGTGGTCTTCTAAGCATGTCTGTGCGACATCTTCGAATAATTTAGATGAACATCTGGTTTATGCTCTATCGGGCCATGGAACAATAGCATCGCTCTGTAGGCCAAAGGACATAAAGGGCATATGCATAAATTAACCAATTCACATCAGATGACACAAAAGGGCAGAGCGGCTTGTGTACGAACCCTTCGGCCGATCAATTAATTCTCACCAAGCTTAGTTGGTATGCGTTTATATACAGATATGCAGTTGCAGCAGGCGTCCCTTCTTCATTCATTGCCATTCCCATTCAATTTTGGCACAAAACGCTCTCTCAATATAATGCCAGCAGAGACCCATCCTGCTGCATATGCATTCGTATAGATGTCTAAGATGGCACCTATTTATGTCACCCGGGGAAAATTTATTGCCATCAGGCAAATTGGCCAGCAGAAAGCCTTTCGTTGCCCTTAACGTGAATTCACAATTTAGATCCATGCTACTGGCGGCGGCGGGGGCCACCATGCGCTACTATTCTGGAGCTTATGAATTGTATGGAGGAGAAGCCTTGACTACTTCGACAGATGCATGACTTTCTCCATTTGCATAATTCTTTGCAGCTGAATTTTTCCGATAGGGCGATCAGCATGGACAGACCACATTTTATAGACAGTTCGAAATGGTCAGCGAGTCCTTCTGATTTAGTTCGTCCTTTCGGGATGGGGTTGGATTCGTAAATTGCATTTGCCAGAATGGACCGACGGTTTTATGGTGCAGTTAGTTCGTCGGGTCTTTCTACTTAAATTGCGTTCAGTTTTATTGGAATAATATTTTTGCGAAAGTAATATGCTAAGTTACTGCATTTGAAATTTCCCCATCGGAGCTCTTATCAGAAAAGGAACAAATTTTTGGATGAAGATTGATTTGTTTGATTATAATTTGAAATCAATTCCTAGATGTCAGGATGGAAAGAGGTTGGTCGAGATAAATTAAAAATTTTAAGTCAATCTTGGATAAAGTGTGGCTGTGAAAGACATATCCTCGGACTATACTTAAATGTAAAAAAAATAGTTCTGAAGATGCAGAATATCGCAGTAGTAAGGAAAAGCAGTTCTATTCAAGAATTATGTTTTGCTTGACTTAATTACGATGAAAATGTAATTGCAATGTTTCAATTTGGTTTTCACACATTTCCATGTATGGGTCATTCTACGATAAGAGGTTTTGAGTCCATAGAGGATGCGGCCAAGGAGAAAAGTTGGAGTTTTTTGATTAATCACATATAATACGATTTTAGTCTCTTTTATGTACACATTCATGTACGGGCAAGTCACTTTATCCATATTTAGTTACTTTTTAGAAGGCCAGGGTAAATACATCAGGCAGGGTAGAGACACTTTTTTGAATCTTCAATGTTCCATGACATCTGATGGACACGCAAAGAACCAGGGAAAGTCTTTATGTGTTTTTTGGCACTAACAACAAAGCGTCTTTCTCTAGGATATTTTTGTCGTTAATAAAGGAGACCATTGACGCTAGGACAGCATCTGATAATTCGCTCAGATATGCTATGTCACGGCCACTACCTACCAATCGGTCTGCTGATCTCTTACAGACAGCATCGATACCATCAGAAGCTCCTTACCATGTCCTTCATGGTAATTCCAAGTAAAGCATATTAATTTTTGGGCGGGGGAAATTCTGTCAAATTAGTAACAAGAAAATAAAACATATATTTGTTGTGGTATTGTGTCACAGTTCCATAGCTCCAAAAATGCAGGTTTGCCAGGCTGGCAAGCTGTTCAAAATTGGATGTAAGTGAGCTCACATAGCTGGAGGTGAATGTAACAAATTATGTGACGTAGAACAATAGCATGTAACCTTTACTTCACCTGATGCTTCTTCTTTTGTATAAGTTACATCCATGTGCCCAATTTATCTGTTGACCTGAACCTCCGAAATGGAATGCTCCATACTCCTTTAGAAGTTAGCTATATCTGAATTAGTTTGCACAAACATCTTATGATCCACATTGTCTCCCCTGCTCCGTGAGTATCTCCCCTGGTAGTTAGCTTGCCAGGGGAAATACGGCAGGGGAGAGACGTTTTCGTGACAAATTTTAAATTTTTAACTGACATAACTTAATTTTGGGTTAATAATATATCACACCTCCACTATTACAGTATTGTTGAATTTAGGCAGTACATACAAAAAAATAAAGTTAATTTTATAAATTTTACGACTGACCAGGGGAGGGACACAATCACCTTGCGAAACCACTGCCACGCATTGTCGCGTCGCCCCAACTAACAAATGACAGCGATTTAACGGCTCCTGTGTTTAGTGTTACAAACTTCACATTGATACGCGTCCGTGAGCGCCATTTAGAATATGGCCATCTAATACTTCTGTTTACATAAACGGGCCAAAAATTCGCCAGGGGAGATACACAAAAAAAGCGGGACTAAAAATAAGTTCGAAAATTATTGCAAATAAACAAATATTTTTGTATTTTCCCTTTATAATACTTAAATATACTTGTTTAAGTTTGTGCTAAATAAACTTTAATTTAACAACGGCGACAAAGAAGGTATACACTGTCTGCATGTTTAACTAAAAACGTTAAAGGGACAGGCCAGGGTAGAGACTTTTTCAGACTTAAATTTGGAATTTCAGGAAAATGTACTATAATTGTGCATTTAATCATAGTGGTATTTCTAGAATGCATTAAGATGCTGTGATTTATTGCATAAAATGACAACATGTAGAATAAAAATGCTATTTTATAATGGATGCCGTACACATTACCTCTTATCGTAGAATTACCCGTATATAACATATCAAATCCGAATTTGGTATGGTTTGGCTACTTCGCGGTTACAATACAATTTGACACTTTTGTTGAAATTGGTTCCGATTCCACTGCAAATCGGTATCAATCAAGGTAATAAATAACGAATTGTTGATCCTAATTTTAAGTTTTACCTTTGTAGTCCGATAAAAGAATGGATTTGGATCCCAACTAATAAAAGATAATGGTAAGAGAAACGTTTCGAGCGATGAGTAATAGTGATAATGAGAGTGGTTAAAAATTATACGTTTGCAGTATCACTTCACTTAACAATACACAGTTCTATAAGAGCACTGCCCTCTTATTGGGCCTCGAGCAAGTTAAGTAGCGCCGATTCCTGTCTTACATAGGTGTAAAGTTGCTGAATATCTTACCTAACTTAAGTCTTAGGACATCGACCATGGTTTTAGACTTTTATTAACGTTAACCCTTCAGAAGATATTGTCAATACTTTGGTTGAGGCGTTACAAACCCTTTCAAGTTAGACTGCCACCCGCGAACTCAGCGTTAACCCAGTAAAAACGGAACTGGTCCTCTTCACAAGGAGGTATAAACCCCAGCTTTAACACCCGCACGGCTTAACAATGTTAGGATCAAATTTAGGAACAATATCTGGGAGTAGCCCTGGACAAGAAACTCCTATGGAATGAAAACACAGAAGAGCGCTTTAAGAAAGCGAACATAGCGCTTTTCGACCCTTCCATTGGGAAGAAAAAGGGCTTCTCCCCTAACATCCTACGATGGATCTATACAGTGATCGTCCGCCCAATACTCCTATACAGCGTCTTAGTATGGTGGCCAACCTTGAGTAAGTCCCCCGTGCTAAATCAACTACAGAAAGTACAAAGATGTGCGGAGTTATGTTAACAGGAGCACTTCGCTCCACACCTTCAGATGCCTTAAATGTTATGTTATACCTTCCTCCTTTGAATCTTGTGGCAAAGGAAAGCGCAACCATCGCAGCCCTTAGAATAAAAGAATGTGGATTTTAGACCAGAATCAGGGGAGGTCACACGAAGGTGCTGAGCTATGTTATCATCCCCACAAAAGCCGATTTCTGTATACCCGAGACTACTTTCATGAGGAACTACGGAGTCCACATCCCTTCATGTCGTGAATGGAGAAGCAGACCACACAATTTTCAGGATGCCATAAATTTCTTTACTGTTGGCTCTAAGCTCGAGGGTCGAGTAGGAGGAGGAGTCTTTTCCCCAGAGATTGGGATTGAAGTCTCCTTCCGACTATCCGTTACTGCAGTGGCCACTTTTAAACCCCGATGCAAACAGCACACAATGAAACAAGCGAAGAAGCATTGGAGGGATCTTAATAAATGCACCTTGGCCAAATTAACCTGGCCCTGACCTGGCGGATCACTTCACTAAAGAGCCTCGAGAGACAAGGCCTCTCAGCTATAGTGGGAGTGCTGACCGGATACAGTCTGATAGGGACGCATGCGACCCGCTTAGGTCTTGAGACCTACGATTTTTACAGAAGCTATAAAAATCCGGACGACGAGGAAAGTGTACTACATCTCCTCTGTCACTGCCCAGCCCTAAGCAAAAGGAGACTAACCACATTTGGTGAACCCTTTCTAAGCACGCTTGCGGAAATCCCGAAGATTGGGATCCCGCAACTCAGGAGATTGATTACTTCCTCGATATGGTTTAGCGAAGAAACGACACTTTAATACCAGGTTTAAAATGGGATCACTATGGCATCACAATGGGCCTACTCCTTTGGCCTAAGTGTTTGAGATGTACACCATCACCAGCAGCTCAGCCATATTTAACCTAACCTAACTTTGGTTGATGACTCCAAAGATGTTCTATGATCAAATTCACACCTAGATACAACAGTCGACGGTACACAGAGGCTTACTTCTGAGCTATTGTCTTTGAGGACGCCTTCTTCTGCTCCACCTCCTGCTTCTGTTTTTATCGGGATTGTCTTCAAATTTACCGCACTAATTTCGGTTGTTAAATTGTTTATCGTGTTGCTTGGGTCTTGTCTAGGTGCTCTAGATATTACTATTTTCAAGACTTTAGAACTCTGATATGTTGACTAAACTCCAACCTATTGGTATCAACTCAGTTCTAAAGAGTTTGATTAAGTGTTTTCTTTTAGGCCGTTTAATCAGATTAGAATTGGATGGCGTCGAGTCTAAGCCCAATGCGACTATGTAAGACAAGAAGTGCCAGACCTTCTCTTTTTTATCGTAAGCTCATGCAAGTACTGTGTCGAATTCAACGCCTCCTTGAAAGTACTGTCGCTGCCGCTTTCGAAAATACCATAGCGTTGTTTTGGCAAGGTACAGAACTAAGGGATCAATCCCATCGTTGATGACATCTTTTGTTCCTCTATAGACGCATCCTTGACAAAATTTTGCAATGGTCCAGTGAGATTCGCAATAGAAACATATTTTAAATCCAACGATTCGTGCACCATAGCCCGCAGACAAATTGTAAACAAGTAAAACTGCCGATATTAGGAACCACGCGGAGAAAACCCGTAGTTGGAGTACCTACAAGCCTTGCACAACCCAAAAGTGACCGTTTGGACCGCTCTATCCACAAATGGAATAATCGGACCGTTTATCTTTCAAAATTTTCGTAGTGAAAATGTCATTGTTGATGGTATGAGTCTCACCGCCCCACAGTGGAACGAATTGCCGAAAACGTGAAAAAAAGTCTAAATATTGTTAAATTTGGACGAAATTCGGTATCGACCTCGGTGATTATGAATTTGATGTCAAAATTTGGAAATTAAAAATGGCGGATCCAATATGGCGGACCTCATTTTTCAAAATTCGAATTAATAAGTTCAAAATTTGTATTTATATTTTCGAAAATTTGAAGGTGCCTATTTTACATGGCGAATGCAATATGTACTAATAAAAATTGAAATATTGAGTCATAAATCAATGTTTTAATTTCTTTCACTTTGTATGTCGGTTGAGATTTTTATATAGACATTTGTAATTTCAGAATGGTGGATCAGTAAAACAGACCAAACACTATATAATTCATTCATTCATTAGACAAAATTTTACTACTGAATCTGACATATTTTTTTCAATCTTAATCTATATCGCCAGCCCTTTATTTTTGGGACTGTTTCTCAGATTCTACGCCAAAATGGGTCATTCCACGTCAAATCGACCACTATTGAATCTGACCCTTTTTGATTTGGCTGAAACTTTGTAATTTCGTTCTACCCTATCAAAAACATTTTTCATAATTTGTTCAAATTTTTTTACCCAACCCAAAAAAAATTTCAAAATTTTTTGCAAAAACCATAACTTTTGCAAAAACTGACCTATCGAGACGTCTTTTTATTTGAAAATTTTTGTTTTTCTGTAAATAATCCCGCCAATTCCAGAGTGGGCCGCCTTTTTTCTATATTTTTTTGTTTGAAAATTTACTTTACTTACTTTGGAGTTGAAAATCGAAAAAAACTAAAAAAAAGTTTGGAATCGTTATTGTATTTATGATTATACACTGTAAAAAAAATATGTAAATGCACAGTCCAAATGCATAGTAAAATTACAAATCTCGGTAGGAAATATTAATTTACTACACAATAATTGTAATTTTACTATAAATTTTGTAACTTCACAAAAAGGAATTGAGAATCTCCAATACTGCATAACGGAAATGTTGATTACATGAAAGTGAGTATTTTACACAATGTTGTGTATTTTTCTAAATCGTTTATGTAGGAAAATTACAATATTTCTTAGTATTATTTATCAATGTTTTGTACTGAAATTTGTACTGTAATTTTACAGTAAGAGGCGTAATTTTAGAACTTATATTTTCAGTAAAATTACAAATTGGTTATTGGAATATAAGGTTTAAACTTTCCCTCTCATGGATATAATTCACAGGTAATAATGGAATATTAAGCATATATACCCGATTGTTTTTAAGTTGAGGTCAGACCTTTAATTTTGATCAGGGTCTGGGCAATTCTTGTAACAGCCAAGAAATTTTTCATAGAAGTTGCCTCACGGACTATGCTTAGGGCTGATTTAATATTAAAGCTTCAAGCTTCAAAAATTAGCATTGTAGGATTTATGTACGATTCACAGCTAAAAGCTGCAGTGCTCAAATGAAGTTAAAGTCAGCTGAAGCTTGAAGCTTGAAGCTTTCATTGTGAATTTTTTTTATGTGAAAGACTAGAGCTCAGGGAAAGCCCTTTGTACTGTCGACAATCTATTTTCTTCGTATAGAGTGCAATGTCAAACAGCAAGCTCTAGTCGATAGAGAGTGAAGGGGAAGAGAGAAGTAGGAAGGAACTGCCACAACCACCTAACCCGAAACATTTATATCGCGACCCTGGCATCGGGGCAATGAGAAACAACTCGCTGGAGTGTTATACCTCCTGAAACGAGTTGAATCCCATCAACCAACCGATGACATGCGCTTGGTGGAGCGGGGCAATGCTAGCGGAAGGCTATGACAGGGGAATGAGGAATGTAAGGAGGAAAGAAGTAAGAAGGTGGGAAAGGCGAAGGACCGTGGGGCTCTGCCGGGATTCGAACCCGGGACCTCTGGGATAGTGGCCAGGCGCCTTACTCCCTAGACTACCGAGGCCCCATTGGCCCTTAACAAGTCATAGTGAGCAAAATGCTATTTTTTATGTGTAGGAAGTGGGCATAAACTAGGAATAAAATTTGGCGCTTGAAAATATTTCAGGCAGGGCCGAGCAAATTGACGCAGGGCGGGAATCTTTAGCTTTACGTTTTTCCCTGTAACTCTCTCCGGTAAAAAGTTACAATACGAGAGTTTTGGAAATTTACATAACTATGAAGTGAAAGAATCAATACTGATTGTATTTTTACATCCCGCAAATAATGTATATTTACTACACAGTTGGTAAAAATAAGTAAAGTAGATTAGGAATATTACTAATAATATATATTGCAAATTTACAAAACTGCTTGTGAATAAAACTATTTTTTTGTTTAATTACTACAGAATTTTTTTACAGTGTATCCACGTTTCAATTCGCACCATGTTTTTTATGCACAGAGCCGAACGCGCTACTAATAAACAATGGCCAAGTTCGATCTGCTGTGCAGCTTCAGGAAAAAACAATTCCACTGCTGGGAATTAATAGTGCCAACAGTACTGTAGCCAACCCAAAAGATAAAAATACCTAGATCTAAATTTTTATTTTCGGAGTTTTGTCCACGTTTTCGGCAATTCGTCCCACTGTGCGCCCGCGCCGCATGATAAGCGAATGCTCACTATCTAACAATTCGCAGGTTGCCTGCGTCGTATTATATCCTCTCCCGCTCCTACCCGCAACGGTTTTACAATTACCCTCTGTATTTTTCGCAAGACTATCTCACTCGGCTTGCTACCCTACACTGCAATCTACCTTTTCGCGTACACTGCGGTCCAGAAGTTCGTTGATAAATAAATCAACTCGGCTGTGGAACGACCGCCAACAGTCAGTATTCCCGAATTCTTGTACATCTTAGAGTTCAAACATATAGGCTCGTCGCCACCTAACCCATAACCTAACCTATCCTTCAAACTAGCCATTGCATGATGTCGACATAACCAATAAGGTTATTTTACTAGGAACGACATGAGTCGTTAGTCATAGTAAAATCGGTGATTGCTAAGTTGTGCCTTTTTCACATAGAAAAGTCCTGGTCATTTTCCCCTAATCCTGGTTAAGGTCCTGGGTTGTTCAAGCTGTTTTTTTTTAGAAATCTATGCTTATAGTTTTTAGTATGTTGATCTCCTCAGTGTAAATAATTTCCATGTCTCTTACTTGTAGAACACAATAGAAATGCAAATGGCATACAACCAAATTTTTCATTATCATTCCGTGAACTTTTCGACTGGCCATATTTTTTTAGTTTTTAACAAGTTTAATAATCGTGTCTTAACAAGAACATTACACAGCTATAATCTTTACCATAGCTACCAAAAAGACAATCTTAAGCACAAACCTTACAGAATCCTTACATAACTAACCCAAAACCCAAAATACAAGTCTCTATAATGACCCCCAAAACTCATTCATGGTTGACTAACTTTGAACACGTTTTAACTAACTAATTTGAGCTTGATCATGCCCAGTTTTAATTATTATACAACAAAGCGAATTCATGTATGACTTAACGGTGTTTCTGCATGAAAGTTACTAAATGCTGACACCAAGCCATGTGAAAATTTCCATTTGCCTGAGCATTCGTCCCAGCCCAGGTATATATTACACACACACACGCGGGCATTAATTAAATCAAAATATGCGACCGAACATTAAAATTTACTAAAAACACGCTAAACTAAATTAAAATTCGCCCAACCGACCAGACACAATCGGGAGCTGTCAATAGTGTGTGCGAAAACTCGTTCAGCTAAAATCGATAGAAGCATATTAGGATATCTGGTGGCAGCGGTATTTGAAACATGGGATATCACCTGGTCAGGAGAGGAGCGCACAGTTTTTAGCCGGGTGCCGCCCCAGACCTGGGCTGGTTTACTGGGCATCGATGGTTGGGGGACGTGCAAATTTTTGGAAATGATAGATTCAGGATTGCAGTTACTGTCTGTATTTGTATAGTGGGAAAGAGTGGCAGGTCAGCATGTGCAGTGGTATGTGAGGACAGACATTCATTTCGGTGTTTATCAGTTGAAAGTCTGATAACATTGCGAGCCCGCATTATTCATGGTCATTATCGATGCGTCGGATCTCGTGTCAATGAAAGCAAAGCATGGTCCTGAATCAGCACAATCTAGCGGGGGTGGTTTCATATAATTCATGTACACACCACTGCTATACATGGAAAAGTGCTGGAGTGGCGGGGTGCAGGGGGTACCTACGGCTGGGGTGAACGATTTCGCTATCATACCGCCAGACAGTTGGCATTTACGGTAATGACACTTCAATCATTCTTAAGTGATGTTCATCATCCCTTTCGTCTCGTTAAGTCGATATAAGTTGGTAAAGGATCCTTAAGGTGCACACAAACACACCCACACATCCACACCAACAGCTCAGAAAACAGGAACAAGGAAATAACATAAAAAAAGAAGGAAACAGTTACGAATGAGTCATGCTAGTTCCTGAAATCTGTGGCAGAATCAGTTAATGTCCTTTTCATCCATTTGTCATGGATAAATCTTAAAACAATTGTCCAAGGATCTTTGGAGAAACTTTCCGGTACAAGATTTTCTCCCGTTCTTGTTCTGTTATGCGAGGGTATATTTGTGTGTTAATGCCTCTCGATTTTATGGCGATAATATAGCCATACAGAAATATGTATAGTAAAGGTCCTGTTCGCCTGACGAACTTGTCCAGGACGTTGTCATATAGCCCGAGGGCTAGGCGAACGGTAAAAGGGCAAAAACGAAATTGGTAACCAATGATTAATGGATTCTTCAAGTCTTGAGTGACAAACCATTTCTTGAGGAAATTCCGACACATTTTCTTTTGCTACAACAGATGAATGCTAAGACACGACCATGCTGTAGAACAGATGAAAAATTTTCTCAAGTGCATATATTTGGCCTTTTTTATGGGGGGGTTTTGGGGGGTTTAAGAAATGGAAAAGGTTTTTTCTTTCGAATTTATTTTATTTTATTTCATTTTTTTTTTTTTGGTGCTTGTGTTTTTGATTTTATTTTTTAACAGGAATTGATTCTTGTGTGGACGTGATACAATTTTTGGGAGGAAAGTAAAATATTTTATTTTTATTTTTTTTTTTTGCCTTTCTCGCTGGCAATTTTTTATTAGTTCGGATGATTTAACGGGATAAAATGAAGATTAAGGAGAAAACTATGCCTTTAGAATTTTCTTTCATATTGGGGTTAATATAGAAAAAAATTTGGGATCTCATTTATTTTGAAAGAAAAAATTTGTTTCGGAAATGAAATCCTTGTTACCTTTTTTTTTAAAAAAAAGGAATAATATATTAACGCTATAAATATGACTAAGATTTTTCATTTTTCACATTATTTATTTGATGGTTCCAAGTGCGAGGTTTTCGAAAAAATAAAAAGGTGTTAATGATCCGATGCAGTGATGGATTTACGCTTAGGCCCGCGAGTCGCGGGCCTAGGGCGGCAAAAGTTTAGGGGCGGCAAAATTTTAGAGGCTGCAAAATTTATAGAACGATTCAAATTTAAAAATCAATTTAACTTAGTGTTGCTGTGTACTCTGAAGCACTCTGAAAAATGGAGAGATGTTGTCACTTCGAAAAGGGCCAGTTGTTTCTTAAAAAAGTCCAAATAAAAAATAACCCCAATTAAAAAAAAACAGCTAAATTGGTGCAATAGAAGCTGAGGCGTTTTTCGAGCGAATTTGAAACGCGCCGAGCATTTCTGGAGCTATTTTGCAACTAAGGGAGGTTTTTTTCAAAAAATTTAAACCATATAAAAAAACTAAAAACAATTTTATGATTGGATATTGTAAAGTGAGTCTTAGAGCATACGTAAAAAAATCAGGACCAACATGGGAGCTTTTTTTTGGCGCTGCAACTAATTTAATTTTTGAAGTTATACTTCTTTAGGCGCGTTTGGAAAATATTATAAGAGTGAATTTATATCGAGACGCGAGACGCAACGCGAGACGGTGACGGAGAATATAGGCGAAGGGGTATGGAGGGCAAGCATTTCAACTCCCATTCTTTAGCTGATGTCTGTTCACGATGTCGATGGGTGAGGGGGTTTTTATCCTGAGGCTATGGAGGGAAATAAATTTCATGTACGATTCATCAGCCAAGCAAAGGTTTGGGCTTTTTGTAGGTATAAGAAGATTCGTAGTTGCTGGGTGAGGGGTTCTGTCGCGAGGCTATGGAGGGAAATCCGATCCGTGTTCTATTCATCACCTAAGAGCGAGTTTCTAAGGGCCAGTTTTACACGGGCCGACTTTTTCAGAAGATTTTTCTTGGTTGTTTGTCTGCCCGTGTGAAACTGGCCAAGATAATAATAAAGCTATATGACAACTGTACAATAACAAGCGATAATTATTTACTGTTTTACTAATGATTTTGAATGGTTAAAACCTACTATAATTATTCAATCAGAAATTAGTTTGAATATATAATACAAAATATTTACTGTTATTATTTGGGAAAATAAAACAATGAACAAGATATTAATGATTTTATTTAGCTTGACCTTGTATATTTGTTTGGTTGAAATCTTTCGACAGCTTTTTCAACTGCTTCTACTAAACCAATTCTTATGAAACTTTGCATACACGTTGAGCTTACGTGTCAGTGCAATCTGACAATTTTGTAAAAAAATCCAGATGGCGGTTCCAAGATGGCGGACGAATTTTTCAATTGTGTTCCAATTCCATTGAAAATCCGTATGGGGGGGGTTTAGGGCCACAAATGACGATTCTATGGTCAAAATTTGAAAATTAAAAATGGCGGATCTATTGAAAATCGGTATCGGGAGGATTTTAGGGCCACAAATGACGATTCTATGGTCAAAATTTTAAAATTAAAAATGGCGGATCTATTGAAAATCGGTATCGGGAGGTTTTTAGGGCCACAAAAGACGATTCTGTGGTCAAAATTTGAAAATTCAAAATGGCGGATGAATTTTGGAAATGTTTTTTGAATCCATTTAAAATCAGAATGGGGGGGTTATTAGGGCCACAAATGACGATTTTGTGATCAAAATTTGAAAATTCAAAATGGCGGATGAATTTGCAAATGTGTTCCGAATCCATTAAGAATCGGTATCGGGGAGTTTTTAAGGTCACAAATAACGAATCTGTGAGCAAAATTTTAAAAAAATCAAAATGGCGGCGCCAATATGGCGGTACGATTTAGGCAATTACAATTCGATTTCACTGAAAATAGCTATTTGGGGGTGTTTAATGTCGGAAATAATAAATTTGTTGTCAAAATTGGAAAATTCAAAATGGCGCTGGAAATATGGTATGCATAACAAATCACTTCAACAGAATTTTGTAAAAAGTAAAATCCAAAAATGACTGAATTAAGACTAAAAAGAATATAATAAAAATAGGTAAAAAAAACTTTTAAGTTAAATGGTTTTATTTTAAATCTGCTGTACCAAAAACTAGAAAATAATTAGAACACAAACATGGACCTTCTGGAATAGTAGGAGTGCTGTCTTCTAATATCGTTTCCCAAGGGGCACTTTGTGTCGCTGTGTCAGCGAATTAAGTAATATTCTGGGACTTTTAACAGACTAAAATAAAAACATGGGGCGCATAAAAACTTGTATAACCTGTATAAATAAGAACAACTTTTTTTTTTTTATGTGGAAGACTAGAGCTCAGGGAAAGCCCTTTGTACTGTCGACAATCTATTTTCTTGTGTAGAAAAATGTGTTTCCTCTCTGCCGGAGAATGGGTTGACTAGTAGGTGATTTTAGTTAGGATTAGAATCCGGTATAACCGACAGGCTGGAACGTGTCGGCATCATACTGCTTCCACCTGCCAACGCACGCAAATAATAAAAAATCCAATATATTATTTGCATGCAAATTAAAAATTAGTCTTAAATCACGCCAAAGAAGTATAACTTCTAATGCGCGTACATAAGTACACACACCCACTTTTTAGTTTTTTATATTTGCCTTTATAAAATTTAAAATTTGATTTGCAAAAAAACCCAATTCTATTTGACAGTAGAACTGACTTAAAACTACTACCGATAGCGATGTTAACTGCTTAAGTATCTTCGCGTAAACATAGTCAATGTTGTCTATCCAAGCAAAATTGGTGCAAGAAATCGATTATCAGGATATAATTGGAGTTTTCACCCAAAATCATAAAGCTTATAATAAAATATTTTTATTATTCGTAAATTAAATGTTTTATTATAAAAAATATCACTATAAAGCCAAAAAGGCCCCATATCGGACGGGGCCTAGAGCGCAGTCGAGCTTAAATCCGCCACTGACCGAACAAACAGGAAATCAGCTTAAAATTTTCGAAAGGAAGACCATAAGAAGAATATTTGGTCCTGTAAAGATTAACCAAAAGGAATGGCGGATTAGAACAAACGAAGAACTTCAATTTTTTACTTTTTAGTTCATTTTAAAATAAAATGGTATTTTTTAGTTTTTTTAAACTATATTTTTTTTAAGTTCGTTTTTTTAATTTGCAAAAAAGTTGGGTCGGTTTTGGTCGTTTGGTCATTTTTTGTTATTGTTTTTTTAGTTGCGTCAATTTTGTTTTTTGAACAGCGATCGCTTTTGGGGGGGGTCATGACCCACATGACCCCTCTTTGAATCCGCTCCTGGTTCTCAGTGGGTCTATGAAACGTTGCTAACACCTCGATTAAAGCTGCCGATCGAAGCGTGTTTTAAGACGATATAATCTGAAAATAGTTCATAACATTCGATCAAGGTTTTTTTTTATTTAAACGTAAAGAAGAGATAGATTGGGACAAAATCAGTTAAGACTTTTTTGCTCAAGGCTCTGGGTTCCGGCCTAGCAAGGTTGGTGACATAGTGGTTACCAGGGTAGATTTGGAGGACGGGATTAATGCACTTAAGTACATGAACTAAAAGGCCAAAGCCTTGCTGTGCAAAGCTATCACGGAGAAGACTAGAGCTATGGGAAGGAGTCAATCCAAAAGTGGGGTACCTTGAATTCCGTAAAGGTATGAAGTGGATGGTTATCTAACCTTTCTAGTTCTTCGCGAGCAGACACAATACTATTCTAGTCTCTGATTGCTTTGGCAGAATGCTTTGTGACGGATACTTCCTTGTGCAGAGTCACTAATATGGTCAGCTATATAAATCCGCGAAATGGCTACCTTTTGATGTAGGATGGATGATTCATGCGTTTTTTCATTGCTTTCATAACCATATTTCAGGTTTTAGTACATGAAAGCACTTTGTTAAAATCCTGAACTTAAATGTGCACGAAAAAATAAAAATATCACTTTTAAAAGTATTGTTTCTACAAAAATTTATTTCAACAACAGTTTTATTATTACTGCAAAGTGGAAAACGTCACACTTCTCACATTAAGGATTAAACTGGAAAAAAATGTTATCGAAAGCACTTTTGAAAGGGCAAACCTAAAGCATTCTACTAAAATCGGTTTTTGAACTGAAAGTGTCAAGGAAACTTATGAAATTGAATAACTTATGATCAGACACACTTAAAAACTTTCCGAAAGACAGACACATACAAATATTACACAGGACTAAGCTGTTTCGCACTAATGGACAGTGTTTTCCTTCAATAGGTGCTTGAGAAATATCAACGAAAATATTCGATTACCGACTACACCATGCCAGGCGAGGAGGACTAACTCCAGGAGAGATTATAGATAAATTTTCAAAGCTATACAAAACGATGGTTTTAAACTTCAAAGAACAACAAAGAATTGCCCAAGAATTTCCTACGGCAATGGGCAAGGATAGAAATTTATCGAGAAGGACATTCTTGAAAACTTTTGTGTAAATTGAGAGAGCTCTAAGGGAAGTGACATCCGAAGCTTGTGCTTTTAATGTTTTTACAACTTTTCACAAACAAAAAAACGAACGAACAAAAAAAACAATTAATTTAGAACAAAAAAGAAGACTTGCCTTCTGCTGTGTAGCAGGACTAAAATCTCCTGGAGACACAAAATCATCCATCCTTGTTTGAAATGATATTAAAACACATTACCCCCAAAGCCCAGGGCGTTAATCACAGACTGCAGCCCACCTTTTAGTAATAAATTATTCACACCTCAGCCTTTACACACAGTGCACCAGGTAACAACTTTTTTTTATATTCCCAGTACTATATTCTTTTTTTTTTGTGGGGGGGAGCAGCTGAAGGGGGGAGGGGCTGCTCACATTCTGACTATTCTGAGCGTCCCATTCATGCAATAAAAGATTTTCTGTGGAAACTGGCGGTGGTTGTGCTGCTGCTGCAATTACCATCATTTGTGGCAAAGCGTAAGCTTGCTGTGGTTCAAAGTTTTTCCCCTTTTGAGTCCCACAAGGGGATATAATGGGGCGGCTAGCGATAAATATCATTCAAGTGGATGAATTTAATTACGGGCTGCAGGTGTGTGGATATGGGGATATGTTATGCTGGCTCCTGGCTTATACGACATGTGCTGCTCATTTTAAGGAAAACCGTCCTATATTATTGCTCTTTCACCTGACTGTAATAATATAGAGTAGAACTGAGATAGAGAGAACAGAACGTTATATACATATGTATAGATATATATGGGTTTTTAGGGACTGTGAACTTCTATTTTAAACGAACACAATTTATGCAATTGGGACACACAAGTCCTAAAGATATATCAAAGCTAAACGTGCAATATTTTGGATTAATTTTATGAGCACTTTATGTAGCCCAAGGGAGAAGCTTTTAATATGAAATGATTTAAAGTTTGCAATCAAATTAAGGAAAACACATAAAATATTATTTAACTTTTATTTAAGAAGTATATATTTAGTAAATGTAATAATGAAGATAGTGCATTTTAGAAAAAGCCGACCAAATCAAATTTATACACGGTTAGTTATAATCCTATTCTTCCTAGAGTTATTAAGGAAACATTAAACCATAAACAGGGCCGTCTTAGGCCATACAGGGGTCCTTGGGCATCAAGATTTTTGGGGGTCCTTTTAGAAAGCAAAAAAAAAATCGTGAATAAAGGCATCCAAATTTACTTTTGTTTAATGAATCGATTAGCTTTGTACAAATTGGTCTGGACTGTACGTATACCGCGGGATACATGAACATTAACAAAACAGTTGCAATAATCCCAGTGACAAAAGGAAAACCAATAAAATAATCCAATATCAAAACTTACACAAAAAATTCCATAGATAAAAAAGAGCTGTCTAGACTTTAATTAATCAACAGAGCGAAGTGAAATGAATTTAAAAAAAAATGAATATCACCATCACGGAATCACACAACAAAAAACTGACAGACCGCAAGTAAGCACGGTATACAGAAACAAGGTAATGTAAAAGAGACTGACAGCTTCGAATATCGTAGAAAAAGGTCGCCGAGTGAGAAACAACAACAACAATTTCGATTTTATATGGGAAGACGATATTCAGTCTTTTACATTACCTTGTTTCTGTATACCGTGGCAAGTAAGTAAGTCACTTTCCCATACTCCCAGCTGGATTACGCCGTCGCCGTATAATATATCGCTCAGCTGATGGGAATAGTCTTGTTTAAGGGGTAACACCACTGTAGGATTTTGAAAAAATGGAATTTTTTTTTTGGCTTGAAATATACTTCAGGATCACAAAAACAATGTGCAGTTGGTCCTATAACAGAAAAATAATTTTGAAGAATTTAATTTTCGATTTTCCCCCGGCGCACACTGGGACAGATAGCAAATTTACGACGACAAAAATAATAACACCCAATTCTCTCGGAAAGTTTCGATTGAAAAAAAAAACACGTGTTCAATATTTTTTGAAAATCTATCTGACAATACAGAAATTGACTGACTCTGCCCCACCCCCTTTTGGGGGCGCGGGGTAACTCTAAAATTTCAACTGGTAACCCCCATTTTTTTCACGGATTCTGATTCTCCTAAGAGAAATCTGAAACTTTTATCTGAAATTTTTTTTTATCCGAAGCCCCCCTGGACCCCCAAAAATAATCAAAAATCAAAATTATCCCCAAAAATCATTCATTTTCATATTTCTCTTCGGAGAATCAGAATCCGTGAAAAAAAATCAGGGTTGCCATTTGAAATTTTACAGTTATCCCACAACAATAGGGGGGGGGGGCGGTTCGTCAAATTCTGTATGGTCAGGTCAGATAGATTTTCAAAAAATATTGAACAAGTGTGTTTTTTTCATTCGAAACTTTCCGAGAGAATTGGGTGGCACGTGTGGTTTGAAACACCCTGTATATGTCGTATAATATGTCGATTAACATAATTCTAAAATGAACCAGTATTATTACTGCTGTGCTGTATTACCATCATTGCTATTACCACCACCTTGTTTTGGTTGGGCTACAACAAGACCCATTTCGTTGTAAAAGTCCTGTGCTATTTTATTTTTTCTTTGTTTTAATTTCTCTTGCGTTTCCTTGCCTCTGGCCTGCCATTGTTTTGTGTCCAATTTATATGCGATATGCAACAGATATTCATAACATCTCAGGTAAGCGTCCAAAACAGAAATACCGAATTTGTATGTACTTTCATCACAGGTAGGGTTAGTCGTATTTATGGTAGTATGGTCGCCACGACTACCTAGAAAAAAGGGTCTGTTTTATAAAGGGGGAAATATGGGGACCGCTTTATGGATTTTTTGAAATCGCTAATGTTTATTGCGTCTAAAAAATTTTAATTTCAAATGGAACTATGCGGAACTTTTTTTTAATAGCTTGAAATTACAGTATGTCATTTATTTAATACTTAGAAAACGTCTTATATACTGCATCAGTATTTTAATTTATTAACAAATTTTTATAAATAGATACCTGTCGCTACTTGTTCCATGCTAATATGCCACTACTCTTCAAAAAAATAACACAGAACAAGCGTAACAGTGTGCGGCGCCTCGGAGCAGGCGTTGGTCGGACTTATTGCTTGTATATTGCTTTTACCTGTCGAAATAATAAGTGCTGCTATAGCAAAAAGGTTATTTGGGTTCCCCAGGTGCCCACCAGGGTGCGCTACACAATAATAAACGTGTTTTACATTACATCGCACAGTGAAGGTAAAATACAATTTTCAAAGGATAGAGTACTTTCAAAACTTTAAGCGCTATTATTTGGAAACCATGTTTTTCGAACTGGGTGGACGGATTACTGGGAGACTATTGCATGGATCGGTTTGAAATTTTGACATTAGCTTCACCATTGCATTCTTTACAAAAATTTTTATAAACAATTTACTGCTCTTTTTTTGCCGAAAATCACTTTTTTTCATAAGTGCTCCATTTTTACAAAAATCAGTTTAAAAAAAAATCCTACCTACTTTTATGGGCAAGGTCAAATAGATTAGGAAACTATTTGGATTTTGTTCCAGGTCTTCAATTTTCGGAGAAATCCGTCCACCCGTGGAGGCCCTTAACAAAAAGGCGATTTCGAAAAACAACTGTGGCGCCACCATTTTGTAACAAAAGTCAATAAAAAAATTTTTTTTACACTTGAATACATGTTTGATCAATCGTAAAATTTCGATCCCTTTTTCCATACTTTTTAAATTAACTACCAAAATTTGGCCTTTTTTCGCACCTCTACAGTGGTTTACCCCTTAAGCAGTCTTTAGGGGTAGCAACAGGACTGTTTGCCATTATACCTGGTGGCTGCGTCGCCGGCTCAGCCAGCTATAAATGAGGTCATGAACCATGCGTAGTAGAGGCACCGATGCAAAAGAAAATTCTTTTTGATTTTTGTAGTACTCGTATTTGGAGTATTCTTGCGAATTTTTTCCGCGTTATCTGCCATCTATTTCAACACGCTCCCGATATACTTGCACTAAGTGAAACTCAAGTCACTGATACTCATTTAGATCTGAACCGTAGACTCACCCTTGGCAACTCGGGCCACTGCTCGGTTGAGGCTTGCTCGCGTCTTCCAAGTCACTGGCTGGGATTTGTGCTTTCGTAGAGCCAACACGAACTGTGCCACTCCCCACCAAAAACATACGGGCGGCTATACTTTTGTACATTCCTCATTCCAACAATTCTACGAAGCCTGCCCAATATATGGGGTATGTATGAACGCAATTAAAACTAAAGAAGCCACCTATAGAGCGTACATACGTTCCCCAAATGAGTCTCTGCTCTCTCTCTCTCTCTCTCTTAGCCACGAATTCTCGACATCCAAATCTTTCTTAGAGGTTTGGCTACCAGTGCACTATACGTGCGGATTGGACTTACCACGGCTGTGTCCAAATTTTAGGTTAGAGACCCCATCTCTTGCTATAGGTAATGTAAAAAACTGGAAAGCAAGCAATCGTCTATGTAACAGGATGATTACGATGGCAGTGTCTCTAAACCTGAAGAATGTTAGCCCCTTACCATCTTTTTGGTGTTCCTCAGGGCTCAACTCTTTCAATCGCCCTTTTTCTACTCTTTATAAAAGAAAGATTCTTTCTCGCTTCACAGCTTAAAATTTTTTTTTGTTTTGATTCTTCACATCCCTGGGCTTCGTGCAAAATTTTTTCTCTTTTGTATAAACTCCTACAACATCCAGGAATTCAAACGCAAGGTTCATCGCTTCCTCCACTCTCTAGACTCCTATTAACCTGTCGCGTCCTCCATTTCTTTCTTCGAGCCAAGCTTCCTACTGGATGAGAACGGACTGTTAGTAGAAAGGGTGTCTCCAAAGCTTGGACTATCACATAAAAAAAGTAAAGCGCCTTATCCTCTAGGCTGCCGAAGCGGGCACCTTATCGCTTCCAAAACAAAGTACTGTTTTATCTCCTATAAAGCCTATCCCTTTGCCAACCCCCTTTCAATGGACTATCTGGAACTAATGGTTTGTCTACTCTTAACTTCGTACGCGCGACCGAGGATCTGCAATGGAATGATCACATATTCCAAATCACTGGTAACATAAAATATGCACCTTCCTCCATCAGTTAGCAGCCCGGGATACTATCTACAAATCCAGACAAATTTTTTTCGCTAGTATCGTTCCATCGAAATAAACACTTGTACCCCGCAACATTAAATTAGCCCGCTAGGGTTATTCACTCTACCCACAGTGCCCCTTTTCTCGCACTCTACAAACTAAGAACTTGTTTATAAATAGAACAACCCGACTATGGAATAGCCTTACACAGTCTGTATTTCCGAACTGGTAAAACCCGCAAGAGTTCTTCAATACCTCCCTGACTCGTCGTAACCTGAAACCTCTGCTATCCTTTAAGCTTAGTATTAGACATTGCACCATGACGTGATAAACGACATGTCGGACTGGTAGCACTAAGGGTGATTCAATCAAAAGGTGTCACCCTTTATATTACCAGCCCGTCAATACGCTCATGACATGGTGCAATGACTAGCAGAAAGCTTAGCTCGAAGGAGTACCAGATTACCGGGAACAAGTAGATGAAGTCCCCACCTAAACGGAACGGATTAATCGGTTAAGCTAGAGAGATGCCATATTAGGGCTACCCTAAGCTCTGGATTTGACTTAAACCAGTATGGCTTACATCACCTTGATCTATGAGGACTGCAACAGGTGCTGGAATTTTTCAGGGGTCGATCAAGTGGTGAGGCCAATTTTCTTTAACGAGTTGACGAAGATAGCCGAACAAATTTCTGGACTCAAAATTCTGGCAATAGTTTCAGGAATAGCTCTAGTCCGGGGAAATTAGCATTTTAAGGCGACAAAATTCCAAAATGGCTGAAAATTGGTCCACAGCTTCCTTGGGACTTTTTAAGAAAACGATTTCGGAATCACAAAAAAAACATGGCCGCCGGAGATATCACTTTTTGGCAAAAAAAATCACTCAAAAACAGTTTTTTTCGAAATTTTTTTTTTGATGAATCAATGCGAAACGTTATTGCCCACAAAAAAGCCCACAAAATTTTTTTTCGAAAACCTAACCCTTTCGAAGTTATTCAAGGTCAAAGTTTCCAAAAATCCCTTTTCGGCCAAAAACTACCTTGAATTATTCGAAAAGGTAAAGGTTTTCAAAAAAATTATAAGAGGGCTTTTTTGTAAGCGATAACGGTTCGTATTAACTGATCAAAAATTTTTTTTCGAAAAAAACAGTTTTTGAGTGATTTTTTTTGCCAAAAAGTGATATCTCCGGCGGCCATGTTGTTTTTTTGTGATTCCGAAATCGTTTTCTTAAAAATTCCCAAGGAAGCTGTGGACCAATTTTCTGCCATTTTGGAATTTTGTCTCGTTTCGTTGGTTTTTTTTTTGCTAATTTCCCCGGACTATAAGTGTAATGCGGGTAGTACTTAATAATATCAGGAGGACATGCTAGGATAGAAAGAAAAAACTAAAATTACTTACTTTATCAATACCACTTCATAGACTTCACCACATCTGCCGTGCAGGTCAAAATGGCTTTGTATGCATTTTTTGATATAAAATATTCATATTTATCCTTAAAAAATTTTTCAGACTGATCTTGGAGAAAAATACGCTGCAAAAATATCAAAAACAAGACTGGGGGGTGTGGGTATCAAAAACCAAAAAAGAACAAAAACTCCAAAAACGTTTATATTGAATATAATTTATTTCGTATATTTTCTTTCTTTAAAGTATGCAAAATAAAACTTAGTGTTTTCTTTTTAAAGATGACTTATTGTTATTATAAGACATATAAGGAGCACAAATCTGTAACCATTACAAATACCCTTAAGCATCACTCTATTACAGGTAATAAATTCCCGTTAATCCATTAAAAGTGATGTTATGCGTTTTCCACCACTAAAGACGAGGCATCCTCCTCTCTCTCTCTATCTATCTCCCAAAAGGACGACCCATTTATATCCAAACAATATCCACCATATTCTTGTGTATATTACCGAGTATATTTAGTGTGTATTTATGTATGTATGTTATGTGGTAACAAATCTGGTTATTACAGCAAACATAGGCTGATATGTTTTGTGAATTGCACATATTTGCGGGGTAAAACCATACACGTGTAAGCCAACAAATGTGGATATCCTTATGTTAGCGCAAGGATATATATATATAATCGGTCTTTTCGTCTTTTATATACGTACATATATATAATAGCTTTTGTAAATATAATTCTCTAATATTAAATTGCGTTGATTAAGATTTACAGAGGCTTTACGTACTCGTTTCTTTCTTTTTTTTCTTTTCTTTTCAATATTTAAATATATATTCACAGCAAGTCATACAAAAATATTTAAATAAAAATTTCATAAATTAATATTATTAAACAAATAAACAAGCGACTCCTATTTAAGGATAATGTATGGTAAAAATCTCTTCTTCTTTCGTGTCATTTTCTTTGGTTTAATCCTAATAAAAATTTTTATCTCTCCTTTTTTTCACTTATTTAGTTTCAACCTATGAATAAATGTTTACTTTGTTTTGTTTTTTTATATATAGTATTTTCTTTATGTATGTAAATGTAGACAAAAAAATATTTTGTTATTATTGGTATCTAGTCAACAATTTTAACTTTGATTTTCGAGCCATCACTACTAACAGCTGGCGCTTTGGATTTTGGCGCTACTGTTTCTGGACTTGTGATGTTTCGTATTCGTAAGACCTTTTTACGTGTTGGTGGCGGCCTTGTTGGTGTTGGTGGAAGATCTGGAAGATTGCAAGGCTTCTTTAAGTAGTTGTATACACTGTCGACACGTTCTACTAAACGTTTAGAATATTTTGTTGCTGTTCTATCAATAATTGATGGTGATTTTATGCAGTCATCACCGCCAAATTCGCAGACCTGTGGCAAAATAAAAATAAAAATACAAGTTTTAGAAGGGACCATTTTATTTCAATAAATCAAAAAAAGTGCACCAGAGAAAACACTTGATCTTTCTCAAAAATTTGATCGACAACAATAATCAGTGATGAGAGAGCTCACCGAGTATTTGACAATGTCTGGTACCGCGGACTCATATTCAAATAAATCTACTCTTCCTTAAAAACAGAACAGGGTTAACCCAAATTGGAGATCTGACCTCCACGCCATTCGATATAAAAAAAGGCAGTACCACAAGGTTTCGTCCTGGGCTCCATGCTATTCAAAATATTTCTATATCGCTTCCCACACAAAGTCCAATACGCACACGGAGACGATAGTGTAGACTACGCAAGCTTAATCACCCAAGGATATAGAAACTCTTCAACAACACGAGAACTTCAGAGCAGAATACCTATACAGATGGGACTTAGATAACAATCAGAGGAAATGCAAACTGATCTGCTTCAGGAGCCCGTCCGGAAAAAGGCATAGAAACGACTTCCTGGAATCAAAAATTATAATACTGACAATAAACCGCCAAACCTTAACACCAAATGAAGAATAAAATATCCAGGAGTAAACCTACATTACAAGCTGAAGTAGAACCCGAATGTAAAAATAAATTTAAACAAGGCCGGGGGAAGAGTCCTAATCTGGATCTCCATCTCACCAACGAAAGCAAAATAGGCCAAAAAATTCGAGAGTATAGTGTTAAGACACGGCACCTCCACTATACATACCAGAGGAAGAAAATGGTATTCCAACAAGACGACTTACGACAGAGCTACGATCACGGCGATTATGCACTACTAAATCCCACTAGCATCCAAGAGGCTAGAGAAACTATCATTACATGTACATCCAAACGAGAGAGGATCAAGTAAATATTTGATGAAACTTGCATTTCTCCGATTTGCAATAAATCTGCTTTAAATTTTTATTTCTGGTAGTAGAGCTATGGGGGTTCTGGCCCACTTGTTGGTTTGTGTATTAGCTAAAGCTTTTTCGTGTGGTGACGACGTTGGTGGGTGTGAATTTCATTCTGGACAACAACCTTTGAGTGGAAGCTTTGGCTTAGCTTAGAAGCTTTCAGTGAGCTTTAATATTAAGGAGATGTCGACACTAGTTTTGACATTCTGGGCTACAACCAGATATAGTATCGCGGGTGAGCTTAGAAGCTTTGCGGGATATGTTCTACTTCTGTGGTGACCCAGAGGGTAGTGAATCTTGAGCGCTGTCAAAAAAGCTAAAGGGAACAAAATTGGAGCTTTAAGAAATTGTATAGAACGAAGAAAGCAGGCGATTATATTGGTCACCAAAAAAGGTGCCATTTCAGTTCTCGTTCGATTACGGGGCCGAAGCAGCATTTGACGTAGTTAGTACTTAGTTGGGGGTCCGCTTAGTAAAACGTAGGAAACGTAAAGGCACTTCCAAAAACTGAACAATAATAAAAGCTTTTCGACACCGGAGCTTATACACATATCCACAGGTCGCACATGGTTCCAAAAGCCGAAAATGTGGCTAAAAGTTCCTAAAATCGATCTATGATTTGGGTACTTTTTGGGTCTAGTTATGTAGGTCGGTACCTAAGGTATTAGAAACTGCGTTTTATAACGGTCAAACTTGCACGGGGGGCTCTCAGAAGCCATTTTCACATGAGCGTCTGGCACACGAGGTCCTCGGCGCGGTACATTGTGAAACGGTTTTTTTTTGTGTGAACAGTGACCTGGAATCCTTTGAAATGGCTTCTGCTAACGAAAGTAAGTACTTTTAAACGTTATTTCATATTGACAATCAATTTTCTTAATTATTTTAGTAATGTACCATTCAAAACAAGATTTTTATAACTTCCCATTGTAAACGTTAATATTTAAAATTACATTTACTCAAAAGTCCTACGACATCCTACTCTGTAACAAGTTTTGGCGCATTCTTGAGATCTTTCTCTATAATTTGGAAGTTTCAAAAGTTGCCCCAGTTTACCCCGATTTGTTTAATTTAAATAAAATTTCATAAAATTGTGGCTATTTTATAAGAACTTTGTCCGCCATATTGGATCCGCCATTTTGTTTTTTAAATTTTGAGTAGAAATTCATAATCAGCAGACTCGAAATACTCTTCATACCAAATTTCATAAAAATCGGACAACTTTATAAAAATTTTGTCCGCCATATTGGACCCGCCATTTTGTTTTTTTATTTTGAGTGAAGATTTGTAATCAGCGACCTTAAAATACTATTTGTACGTAATTTCATACAATTTGAATAACGTCTACATATTTTGGCCTCCTTTTCGGGATTTGGAACCACGGTGGGTCGCCATGAATTCTTTATTAGAAAGCTGTTTTCTATTGCTCCGAAAACGCTTCTTAAGGAGCATTAAACGGAGTGCGCTCCTCGGCGGACCATGCAATGTTAAAAAATATATCGAACTGGTATGTGAAGGAGAGCACTGCAAGCTTTTTAATGAGGTTTCTAACATTTATATTACAGTACTCCATGCACCGCTGGCGAACTTAGAAGTTCAGTGTTGTTTAGGATCTGTGTAAAATTAGTTGAATTTCGATGTGGTGAGTTGGTGTCTTGGGTGAGATTTCGGTGTGGTGGTTTTGGGCGGGATCCTTTGGGGAATGTTCACGTTCCAAAAATTGGGCCTGTGGGAGTCGATCGAAGAGCCACTAAGAATTAAAGTAACTTCTCTCTTAGTTAGACCTCTGCAACACCTCTAAGACTAAAGCAAAGCTCTGTAAGAGTTGAGGACTTGGGGTGGTTTAGCAAAATATATTCTCAGGAGCTACAACCACTACCGCTAGATGTCACCGGCATCACCTTTTAAAACTAGGAGTAGATCTGCTGAAGCTTGCCAGAAACTTATTCTAGTTGGGAGAAATGGAAAGATGAAAGACCATGCCGTCTGGTGTATTTGCACCGGGCGCAATTTCAGGAATTAAGATTTAAAAAAAAATAAAAACTTTAAAACTTTGTTCATGTTCTACATTAAAGGAATTCATTTCTATTACCACGATTTATTTTTCCAGTTTATTTTCTCGATAAAATATTCTGTACGTCTGTCCACGAACTCATGTGGATTCCCCGAGTGCAAGAAATTACACAAATTCACCCAATTTCGGTCCTTATATCTTCTCATGCAAGAAAAATCGGCGAAATTTTATTTCTCCTGGTGCAGGAACTTTCCCGAGATTTTAGCTTCGACATTTTCATAAAAGTTTACTCAAGAAATTTTATTCAAAAAGTGAAGGACGAGACCTTTCTTTTCGAGGATCAAACGTAAAAATCCAGGAGAAAAATCGCCAAGTGATAGTAAAATCTCTCATTTATTTATACATTTTTTGAAAATTCGAGTGTCTTTTTCCATTGTCCTTCACTGCGTTCAAAACTGAACAGCTGATGGGGCGCAATATGGCATACCACACCGGGCGCAAAAAAACCCCAGCGCCGACACTGATGTGGGCTTAGCTTGAAGCTTGGGTTTTGGTTTGTTCTTAGCTTGAAACTAGGACAATAACCTTTGTGGTAAGTCTTGGGTGGACTTAAAAGCTTTCGTTGAGCTTTAATATTGTAGAAATATCGGCACTAGCTTTGATATTCTGGACAACGACCGATAATGTCACTGCGTCAGAACCGACATAGCTATACAACTAGAAGCAATTCGTTAAAGCTTTCCGTCAAGATTCTGTAGCTTTTCACTATTATTTAAAGAATTTCTATCCTAATTTTTCGGTAGCCAAAGTAAAAGCTGGTATGTATTTTAATCGGACCTCAAATAAAGCAAATACAGGCCAGCAGTGAATGTTGGCAGCTACTCAAGACTCACGAAAGTCAAGCATGGTACAGCCTCAAAGCAGTGGTTCAACAGAGTGCAGTGGTTCTCGAAAACAACAGAGCTGACAATTACAAACAGCTTATTTCAATTACGCTTTTTAACTTTAAACACATATGTTACAGACCCCGTGTTCTTTTAATGAACTGGGTTTTGAGAGCTTTTGTGGAGCTTTTGAGTTCCCATACAAAATCGAAGAACCAGAAGACCCAGATAAAACCTGGGTTTTCGATTTTGTATGGGAACTCAAAAGCTCTCAAAACCAAATTCATTAAAAGAACACGGGGAGAATGTCTCTTAAAGAAAATATTGGTGGCTGTTCGCAAGAACAAGGTGAACTTTTTCAGGCAAACCTATTTTTTCTTTTATCTATATTAATAAAAGAAAGTTTCTGTATGCGTGTATGTGCGATGTGTGCGCTATAGCGGTCGCACCAGTGATCGTAGAGCTTCGAAATTTTGCACGAAGATCCGTGGGGGTCTCCCATGATGCAGCTCGAAGCCCGATTTTCCAAATTCAGAATGGCCGCCACAAAATGACCGAAATTCAAAATGGCCACCCAAATTTGCCAATTGTGTTCCGATTTACATGAAAATCGGTAACTGGGGCTTTTTAAGGTAGTAAATAACGAATGTTTGATCAGAACTTATAAATTCAAAATGGCCGCGCCAATTTGTCGGACGAATTTGCAAATTGTGTTCCGATTCCAATGAAAATCGGTATCTGGGGTTTTTTGAGGTAGAATTTATGATCAGAACTTTATATTCAAAATGGCCGTGCCAATATGGCGGACGAATTTTTTCAATTGTATTCCGATTGCAATGAATTTGGATATCTAGGGGTTTTTAAGGTTGCAAATGACGAATTTATGATCAAAAGTTATAAATTCAAAATGGCCGCACCAATATGGCCGAATTTTTCCAATTGTATTCCAATTGCAATGAAAGTGGATATCTAGGGGTTTTTAAGGTAGAAAATTATGAATTTATGATTAGAACTTATAAATTCAAAATGGCCGCGACAATATGGCGGACAAATTTTTTCAATTGTATTCCAATTGCAATGAAAGGGGATATCTATGGGTTTTTAAGGTTGCAAATAACGAATTTATGATCAAAACTTATAAATTCAAAATGGCCGCACCAATATGGCCGTTGAGTTTGCCAATTGTATTCCGATTCCAATGAAAATCGGTATCTGGGTGTTTTTAAGGTAGCAAATAAAGAATTTATGATCAAAACTTATAAATTTTAAATTTCGGTGCCAATATAGGAGATAAATTTTGCCAAAAAGTATCATTTCCTGGTCAGCTGTATGTAGGTTGTTGAGGAGTTGGGGTATCGAAAAATCTTCACATCATAGCTCCAAATGGAAAAACAGTGACCATAGTGTATCCTGGTTATTTCCTCTATTGTAGTGAAGTTTGCTACATTCTGAAATGTGGGAAATTTCTTAAATTATATTAATCCCTGACGATTCCGAGAACGCTGGAGAAGAAATATTATAATATTTTTTATGGGTAACTCTAAATTTTTATATGGTATCCAATTTTTCCAATTTTTTTGTAGTTTTCATTATACTTTTTTCCTACCGCGGACAGTGCACACACAAACTTTTTTTATTTAAAGGCGTTGCAACGCACGCGGGGTTTTATGCTAGTTAGTAATGTGTGAGAAATACAAATCAAATACGCAGAGCTCAGACTCAAAATTTGTGTTAACCGGTGTAATTCGTAAGTTGTATGAAAAGAATCCTTTTTTAGTATTGCTACTCCCTCCAAACCTTTATCCTTTATGTTATCTTTATCTCTTTTCTTGCTTCAAAATAATAACCAACTAAGCTTGAACTATTTTCCCTTTCATCAAACAGTAGTTATATATGTATCAAAAACTTTATTAAAAGGAAAATGAACATTAACACTCACCCTGTAATGATGCAGAATACCTGCATCTGCCGGAACATTTAATGAACCCTTTCCTGGTACAAATTCCCAAACAAAATGGTTTCCCGCTTCTACAACAGCCTCCGGCTTACATATGTACTTGGATCGTTGCTTCTGAGGATGCAATTTGGATCGCCTGCATTAAAAACAGGGTGTTTAGGTAAAAAGCAAGTTATAATGACAAAACAATGAGTATTGGGTGAATGATTTTTCGTAGTATGTCTAATTACCGTCGAGTTTTCCGTTGAGTAACTAAAGCTGCTCGCAATGCTGGATTGATGGAATGAGTGCCATAGACAAGCGGATCATCAGCAAACTGAAGATAAAAGAAAGCATTCTGAAAGGAGTATGCTCCTGTGTTTCTATTGGTAAACCGACGTGAAAGCCAGCTAGAAATATACGACAAAAAATACAACAAAAAATTTATATCAGAAACTTAATTATCCTTAACGAATCCAGATTGTAGCTGTTACCTGACTAAATCTGTTAAAGTATCATTGTGGCGTGGTATAATGAACTCATCCAAGTCTATTAAGGCTAGATGCGAGTATCTATACATCGTTCTATACAAGCAATCATTTAACGCCGCAAACAGTCCTTCAGTGCGAATTTCCTTCTGTGAACGCATCCTTAAATTCCATGGTAATATGCTAACTGTTGGCTTTGTATATGCGTATTCGGTTTTCTTCGTTGTTGTACTTTTCGATTCATTTCTCTGTCCACTTTGTGAATTATAATTGTCATAATCATCAGTTACTGACAAATTTCCGGGTACTGCACCTTCCATGTAATGATTAAGGACACATGATCCGTGTGGTCCCAGAGTATGATTATAAAATGTAAAATGTGATATGCCAAGTAAAGAGTTCAGCTCAAGGAACTCCAGTAAATATAAAGCTTGATCATAGGTAAAATGAAATGGTTTGACGCAGACGGCGATTTTATCTGGGATTTGTTGTGTTATTGATCCAGTACGATTGCTGAAATCAGTGTCCTGATCTGTATTACGGACTAGTAAAACATTTCCTGGTGGTGCCCTGAGACGGCTAACAACGCTTACTGAATATGGTATATCTAGACCAGGCGCTCGAAGTGGACATAGTACAAAGCATGCGCTGTATTTTAAGTTCCAGTTTTCTCGTATAATCTGTTAAAGTTGGAAAAAATAAATGGAAATTGAAATTTTATGAATTTATTCTAATTCAAGTATTCACAACTTGACACACTCAAGTATTTCTAGTCCCTAACAAAACCCAAATCATTCTTGACCTTAACTTAAATTTGTTTTTCAATATTTATGAATTATAAAAAAAAATATAATAAAATCAATAAAAATCACCTTAACTCTTGCCATAACTGTTGCTGAATAATATTTAATTCTGTTATTTTGATCCTTATACGGATACCAAAAACGGCACCAAACCTTCTCCGGTCCCCTAGTCTTAGTGGCACCAACAATCCGAACCAGCTTGCCGTCACGTCTATCATAGTATGCTGAGAAGACGAAAAATTTAAATCGCGTCCCATTGACAACTTGCCAAGAGCCATCAGTTGGATGACTTCCAATTGGATAATGGGGCAAGGTCTCCTCAACTTTTGCTGGCAACATCTGCCCCCATGGTATTGCTGGGCCATTACCACCGCCAATCCCAAAACTTCCGCCACCACCACCACCAGTTATTGGATCTGGTGCCACCGGTATACCAACTGATAAACGATCTGTAATTAAAATGGAGAATTTCCTTTTTAAGAATATTCATTTTACATTTTAATCTATTCGAATTGATTTAATTGCAAGTGGCGCAACCTACCGTGAATTTTTAATTTATTGTCACTTCGAAACTGAAATATCCCTAGTTTATTATCACTCGTCAAAAGGCTGCTGTCTAATAAATCATAGTCCTCCTGGAAATAAATTTTTTGTTTGTCTTAATATTACGGAAAAGTAAGTTTTAATTGGGATATTGGGTGACGATATTGGGATAGACTTAGTGGCGACTATGTAGACATGACATTTCGTGTAGATGGCGCTGTTGAGGTAATGTGTGTCTGCGAGTTGCTATTCAAAATTACAATTGTTTAGGAAAAAATTGAAGATGAGAAAGATATATTTTCTGACATTTAGATCAATTCTTGTTCTCAATTTCTCCTTCTTTTGTGGAGGTAGTATTAACCCATAGTATATACGAGGCATGTCCAGAATGTAAGTGCACTGAAAACCCCAGAATATTTTTTTCAGTATGAATTGAACACACCACAGACTACACACTTCATAAGCGTGTAAATTCGCTAAAGAAATTGTAACGTTTTATCGTTTTACCTCTTAAACGTGTGAAAATCACACATTATGTGTCATTTCACACACTTCACTATATTAACACTCATGAGAGGATAACTTAAAGGAAAGTTGGACAGTAGCAATTCTTTATTTAAATGCTCAATGACCAAAGAGCTTCACGCCCTCTCTTTACAGTCAGTCGGTAACAGAAGGGCATCGAGACAAGTCGTTGCAGTTTACATCAAGAATTTTAAGCTTACAGTGACAATTTTTCTAAGTTTACTCCCTGCAAAACGACGCTAAAAAAGCTTCACTCAAAAAGCTTCCAAGCAATATATATTTGCTGTGTTTTAAACACATGCATTAAGTGTGTTAAATTTACACACTTTTCGCATATTAAAAATTAACACATTTTAATCGCGTAAAAAGTGACTTACATGATTTTACACGCGGAATTCGTTTTAAAATCACACACTTGGGTTTGCAGTGTGTACTAGGGTCCTCACGGGCAGAATGAATTTTTTTTTTGCTATTATGGTAACACAGCCGTGTAGCTTAGCTCCTGCATGTCGTCCGAGCCCAAGATGGCGTCTGTATGACTAAAATTGTGGTTACAGGAACGTGTCTCGTGAACCATGGCGATAAAATCTGGCGCCAAGTGCGAAATTCGCAGCGTTTTCTATATCTTCCATGTCCACTCAGGAACTGGGAGAGGTCGTAACTCACTTGCGCACGCTACGCTACCTCATGAACCATTATTCTCCACGCTTAGGATAAGTCTGAGGGTTTCCCGACCTATAGCAAACGTCCCACTTTCCCTCCTATTCCGTTACCGACTCGCAACGCAATCTGCCGCCGCACAGCGGTTTTGCCTCCACTCTAAGATACTCTGGATCGTAGAGGCGCATGCCAGTCTGCCTATGTGAATCATCCCCACCAACACACACAACGCATCGTCGGACGTGATCTTGTATGCGCAGCATGCGCGGAGGGAGCTTACTCTGCATGCGGCCTTCCATTTTCTGCTGTTCATACTGCCTTTGCGTTTAGTAGGACTGAGCAAACCACCTTCACCGTCAGAAAGCGAC
Organism: Thereva nobilitata; assembly: GCA_963855945.1. Classification (NCBI taxonomy): domain Eukaryota; kingdom Metazoa; phylum Arthropoda; class Insecta; order Diptera; family Therevidae; genus Thereva; species Thereva nobilitata. Next base: position 93,608,812 of record OY979698.1, on the reverse strand, counting down.
GACTCGGTCTAGGGCCTCTTGCAAGGCTTGGACAAATGGTGAACGCTAAATATATCATTCAATTCACAAACGGAAAAAGGAAGCCTGGGAGAAAAAGCTCGTTTGTGAACTAGAACAGTACAAAGAGCGACGGCCGCGCCAGGCGCGGGAGTTCTACCGAAGAGTACGCGGTATGACGCAATTCACACCTCGTTGCACATACTGCAAGGACAAAGAAGGGAATCTGATCACCGATCCTCAAGGCATCTTGGAGCGATGGGAAGAGGACTTTCATGAATTGCTAAATGGCGAGCTAACTGAGGATATCACCAATATCTGACGATAATGCTATGCTGTCACCACCAAGCTTAGCAGAAGTTAGCAGTGCCATCACCCGGCTCAAAAACAACAAGGTATCGGATGCAGACGGCATACCTGCGGAGCTGGTTAAATATGGAGGGCCTACATTACACCAAGCGATTCATGAATTAGTTGTGCAAGTATGGGAGCACGAAGCGATGCCAGAAGACTGGAGAAAAGGCATCCTCTGCCCGTTACATAAAAAAGGAGAGCAATTATCGTGGTATAACGTTGTTGAGTACCGCGTATAAGATATTCTCCGCCATCCTACAAAACAGGATGGCCCCATACGCTAGAAACATCGTAGGCCAATACCAGTCTGGCTTCAGTCCAGGCAAATCAACAACCGAGCAGATTTTCACTTTTAATCAGGCTATGGAAAAATGTCTTGAGTTTCAAAACTCAATCCAACACCTCTTCATAGACTTTAAAGCCGCCTATGATAGCATAGCCAGAGTAGAACTCTACAAAGCCATGAGAAAATTCGGCATTCCCAACAAGCTGACAAGACTATGTAGGTTGACCATGACCAATGTGACAAGCCAAGTAAAAGTATCCGGAACACTGTCCAGACCAATCTATAATGGACTCCGACAAGAGGACGGTCTGGCCTGCCTCCTTTTCAACCAGGCGTTGGACAAAGTGATCCGAGATTCGGGCGTGACATCAAGAGGCACAATCCTCCACAAGTCCACCCAATTACTGGCTTACGTAGACGACATTGACATCATTGGAAGAACATCAACAGCTGTACAAGAAGCTTTCACCCAGATTGAGCGAGCGGCAGGAAATCTGGGACTGCCCATAAACGAAAGCAACACATACATGGTGGCCTCGTCTGCACGAACACCTACATTGGTCCCACAATCAAGGTAGAGGAACACGAGTTTGATGTGGTAAAATCATTGACCTACCTTGGGTCAGTAGTAGCAGCCGACAATAGCATGGAACCTGAAATACGCGCACGACTGCTAAAAGCCAACAAAACCTACTATAGTCTGTCGAGGCTCTTCAAATCCAAGCATCTGACCATAACGTCTAAACTTTTACTATATAATACGATGGTCTTGCCGGTACTCACATATGCATCCGAAACGTGGGTGCTTAGCAAAAAGCACTGTAACCTCTTGACGGTGTTCGAGATGAAAATACTTCGGAGGATTGTTGGCCCCTTATGTGAGGAAGGACGATTCCGGAGACTCTACAATGACGAGATCTGCGAGCGCAATCGCGACATAGGTGTTGTGAAGAAAATAAAGCTCGGTAGGCTCCGTTGGGCAGGACAACTAGCTCTTATGAGTGAAGATGAGCCTGCTCGGAAAGTTCTCTGCGGTAAGACTTATGGGGTGCGACAGCGAGGGAGACCCAACCTCCGTTGGAAGGATGGCGTATACCAGGACGCTCAGAGAATAAGGATCCCAAACTGGATGACATCGGCTCAGAATCGGGACCGGTGGAGAGAACAGTTGCGAGAGGCCAGGATCGGATCCCGGTTGTAGAGCCGTTAAAGAAGAAGAAGAAATATATCATACCCATTCCTCATTTTCTCGGACAGTCAAGCTGCCCTGATAGGCATTAAATCCCACAGGGTGTTATCAAAGACAGTACTGGATTTTCCCCTAACTCTGAAATCCCTTAGCAATGTTACAATGTTATGCTAATGTGGATTCCGAGCCTCGAATGTCACATTGATCATGAAATTGCCCATGGCCTGACTCACTCATCACTTGTTGCCCCGGAACCTTTCTGCACCTTAGCCAGCTGCCACGTGAGATCGAACATCAGGAATTGGTTCCACCAGGTGTTTCGTCATAGCTGGATAAAGCACCAAGACACTTGTCAAGCTAAAAGATTCATACAAATCGGTTGAGGGGGGGGGTAGGGTGGGATTGGTTTAAACTACTGTGGGGTGTTTGGATTTGACGCCATCCAATACTACTCTAGTTGAACGGCCAGAAACTCGCGATCCAGATCTGGTCCATACCAATAGCTTAGAGTTTAGCTTACAGACCACAGTGCCATATTCTATCAAAAGCCTTGGATATATCTAGACCGACCAAACTAGGCTCACCAAATCGATGCATACTTTGTCTATGGTATTCTGGTAGAAGAACTGAAAATTCCCCGTGATCTAGAAGGTCCCACCTACGTCAAGTTCGCGAAAAGATTTAGCTAAAGGTGAAGTGCCTTTCTTTAAGGACTATTGGGCACTCCCGATTAGCCCATCCGCTCGACCTAGGCTTCGCAGATCTATTAAAATGTGGAATAAACAAATGCATTTTTGCTTGTATGATCCTGATGACACGGATAGTGGCGCAGGTAACTCTTTGCTTAGAAAACACAAGTCCCAGTCAGCGGACTAGAAAAAATAAGAAAGCCCCAGCCCATTGATCTTCGCATAATGCCACATAGTTCTTTTAGATGGTTTGGTTTGGGGCGGGAAATTTGTATGGGAAGGCAATGGTCTGAATTGCAGAGAGGTGAAACAACCTAGACGGAGTGTCTCGTTGGATGAGAAGTAAGGAAGGAGAGGTAAGATGCTCGACCTGGAATGTAAGGGACTCCAGTGGGGTGATCCACAATTTGATATAGATTATTACTGTTTGCAAAAAGCTCTGCGTTTTTTCCCGAACTACTGGTGCCATTTGACTCTCCTTCTTTTTTAAGCTCTACAACAAGAATCATGGCCTTTCGTAACTGTTCTCTTCACCGGTCCCGATTCTGAGCCGATGTCATCCAGTTTGGCATCCCTAAACATCCTGGTCTACGTTATTCTTCCAGGGAATCTTTGGTCTCCCTAGCTGCCGCACCCCGTAGATCTTACCATTTGAGCAACTCAGCCAAATTATGGGGTCAAAACCATCAAAGGTTTGATCGAGTAGGATCAGAAGGTTTGAAGCGCTCGATCGCCTTTTTTTGAATCCATGTTATGGTACGTAAAAGATTGGTTCAATGAGAGGGGCGATTATGTTGAAAACAAGATTTTCAAAGAGTTTTGAAATTGAAGACAGAATGGTGACCACCCTGTAGTTGTCGAAAAGGTGCTAACCCCCTAGCTTATGGATCGACGGAAAATAGGATGTCTAACACATCGATACAGACATACTGAATTTTTAGGGTACAAAGGAGTGTAACTTCAGGACATTTATTTAATATTCTGACGATTTATGCAGTAATGCAGCGCCTTCTATTAGAAAAAATTTGAAAATTGAATGAACTGCGGTTTGCGACTTGGAAAAGCTTTCGAAGTGTCCAGAATAGTGTGGAACGAATGTTCGAGAGAGGAATCATGTGGAAAAATGTAGAAAGATGTAGAAATTAGATTAGAAAGGAGTTTTGAGATAAAATGCAGGCGCAGCAATAGTTTATAATGAATTTTGATTAGATTTTTGATTTGAAATTCGAATAAGAGCGAAAGAGGGTTATATTTCTGTGAGGCGTGCGTGCTGCCACAGGATATACTGTACATATTTCTCAATGGTTTAAACTGGACATTTTGTTAAAGTCATATTCATGAATGGACTAATTTTAGACTTCCTTTATAATATAAATATTCATTAAAGCATAAATTTGAAAAGGAAATCTAATATCATAAAAAATTTACCCAAATAAAGTCCTAGTCATGAACTTATGCCAAACAACACCAACGATTCTAGTTCAAATATCACTTGAATAGCTTCATCATATCTGCATAATATTTCATAAATCACGAGCCTCGTTGACCCTGATATCAACATAAAACCCCCTCAAAAAAAAAATACATACTTTCCTTTCCCTTAATTTACTAAGAAATCCCCACTCATACTCTAAAAAAAAAATTAGGTGGTGGGGAAAGGAGTTTAGCAAAGATACGACCCTAATGAATTGCCTGTCTTTGAAAAGGGTTTCTTTTTCGCCGGAAACATTTATGGCATGGATAGTCCTTGCTTGGTTAAGAAAGAACGAACACCGCTCTCTGTGTGTGTTGTAAGAATGTGAAGCGCGCCATAGTGCTTAAAGTAAGTGTGTGTAAAAGCGTGTCTGATAAAATCATCGTTCTCTAAAAAAAAAAAAGATAAACTTGCGAGAGAGAGAGCCCCCAATGCGAAAATAGGCCAATGTCATTACTTTATTTTCTACTTGGTTTGCGCTATCAAAATCCCCAGATATGTTTGTGTAAAATGCCGTTTTATTATTAAACAGATGGGAGCCTGAGCGCAAGAGGAAAAAAATCGTTTATTTATTCTTATTTTTTTTTTTTCGTTTAGTCCTTAACGCCAAATACATTGCTCCTATAAGGATAACCATCAACCGAAACTGTTCCGCGTTGAGAGCTTTAGCGGAAATATTTTTGTGACTAGCGTTCCTATAGGAGGATATAGTATATATGTACGTGTACACGCGTAAGATGTTGGTTGGGTGTTTTCTATGCTTTTTTTTGTTTGTCTTTCTTTTGGACATAAAGTTTCTGCTTCCTGTTTTCTTTTTTGTTTTTTTTTTGTTTTTGGTATTTTGTCGTTTTTTTTTTGTATTTGTCTTACCTTTACATTATCATAATCTGGCATGGAATCACCCAAACGACTCCCAAGATTGCTATGACGAAGGACAACTATTCCATTATGGTTTTTGTCGTCGATCATAAAAAGCTGAAAGTAAATTAGAATTAAGGATTATTATTATTATCATCCAAAAAAAAAGGGACACTTTTTAAGTGGGGCTTTTTACCTCAGTTAAAATAATTAGTCCGAAAACGGCAAAGAACGCTATGACTATCAAAAAGCTCATTCCGGCACGTTCCCTGGCACCCCAGGTGCTCCTTTTGCTACGCTTGTTGCGGGCATGATGGCTATGATGTGTACTACTACTGCTACCTGAGCCAGCCTGATGTGCCAGGGATTGTGTAGATGATGCTGAATATAGGGATGCAGATGATGATGAAGACAATGAATGGGAAGAGCAGGTGGTAGCTGAAGACGGCACTGCAGTATATCCTTTTGGTGCACTTGTAAGAACACTACTACTGCCCACCATCCCGGAGCCCCCCATCGACGATTTCTTGTTTGGGGGGCTCCCGCTCAAATACATTTTAAAAATAAATTTTCTTTTTTAAAAGTATTTTTTGTTTTTTTGTTTTTTTTTTAAACTTATTTAATAAAGACACCAACAAACACTGCACGACACCAATTGATTAAAGTTCGACACATAGCACTATTATCATTTATTTCTTTGGCTTATATATTGAAATTTTTTTTTCTTAAAAAAAAAACCTCGTTATAATCTTAACTACAACTGCATGCAAAATAACGATTTAATTGGATTAATTAAGTCCTTAATCACTTCACTCCAGACACAACAAATACCTTTGCTGCTGGCATTCAGTTAAAGTCCCGCACAAAAGAAAGGAAGAAGGGAGAGTGACACTCGATGTCGAAAAATGTGAAACGAACTAAAACAAAAAAAATAGGGATGTGTTTCCCACTAAAAATGGGAAAAATCAATTTCTAACCTCAAAAAAAATTCCCATTCGACATTTCTCGGAAACAGGATACTAACTAAACTTACTAAATTACTGCTAAATCACAGCAGACACAATCATAAGTTTTTGATACCGAAAGGACGTTTTTAATATAATATAAAAAAAAATTTAAGCGATTTTCCAAGGATATATCGAAGGTCGAGCGAATGTGTCACTTCGTTCTAGTTGCAAGACCCGGCCATAATCTTCAAGGATTTAAACACGACAAAAAAAAACACTGTTCATCCTTGATTTTCTTCGCACTTGCAATTTATTAAACAATTTCACTATTTAAAAAAAAAAAAAATCTATTAAAACCGTATAAAATCCACTTCAATCCTTCCGCAGTATATAAAATGAAGTCCTTAGACTGAAATCCTTTTGCTTAACATGTTAACCAATACACAATGGTGTGTATTGGTGGTCCCTTTTTTTAAATTGAAGGAAGGACTGTGACGACGTCATGGGTGTGGAGCATGCGCTGTCCTGCAGTCCTGTTGCAATACAAAATCGTACGCTCCAAATAAGGACGTGTAGGACTGTCGTTCTGTATACCTACCATCCGCCAGGAGTGGGCTCAATTTATGTTTGTAGCACATATAAAGAATGATGACCCTGAAATATTGTACCTTGCGGTGTACCGTGTCGCCCTCCCTTTCCCCTCTTAATTTTTTTAAGGGTTTTATTTTTTAATTTATTTTTGTGCATTTTTTCACTTAATGACCTGGAAACAGGATTTCTTTAAAGACAAATGAATTTTTCGGTTATATGTCATAAAAATTGTAAAATTTAAAGGGTAATGGAACAGTTTAGCTTGGTTTGAAAATTTTTCTTAAGTTTTGCGTAAGGCATTATTAAAATCAAAATTTAACCATAAATAAAGACTCAGAGTATCAAATAAGAAAATTTCTTAGTGTACTTTCCCGGCCATGAAAATAAGTTAAGGAAGCATTCTTGCAAAGTACATACTATACATACAAACATATAAAAACAAACTAAAATGTTCTCATTATTAATTTGAAGAAAACCGTTTTCTCTCTAATTTTTGTTTATAAATTTTTGATTAACATTTTACCAAGAATAATTTCTCAAAGTTATTATTTCCTTAAAAACTTGAATCCATCCAACCAATTCAAAATTTGTTATTCTCACTCAAACTTGAATAATAAAATCGATGGCTATTTATAATTTCCTTGAAAACTGAGAGAGTATTGTACAACGAAAAAAAATGTTTTATTAGAATTTTTTCAAGAATATTTATTTCAAAATTTATTTGCAAAAATTCTACAAGATTCTCAGATTTTCAGAATTGATTATTATATATATAATCAATTGGTATTGAGCCGGGCAACAAGAACCCTTATATTTTTGGTTAAAAAAAAATAATTTGACATAAATTAAATTTCCAAGAAAAGCATAAAGAAAAACGAGGAAAGTATATTTTTAAATTTTATAAGTATTTTCGTATTTTTTTTTTTACAAATTTTAAATTAATCGATTATTTTTAACTGAAATTTTCTAGTGGGTCTACACGATAAGGACTTTTGTCTGTCCAATTTTCCGTGCGAATTCTGTACAGACAGTGAAATTTGAATAGAATTACGCAATGCTTCTAAGGTTTTTTCAGCGATTTCGCTTTGTTTCACAGTCAAAATTCTATAGTAGTCTATAGACAGAGGTTTCTATAGGATCAAAAGTCTCTATCATGTGGCCCACCATCACAATCGACCGTTAACTGATCGAAACTTCAACAAAAACAAACTGTGATTATAAGTGCAACACTTGCTGGAATATAACGTTGGACAAAAGTATAAAGTCACCCTGACTTTGTGGTGGCCGCGTACAACAATAGCGACTTCGACCCGTGAGGATCGTTTCTTAACTCGATCCTCACTTAACGATCGCAATAGAAGCTGTATTAATGCTAAGAAGAAGTCATGGCTTTCTAAAAGGAGTATGAAGGATCGGTAGTCTGACGAGTCAAATTTTCAGGTAAGTTGTTGCTAAATAAAAAAAAATAATTTAAAGTCATTTGCTAGTCATATTCATTATGGCATTCACCTTATTTTTCTCTATTTTGCACGTATTTGAGCCTTCAGACGTATGGACAACGTTAAACAACATCCATAATGCATTATGTCTACAGTTAAACACGGAGGTGTATCATGTCTGGAGCTCCTTGGTAGTCTAGGGAGTAAGGCGCCTGGATACCATCCCAGAGGTCTCGGGTTAGAATCCCGGCAGTACCACGGTTCTTCGTCTTTCCCACTTTCCCCACCTACATAATTTTCCTTCTTTCTTCTTCCCTCTTTACATTCCTGATTCTTCCTGTCATAGCCTTCCGCTAGCACTTCCTCGCTCCACCAGCGCATGTCCACGGGTGGTTGATGGAATTCAGCTCGTTTCGGGAGGCATAACCCACCAGGGAGTCGTTTCTCGTTGCCCCGATGCCATAGTCGCGATAGTAATGGTTGAGAGTAGGTGGTTGTAGCAGTTCCTTTCTTCACTTCTCTCTTTCCCTTGGCTCTCTTCCGACTAGGCAGGGGTGGCCAACCCGTGGCCCGCGGGCCGCATGCGGCCCTTGGCAGGAAATTTTGCGGCCCGCGAGATTCAACACGATTTAGCAAAATATTTTGTACTAGAAGGTTCCAACGCACGAAAAAGAAAAAATATAGCTATGTAGCTCTCTTTAAGGTTGCTATTTAACCAGTTCCACAAAAAATTGTGAGCGTTCTTAGGCTGAAACAGTCGCGCACAGCATTAAAACGCCTGTATGATATCCAAAACAGGCGCAGTACGCCTGAGCAAAAATTCTATTTTTCTAAATGCAGCCCGCTATCAATAAACGACGTACAGAATAGTTCTTTTCTAGACTAAAGGAAGTAAAAATTGGAGCTGTAAGAAATTGTATAGGACGAAGAAAACAAGCAATTACCTTAGTACCCATAAAGTGTGCCATTAGCATACTCAATAGAACGGTTCTCGTTCGATTACGTAGGTCAAGCAGCATTGGACGTGGTTAGTACTTAGTTGGGGGACCGCTTGGTAAAACGACACTCGAATAAAATCGTATCTGCCGGTGCAGGCATAACTCTTTAGCGGAAGCATTTTTAGATTTTCATGCCTGTAGCACGCTCCACCTGTTGCGGGCTCGCATATGCTATTAAAAAAATTTAAACAACTAAATTATTTTTACTCGTGTTGGTTCAACTTACATCTGCGAATCGCTCTTTTCTAAATATCGCTCCATCTTTTCTGACGAAACCCTGAAGCACCAGCTACGAAAAAGTGCTACAAATTTACCAAATAGAGCCAATTGCAGTAACAACATAGAAATTGCCTGGAAATTATTCATAGGAAACATTGCAAGATTTTTAGTTTTGGAAAAAAAATTGTAGGTTAACTACGTATTTTTTGAAGAAAGGCTTGTGAAGTTGTAATTTTTGTTAAAAATCTAAAATTTTGACTTTGGCAAGGTGGAACCTTCACTTTCACAATAATAGCTAGGGGGAGTATGTTGGGTACACTGGGACCTTATTCATGGAAATAGGTTATAGGGTTACAAAAATACAGGATGATATGTAACCCTCTATCAAAAAAATTTCAGAGGCCTCTTGTGGCTACACCTTTACGATTTCCTCCACCCCCCACTCATACAATTTATTGTTTGTCTGACCAAAACCTATTAACAGCCAGCCGCTTTGTAAACTGAGTGCTGAGTGCCTGTATATCACCCCGGCCCGCGGGATGAGAATGCATTTTCCAAGTGGCCCGCGATACCATTTGGGTTGGCCACCCATGGACTAGAGCTTGCTGTTCGACATTGCAGTCTATACGAAAAAAATAGATTGTCGACAGTACAAAGGGTTTTCCCTGAGCTCTAGTCTTCCACATAAAAAAAAGCCCCACTGGCATTTTGCGGTCGTGCCGATGGGCCCCTATGGGGCTATTCACACTGCCTCATGTGAGGGGCCTACAAGCGGCAGCATCTAACGCCTTATCCATTAAGGAATTCCGAGTGGAGAAAAGAAACTGAAAAATTTGAAAATTTCGGTTTGATATGTGAGTGGTGTCGAAAGCTTTATATTTCTTAAGGTGAGAAACACAATTGGAGCTTTTCTGCCAGCTTGAGCTTTTGACATATGGAAAACCAAGCATCTGGTAACAATAAAAGCTTCAGATTTTCGGTCAGCCGAAATGCCGATTTTCGGTCAACTCGAGCTTTAAAAAATTTTAAATTTTCAGCTGGCTGCTGTCATTATCTTTTGGTGATCTGTGCTTGGCTAAACGTGGGAGAATATCGTCGGGTTTTGTTTGCAAATTTTTATTTTATTTACAAGCCAGCCGAAAAGCTGGCAGAAAAGCTCCAATATGTGTTTCTCGCTTAATGCGAGTATCGTTTTTCCAAGAGGTCCCCCCACTTTGTACTAATCACGTCCAATGCTGCTTGACCTTCTCAATCGACCGAGAATCGGTTTACTGAATATGCTAAATAACAACTTTCTCAGTCACCAACATAATTGCCTGAAATATGAAGCAAGGCAACAACAAAAACTAAAGCTTTGCCCCGATTAAATTCCTTGTGTGGAGACACTAAGAGACGAGCGACAGCCATCTACTTGGTATCTCTTACGGGTATCGCTAAGCAACTATTTACTAATAACTTCTCTCTGCAGGTGTGTAATGTTTAGTTAGTGATATTACAATTGCGGTCTAGGCGGATATGTGCATAATGAGGTGTTCGGTATATTGTCGGTGTTTGGTCGGGTCATAGCTCAACACTGGTCTAGCAACTGTTGCCAGGAACACTGTCGGATCGTACACCTCGACAAGGTCCGGACAACATTCCAATGGTATCGGGTAGTGGTCGGTATGTGTTTTGTATATACTACCCATGCACACAGGAACACGCGGGTATAGCAACACAAACTCATGACAGGCGAGATAGAAATGAGAATAATTCGGCATCTTCCTATAAAGCCGTGTATTCTATTCATTTTTGACAGTCGCTGTGTTTCGCCGGTCGCCCTTAGTATGTTTACAGCATTAAGTTTAAAGCTTCTTAAAATCTTTCCGAATACGTAAGGCAGATTTTGGGATGGCCCCATTTGGTTTGTAATAAGGTTTGTCTCATAGGGCCTTTATGACAAACTGATAGGGCATACCTCACTTCAGTATCGCTGATTTTTCTTTGTGTGGAACTTATGAGGAACCAACGGGGAGGAAATCTCTCTTTAGGCATGCCAAGGCCCCCCCTTTTTGCCACATAGGGCCCACACGCTGGATGTGGCATGCCCCTTCAAATGCTAGTCTAGATGTATGCAGCGATGTTAGTGAAATGTTCGTCTGCGATAGTCACATAAACTGTCAACGATACATAGAAGTATACCAGAAGCTTGTCTTCAGCCATCGTTTAAAAGGTTATTTAAAAAAGGATCACATTGACATCTTATTCTGTTGCACATAGAAGTTGACAAGGCTATGAATGGAGGAGAACAACATTCGGCAGTTAGAGTGACCTGGGGCCAGTTCACGCACTTCGACGTCGAGTGAAAACGACACGGAGCACATTCAGAAACCATACAAAGGGTGACCACGGGGGATTTTGACCGTCAAAAAGTTATGCTAGTGGTTATGTTGTAGTTAAATACAGAGTTTTTGAACGACAAAAGTTTACCATAATTAACCATAGTAAGGTTTTTGAACGCGCTCCGTGTCGTTTTCAGTCGACGTCGAATTGCGTGAACTGGCCCCTGATCAGTCTAACGACTGAGTCATCACTTTTTACATCCTAGACTTATAGTCCAGGAGCTGTAGCCAACATTTTACTAAGACCTGACACTAAATCCAATAGAAATGATTTTTGGCACACGGGCAGTTTTTGAAGAGTACTTTAAGAAAAAAATTGTTCTGCACGCGAGCACCTAGGGACACTTTGGAAAATTCCCGGGAAAACTCGGAAAATTGATATTCCATCAATAACTTGGAAGTTTAACATGACGATGGACAAGTCTTCACTCCAAATGAGTAATATTCCCCCTTGCCATTAAGGCTATTTTCAGTTGCCGGTGGAACCATTCGACGACCCAGTTTGCCTGTCGATGGCAGGCAGTTGTCCGTATCCGATGAGTGGCGAGTAATATCCTGGGCAGATAGCGCTCTTAATGGGCATTCGCTAAATGGGCATTAAGCGCTTAAAAAGGAAGATGATATACCGCTCATGAAAATAAGAATTTCATTTCTTGGCTTGCGGAAAATGAAACGAAAAGTCTGCACTCAGAAATAAAGCCATCTACTTTCTAGAGCAGTGGTGGCGAACCTATGGCACGCGTGCCAGAGATGGCACGTACGAAAATTTTGCTGGCACGTGAACGATTTATTATTAAATTGGATTTAATATAGATTAATTTTAAAATTAAGCCATATTTGGATGAAGTTTCGTGTGCTTTTTTAAAATGAACCCGTCCAGACATTACAAGGGTACTTAGTCCAGGGGCCGGATTCCGCAATCGTGAGTGTGCATGGTCGATGGTGGAAAACAATTCCCTGTCCAAAAAGTACTGATCTAAGGTTTGAAAAATTCCTGATGTTTGTAAAGGGTAACGTAATTTTTGCACGATTTTGCACGGGGGTACTCGGATTTTGACAAATGATGTCTTGTTAGGAAGCTATCGCTGTGCGGTATCCAGAACAGGTAACTTTATTTAGAACGGTTTTCATTCCAACATATTTATTAGATATTAGAAAAACTAATGCTAAAGTAGTGCTTGTAATTGTTAGCCCAAGTCTTTTCATTTAAACAAAAAAAGGGCTCGACCGAATGTTATAAAATTTTTTCAGATCATGTTTTCGTTAATATGCTTCGATCGGCATCTCAAAGAATTCGATATCGGTTTTGCTTCATACGATATCGTGCAGGTACAAAAATCACGTCGTTTAAACAAAACAAAAACGGCTCGACCAAATTTTATGAAAGATATGTCAATACTTTATCTATAGCCTAGTATGGAGTTCGAAAGGAATTCCGTTCCCCATGTAAAATACACGTAAAAAGATGCACGGAATTCCGTTCACCAAATTTTTCCGTGCCCTTTTTGTTTTATGAGTACGTAGTTCGAACGGAAAACTATTGGTAATATTTAGCTTGTGCAATTCTCTAACAGGTGGCTTGCAGGGAATTGGAGACTTTTTTTCGTTCATGAAAAAATTCTTCGACAATTATTCCGTGTTGTGTTAGGTAATTTTGACAGGACGAATGAAAAACAGCTATTGCCGTCAGTTCGTGGTTTTATATGTGATTTTTAACAGTCAGCTGTTCGCTTTTTCTCAACTGTTAGCTTTTCTCCACGGTATTCTACACGCAATTTTTCCGTGCAGAAATATTTACCAAAAATGCTGAACGGAATTCCGTGCGAACTCCATACTAGGCCGAGAGTTTTTTCTTAACGTTCTTTTTTCTTAAATATTTAACAGCTGCTTAAATAAAACGCGTTGCAATTTAAACGCGATGACATTTCCGTCCACTGCCTTACTTTTCTTTGGCGATCATTTCAGCAAATGTACGTACTTTCAATTTACGTGTAGAGCGCTCGAAACGATTTTCATTGGTAGCACACTCATCAATAAATGCTGATCTCTTCCCTTTTTGATCAACATTGAGCAAAAAATCTACGATTAATCGCTCCCGTCGAAATATGAAATATCATATTTTTATAAATATCGCTCGCGAAAGGATTGACCGTTTGCTTAAATGCTGATAACAAGGCTATTTTGTGTCTGTTACTATGTACAACTTTGTGCTGCTTCAGATCCTCTTTTACATGGCTTATTATTTTTGTCGATTTTATTGGTGCTCGCAATTTTCTGGGAAATTTTACATAATCAGCCGTGTAAGAACCATTTTGCACCCCCGCCAGGTGTAAAAAACGGTTTTTCGTTATTAGTTATCCACAAACATACTGACATACTGTCAACATACTGCTCATATTTCGCATTTGAACCGGAATTCCTACATATTTATAAAAATATTGTGCAGAAACGCACCCGCGCGCAGCCCCTGGACTGGTGCCAATGTTTCATATTTTTTGTTAATAGCAAATCTGACTGTATGCCGTACGTGCTCATTATCAAACTGCGGCCTCCCGGAATATTGTTTCAATTGAGTTGCTTCAAAGTCTTGTTGAGCACAAGTATTATTTTAATGAAAATAGGCGTTGATGGAAAATGCCAATATTATTAAATTTTTCTTTAATTTTAAAAATTTTGATTCTGGTCATATATTATTTTTGTAAATTAATTTTTGAAATTGTGTAAATAAAATTGTGAAACCCGAAAATTAAAAACTGTCCGGCACGCCAGCAACACGATAAGTAATATTTGTAATTTTCTGGCACGCGCACATAAAAAGGTTCGCCACCACTGTTCTAGAGGAACAAAGTTCATTTTCGAGTTTGAATTTAGACCGCTCTGTGTACTGATTTTGTGGCCGGAATTCAGACCGCCTTCCAACCAGAATTCCGCACACTTTTTTTACATGCATTTTAAAAAAAGGCGACACCCAGGCCAGATTAGTGATTCATTAGACAGTTCCAATTAGAACAATTGTGATTTCACAGGACACGACGAAACGCCGCAAGTGGTTCCAAATGCCAAAAAGGTGGCTAAAATATGTAGACGTTATTCAAATTGTATGAAATTATGTACAAAAAGTATTTTGGGGTCGCTGATTACGAATATTCACTCAAAATAAAAAAATAAAAAAAAACAAAATGGCGGATCCAATATGGCGGACAAAATTTTTATAAAGTGGTCAGATTTTTATGAAATTTGGTATGAAGAGTATTTCGAGTCTGCTGATTACGAATTGCTACTAATTTAAAAAACAAAATGGCGGATCCAATATGGCGAACAAAGTTCTTATAAAATGGCCAGAATTTTATGAAATTTTATTTAAATTAAACAAATCGGGGCAAACTGGGGCAACTTTTGAAACTTCCAAATTATAGAGATAGATCTCAAGAATGCGACAAAGATTGTTAGAGAATGGGATTTCGTGGGACTTTTGAGTAATTTTATTTTAAACATTGACGTTTACAACGCGACATTATATAAAAAACTTGTTTTGAATGGTACATTACTAAAATAATTAAGAAAATTTATTGTCAATGTGAAATAACGTTTAAAAGTACTTACTTTCGTTAGCAGAAGCCATTTCAAACGATTCCAGGTCACTGTTAATACAAAAAACCCGTTTCACAATGTACCGCGCCGAGACGCTCGTGTGTCAGACGCTCACCAAAAAATGGCTTCCGAGAGCCCCCATGCAAGTTTGACCGTTATAAACCGCTGTTTCTAATACCTTAGGTACCAACCTACATAACTAGACCTAAAAAGTCCCCAAATCAAAGATCAATTTTTGGGACGTTTGTCCACCTTTTTGGCATTTGGAACAACTGTGCGGCGTCCAGGAGAGGTGCTCGGACGTTCATACACGCTCTGCCTTAATGCATCAATATTTTCTGGCGGATGTTGGCTAGGTTGTCTCGCAGACTTTGCTTTATCTCCTAGTGTATGCAAATTTTCAAAATTATACTTTACCCGCTGAATGGTGGACTTACTTGGCACATGATTAACACCAAAAAAATTATGCATTATAAATCATTTTAACACGTTGTTGTGGAGTTAGTTACTCCATGATAAATTGTTAGCGACTATTATTCACAACTGTCAAATATGAACTGACAAATGACAGCAAAACTAAAATGGCGACCAAACAAAATCGACATAAAACATAAAACGCACTCTGTAGCTATAAAAAATAGGGTAATAAATGAGAGCCACAATTATGTATGATTCAATCGTGATTAGGAATTGCTTAATTTAAAAACATGAATAGATAAAACATATTATCTCCCACAAGACTCGTTCCACGGTCGTTAAATATCATAAAATATCCAAAAATTTCTCATAGAATTTCTAGAGTATGTCATAAAAAATTCCACGAATTTCTCCTTCTCTGATTTATTTCCATATATTTCTCCATCTCCTCCCATTCATATTTCAAGGTTGCAAATAAAAAAATGAAAATTTAAAAATAATAACAAAAAATGTACGATGACAATAACTCAACTCAGACCTCATCAATTTCGAGGAGAGCAGAAAGTACATCGGACGATTTATTTATGATATAAAAAGTTTTTAGGATGAAATATGGCAGAGCGAAAAAAAATTGTTCTTTTTCTTTATTTTTCTATCCATAAGTAAAACAATTTTGTGAATACTTTAGAGCAGTGAAAAAGTCATTTCGGGCAGGCTCAGCGGTGACCTTTCTCCTCGACAGAACAAAGTGGATAAGCATCAGTTCCAGAAGGGATAAGAATGGCCACTGAAGGCAACATTTCATCTCGGTCTCGCTCCTAATATTCTAATAAAACCAAATGACCCGCCATAAATTTATCTCCTTTATCTATCTGAAGACAGTGGGTCCTCCAGTGATTTCCGAATCAAGAAAGAAAGGATGACCATAGATGACCAACAAATCAGTACATTTTCCCTTCTACGCTCACAACTCACTCTCTTTCTCGCTCTTCAATGCTTTTTGGCTATAAGGAGCACAAGGACTAAGGAGACGGATGCCGACAGATAACCTTCGTTTCGAGCATTTTTCCTTTTTAAATCAAAATGGGTGATAAATTTTTTATCATGAAGCGCACTAAATAAGTCCATAAATATCCCTTCAGAGCATTTTTTTGTTGTTGCTAGTGGTGGTGTAGTAATAGTAGTAGTGTTAGTATTTATCCAAAAGTCCTGTTTCCTTCCCTGATGCCGCCCCGCTTCTGTGTATCTGCGGAAGGATCTTAAGGAAGAGGGGACTTGGAATCATGAAAAGGGAAACTGCTTAAAGGACTAAATGGACTTACCAGGCAACTGGGTCCAGGATGCTAATAGCGATAAATGGCTCCCATTATATGGGGGTTAGTGAAAGTTCTCAATTTTTTAGTGTTATCTCAAATTTGTAGGTAGTTAGCGGGCCGTAAACTAAAAATACTCTGGTGAAAGGTATCTAGGGATACTAAAATTTCGACTTTGGTAAATTATGATGCTATAAACGTTAAGTTTTTTGCTACTCCTTTCCTATGGTCGGATGGGGGGGGGGGGGGGGGAAATCAGCTGAGTTTGTTAAATTGTAGTAAAATTTTATTATAACAATCAAAAAATGCTTGTAACTCTTTTTTGCTGGCGTTGAGGTTTTTACAACTTTTTATACTTTTACATGAAAATTTTATTATTCACCGGAGTAGAGTAATTACTAGACGGTTACTTTTAATAATTGCGGCTAGTACAGGTGTACTATAAATGCTATAAAAAATCACTTAAATTAATAAAGATAATACCAATGAAATAGACTTAACTAGACTTGTAAGGGACTAAAAGTACGAGTAATAAGGCATCTCGTGGGCTAAACCGGTTGGTAATAGGGTAGCCAAGGCCGGGTCTTCACTTAGCGGGCGATACTCCTCCTTGCTCATCTGGAGCGCGTTCAAAAACCTTACTATGGTAAACCACGAGGTAAGCTGTGGTTATGCTGCATCACATCACTTAACCACGAAAGTTAATGTTTAACCATGGAGGTTTTTGAACGCACCGTGGTTAACTACAGGTTCAAGAATAAGAAGAAAAATAAAAACAAAATTTTCCATAAAATAGTCCCCGCTAATTGCTTCAATTATTTCATTAATTATTTATTTGCAATAATCCCACAAATCCCACTTTAATTTGTTCATGTGTTTAACATTAAAACAACTGACAGAGAGTTGTTTTGATTCTTGGTTAAAATTTAACTACACCATGGTTAACCACGAGAGTTTTTGAACGGCAAAAGGTTATGCTCGTGGCAGGGGCGGTTTCAAAGGGGGTAATTGGGTAATTACCCCCCCTAAGAATTTTCGTTCGCTTATTTATTTTTAATCTTAAAAAATTCCAATATTTCAAACAAACAAGTTAAGTTATGGTGTCGGCGATCTATGACGGTGAATTTTTCCAAAACTGCTGGAGAGTCGTGGAAGGGACCCATACCCGAGACTCCCGATAATATGTCACGCTATGGCTGACTCCACACGAGCGTACACACGACACGACAAGGTAGGTAGGTGAAGGGCTGCCTCCAGTGCGATTGGAGGTCCAATTAGCGTTTGGCGCGCCGTTTTGATGCCACAACTCGTGTACCTTATGTTGAGTGGTTGTTTGGTCGTGTGTGACGGATGCCTAAAGCCTTCCTGTGGAATTTAGGAAGCTTAACAGTGATCAGATCTCCAGTCTGGAAATCTCATTTAAGTCTTCCAAAACGTAACTGCCTAGTGTGCGCAGCCTGGCTTTAGCTAAAGCCGGGCACTTACAGAGGAAGTGAACAAGTGTTTCTCTCTCGTTCGGCTCCCCGCAGCTACGACAACAGACGTTAAACGGGTACCCAACTTGGCAGCGTGGTCTCCTATGGGCCAATGTCCCGTGATGATTGCCGTGATTCTGGCAATACCTCGTCGGGGTCTGTTTAAGAGGCCCATTGTTTTTTCTTGTTATAAGTCGCCCTAGAGATAGTCGGTCCAGTGCTCTCCACTTTTGGTTGGGTAATAGCGTTTTTGACTCCACCTGTTGGGCTGCCGACTATCTCGGTCTCCGAGCGCCGGAGACACTCCCTGCTTGGCTAGGTAGTCGGCTTTCTCGTTCCCTTTATGTTCAACCCAGACGAGAGCGACGTTGGGCTTTCTACCTAGCCTATCTAGCTCAGCTCTGCATCGCTCCACTAGCTTGGAGCCCATTCTTACTGAATGCAAGAGTCTTGGCTGTCTATGAAAATTCCAATACTACATCCTTGTGTAGGTTCTGAGTTCATTGTCTGGCAGGCCTTCAAAATCGCCAGCACTTCAGCTTGAAAGACACTAGCGTACACTGGCAGGTGCCAGGACAGTGATCTGTTAGTGGTCTGTAGATAAACCCCTGCTCCGACGCCTCGCCTAGGACGACTCTGTTTCCCCACTCTCTTCTTGAGGGTAGTTCGACGGAGAAATTCTTTCTAAAGGTCAATTAAGGGGAAGGTAGTCTGTGGTTGTAGCGACCATACCCTCCTGTAGCAGATTCAAAATATTGTTAGTCAGAGGGCACTACAAGAGGCTAGATGTTTGGAGTGACGGTCTCGGGGGGGGGGGGGTACAAGAGAACGTCGACAGCTTTCGTGGGGCATGTCCGCATGGCCCCTGTTGCCCCTACTGCTGCCGTTCTCTAAACCCCTGAAAATTGAAAAAAAAAATCTGCCTCTGCGTATGTAGGTCCTATTAGGGCTAAATAACCGTTAAATTCTAGTGGCAGAAACTTTTGACCATTTGCTGGGGTGGCGGTTGAAATGGTAACTTGAGCTAGGGAAGGGTGCAAATGGTATTTATGGAATAATAAATATATTTAAGTTTTTTCTTTTTTTCAAATTACCCCCCCTAAGCCAGTTGGCTGGAAACGCCCCTGGCTCGTGGTTATGTTGTAGTTAACCATGGAGTTTTTGAACGACAAAAGTTTACCATAGTTAACCATAGTAAGGTTTTTGAACAAGCTCCTGGTAGTCTGGTACTGTCGACGTCATAGCCGTTAGCGGAATTCACTTGTTTTAACAGGCATAACACTTCGACGAGGCTGTCTCCCGATAACCCTGACGATTGCGCCTCTGGCACTGCTGACTGCTATTAAGGATATCGACGTTGTGAGATCGAAACCCCGTTATAAAAAATTTTTGTTTTGATTTTTGTAACCGTGGGATTCATGCAAATTTCGTCTATTTTGTGTGAGTTGCTGCAACATCCAGGTGTTCAAACTCAAGGTTCATCGTCTTCTCCTTTAGCATCCTCCAGATTTTTAGTAATCTATTCTGTCCTCTATTCCTTCCTTCCAACCAACCTTACTGCTAGACATTGTGCAATCATTGATCTGGAAGCTGACCGTTCCTTCGTTGTGTATTCAGATACTTTTTGTAACATCGTGGTCTCTAATGGCAACAAGGATTACTTATATGTAGGCCATCGAATGTTTGCCTTTGTGTTTTTGGGCATTAGCGACTCTTTCAAGTCTATCCTTTAATTTAATAAAGTCCACTATGCCTCCTAAGTAACATTTCACTGGCTGATTGTCGCCCTTGTTGATAACGATCGTTCCTATTTTGGCACCATTCGTTGTGGCCAGTCCTATCAGCATTGCAGCATTGCACGTAGTACATGGGCCATCGTCGCTAAAACTCAGCCTTGAAGTGCATGGTGACTTTCCATCGTGTAGGAAGACTAATGTTTAGATGTTCAGGTTGCGGATCAATAGGGTTAAGTAGGAGCTCTCTGATAATTTCTTCAAGCTCCTCTCCAAACCGTCTCCAGTTTTTCATACGTTAAGTTGGCTGATGTTAGCGTTTCCTGCAGAAGATATATCGTTGATTTTACAGCTCCCTCCCAAACACCTCCGAAATGAGGAGCTTCGGGAGGTATGAATTTGAAATAGATCCCATGGTGTACAGCCTTAATGACGAAGCAACAGAACACAGGTATGTAGCTTTCCTATGGAATTTTTTCTCGAATTCTGAATTGTGTCCATACTAGTCCACAAAAATCTACTCTTGCGTTCACAAATTGGTAGTCAGGTTGGGTTCCCATCAATTGTGTTTAGAGTTTGGCGTTTACTCGCATACATTGAATGCAGTGGTCGACCACGGACCTTGCGAGTGTTTAGCTCTTAACTGGCCAATACTGCTGTCTTGCTGTTGCTAAGAGGGCGGTCCGACATGATGATTTTATTATGTGTGAATATCACTTATTACCCAGCGCGAAATGTTGGACGTGCTTCCAACCGAAGCACAAAAGAATCCCTTTTATGCCACTGCCAAAGGAATCTCTTCATAAGCACATGCTGTCCCAGAGAGAGAATCAATATTTTTTAGAGTCATTTCACCAATGAACTGGGATGGACGTCAAAGCAAAATAAAAGTTATAAAGACTTTTAGCGGTAGCAGCAGGAAATCAAATCTAAAAAAAGCTTTTTCCCAACTGGCATAAGGGAACCGAGTCAATTGTGCTTCCTTCTGCATTCCTATGAATCGCTTTCGAATCGTTACAAATAAACTTAATTGAATCGCTTCTCCGCTAGGACATGCAATGTTGAAAAAGAAATGTAAGGCAAGGCTAAGAGAAGCACTCCTCTACTTCAAAAGAAGCGATTCAGTACCTTTTCTGAATCGCTTCATTTCCCGCTGGGTATGAACTCGACCGGCAGCAGAGTAGTATAGCAATGAGGATTCTGGCGCACTTTCTAAGAATCTATGCGTGTATCAGTGAAGGCGCCTGCTGGAGTTGTTCGTTGAGTTTATGAACGCGCAAAAGGTACCATCACCGATGAGTTTGAAGGGGCGGTTTTGCATCTTTTTCAGCCACTCCTTGACTCCTTGACTTGTAGTTTGTAGCCCGGGCCTGAAGGGCGGACTTGTATCCCTTAAGAAATCGCAGAAATTGAAATGTTTGTTTGGCGATTTAGAATATGAGAATCGCAGATCCTCGGTTAAAATTATAGTCCAGGAACCAGGGGTTTTAACCTGACACTAAATCCAATAGAAATGATTTTTGGCACACGGGAAGTTTTTGAAGAGTACTTTAAGAAAAAAAATAGTTCTGCACGCGAACACCAAACTTCGGAAAACTCCCGGGAAAACTCGGAAAATTGATATTCCATCAATAACTTGAAAGGGGTTGAAAATTTCGATATAATGTATAGAACAAACTTGTAGAGCGTGAAAATCTTCACAAAAAAAGGTCTCTACATGTTTTTTCGAAAATTGATATAAGCTATAATTGATATTTTCAAATTTAAGCGCGAATAATTCGGGATATCATAAGATTTACCGCGACGCTCGACTAAAATTTCTGTAACTCATAATAATGCTGAATTTCCTCCAGTCAGGGCAAATTTTTCATATAGTCCACCCCAAAAGAAACTATACGTACATTTTTGCTGACTCGGTCCCCGAGGTGGGGAATTGTCTCTTGGAATTTCAAAATAAATTGGCCTGAGATTTCCAAAAAAAAAAAATGAAAGTCACCGCGAGAAAGAGCAGATTCTCAACTACAGATTTTCACATTTATAAAGCTCTAGTCGATAAGATAAACTCGGGAGACTTATCAGAAGAATTTTCATGCGTTTTTGGAAATTTCCGGGAAATGTAGAAAATGATGAATGAAAACTTTGTTATCAGGGGTTCTTAGATAAGCATTCTAAAAGGACAGGGTCTTGGCAATAGAATGAAAAGTGGGCTTTTTTTCAGAAATCTGCACTTTGATTTTTTTACATCGATTGTAAAGACATCACTCATGAAAAATGAGCGAACTAAAAAACAACAGGTATAGAAAAACTTGATTCGATTAGGCCCAAGATTAATTGGGAATGAATGTTATATCTGATTTGTTCAAACTTGACCTAATGAATCTCTGACCCAACTCAGCTTGTCAAGCGAATTCGACAGGAAATGGTAAAAAATTAGTAAAGTTACATTGTTTATTTATCAAAGATCATTACTCACCTTTGAATATCAAATAGAAACCACTTCTGCCGACACCCGCCAGCTATATATGACAATTGTTGAAGAATTTTCCTTTAATATACCGTTTAGTTTATGAATTTTCGACCAAAAACAAGCGAGTTACAGGGATTTTAGTCGAGCGTCGGGGTAAATCTTATCATATCCCGTATTATTCGCGCGGAAATCTGAAAATATCAATTATAGCTCATATGTCACATAGGAAACAATTTTCGAAAAAACATGTAGAGACCTTTTTTGTGAAGATTTTAACGCTCTACAAGTTTGTTCTATAACATTATATCGAAATTTTCAACCACGGCAATCAAAACCGACTTACAATGTTTACTGTCCGAGATTGTCTACGGTTAAAATCTGAGTCTCCCCAGACTCAGACTCAAAATTACTCACTCGTCTTCGTTATCATTTGCAGAACCTTTCGGCAACACGTCAGACAGTCCAAAAGGATATATACATGCCAACAGAAGGGGGGGCCGCCGACTAACGTATTCATATTTTCTGTGAAGGATCATACCAAGTCATCAAAAGATTACGAAAATACTGCTTAATCAAACGGCACAGTCAAGTGTACTGCGATGTGACTCCTTAACGCTAAGCTCGGCGGAATATGCAAACAGACTCCGATCAGATCAGATCAGAAAAAAATCTCCTAAATCAGTGATCTAGGTTTCTGCCATCTCGGCCCTCCTACAATTGGTTGCAATCGTCCTACACAGACAGTTGGTTCGCCCCGCATTATACCTTGTTCTAATTTTTAATAAGAAGGCGTAGCGCATCATACAAGGTGCATTATGAAAGTAATGCGCATGATTTTATTGCAACGCGACTATCCATCGCAGCGCGCTCGGACCGGTCGGAAAAAGTGGTGCAGACTTTGGATCTGCCCTTCTAAACGCGCCCGGTCTCAAGCTGGTGACATATCCTAGCGTACATGCCTTGCATTCGTTGACAGATAATATAGAAGTGTGTGTATTCAAATGCGACCTGACGAAATATTCCGTGAATGTTCCGCATGCCACGGAAATGTCGGGCTACTTTCAACTTTTTCTGCATTGTCGCATTCGACATAGGACACACAAGCATACACAACAAACACATGCGACTCGTTACTCAGATTTTTGGTCTATCCGGGAGAGCCGGGACGGAACGCAACCATGCAATTATGTGTCAGTGGAAAATCTCCGCATATCAGGGAGCCGCTGAATGCAATGCATGTACGCTTGTATATGTCACCAGCTTCAGTTCGCTCCAAGTAGTAGGAGCGTTAGGGTGGGTCTTCGCGCGAGGTCTTTTTTTCGATTGTGTCACGGCGCGATCAAGTTTTGTGTGCAGCTTGGAAATAAAGCAACGAAAATTTATCAAATGTTTCAAGGGGCCTTTAAGGCGGAATGCATTTCGAAATCTCAATGTGGTAGGTGACACAAGACCTTCAAGGAGGTGTTATGCACAATATTTACAGGTCTAAAAAATTTCCTAATTCTTTCCATAAATAAAAATTTAATTCATTGACCTTGCGGAAAATTCTTAATGGATAACGACCCTGAACCAAAGTCCGGGCGAAACCTGAAACGCCTTGGCTAATTGTACAGAGGAAAGTTTCGCGCAATTTGCATTACCGTGTACCAAAAGTGCACCATAAGCAAGTTGCGCAGGTGCATTAGCCAGCCGGGTTCAAGGGCGCGTTTTCTTCGGCGTGTGCATTTTTTCAATAAAATCACGGAAGGTGATTTTAAAATTTTGAAAGAACCCAGAGTCCTATTTTAACTTAATATTATCTATAATAATATTCTAGTTGTGCCACTTTTAACATTTTTCCAAGAAATCGAACGAGAATTTTTTTCAGAAGAGAATTTTTTTATTTGCTGTTGTTTTGTTTGATCGGAAGAGAATTTTTTACAGAAGAGAATTTCGTTTTGTGTTTGATTTTTTTGCTATTTTACATTTTGTGTTTAAACAGAGGCCCCACTAGTTATAGTGAATATTGAAAAAGTCAAAAAAATAAACAAATAAAAAGAAACGCGGTGGGCGGTGGCTGCTCTGGCACCGTGGCGGTTGCTCCAGCACCGTGGCGGCTCCCAGAGTTAAAAGAAATTGTAAAAAACAAAGCGATGTGTTGTTGAGTGAACACCCTGAACTTGTCAGCATTTGCGGTACATGGGTTACTGACGGAGGATTTGAAAATGCGAAAACGTCTGTGCGAAGGTTGTGAAGAAGTGTTGGTTTTGATTTGAAATGATCCAGGCGTTTTAAACTCATGTGTAACTGGGGATGAATCCTGGATGTTCCAGTACGATCCAGAATCTAAAAGGAGGGGACTATTTTAAAGAATTTTAACCATTTGTACCAATCGGATCAATAAATCTATTATTCCCAGAAAATGCGCATTACTTTCAGAATGCACATTCTTCAGTTTGTTAAGATATTTTAACAAACTACAAAGAAGAGATTCTTCAGCTCAACAATACTTTACCCCATTCAGAAAGTGTAACATTCGACAAAGTCATTAAGCCAAACTAGAAACTTTCCAACACCTGTCTTAACTCCTTACTAATAACATCCTTAATATTTTTTGCTCACAACAAAGAAATTCTCCTACACAAACAAAATAAACTCATCAATACCTTTAGCATAAAGGCAAGCACAAAAACACTGGGATTTCTAACTTCCGTTTTCGAATTAGTTAACAACCTTAAATAAGTTACGTCAACTTAACTAATCACAACGAACTTTCGGTTACATCCAAAGTATGATAAAGTAAATTTTAAATTAACCATAACCGCACGCCACTCTTGCTTCCATCGTTTTTGGCAAAGTTGAAATTTATTTGATATTAGCTAAGAGAGACACGTTATAAATATTATTTTTAACAGGTTAATTCTCTCTAGCTAAGGGTGGCGAGATAAAAGTTTCCATCAACTTTACCTGTAAACCGTTATTGTGTTTAGAGGTGAATGCGCAGAATAAAAGGTAAAAGGGAAGGAAAAATAATTGATAAGTTCGTAGACAGCTGAGACAACAATAAAAGTTTCCGTTTTTATCTGTCTTATCTTTTAATAATTTCCATTGAAGAATTTTCCTAGAGGTGCACGCTCTCCTGGACTAGGAGGACGACAACGACGACGACGACGGGACGTTGTCATCTTCCCTTTTTGTATAGTATAGTAAGGGTCGATATATTTAATTAATTAGGCAGGCTGTGTTTATCTTTCAACTTTTCTGTGAAAAATACTGAGGGGAAAACCATCTGGGAATTTTGCCTCCTTTTTACACAGGCAAGAATTGAAGCAAAAGATAAAGCTGTGAAATTTCATCAAATTTTACGCCTAGTTGTTGGTATTCGCTGGGCACTTTGTGACGATAAATGTACTCTGGCACTTAGGCAAAACTTTCATAAATACAAAATTTCCAAGGAAAAAGGGACAATTAATTAAATGAAAGCGCTCCTGGTACATAACTTCATAATACAGAAGACCGCGGCAGGGGTAACAGTTTGTCCTTTCAAAAATACAAAAAAAAACACCGGTATTACTTTGTTATTTTTTTTTTTTGGTATTTCGTTAGGGATTTGCAGGTAATTTTTTTGTCTCTTTCCCCTCGCAAATGAATTGTCCGCAAGGTAACAACAGACCTAATTAGTATTAATTTCCTGTATTAATGTAAATTTACTAGATGCTTTCACAAGAATTGAATTATTCAAGGAGACAGAAAAAAAACTGTACATTAGTAAGGGGCCACCATTGTTGAATTAATTTTTTTTGTTTGCCAAAAACTCACTCCTCCCATAAATATCTGCAAGCACATAAATCTCACATTTACGCCACTAAATTTCCCTGATATCGACATATACACTTTTACATAATAATCCCTATCTAGACAATAGCTGTAACCTCACATCACACTATTAGCGTCATTGGGAGCTCCATCTATTAGGCTGCATAGAACCTTCATCCAATTTCCCCAACTAGAATCCCACGTACATATAAGCTCTATAGAGACTCTTCGCTCGTATGATAACCTTTTGATTATTGGAAGCTAGAACAATTTCACACTTCACTTGATTATCACTAATGCTTTGAAAGGATTTCTTTGTCAGTAAGTGGCTCCATTACCTTCACTTCAATGGCCACCAAAGCACATCGCGGTGTCATATCATGGTCGTTAGTTCTGTTCGATATAACCAGCGACGCCCCGACACTTCTGATTGAGCAAATTAACAAATGAACTGAACCGGAAGGTTTTTGAACCTCCATCGTTGAGCACATATACGTGGAGGAGCTGCTCTAGGTGGGGCTCTAGCCAGATCGAATGGAAGTTATCGCTTTCACTAAATTCACATAGTCAGACGTCAGAGGTTTTACACGCCTTCTAATCCCAATGGTAAAGCATAGGCATTTTGATAATATGCGATAAAAAGTCGAATATTTAATATGTAATTTGATAACCTCCATGCTTTGCGACGACGATTAGGAATTTTGTTTAGTTCCGATAAATTTATGATTTCGATTGTTACTTATGGGAGAGCACAAAATTTGATTTTTTATCACATAGAAGCTTAAGCTGACTGATAAGGAATAAACACAGATAAGAGCTTTTTTTAAAATTCAGATTATGAACACCGCCCAATATTGAAATGCACAGATACACACTAGTCCAGTCAAATGGTACATTCGCTGAACATTTTATGTAAACAGCAATTTTATTTTTTTAATGTGTAGGGAGGTTGGTTGGGAGTATAAAACCGAGTTTTCGGGATCCGGAGTGGTGACGTTCGGCCGCCATCTTGTTTTGAGTGGCGAAAAATGGTTTTCCTTATTTCTCGGAAACCGTGAGTCCTACAGAATTTTTATTAAAACATTTTTTTTAGATAATCAAATTATCTACAACTTTCGTATATAATATTTTTCCGTAATGTTAATAATAAAAATATATGGACGAAAAATGACAAAAATTTTGGAGGTGATGAACTTTAAAGCGCTATAACTTTTTTTATTATTGACTAACATAAAACCCGCGTGCGTTGCAACGCCTTTAAATAAAAATAGTTTGTGTGTGCACAGTCCGCGGTAGGAAAAAAGTATAATGAAAACAACAAAAAATTGGAAAAAATGATTTTGGATATACCATATAAAAATATAGAGTTACCTATAAAAAATATTGTAATATTTCTTCTCGAACGTTCTCGGAATCGTCAGGATTTAATATAATTTAAGAAATTTCCTACATTTCAGAATGTGGCAAACTTCACGACAATATAGGAAATGACCAGGACACACTATGGTCATTGTTTTTCCATTTGGAGCGAGGATGTGAAGATTTTTCGATACCCCAACTCCTCAACAACCTACATACAGCTCACCAGGAAATGACACTTTTTGGCAAAATTTATCTCCTATATTGGCCCCGAAATTTAAAATTTATAAATTTTGATCATAAATTCTTTATTTGCTACCTTAAAAACACCCAGATACCGATTTTCATTGGAATCGGAATACAATTGGCAAACTCAACGGCCATATTGGTGCGGCCATTTTGAATTTCTAAGTTTTGATCATAAATTTGTTATTTGAAACCTTAAAAACCCCTAGATATCCACTTTCATTGCAATTGGAATACAATTGAGAAAATTTGTCCGCCATATTGTCGCGGCCATTTTGAATTTATAAGTTCTGATCATAAATTCGTTATTTGCTACCTTAAAAACACCCAGATATCCACTTTCATTGGAATCGGAATGCAATTGGAAAAATTCGGCCATATTGGTACGGCCATTTTGAATTTATAAGTTTTGATCATAAATTCGTTATTTGCAACCTTAAAAACCCCTTGATATGCAAATTCATTGCAATCGGAATGCAATTGAAAAAATCTGTCCGCCATATTGGCACGGCCACTTTGAATTTAAAGTTCTGATCATAAATTCGTTATTTGCTACCTTAAAAAATCCCAGATACTGATTTGCATTGGAATCGGACCACAATTGGCAAATTCGTCGGCCATATTGGCGCGGCCATTTTGAATTTAGAAGTTCTGATCAAACATTCGTTATTTACTACCTTAAAAACCCCCAGATACCAATTTTCCTGGAATTGGGAACACAATTGGCAAATTTGGGTGGCCATTTTGAATTTCGGTCATTTTGTGGCGGCCATTTCGAATTTAGAAAATCGGGCTTCGAGGTGCATCATGGGAGACCCTCACGGATCTTCGTGCAAAATTTCGAAGCTCTACGATCACTGGTGCGCCCGCTATAGCGCACACATCGCACATACACGCATACATACACGCATACAGAAACTTTCTTTTATTAATATAGATATAATATAGATATTAATATAGATATATAGATTCTACATAAAAAATGTCTTAGAGCTTATTTGTAGAGCATTTGCTTGCGAATAATTTGATGTGGTCATTTATTGAATTAGGGTTGTTCTTATTGATTTTAATGCAGTGCGAATGCAGGTAAGTCCAAGGAAAGTCGGGGTGCACATGTATAAAAAAGAGGTTGGAGTAATTAGTTTTACTCATTTCTAAAATATGAACGTTGAATGAATTGGTCATTTTATATGTAAGCCATCAATAAACGACTAAATTTATTTATAGGTATATAGGTACGACTAAATTTATTTATTTATGTATAGGTACTTTTGGGGGCCCAATACCTAACCAAAATAAGAAGAAGAATGCCATATGATGAAAAGTAAGAAATAAGCCAAGGAGATGGGCTCCTTGAGCAACATTATTGACTCTCGTGTAATGTTCTACAATTCGATGTAGATTTATTGGCAACCGCAAAAAGTTCAGCGTCTTTGCAAGAAAAACTAGTACCATTTGACTAACTCTGCCAATTTGTATTGTGAACATCGAAATTACTCGCAACAATGATTTCACACTCAGGATTGGAGATATAAGCAATTTTGTGTTTTTTAGCGGATATTGATATAGATGAAATTTAGGAAGGAAATTATATTGGGTGGGGGTCCAAAATATTGTCAAAAATCGTCTACGGGCTACGGTTTCCGAGATATAAGCAATTTTGTGTTTTCTGGAGATTTTTGGTCTGAAATGACATTTTAATACTCTTTACAAGTTTTACATGGACTTTTGGTAAGCCGCATTATTTCTAACTTAGATGACAATATCTCTATAGACGAAGAGGTTGTTTACTAATGTGTACCCTGACACCAGATAGTGACCCAACATCAGCTAATATTTAAGTTTCACTTAGTGCCGAAATTGGCGTTGGATATGTTGGCACAGCACGAAAGGAAATGTTACCCGAATGTTACAAAAATCCAAACAAACATTTTTTTTAACGGGTCTTCAGAAGTAGTTTCAAACACCAAATTTTTTTTGAGTCAGTCGCCGCAACAACAGAACGATATGCCGCTTGAGATGAGGAAAATTTCTTCGACTGACAGAATTTGGCAAGGGTACTTAAGCGAAGTATCCATCAGTCTATCGTACGTTTTCTGGCTTGTGGATGATGGCCTTCACTTTCGATCTGCATGTTTTCTGTTTTTTATGTTTTTTTTTGGGTTTTTTGTTGACACAACACCAATCTTAAGTTGAAGGAACAGTCCAAATAGAGAGTTATAAAGCCCGAGATATACGAGCTCTGGGTTCCTGTAAACAGAACTAGCTTCATTTCTAGGCTAGTAAGCTAGTGAGGAAAGTTTTCTACGGTAAGATCTATGGGCTGCGACAGTGAGGGAGACCCCACCTTCGCTGGAAGAATGGAGTAGACCAGGACGTTCAGAGCTTGGAGCTGCCAAAGTGGATGACATCGGCTCAGAATCGGGACCGGTGGAGAGAATAGTTGCGAGAGGCCATGACCGGATCCCGGTTGTAGAGCCGTCAAAGAAGAAGAAGAAGAAGGAGCTAGTGAGACAGGTAGTAGGCTAGCTAGCTATGGAGTTCTATCCTTTGAGCTAGTAGCGCCCCCCCCCCCCCACCACTGATTTTATTATCCTGCCTTGTGTACTAGATTCGTGTGGCCGGTGAAGCTAGTATTCGATTAGCTAGTGTACAAAGGCGACACGTTTTGTTTCTCTGACCGCTAACCACGTGTTTTCGAGACAAACATACCAAAACTTAATACGGAGGTTAGGTTAAAGTTTTTGCAATTGTAACGTGAGGAGGAATGTCTATGGAACGCCACCAGTCCAACTTATAAAGCCAGTCTATGTAGGCGCGGATCTAGAATTTTGTTTTGGGGGGTCCCGGAATTAAAAATGGCGGAAAAAATGTCTACTACTAAAAAAAAACAAAATTAACAAAACGAAAAAAACTAATCGAATTTTCTGGTGGATTAAATACAAGCGTGCCCTACGAAAACGTACCCTAATGTGTTTTTGATGAAGACGCGCCCTTTCTTGTGAGTGCACTAACTTCAGAGCAGTGCAGTAAAAAAGCATTTTAATTTGCATAGTCTGGTAACAGGAAGATTATGATTTTATCCTGTTTGGGGTATCACCAGGAGTATTACTACGTATACATGCTGAGTTGAATAGTTGAGTTGAGGTTTAGTTTAATTTTCGACAATCGACAAAATTCAAATCACAAACAAAACACAGAGATGCTGCTGTCAACTAAATTCAACTACTGAACTCGCGTCTATATGCATAATTTCGATTCAACCCCGGTAGCAGAGATGAGTCAAGTTCAGTCGACCCAAACTCAACTCAACGTGCGTCTACATTTAGTTGGACTCGGGTTTAACACTATGAGCAGCAGGCAGTACATAGTAACTCGAAGCGGGAGGTACAGGTTTTTACCACCCGCCTCGATACTATACCGCCCGCTTTCTCGGAGAGGTCTGGAAAACGCCAATTCGGCCAAGAGAACATGCATGAAAAGAGGCACTTCGGCGCACATGTGAAAAAAAGTATATTTTTTGAAAGTTTGACGCAAATTGGTCTAGTTGACTGTCTTGGGCACTAAAATGAACAAAATACCGTTTTGTTCTCGTTTTTCAGTTTTGTAGGTTATGTATGTACTTCAGAGACTTGAAACCATGAAACCAACGAGGATTTAATGGCAACGAAGAGACTGGTATTTAGTTTGCCCCGATCCGACTTATAGAATCGGAGTAAATCACATTTTAAGCTCGAAAAACGTGGTAAAAAAACGTGGTTTATAAAAAAAGTAGCACAAGTTTTTCGAGGTCCAAAACTTAAGGGTGATACCCCAAACAGGATAAAATCATAATCTTGCTCTATCCAGACTATACCCATCTCTTCATTTTTTGGCATTGTTTGCAAATCAAAACATAATAGAAAAAGTATAAATCAATCAATCTTTTTTTAAGGTCTTATTTTTAATTTGCAAAGAAGTTCTGTCGGTTTTGGTCGTTTGGTTATTTTTTGTTTTTGTTTTTTTAGTTGGGTCTATTTTGTTTTTTAAACAGCGAACGCTTAAATCCGCGCCTGAGTCTATGCGTTCATTCCTACTTAAAGTCCAAATACGTTTTTCTATCAAATCTTCTGTTATTTCTAGTACTTTATCTAGGGCAAATTTTTATATGATCCTAAATACTGGTTTCAGACATGTATACCTTTTCCTAATAGCTGATATGATAACTGGCTTGCTACCCTAGCTTTCAAAAACTAGTTTTGTGTATCCCGGGCATAAAGGCGAAATGGAATTGCATTGGCCACCTCTAATGCCAAAAAAAAGAAAACGAGTATCTGGCCACAGCAGGTTCTTGGCTGGAATCCGCAAGGAGCCCGCCCCGTTAGAGGACCTAAAACAACGCGCTACAATCACAAAAATTTAAAAATGCTTCCGCTATGGAGGTATGCACGCCTCTGTTAAAGATATGAATGTATTCGTAATCGACGATTCCAAACGAGAGTGTTGTTTACGATGTGGTCCCCAACTAAGTACTAACGACGACCAATGCTGCTTCACATACTCAAGTGTGAGCATACCGTGCTTCGTTTGGACTATTCCGTGCGTCTTTTATTTATACGGCGTACCGTGCCTGGTTTGGTTCAGGCTAAGAACGGACGAGTTTTATTTTTACTCGGGATATCTCGAAGGAAAACTATTCACGTCAAACGAAGAGATTTTCGTCCAAACTCAATTGCTCCACGATCGACCCTTTGAGTAATGTAGCAGCAATGACAAAATTTTATGGCTACTATTATAGCAATTTTTTCTCCGAAATAAACATTCTCGTGCCTCTATGGCAGTCTTATACCCAGAACATCAGATTGGCTTATTTCCTCTGCCTTCAGCCCCCTTTTCACGCACTCTACAAACTAAGAATTCGGTCATAAATAGAACAAACAGATCTATGCAATCTCCTTAAACATCATCCCAATTTCTCGTAAAACTTGAAACCTCTTTAATCTTTCGAACTAAGCTTACTTCTACATATTGCACCACGACGTGACCAATCACATGACGGGGACTGGTAGTACCAAGAGAGTGACTCCTGAGTTTTTTTTTTGGGCGGAGTTACTTTGGGTAAAGTCTATCGACCTTAAGGGATATCATGCTGAAAAATAAAAAATCTACTTCTACCACAGAACTAATTGAACGAACCTAGTATCGCGATATTGATCAATATAACAAAAAGCTGTAATTACCGAATAGGGCAAAGAAGCACTAACTAACCAACCATCAGTACTCAAATATCAATACACAGAATTCTCCACTCTTTTATCTGTGGTAAATGTTTTACCTTATGGGGTGCGACAGCGAGGGAGACCCAACCTCCGCTGGAAGGATGGCGTAGACCAGGACGCTCAGAGCATAGGGATGCCAAACTGGATGACATCGGCTCAGAATCGGGACCGGTGGAGAGAACAGTTGCGAGAGGCCAGGACCGGATCCCGGTTGTAGAGCCGTTAAAGAAGAAGAAATGTTTTACCGGATGAGCTCATTACCTTTTGCAAAAAAAATTTCATTCGTAAAATTTTTTCTCATTTAACGTTCTATTTTATGATTTCATTGATTCTAGACCAATTTCTTTTGCGGGGATTATGATTTTATTAAAGATCCTTTGATGGTAGGATAACGCGCAGAATGAACTTTTATTAAAATATTTTTCAGACAGAGAAAGTCACTTTTTACCTGAGGCTACTACTCTCATCCCGATAGCTTTTATTTCCAATCAAGGCAAAAATAAGAAGAAGACGACGACAATGGAGAAGAAGAAGAAGAATAAAAAGAAGAAGAAGGAAGTCAATAACCACCAAACAACTTCCTTTGCTTATTCTTGGTAAATTCAAAACATCCTCTTTCCTTTAAGGATCTTTGATTTTGTGTGTCGTCAGTTGCGTTCATATCCCAAAGGAAATTTGATTTTGTGTGTGTTAACTTTCAAACAGGCTTTCGAGAGGTGCTTCTAGGCAGGCTTCAGTTTGCGCCACAAACGGACCTTTCCTCCTTTTGCTTTAAGGAGAGAAACTCTACAATGTGCAAACACCACTGGACTGTTTGCAAAACGATTGTGTACAATCAGAATTTAAGATAAATATATAATATACATACATATATATACATACTCACTCAGTATATACGTACTCACAAAAGGTGTACACAGTTCCGAAGTAATCTTGTCTTTCGAGTCAAAGGAGTTAATTAACTTTACCTGCACCCTTGATGATGGTATAGTCATTGTGTACATTGAAAGATGTTCTGCGAATAGCAATAACTTTTTTTTGCTTAAGTGTGTTCTTGAGTAATAATCTTCACCTTTGTGTCTAACGATCGAGATAAGGATAACTTCTTAGTTAAAAGTGTGAAAGTTAATTTAATTAAATCAAAAGTTGTCCTTTACATTTAATTTCCTTTAACAAACTTTCCGAGAGCAGAAAAACATCAGGAATTTTCTTATCCAAGCAGAAAAGGGTTTTTGTGTACTTAAATAATTTTTCGCGGCACAGGACTATTATCCCAAAAAAACCGTCTTCTATCCTTGAAATTGCTCACTTAAATTGAAAAATAAA
The DNA here is from genome assembly GCA_963855945.1 of Thereva nobilitata. Taxonomy (NCBI): domain Eukaryota; kingdom Metazoa; phylum Arthropoda; class Insecta; order Diptera; family Therevidae; genus Thereva; species Thereva nobilitata. The sequence continues at coordinate 93,574,410 of OY979698.1, read as the reverse complement.
AAACACTTACATCAACACGCTCAACAAAAAAAACGTACAACATTAAATCGTGCCAAAGGATTCCAAGAACATTAAAATTGCGAATCCTACGAACATGTAAAAATATCCTTGCTGAAGGATCCCAGGGCTCAATCCAACAAATCGGTTACATTCAACTACTACTGTGCATCATCTGTGCACAAAACTAACGATGAAAAATGTCTTAGGGCAGAGCTGGCTACGAGAATAGTCTCCATCTTCGACTTTTTTCTTTGGTCCTTGATGAATTCAGAATGGGAAACTGAAGGATATAAACGGAATCATATGGTTCAGGCCAGGGATTTATATATACATATGTATATATGTATGTTTGCGTGCAGTCGAATCTTACTTAGTGTGTGCTAGTTTTGGTTTTTTTTTATATTCGTTTCCTTCTCTCTGGTCTGACTCAAGCATTGATTGATTGATCAGATGTCATTTGTTACAAGATAAAACTGGGATCGACAAGGATATTGGATTTAACTAATGATTGGGCTTCGAGGATGACTCTACGAGGGGCTCACTGTTAAAAGTAATGAGATTAGATTAATTTGTAATTGGTACAATAAATTTTATAAAATTAATTTAATCTTAGAATATTATAATTGATTTATGTGTTAGACTTATTGTTTTATTGCCTTAAATATGATTAAATACTTTATGAAGTTGACTAGTGTTGAACTTGGCATAAATTGATAAAAGAAATCCATTGATCGATTCTATTGAATATGATACTCGCTCCAGCTAGCAGCATGGAGCTGCGAGTTTAATTGATTTAATAATGCTCAGCAACGGCCGATAAAGTTGCGGGAGTTTTTTTTATTGAAAATATAAGTATTCAACAATGACCCCTGCAAATTTCAGCGACTTATCTTAAAAGATGGCGCCACACGTATTTTTTTCAAAAAAAAATTATCTCGGCTTTAGAAGGTCGGACACCGAAAATTTTTTTTTTGTAAATTTGTAGAAAAATGTCAGCTATCGATTGGCAATGATGGCATTCCAATGTAATTTAAAATCACAAATATATTCATGGTTTTTTGGGGTATACAAAAAATCGATCTTTTGACTGATTTTGCGCATATTAAGGATCATTTTGAGATATGAGCATTAATTGCACATGTAAGCGCAACTGTTAAAGAAAGGGTAGGGTATAAAAATATGATGGCCTGTATGAGCTATTGGACATTGAAAAAACGCGTTTTTTTTTTCGAAAACATAGATTTTTCCAATATTTTGCAAATATGTAAAAACGCTCTTATTCGACATATCTTGAACTACACTTTCACCGTGGTTCGTTAAAAAATATCTGTCTTTTCACGGAGCTATAGGTATTTTAAAAAATGCGATTTTTAGCGGATTTTTTGCAATTACTAATTAAAATTGCAATCTTTTGACACCGGACCACGGCAGCTCGATCCGTATTAAAGAGTTACACAACTTCGCCATTTACCTCTTTTTTGTACAACGCCAAGTTTCTTTTTTAAACGTAAAAAACTGGTTTTCGTTTGAAAACTGGTTTTGATTTTGAAAAGGACGCAAGAGCGTCATTTGTTTTAAAAATAGTTCATTGAATTCTACAGAAAATTTCCTATTTTTTACATACGTTTGTAGCCTGTTAATAGTTTTTGCAAAAAAACGCGATATTTTCAACAGATTTACTGGACTACATGGACTTAGGCTGGTCGTCCACTGGAAGCGTATTCGAGCGGCTACGCGCTTTCGATACATGAGCGGCAACGCGCGACCGATCCAAATCCTATTGGATTCGCGCGGCACGCCCGAATACGCTTATAGCCGCCCGCTCAAAGTCGCCTGCAGTGGACAATGTTTATATGAAATTCTTTATGTTGGATCTGGCGCGCATAGCCGCTCATGTAGCGAAAGCGCATAGCCGCTCCAATACGCCTCCAGTGGACGACCAGCCTTATACCAAATGTAGAGAAGTATGGGTTATGCGGAATGTGAGTTATTACCTCACGCAGTGGACAAGGAGGCTATAGGACATACCGTCACCAATTTATTCAGCTTGGAAAATTCACCTATAACTTACTTACTTAATTGCTCCTTTAATCCCTCATGGGACATAGGGCGGATGCAGTTGCCCTCCAGCGGGCTCTGTTTTGCGCAAGTCACCTATAAGGTGGACGCGAAACCTGCCCGAGGTTTACGGAGTACAGTACGGTACTGGAAGCAGCCTTCGAGGTGCACCTAACAACGGAGAACATCCTGGACCAGATAAGGCTGTATCAGATCCAACTTTTTGAGCAGTGGCAGGAGCAGAGGCAGAAACAGAATTCCGCCTGCTGAATCAGATCCAAGTAAAGCAGCAAGAGCGGCAGAATTTTTATTCGACAGTAAATTCTTTGTAAATAATTCTTTAATAATAATAAATTCTTTGTAAAATATCACACAACAATAAATTCTCAATTTTCCGCGTCCATTAGTCATTTGAAAACAACTTGCCAAGTGAAAAATGTTTGAAATGTCAAAAAATTCTGCTTTGCAAAGCAGCAAAATTAGGATTTGAGATGAAAAAGCAGCGGCAGAACTTTCTTCGGCTTTTCTTGTCACTTGACCAGCGAAAGCCAATATAGTAGAAACAATTCTCTGCCGACAAACAATAGCTCAGTTTTTGGACAAACGATAATTCCCTAGCCTGGAATTAATGAAAATTAAATTTTTTTTAAACTATTCGTTATAAAACTGCCCTTAATTCTATCGAGCCCGAATTTTGAAATTTCAAAATTAAAGATGGCTAATTCAATATGGCGGACATAAACTTTGTAAGTGAATTAAAATTTTATCAAAAAATTCTTTAAAATTATAAAAAATTGTTACTTGGGGGTTTTTTTGGAATCCAAAAATTAATTAATAATAATTAATTTCAATCTTTTTAAAGAAGCTTTTGATAACATTTTCAATTTACTTATAAAATTTATGTCCGCCATGTTGGATTAGCCATCTTTAATTTTAAAATTTCAAAATTCGGGCTCGATAGATTAAAGGCAGTTTTATAACGAATAGTTTAAAAAAAATTTAAGTTTCATTAATTCCAGGCTTGGGAATTATCGTTTGTCCAAAAAATGAGCTATTTGCCCCACTGTGCGACGGTTCTGCTTTGCTGCTTCGGATCTGATAGAGCCTGTAAAGTTGGAGGATGTGTGGAGAATGGTGAAAGTGGCGCTAATGTCCATCCACCAGAGGCCTAAGCAATACTAAGGTCAATGAAGCAGAGAAAGGCAAAGAAATGACAGGAGATATAGCAGCTAGATAGCTGATCCAGTTCCAATGGCATAAGCCGGTCCAGCAGCGAGGAGAAGAAGATTTAAGAAGGAGGTGATTCTGCTCATACCGGTATGGATCAAAATCATGCAAAGGAATTGATGAGTTTAGTCAGTTGGAACCGGACACTACCGTCTCGGTGCGAGCCCCTAGCGATGTCTCCTGCCTTAGTGTTGCCATCGTGGGGCAATCTAATTTGGGTGATAACGTCTTCGTTTGACGTGGATTTTTTCAAGTTTGTAAATAAAAACAGCCATTGGGGAGCAAATCTAGTGAATAATTGTAATAATTGAAAATTTAATTTCATAATTTTTGCCGGTGTTGAATCGACCACACGAATTCTTTTTTTCTCTACTGACAGCAGGGGCGGCGTTTTCATAGGTGCAAATGGTGCACTTGCACCGGGCGCCATTGGACAGGGACGCAATTTCAGAAATTAAAATTAAAAAAAAATTTGAATCGTTGAAAACAGCTGGTGAGGCGCAATATGGTATACTGCCCGCCGGCCCTGCCTCCTATCTTAATTTGGTTAATGAGGTACGACGACTCATCTGCTTGACCAGAAAAAAAATAAAGGAAATTTTGAGAACATATCGGAAAGTCCCAAAGTACATAAAACAATGAGGAGGATGGCAGAGAAGCATGATTGAACTAGTAAAATTATGATGGAAGATCCCTCACCAGGAAGCTACTTCTTGGGAAGGTCTTGCGATTATTCGAAATCAAATGGAAACGAGGCTGAACCGAGATTGGGTTGTCAGGATCGTGACAGAATAGGGATTGAAATGTGCTATACATTTTTCCCGTTCAAGAAATCGCGGGTTGGCGAAATATTTTCCGCTTGGCATGAATGTGACAAGAAGTTCATTGGATTTAAGCTGGGGTGGCGCTTTCATAGGTGCAACTGGGGCACTTGCACCGGGTGCAATTGGAAGGGGCGCAATTTTCCCATTGTCCTTCATTGCGATCAAAATATGAGGAGCTGATGGGGCATTCTGCACCGGGCGCAAAAAAACCCAAGCACCGGCCTTGACTGACAGCAGCTGAAAATTGTTCACCCAATTTTTCATACAAATTTGAAAACACTGAATCTTGTCCTATGATTCGTCGATCACTTAAAATATTTCATAGATCTTATCAATCATTTCGGTAGAAGTCAGTTCGACTAGACATTCTGAGCGATGTTCATTATTAGAAGAAGAAGTTGGATGTAGGACCATCTTTAAACTCATTGTAAAAAGTCACAAGCACAGGAACAGATGCGCCATGAACTTCATGTTAATCGGCTTTGATCTTTTTCGATGTCAATCCATTTCAATGGACGTGTTTAATCACACTACACTCAGATTGTTGCCATTTTTTCTACATAAACAAAACTTTATTGCTTCAAGCAACTAAGAAAATGAAACCAAGTGATGGATACATTATACATATATGTAGCTGAAACTTTGACAGCAGTCTAGTGACACTTACTAAAAGCAAACCTTTTTCGATACTACCAGCGCCATCTGTTAAATTTTTTAAGGTATTATTAAATGACCTACGTTTCCTTCGGGTATATGATTTTAACAAATTTTATCTTTCACGTCCTGCCGCAAATGTTGGAATATTGTTATTAGATAAAAAAAACGCACAGACTACGAATAAACCTACATACGAACGTTATCCCCTATAAAAACCAGCAGTTTCCCATTACTTTTTTTCAAAAATATTCCGATAATTTTAAATAGTCCCCATTACGCATATCCTCAAAGCTATCACTTACATTTTGTACAAAGATAATCGACTTCTATCATTTTGACCATTTATAAATGCAAACTGCAAATTAGCACAAGTTTAATCTTAAAAGCTGTTTTCAAGCGATAATACTTGTGAAAGTTTCCAGCAAGAAACTATTTCAAACCACAGAAAATTATCTGGTCTTTCTCCATAATTCCTTAGGGATTCGTCTCCATGACCTACGATGCAGATCTGCTCCTGTACATATTAAAATCTGTCTATTATTACGAGTATATACTACATATATACTTGTATATATATGGATGAGACTACAAAGTTTACCATGGGAGAATTTCTAGTGCTCGTAGCATTTGCACTTGGATTTTCATGGAAATATGTCAAGTTTATCATCACGAAATTTTCGAGACATTTAACGTGTCTAGAAAGTTTATGGATTGTGTGTTTGATTTACAATAAATTTTCTGCTTGTATTATAAATGTTGAAGTTTTAAGGAGCACATAATTGATTCGTTATCAGTTATAAGAGTAATTGAGTTTTCATATTTATAATTGCAAGTGTGGATCTGTGGAAATGATTGGGTGAATCGTTGGAACTGTAAGAGCAGAAATAGAGGACTTGGCCCAGATCTTGTAAAGAGCAAAGGAGAGCGTGCTTTTCCTTCTATATATCTATTAGAGAAAAAATCAAAATCTACCCTCTACCCATCACATATGTATGTATAAAGAAATGTCCTTAGTTTTTATTTTAAAGACTATGCCCACTCGAGACAAGACCCTCTGCCTTTCAGTTTTGTAATTTTGTTATCATTAGTAGGTACTGGGATACTCGTGCTTGGGAATTTTCTAGGAACCGTGGGAACTAGGACAGAACCTTGAAACTAGGTCAAAGTCATGAATCAATCAACCTCTCAAATAGTTAAGAAAACGGGGTAGGGTCAATTTTCATTACAAAAGAGTTGGGGGATATTGAACTAATTCGCAGGGTATACGTTCACTGTTTCAATTATCGACAATAACTAAACTTAAGAGTCAATTTTAATCTCTTATATATAACGCAACATTTCGTTCTGTAAAAGAATGCAATTGCATCCGAAGATTGAAAGAAACACCCGAATTGTACCGAATATACAACTATACAGATAGCAGTAAAATAGACCAGGCAGACCAGATCGGATAGACGTCTGCCTTGTCCAGACTAGATAGACCAGGCAAACCATATGGACCTGCATAGCTATCCAGTGTCGACCTGTATTGCTATTTATCTGCTCTAATGAGTCTAATTAGAGGACGAGAACGAGGCAGGAGTTCGGGTGAGGCCAGGGGCGGGCTAACCCTTTACTTTTTGATGGCCGAAGCCAGGTCTTGTTGCGATATATTGTAAGGGGCAGCTTTGACATTTTTCTTCATTTCCTTTACTAAATTTTACAGGCAGTTCTTCGTAGTACCAATGCGTCTTGTCGTTCGGCCGTGGTGCAAGGTCTAGTTCTAGTAGTAAATTTAGCTCCAAGAATAGATGAGGGATATGACAGGATGATGGGGTCTGGGATATGATGAAGCAGACGACAATGAACCTTACTTTGAGTTCTGGGATGTTGTATGAGTTCGGAAACACTGATGATTTGTAGGATTGTTTCACACTCGAACAATTCTATTTTTTAAACGAACTATCCGGCCCGCGAGATGTTTAAAAGAAATTATAAAAAAATATTTTTCGATGTATTTTGTCTATATAGTTTAAATGGAATATTACATCCATTGGGGTAAGTTACAATATGCTTTATTTCTTTTATCATCCCCAAATCAGTTTTATAGACAAGAGGTCGTCGGGAAGTTCGCTTTTCCTCAGTTTGCCTCAGAAAATTTGTCAGACTCACCCATCCATCACATTAACACCAATTATAACTTCGTTCTCGGGGTCTGAGAAAACTATGAGAAACTCCCCATCTCATTCGCGTTTATTGGAAAACAATCGTTACATGAAAAAGAGACAGAAAAAGGAATATTCAGAGGGTTATACCTACATTATACACAAACCTGTTTGAGTTGAGGACCGAGTGATGGATAGTGTGATTTACCCCATTAAAGCATCTTTCCCTACAAATACAGACTAAAAATTTAGTGTTGGGTAGAACACGATTATAAAATGAGTTGGTAAGAGGCGCCTCTTTTTCTTTTGAGCCAGTACAATTTCATACTTCAAATTAGGCGCCGGGCCATTGTAATGACAAAAACAACCAAATTAAAGAAAGAAGCTTATATACATTAAATTGCTTCAGAATAAGTAAGAAACCTATGCCTCCACAATGTATATGTACAATTTCACCTCACCTAATTTCAAGTTGGAGCTTTTGCTGCCGCAAATGACGTAAGAAATGCCACTCCAATACGTATTTACCATCTTGCCTCGCCTCATTTCAAGATGGAAATTTCACTGCCTCAAAAGAAGTAAGAAATGCCTCTCCAGTTTGTGTTTAAAATCTCACCTTGCCTCAGCTCAAATTGGATATTTTACAAAAAAAAATAAGAAATATATCTCGTATTTACAACCTCACCTAACCTCGCCCCATTTTAAGTTGAATTTTACTGCCCCAAAAGAAGTAAGAAAGAAGAAACCCATGTCTCCTCACTACGTTTTTACAATCACACCTCGCCTCAATTATCTCGATACACACTCATATATTGAGGCCTCAGTAAAATTTACCATCGTGTAAGGGACAAATGTACTGCCTCGTGTAAGTCCGGCTCGACTTTAAAAACTTACAGGGACAAGAAGGGGCCGATTGATTACCACGGCCCGCACTAGGATAGGCACTATAGATAGAGTACGACAACGGCTCACGATCGAAAGAATCAAAGCAACGCAGAGTACCGTCAGTATCGTTGAGGCAATGACGTACAGCTTTAGGCAGTCTTTCTAGGGCTATAAAAAACCTTGTTTCTAGCAGCTATTGAAGATCTCTCTTGATAACTTCTTGATTTTTGACAGATCTTCATTCCATGACGACGGAAAATTATTTTGTTCCTTTTTAGCGTTTTCGAAACTGTTTACCCTATCTTCGATTGTCTCTATAAGGTCTATCCTTTTCTGTAGTCTCAGGACCTGACTGAACTTCTTTCAGTCAATCTTTCTTGGGTTTCTGTTTGGTGATGAGCTTCAACCTGCAGGTTAACTCTGAAGCGTATTCATTTGTGATCCGGAAATACACTTATTCTGATACTCTCCAGATTGATCTTTGAATTTTTTTTTGAGGATTATGAAATGAAAAAAAAAATCATATTTGCGACTCAAGTCAGAGAACAAAATTCCGAAAGAAACTATCTTTCGAAATTTCTAATTACAAATCAAATTCCCGGGCCTCAGCCAAACACCCGATCCCTACTATATCGACCATGGCCAATTTCACACGGGCCCACGACCAACCAACAAAAATCTGTTGAAAACGTCGTTTTTGGAGAAGAGGTTGAGAGAGGACGATGAAAAATCTGCCCATCCCATCGTCCTCTCTCACCATTTTCTCCACAAGCGACGTTTTCATCAGATTTTTGTTGGTTGGTCGTCGGCCCGTGTGAAACTGGCCCATGCGTAATATATCAACGTGTCTGCTCGCTGCTCCGTTTCATATACACATAAGACGCATTTCCAAATGTGGAAGCGTTTTTTCGAATTTATATGACTACCCGAGTAAAAATAAATGATGGCCTTAGAACGGGCAAATGCCGACTGTGATTGAAACATAGTCCTCGGCCATCTGGCGGTTAACAGAAGGCTCGTTGCAGGAAAGTACGGCAGTACAGGGGGCGATTGACGGTGAAACAACGGCCTTACAGTTCCAATAACGGCCATACGACGGTGGTACGGCGGCCGTGTGGTTGCTATTACGGGTATACGACGGTGGGACAGTGGCAGCAACGTGTATATTCGCCCTCCTATAAGAAAATATATTTCACTGCTGAAATGTTTGATTTTTTTTCGGATGTGTTTTTTTTTCAAGCCGTTAAATAACAAAATTTCCTACTAAAATATAAATCAACACGCACCACACACTTCACGTACAACAACCCGATGACTGGCGAGCTCGTTTCTCTTGTGCATCGATATCTTTAACTAGGATAAATCGAAAGAACCATTGTACATAACGAAAATGACGAAGTTCCCATAAAACACATTCAACAATACATTTGGTGGAGATTCTTTTTTTGGCTCAAATTTCCCGTCGAATGCCCATTTCTACAGCTCAGTACTTGGCCTTTTAAATCTTTTGGTCAAATTTGGCCGTCGTAAGGCCGTATGTGCTCCCATTAAAAATGGTTAAAAACTCTACGGCCATCATATGCCCCTTAAAAAGCCAAGCGGCCGGTGTTCGCCCTTTATAAGGCGGTTTTTTATTTTTACTTGGGTACCAATTGTACCGATGAGAGATCATTCTCAAAACTCAAATTGACCAAAAATAGGTTAAGGTCTTCTACGAGTCAAGATCGGCTGAATTACGATGGTCGTCTCAAAAGTAAGTTCCACTATTTTTTTTAATCCGTGTGGTTGGCGGGAAAAGTCTGGGAGTCTCAGGGAATCTGCGTCTGGGTATAGTGGCAGTACTGCAAAATTTCGATTTCAGGCACTATGGAGACTCCACTTGATCCTACCACTAAAACACGAAATAAACCGAAAGTTGATGAATCCGCGGGAAAATGGCAAACCTTATTTTGGGATTCCAAGGGGGTGTTGTTGATCAATTACATGGCCCATGGGACCGCGATCACAGCTTGACTCTATTGTTAGATGTTGCAACAACTCAGAAAGGCGATCCAAAACAAAAGGAGAGGAAAGTTGACAAGAACAGTTTTTTCGAAAATCACCGGCCATGACCAGGCCCCCACCACAATGATGCCTACAGGCCGCCATTCATGTTCATCAAGCCCTGGTTAAAGCTAAGTAAAGCCTCATATGTAATATGAGAATATCACATACTAAGTCCAACATGGGAGACCCTAGATTCGACAAAATAATAACCAAAAATGCTATGCACGTGGTAGCCTAGAATATTACCTTTCATCATACTTTCTTATATATTTCTTTTTCTAATTTAAAATATTGAATTAAACAAAAGAAGCAGAATAAAATTCCCAGTAAATATGATCACGTTTCAAATAAAACTTTTTGAATTATCCCCCAAAGATATCGCACCGCTGCCACCGCCGCTCTGCTCAGGCTCACAGTTTCTGTCATTCACTTCCTACCAGGGCGGATGCATGCCAATGCAAACCTCAGAAGCACGTGCCTAACTCAAGAATGCCACGTTGATAACGTTAAAGGAAAACTCCTAGGACAAGAAAAGTTTAATTCCAACACAGTTTCTCTGTTAACTTTTTAATTTTCTTAAATCTAATTAATTCAGGAATTTATTCTCTCAAATCTCGGAAGTTATTCAATGAATTCCGCCTTTCTTATTTCCTGACTATGGGAAAAGGCATTTGATATTTTCCCTCTACACAATTCTCTTTACTTGGTGTGCTGCCATCTACTATATAGCCTTCGCTGTGTCGTCCCTTCACGTCCTATTCAATATAGCACATTGGTGGTGGCCAAAGGACTTTTTGTTATCGTTGTGTGTAAGGCTTTAAGAGGACTTTATATAGATACGAGAAAAAAAATGTTTTTTTGTAGGAAGATGTGTTTGCAGAAGTGGCAAGGATATGAAAGGGGAATAAGATGAAAGATCAGAAGTAAAGGAGGAAAGAAAAAATAAATTTTTTAAAAAAAAAAAGTTGAAATCTAAAAAGTTCATCGCATATATTTGAAATCTGTAGGGGAAGAAGGATTATGAAACTTTGTTTTAAGATCTGTTTTATGGACATTTGAGACATTTTTCGTTCTTTTGTCCTTAAGATATGAATTTATAAAAGTATGAGAGAACTTGTTGAATTTATTTAGGCTGTTGGAAGGATCATGATTCATTCTAATGTTGGACGATGTAGACTTTTTACCAGTGGACATTCTTATCCTTTCAATTTTTTAGTTATAACAAGCTTTGCAATCGAAAAAAATATAGTTCTTTTTTCAAAACTCCTCTTTTAAACCCACACACTCTTCAACAAATAATCCGGAAATGACTCCTCCTACCGACGACCCCCCTAAAAATTACTCCCAATAAAGTTGTGAATATATCGCAGCTTCTATAAAAGCATATCACTTTACAACTTACTAATTCACAAGACATGCCAAAAGTACAGAAATGCGCTCCTTATCCGGAAAATCGGTAGCTATTCTCGCTACCCACAAAGGGATTATCCGCATATGAAACATTATCTACATTACTACACGGCATATTAACATTGCCATATCTTTCAATAATTATTACCAAATTCTATGGACCCATTCAGTATTAAATGCTTTTGTATAAACTATCAACAAATTCTCCATATTATGTCGTCGGCACTGTTCCAATTCCGTACGGATGTCAAGAATGTGGATAGCTGCTTTCTGGATTGGGGAGGGCTGCCTTGGCTCTTAGCTAATATCTTCATTCGTTCGTGCCCAGTGTAAAAGAGAGAGGGATAATCTCTGTATGTGCGGCATTGTTAAGCAGGCCATGAGTGTGGTGCACATTCAGAGAAGTTTTCCATTGTTGTCTACTTTGACCAAGGAATGGGTGACAATGAAAACTCATCTATGGCTTGAATATTGAGTGGTGATAATTGGCTGGGTTTTTGGGAAATCTATGACTGTAATTAATGGGATTGACCCTTTCATCCTTGAATGGGAATCTTTCCTACTAAAGGGTCATTCCATGGAAAACGACACCAAGCTAATGAAAAAAAAGTAACGGAAATCACATAAATTTTAGCCTTTAAGTATTGTTAAAGCCCCATAGTATTCGGAAATATGCTTGTAGTAAAAAATAAAATTATTACTTTTTATATTTTCCCAGTTGAATATTGATTTTTCCATTAAATTCAAAAAAAAGTGCGTTTAGGTGAAGAAAGCAAGCTCAAATATTCACTTAAATACTTCTAGCGAAAGTGCCGTTGATTTTAAACCAGAAGCTGAGCTATAAAGCGAAAGAGATGTAGAACATGAATTCCCTACACCAAGCCCAAAAAATAACTAAATAGTTAATAAAATATGCCTAAATTAATGTGTTTTGTGTGTATAGTTTTTTACTCGTCCCACCCGTCACGGATCCCTGTCCCACCCGTCACACCATTTTAAGCTTCATAAAAAAAGTTCGTATTGTTTTTTCACTTACCTCTTTTTAGAAAACAATTAGCGACATAACTCAAATAGCATACTACAATAAAATTAGGGCTTCATATGAACTATTTGATCTGAATTTCAACGTCAAGTGCAAGTATCTAAAGAAAGAAGGGTTTTGCCTGTCCCACCCGTCACATATGTAATTCTACGAATTTAACAATGTTAGAATATATTTTTATGTTGTTTTCTTTTATCATATCTTAAAAAATATATCTAAGAATGCTATCATAAATACAGTATGTATTATTTGCTTTGTTTGCACTTTAAAATAACTGAATGTATATCAAAAAATGTGTTAAAATGTCCCACCCGTCACCATGGAATGACCCTAAATCAAAGAGAGAGAAAGTCAAGAACAGCTGCTTTCAAGTGAAATTTAAGATTTTAAGTAAAAGGAATAATATGATCCTTTTAAGATATAGTTCGGGGAAATTAGCAAAAAAAAGCGCACGAAAGGAGACAAAATTCCAAAATGGCGGAAAATTGGACCACAGCTTCCTTGGAACTTTTTAAGAAAACAATTTCGTAATCACAAAAAAAACAACATGGCCGCCGGAGATATCACTTTTTGGGAAAAAAATCACTCAAAACTGGTTTTATCGAAATTTTTTTTTGATCTGTCAATACAAAACATTATTGCCTATTTTTTTCGAAAACCTTGACTTTTCCGAATTGTTCAAAGTATTTTTTGACGAAATGTGATTTTTGGAAACTTTGACCTTGAATAACTTCGAAAGGGTTAGGTTTTCGAAAAAATAACACAGGTCTTTTTTGTATGCAATAACGTTTCGTATTGACTGATCAAATTTTTTTTCTCCGAAAAACCAGTTATTGAGCGATTTTTTTTGCCAAAAAGTGATATCTCCGGCGGCCATGTTGTTTTTTTTTGTGATTCCGAAATTGTTTTCTTAAAAAGTCCCAAGGAAGCTGTGGTCCAATTTTCAGCCATTTTGGAATTTTGTCTCATTAAAATGCTAATTTCCCCGGACTAATAGGACACAAATTTGGTACATAAATGTTCGCTGGATTACGAGATTCACAAAAGCAAAACCCGTCACAAAAATTTTTGTTTTGATTTTTTTTATAATGGCCATCGTGCAAATTTCTTCTCTTTGGTGTAAACTCTTACAGCCTCGAGAATTTTAAACGCAAGGGCCATCGTCTCCTCCTTTAGCACCCTTCAGACTCTTATTAACCTATCCTGTTCTCTATTCCTTCCTTCGAACCACCCGAAAAAAAACTTAGACTTGCCCGTTCTTAGCCTGAAACAGGCACGGTTTCCCCTGAGTAAAAATTCTACTTTTCCAAATGCAGTCCGCTATAGGCACGTAGCAATAATAGACGCACGGAATAGTTTAAACGGCACGGTACGTTCACACTTTTTTGGAATTAAAGGAGCAAAATTCAGGCTTTCAAAAATTGTATAGGACGAAGAAATCGGGCATAAGGGGTATGCATGCATATTCAGTAAATCGGTTCTGGTTCGACTGGATAAGTCAAGCAGCATTGGACGTATTAGTACTTAGTTGGGGGACAGCTTGGTAAAACGACATACATTTATGTTTGGAATGGTCGATTACGAATAAATTCTTATCTGTAATAAAGGCATGCATACCTCTGGAGACCGCATTTTTAAATTTTCATGCCTGTAGCGGGACCGTGCAAACCCTTATGGCAGTTGTGGGCATGCACATGCTTTTCAAAAAATTAACCAATTAATTTTACTCGGGCAAGCTTACATTGCGTAATGACGAATACGACATGACAGACTGCTTGTACAAAGGGTGACGCTAAAATTTTGTCAAGGGTACTACAGTCACTCAAAGCATCGATGATGGTGCAAATACCGTCGTCACTGATTAGTTTGAGTTTGAAACGGAGGAAGTGTGCGGCAAGAAATGAGGCAGTAGTTCGTTTTTGATGCACTGAATGCCACGCGATTATGGCCGCCACAATCAAGAATGAGTTCGGTGTCACTGCAGATTGAATTGGACATGATTTCACGATCGTGACGACAAGGTCTGGCACGTTCTTGGCATATATTATCAAAGCCATAGGAGTAACGAAGATTATCGCAAAATCGAACCGAGCGGTACCCTATCTATCCAAATTGCAAAGTTATCGTGTCGACGGTTGTAGAAAGAATGTCAGGAAGCTTGCTGGCTGCATTTCTTGGTTTGATTACCGCACGCTGTGCCCTGAATTACAATTTATGGAGGATAGGAAGGGCGTAGGACACCACCTGAAGGTTTTGCCTTAAGGAGAATGAGCCATCATTTCTAACATTCAAGTCTAAACGACAAGCAATTAGACAGACCTCTGAGCCTCTTCATTACATAGGAGGTATAGGGGAGGCAGGGCTGGACTGAGAATGAATTTAGGACCGGGAAATTCAAAAATTTCGGCCCATTTCAATACATTTTGCTTTAACAATCAAGTAAAGTTCTTTTTTGCTTTCAAAAGTTTTTCTTTAAGCATAATTATGAGAAGAAATATGTGTGTATATGTAGGTGTGTTTGTGCGTACGTCCGTAGTAATTTTTTCCTGCACGAGAATAGGGCGAACCAAAAAAGAAATCGTCTTCATGATCTAAAATGATTTTCATAAAATTCGGTTGAGCCGTTTTTGAAGTGAAACTTCCTTGCTCTCGTTCTGGGGATTTTGAAGTGATTCGAGCAAGTACGAGTGAATTCAGAAAACAGAAACGAAAACAAGGACAGTTGTACGAAACGGAAGTTGCCTTCTCACTCATTTACGACTGTCACAATTCAGAATCGGCAACAAAAACAAGGACTGCCGTATGAAACGGAGTTGCCTTCTCATTCGTTTACAAAATTACGAGAAAAAAAACCAAAAATATTGAAACAAATTAAATACAACAAAACACAAACTCAATGAATGCACAAGTATACATACTAAATATTTAGTTTCCACTGTATTTCGTTAAACATTTTGGATTTAAACAACCAAGCTGATGAATATCACCGCCAAAAGAGCAGCAAACAACAAAACACAAACAAATTTCACAATTCAATGAATGCACAACTAAACTAAAAATTTAGTTTTCACTCTATCTCGTTGAACATTTTGGTTTTTAATAACTTAAACTGATGAATTTCGCGAAGATCACCAAGTAGGTGACAGCGACAGCCATGATACCAATTAAGTGATGCCATATAAACAAATTCTACCAAACCAGCAGGAAAATATTTACAATTTATTTAAATTCGTACATAGATGGCGCAGGCATCGGTAAAGTAAAAATGAGGAGTCGGTTATTTAAAAAATTAAGATTGTTTATTAAAGATAAAGTTTTTGTAAACGCAGCGAAATGTTTTTTATTTTATACACTGTACTGCATTACTTTCAAAATATTCATTATACTATGATTTATCAATTGAGTTAAAATATTATGGTTCTTACTTCCTATTCCCTGCTTCATTCATATTTTACATTATAACACAAGACACGAGCAAATGAAGAAAAAAATACAATAATAAAGATCATATAGACATAAATATGTACGCGAAGTTTCACTTCTGCTTTGTGTTCTTTAATACACAAATATTTTTTTTTTGTTTAAACGACGTACGTGATTTTTGTACCCGCATGATATCGCGCAAACCAAAAATGATATCGGCTTCATTGGGATGCCGACCGAAGCACATTAACGAAAACGTGCTTTGGAAAAAATTTCATAACATTCGGCCAAGCCCTTTTTTGAAAAGACTTCGTCCAAGAGCCACAAACACCATCTAATAAACTCGATGGAATGAAACCGGTTCTAAATGAAATTACTTTCCTGGATTCAGCTTCCTCCGATAGGTTTCCCATAAAACATCACTTGTCAACAAAATCTGAATATTCTTTAAAAGCCGTGCAAAAATTACGTTACTCTTTTCCAACATCACACCTTAGATCACTACTTTTTGGACGGGGAATTGTTTTCCACGTCCTACATTTACTGAAAAAGAAATTCGCCTTTTTGGTCAAGTCTGACGAGTCCTTTATCGTTATTTGAACTAGCTTCTCTCAGGATTACTTAAGCACCAGTTTTGGTACTACCAACATTACCAACTTAGTTATGAGTCGTCAAAGTCAAAATTTTGGTTTTTTTTAACAACAATTTCAACTTTCACTACTTTTTTCCCCAAAAATTACGCAGTTAACCTATACCTTTTTTTTCCAAATTTAGAAAGCTTGGAATATTTCCTATGAATAATGTCCGGACAATTTTGATACTACGCATTTAAAAGTTCTTGTTTTTTAATTTTTTGTTTCTCCCAACCTCTTCGTCGTTTCGTTGACATTTTGAATTTTTTAGATTTTTTTTAAATTCAACACAATCCTTATTAAATAACAGTCTTCAACAAACTAATTGGCAATTTCGTAGGAGACCGCGAGATTTGTGTCCTTTAAAGGAATTGTGATACACTTGAAATTTGAAATTTTTTTATTTTTTTGTTGGAAAATTTTATTTTTTTCAAAAAAAAATTATTTAGAGGAAACATTTGTGATTTAACATTCGGCACGGCCCACCGGGAAACTCCCGGTAGCTTGGTAGGCCAGTCCAGCTCTGAGGGGAGGGGTGTATTACATACGCCAAGTGAGTGTCCGAGGTACTTTTATACCATATACCTCACCAAAGAAAAAAATCGTCATTATCAAAGATTTTAAATAGATTGGAGGCGATTGAGAGGAGGTCATTTATAAAAACTAGGAAAAGAGTAGTTAATACAATTGACCCCTGCGGAACACGGGCAGAGACGGTCTGGGCTACAGATTCGATCTTATTCAACCACAGCTTGATTTAATGACCAGAAAGGAAATATCCAGTTCTTTAGAATACAGTCCAGCTAGAATTTTAGTCAGCAGAACGAGGTGCCACACTCTTTCAATAACGTTACACATATCTAGAGCAACTAGACCTGACTCACCAACGTTTGCTCTATTAGGCAACCAAGAAGGTCGCTACCAGATCTTTTCAGTCTAGAACCGTGCTGTTTGTCCAGTATTATTTGGTTGGATTCAAGATATACTATAAGATTTCCATCGATTATTGTCTCCATTATTTTGGACAACCAGCAGGAGCGGTGCGGCTGGCAGAGAGTACACGAGGTCTGAGTCGCGAGAGAGAATGGAAATTGCACCTACACCCCCATGTAACGCCACTGTACGTGAGGGTCCGTATGTGGTATTTTGTGAAAGAGCCACACTCTAGTGAAAAAAGAGCGGCATGTCGCTCACTAGGCGCGGTTTGCCTACCACTGGTCTAAGGAATTGTTGAAGTCATATTTTTTCAGTAAAGGCTAAACATAAGCCAGTTTCCACGAGTCTGGATAAATTCTGGATAAGGAATTAAAGGATAAAGAATGTGCGCAGAGGTGAGGGCAAAGGTTAAGCAGTGACAGCAGAGACAGTGGATTTGTCGGCATGAAGCTCTCTGAGACATCAAAATGATGATAGGAGACCTCAACGCCAAAATTGGAAGAGAGAACTGGCACAGACCGATCATTGGAAAGGAAAGTCTCCAAGAAACATCCAATGATAACGGACAACGTGTGATAGACTTTGCAATGAGCAAAAATATGAACGTCAGCTCAACATATTTCCAAAGAAAAGACATCCACAAATACACCTGGCATCTTCCAGCGAAAGATACTGCAACCAAATAGACCATATACTCATAGACAGAAGGGCAGCCTTCAGTGTCCTCCAAGTAAGATCATGTAGAGGTGCTATTTGTGAATCGGACCACTTCCTCGGCGCCAGCTGTCCACTCAAGGAAAAAGAAATAACAAACAGAAGAAATTCGATGAACGGAGATGAAATTGACAAAAAACCGTCCTATCGCTTTGCTGAATCCAGAAAAAAAATTTCATAACAAAAAAAGGGCTTGACGGAATGTTTTCGTTAATATGCCTCGATCGGCACCTCAACGAAGTCGGTATCATATTTGGTATTCGCGATATTGGGCGTTACAAAAATTACGAACTTCGTTCAAACAAAAAAACGGCTCGACCGATTTTTATGAAATTTTTTTCAGATTATAACTTCCGTAATATGGTCGATCGGTAGATCAATGAAGTAAAAATCATTGTTGGTTTGCGCGAAATCGTGCAAGTACAAAAATCACTTACGTCGTTTAAACAAAAAAGCGACTCGAACGAATTTTTTGAAAATCTTTTCAGATCATATATATTTCAGTTAATACGCTTCGATCGGCACCTCAACGAAGTCGATATCTTTTTTGGTTCGCGTAAGATCGTGCAGGAGAAAATGGCGCCATACGTACACACACACACCCATACTTCTTCTCATTTTTTTGCTTAAAATGCTATTGGGACCTTGAAAAATGAAATTGAAAATTACGATTTCGATTTTCCGACCGATTACAATAACTTCCCTATGAACTGGGAAGTTAATAATAGGGGGACAAAAAAAATTTTCCGCCCCGGACGGCTGACAACCACGCTACGCCACTGACAAGGCCCCTAGAATAATTAACGAATATTGCGAGAAACACTTACGGCTGCGCAGTAAACAACCAAAACGCATGCGCTGACAGCTGATTTGCACTGTGGGCTGTCAGCCATAACCAATGACTTCCGTGTTGTACCTTCTTCGGCCATATTGTATCATTTTCAGTTATTCTTAAGGCGTTGTAT
Source organism: Thereva nobilitata (assembly GCA_963855945.1). Taxonomy (NCBI): domain Eukaryota; kingdom Metazoa; phylum Arthropoda; class Insecta; order Diptera; family Therevidae; genus Thereva; species Thereva nobilitata. The sequence continues at coordinate 93,555,447 of OY979698.1, read as the reverse complement.
GTTCTTGGTAGAGTCTTCACCATAAAAGAAGAGAAATGGACATATCTAGAGCAACCGAGAATATAATTGAGCCGGTAATTTGCTTTTTAATCAAACAGACTGACGTTGTTCGCTTGAGGGGCCTTGAAACTTTCACTTCGCATGGAAATCTGCGATTTTACGATTCCTTTCTTTTATGGTGTAGCCCATACCATTCAGGAAGAAAAGAACTTACTCTCGGTAGTATATAAGTACAACACTGATACTAGCATGAAGTTCTCTACATAAGTAATATATGAATAAATCACAACCACAAGTTCAGCCACATCCTGGACCAATTTCAGATTAATCAAACATTCTAGCATCAACTAAATATTAAGCCAAAAATGAAACTTCTGTTTTTTTATTCCTACCGCATTGAGCTGGACAAAGCCCCCCCAAAAAAATTCCACCCACAACATTTTATCTAACCGTCATAAAGTTGCGAGGCAATCAAAAGGTCAAATCGGTTAATTTTCAACCCAAGGCTCAACTTGGCCATATTTCCTCCCTCAAAACGAAAATATCGTTCAAGTCTTAATCAAAGCATACTGTCGGATAGTTTTCCTCCGCAGCACGTCTGTCCCTGATGCTATGAACGTGTCCCGAATAGACATTTTACAAGAATTATACCAGTAATAGCCGTAAATCTACTTTATGGATGAAATGCCATAAATATTTGAAACCATAAAAATCAAAGGTGAAACATTGAGTCATATGGCCTCCATCCACCCCTTTTCCGAGCACTCTCTCGGGCTGATAGCAGCGTATATAGTATAATAAAGTATACACGGGACTGTGCAGGGCTAAAAAAAGGGATGAGCTTGGCTAGAGGATGAGGACGCGCGCGGGTGGTGTCGAATCTGTGATACATTTACAGTATATCATCCCGTGTGAGCGCAATTTTCAATGATATGGTTCGTTGGGATATGTCGAACGAATCCCCGATATTGGTGTAACGTGAGAATTTTTCAAAAGGTTACATCAAAAACTCTCCGGGAAAATGTTTGAATCATGGACGGGACTCAACACGCTTTTTACAACCTTTTAACCGAAATAACCTGGATTTAATGGGCAGGTATTGGAGGGCAGATGCAGAATTTTTATCGGTTTGGGTTGTGCCCGGGAGTTTTATGTGGAACGAATTTTATTCATCGATAGACCAAAAAAATATAAGCTTAAAAAATGTATATTTTGCCTTTGTTGAAAAATATTCTGAATTATTTTTATTTCGATACATGCCTAATTGTTAAGAGATTTTTTTATCGTGATATGAAACATTTAAATTTAAAAATATATAAAGGAAAAAAAAACATGAAAGGTGCATTGGGGTATAAAAGACAGTATGACAATTGAGATTAATTGAAAAAACAGTCTATCGACACTGTAGTATCTTCTTCTGCCTTTGCCTTTTATTATGTGCAAGAGTAGCGCTCAGAGATAAAGTCCCTTTGCACTGTCGACGGTAGGGGAGAACGGGGCTTCAATTAACAGAGGTAAGTATTAACAAGCGAATTTCTAAAAAACCATAAACTGCACATCAATAGCGGTTTCTGCAATTTGCCTCGTGACAGCGCTGTAAAGGTTGAGACTTGTCAGTCCCGCTTAGAGAGCCGCTGGAGCGAGTTCTGTGACGTGCGTCTATTTTGCCTAGGAAACGAACTTTTTTCACTTCACAATTTTTTGATTTACGTGTAGTAGAGGGAAATTAAACAAAAAAAGCGAAGTTATGACGTAGTTGAGAAGTTGGATTTTTTTGTTTTTTTTTTCTTAACATATGTTAAGATAAAGCGAAAAAAAATTTTCTGCAAAATCGGTCCTGTGCTGCACGAGAAAATTGCATAAATGTCCATTTTTGATGCATTTTGAGTGCATTGATACACTATTTTTTTAATTTCTCCTGTTCTGTTGGTCGTATAACAATAAAAAAAATTGGAAAATACTCGCAAATGAATAGACTATCGCACTGATTAGGTATAAATACTTTAAAAATGAATCCTAACCTCAAAAAACCAAAATGTATGAAATTTTGTTTTATTTTATTAAAAATGCAATAAATAACGGGAAAAAGGTCGAATTTTGATAAAAATTAGAGAAAATATGTACTTTGATGCTATAAATACGTGGTTGAAATTTCAAAAAAAAATTCGCTTTTTATTGCAAAAATTGGCAGTTTTCGAAAAAAATTTAAAATTGCCGCCATTTTATGCCAAATCATGGTACGGCAAAATATTTTTTTTTAATTTGTAGGTTTTTTTATGTACTTTCTTGTGAGCATACGCAATACTTCGTTAATTTATTTGAAATGCCCAATTTAGGCCTTTGAAAACACTAAAAAATTTCAATTTTCAATTTGAATTTCAAGGAACAATTACGTTCAAGCATTTTTATGGTTTAATATGTTAGCTTCGGACCTAAATATGCTAAAACCACAAAGTGCCCGCCTTGTTTAGGGGTGCGTTTTTGAGCGCCGACCCTAAGCACCCCCCTTTTCAGGTTTTTCAAAATAACTCGAAAACAAAGCGAAATTTGAGATTTTTACTAAAATTCTTTTTTGTAGGAAATTAAATTTCCCATCGAAATGCGTTTCTTAAATTTTTTTTACCATTTTTAATTCAAAGAATAATCGAAAAACAAAACTAAAATTTTTCGAAAAATTAAGTTTTTTTCTTTTTTTTGTTAATTTGGTTATAACGTTTTTTACCGTATCCTTGGTATGCATAAATGTTCATAGAAAAGAAAGGTAATGAAAAATTGAAGAAATTGCATTTTTTAAAATCTCCGTACGATTAACGATGACCGAGAGATAGCCATTCAAAATTGACCATTTTCAGCCATTTTTAAAATGATTTGCTCTTAAACATTTTTTCTTTTAATTTTCAGCAAATAAATATGTTTTTGCGTCCGTCTTTGTGACCTCTTAATCCGGATTAAGTTTCTAGTCTGTCTCCGATATAAGGTAACGAGGTAAGGTAACCTATTGGATCAGTGGCTATACCAAATGATTTAAATTTATCTTATAAAAATGTCCATTTGTCTGAGGTTCAATGGAAGAAGTTGCTGGTCCTTCAATGTTCAGTCTTATTTTGCGTTTTCTTTTATTATAGAGGAAAATATAAAGAAGGTAAATATTCAGAATAACTCCTCCACGCCCAATTTTGATGAAATTTTTACACAAGGTACAGTAAATTATGTACAACTCAGGTATGTTAACAAAAAATGTCGGTCAAATCCCGTAATATTGTAATTCTACTTCAAAGTGCCGAAATTTCAAAAATTCAAAATGCAATTATTGCCATATTATTTCACCAATATTGATGAAATTTACACACATTGTTATTTTAATGTGGACAACTTATTTTTGGAAAAAAAATTGGCACACATGCACCGTTACTTTTTTATTTAACTTTATAATACTTAAATTTCAAAAATGCGATATTTGCCAAAGTACTCAACGTTTTTTTATGAAATTTATATATAATCTACATATATCTTTCTCTGTATAATAAATTGGTTTTAAAAAAAAGAAGACGAAGGACCATGCCACGTAGTGGATTCGAACCACAGACCTCTGGAATGGTAGTCCTACCCTACGCTACCAAGATCGCAAACACCACCAGAATGCTCTCTTCAGTTTCGTACATGTCCGAGCCCCCATAGTGTCCCTAGTTTCATTGTACAAACGGTTATTCTTTTGATGACATTTTTCGCATAATAGAAGCCGGTATTTCATCAATAGCAGCTCATAACAGCAGCATTAGCGTAGACTTTATCTTTGACGTAACCGCAATGAAAAAGTCTAAGAGTGTTAGATCTCGGCGGCCAATTTCTTGTAATCACACGTCCAGGAGTTTTTTCAAGCAATAAACCCATTATTTTACAAGCTTTGTTGCAGGTGGCACCGTGTTGTTAAAAATAAACATCGTTCACATCCATAGTGTTCATGCATTGCCACCGCCCAATCAACAGGTGTACTGCGTTGCACGTGATTTACTGGGTGTTGACTGCAACTTAAGAGCATGAAGACCAAGATCTTTATGCAAAATCCGAGTGCAAACTGCCTTGTGATATCCCCAATTCCCGTGATCGTCTCGAATTTGACAAACGTCGGGTTTCAGCCACACTCTTAGCTAGTGCCGCGTTATTTTCATCTGACCTGGCCAGAGAGCACGACCCGAGTAAAAATGAAACTCGACCGCAGCTAGCATGCAGCAGGTACGCACTACCATGCACGGCGCACAGTGGTTCCAAATTGATGTAGAACCCGTAAAAAAAAATTCAGCCAAATCAAAAATGTGTCGGTCAGAAAGGTGTTCGGTTTGTAAAAGAATGACTCATATTTATGTTTTACAATTTCACCTCACCTAATTTCAAGATGAAATTTTTCCTGCCACAAAAGAAGTAAGAAATGTCTCTCCAGTTCGTATTTACAAACTCACCTCGCCCCAGCTCAAATTGGATATTTTACTGCCGCAAAAGAAGTAAGAAAGAAGAAACCATTGTCTCTCTACTAGAGGAAAAACCATAAAAGAAGAAAACGAGCTTACCATTCGGTCTGGTCGTTTGCGTGAAAAACTGCACTTTCAAAAAACCAGAGTGAATGGGACACTCGTTTTTTTATTTTATTGTTTTTACTCTACGTATTTACACAATCACACCTCGCATCATCTATTGCGATACACCAGTAGGACATTATTTTTGAACCGGAACATTTAAAAAAGTTGAGGCCTCAGTACAATTTACCATATTGTAAGGTAGAAATGTACTGGCTCGTGTAAGTCCGGCTCAACTCTAAAAAAATTACAGGTCACAAAAAGGTGTCAATTGGCTACTACGGCCCGTGGAAAAAACGTAAAATTTATTCTGGCCCACTTTATAAAAAGAGTGCCCACCCTTGCCCTAGACTACCGAATACTCCTAGCTGCAGTAACCGCACGTCCTTCTTATCATAGTGCAGAGACAAACATTAATAATATTCTTTACTTATTAAACTGCAGGATTTCGTCCAACATTATTACAACAAACCCAGTTTATCTCTTGTCCATACATCACACACAATCGAGACATAATTTGAATAAATTAAACAACTCAAAAATAAAAATAATGGAATTAAATGAATTATTGCCATAATTTATAATCATCGCGCATAATTTAATCGTGGAATTAAAGATAACATTTCTAAAATACCGAGAAATTCCAACAATTTTATGCTCATTATATCCCCAAATGACTTCCTTTCAATGGAGGCCACAAAGCCGAAATAGACCAAGCAAACGCTCGAGGATATTGTGTACTTTCGCCATGGATGGGGAGTTTTAAGGCACTATACCTTCACAGCAATGAATTTAAAACCAAGTAAAGACAGATCTCATAAACCACTAATAATTACAGCAATTATGAACAATCATCATAAAATATTCAACCTGTATTCACTTTTCATTCTGATTTACTTACTGTCATGAAAATGAATTTGTATGTAGATTGTAAGCCTGGGAATGTTCCGTAGTGAATTTGAATTAAGTAATTTGTGTGTTTTCATTTGTGCAATTATCTGTGATTTTGTATATTTTTAGTGTGGGGGGGGGTTGCCATGCAGTACTGGAGGATCGTGGATGAATACTTTTTTTTAATAATGAGTTTATAATTCATTTTTCATATCAAAACATTTTGTCATATGGTCTTTATTTTCAAACAAAAATAAGCCCACTTTTCTGAAAGACTATAAAAACAGATCCAAACAAAATTATAAAAACACACCTGTGTTCCTGCTGTACCTACCGTGTATATTTACCACCTCAGCATCTAGTAGCACAAAGCCCCGAAAAAAACTAACAATATTTTACCTGATCAATTTTAGGAAAAGACACGCGCTCAACTAATACATTATTTGTCCATTACCTTTGATATGTTATCATTCTCTGCTATACCTGTGGCACACAATTACCGCGTATTTCCTTATATACAAAAAAATTCTACTACAACATTTTTCCCTTATAATATTGATTTTTGCTTCATATCATTCTGTAATATAAATATGTATGTATGTAGATATATGTAGGTTATTCGTCTTCCTCCTACTTAATTAGTATAAATTGCCAATGGTCGCATTTACTTTAATGTAATTCAATAAATCCCTTTGATCAATTTAATTAGACTTTTTGATTTCTTTTCACGGAACAAAAGTGAAAGCCCATAGAATATCCTGATTCTTTATTCAATGTTCAACTTTATAGGAAAATCAAGACTTGGAGTGACTTTAAATGTTGAAGTTCATATGTTATTCATGTAAATTTCTGGGTATTTTTATTTTCTTCAATGGAAATTAATTTTTTAAACCAATATCATTTTTAATTTCATAGGAGTTTAGTAGGTATTGCGGCACTTGTGTGTGAGACCAAATTTCAATGTAAATAAATCGAAACAAAGATACCTCACATAGTCTAATCACAACACTATATTCTACATACGGCTTGGAAGGGCGGGAATACGGGGGGTCACGGGGGTCATGACCCCCCCCCCTAAAAGCGTTCGCTGTTTAAAAAAGAAAAACAAAAAATAACCAAACGACCAAAACCGACCCAACTTTTTTGCAAATTAAAAAAAGGACAAAACCGTATCATTGTTGTCGCTTGAAAGTGTTTAAACATTTCTGATAATTAAAAATTTATAAAATTACATTATTTATTCAATCTATTTTAAAAAATATTTATTCAATCTAGTCACTTGACAGTCGTGAAAAACGCAGTTTTGTCTCTTCAAACGCCGACTGTGATACGCCTGAAGGCGTTTTTCCCGACAAATGTCAGTTTTTTCGAAAACTGTGATTCCGTTTTACAGTCGCCACTCCATTTCTCACTTCAAGCGCCAACCATGATCAGGCCCTTTGTACTAACAGTCCGTCATGTCATGTCGCACACGTCATAGTGCAATATCTAGTAGTAAGCTTAGCTCGAAGGATAGAGAGAAAGATAGAACAGAATAGGGGGAGTCGGGTGCAGTGTCTCCATATGTAAATCGAGAGTTACCGTGTTGCAAGGGTAAAAATGAAGCTACCGCATATGTGGTGAAAAAGTCAGTCAGTTCACTAGTCTGCCTAATGCAGTGGTTTTCAAACTTTATGATACTGCGGCCCCCCTGTTACAAAAAACAGCCCTTGCGCCCCCCCTAATAAAATATGTTAATTTGCATACTATATAATAAAAAAGACACAATTTTAGGTAGAATAAAAATATTTATAAAGTTGAAAAGATTAAAAATTAACAAAAAATATATTTATACAGAAAATAAAAAAAAAGATAATTCACATAATAGTTTTTTTTAAATATAATACCTAATTTTTTTTAATGTGATGGATGAGCTTGTTTATTTTCACAAAGTTGATCAAATCGTGGTGTTAATGATGAAATTGCTACTCTAAGTTCTTTTTCCACTACTAAACGGGCTCGATATTTTGACTTCATAGCAGCTAAAGCAGAAAATCCAGTTTCACATAAATAGGACGTAACGAACGGCAACAACGCATCTAAAGCTTTGCTTGACAAAGTGTTGAATTCTTGATTTCGTTCCAGCCAAAATTGAATTAAACTTTCAGTCTCAAATTTTTGTTTTAATAAAGTATCGCAGGATAATTCTATCAACTGTTCTTTATCGAAAGTATTCAATCGAACAGCTTCCAAATTATTAGCAATAAATGGATTCTGGACCCATTCGAAATTTGTAATATCAAGATCTTTGAAGTAATGTGAAAAGTGTATTTGCAAACTTTGCAAATGTTCAATAAAAAGATTTTTATTCCCTTCAATATTATTTCGGATATTTTTTGTTACAATAAGTTCATTTAGAAGAGGAAACATGTCAAACAAATTTTTTTGTAAATTTGATTTCCATAGGTCTAATTTTTTTATGAAGGCATTCACTTTGTTTTTTTGTATCAATGCATGCATGTGTGGTCCTTGAATTGATTTATTTAAATCACTCAATTTTTGGAAAATGTCGACCAAATATGCAAGTTTAAGAAGAAAGATGTTGTTGTTAAACAGATCTGCCTCTTCTTTGTTTTCCTCATTAAGAAAAATTGCGATTTCGTCTTTGAGTTCGAACACCCTTTGAATCACTTTTGCACGAGATAGCCAACGCACTTCACAATAGTAAAGAAGGGACTTGTGTTTGGCTCCCATATCTTCACATAGCTGTCTAAATAGTCTGGCTTTTAAAGGACTGTTTTTGATATAGTTAATAACTTTTATAATGGTATTAAAAACATTGCAAAGCTCCTCGCTCATATTTTTTGAAACAAGCGCCGCTCTGTGAAGCATGCAGTGCGTCCAGATAGCTTCAGGAGCTTTATTTTTTACTAGTGCTTGAAGACCTGCTTTGCGGCCAGACATTGCTTGTGCTCCGTCAGTACAGAGTCCAATGCAATTATTCCACTTTATACCATTTTCATTGAAAAAATTATCAATTATATTAAAAAGTTCTTGGGATGTGGACTTTCCAGGAATAGGGCTGCAGAATAATATGTCTTCTTTTATATCATTTTCCCCAATATAGCGGACATATGCAATTAAGTGTGCATCCTTAGTTACATCCGTTGCCTCATCTACTTGTATGGCGAACTTTGAATTGCGTAGTTTAAAAACTAATTGATCGCAAAGATCCTCAGAAATATCATTAATTCTTCTTCCAACAGTACTATCAGCAAGAGGTATCTGTCGTAAATCCTTTGCATATGATTCGCCGAACATTATTTCGACCATATCAATAGCTGCTGGCAGGACTAAAGTTTCTGCTATAGTATGGGGTTTTTTACATTTAGCAATTCTGTAGGAAACTTTGTAGGATGCAAGTAGCGCTTTTGATGGGACAGAAATGGTTTTCTTTAATGCTTGCTTCTGTTTATTGATTTCGTCTAATTTTCTTTGAAAAAATTCTGCAGGTTTACCAATATGCTCAGAATGCGTACCTTCCAGGTGTCGTTTTAATTTGTTTGGTTTCATACTATCTGCTGCCAAAACTTTAGTACAAACTAAACACAGAGGTTTTTCCACCCCATTTACTACAACACTAGTAAATCCAAGTGATAAATAGGATGCATCGTATTTTCTTACCTTGGCATTTCTACTTTCGGGATTAATATTCTCAACATTTTTATTAACTAAAAATAGGGGGTAAAAATTATTATATTTTTGTATTTTAAATCTAGCTTTAGTTATACCAGCCTCGGCATCTTCATTGTTAATGGATTTTCTCTTGTAACCGGTTAAAAATTTATCCATCACGGTGATTTTAAATGTGTATTAGAAATACACGGCGGGTTTAAAGATTATAAATAAATTAGAATATTTTAACAAGTTTTAACACTAACTAAGATAATTTAATTTTACTTATTTAATTTTTCGCAAAATACTAATTTGTAATGCAAGTAAGTACTATTATGTAAATATAGATAAGTAGACAACATTCAGGCTTTTATTTAGTGACTAGTGGGGCCCCTCTTTAAACACAAAACGTTATAAAATAGCACAACTATCAAACACAAAACGAAATTCTCTTCTGTAAAAAAATTCTCTTCCGATCAAACAAAACAACAGAAAATAAAAAAAGTCTCTTCTGAAAAAAAATTCTCTTTCGATTTCTCTGGTCTCCCTGGAAAAAAGAAGGCAATTTTCTTGAAAAAATGTTGAAAGTAGCACAAGTAGAAAATTATTATAGATGAGCAAAAATGGTCTTGCTTTTACAGCCTTGGCCTTGTTCTTGCGAAAAACAGAGACCACCTATGTCTGCCCCCCATACATTGCAAGTTTCTATATGCGCTGAATCATGTCCCACATTATAATACGCTCATGTATGAATAAAATAAAGATGAAACATGGTAACTTGATGTATAAATTTTAATTTTTGAGGAAAATTTGAAAAAAAAACCACAAAATGCACACAAACATTTTGAATTTTCTTTTATTTACTATTCTTTTTCAAAATATTTACATATGTACATTTTGTGGTTTTTTTTGCAAATTTTCCTCAAAAATTTAATTCTTATACACTGAATAAATCATTCGCTTAAAACAAAGTCAAATAAAGCTTTAATTAAAAAAGGGTATAGTTTCTGAATTCTGGAAAAAAACTTTTTTGAATTTTTTAAAGCATTAAAAAATGAGGCAAAAAGTTAAAAGGATGAAATCCTCCGCGCCCCCCCTTGCAGCTATAAGCGCCCCCCCCCGGGGGGGGCGCGCCCCCCAGTTCGGAAACCGCTGGCCTAATGGCTTTGAGAATTGCTTAGACTTGGTAAATCCAGGCACGAATCTCCGATGGGCAAGGCCTTATTCAACTAACTGGTGAGTACGCCCAAAAGCCCGCTCAGGACTGATGAGTTCGATATAAAAGAGCCCTATCCACTATCAGTTTTGCGTGTCATGCAAGAATGTCATGCAACAAGGTTATTTTCCCATCCATTATCATGCATGCTGTCAATCCTCATTTTTAAGGAAGAAGCCGTAGTGAAAAGTTGGTGTAGTAAATATCAATCCTCATTAGGGTGGAATGAAAATAGCCCTTCTTTAATTTTTTTGTGTGGTGAAGAGTTGGCTTTTAGGTTCAAAAAGAACAAAAAAAAATTTGATTGCTGTACTACATTTTGAGGTGCCGCAAAGAGATTAAGTTTGCAAAAAAGTTTTAAAAATTGAAAAATTATGAACTTGGATACATTATTTTTTTATGGTTTTCTCGTACATGTAATGTTACAAAAGACAGTTGTAAATACGTTCATTAGAATTGGAAAAAATTATTAATTACAAAGTATGCTTCACTCTTGCCACAGCTCTTTATGACTACGATATAACTCAATCGACTCCTTTCAAAAAATTTTATGGACGGTACTCGCCATTTCTTATTTTATTTTGCAAACTTATTTTCCTGTTATTTCACCTGCTCACTGCGAAATTTAAGTCAGAATGACGAAATGATTGACAGCAACAGCATCCACTGTCCTTCATGCTGTCATTCACTTAGCTCCGCCTACATGATTTCAAACAGTTTTGATTTTCGTCATGCATGCCCATCCATCCATCCTGCAAGCCCATCCACTGTACGGCATGCATGCCAGTCAGCCGTGAATGTCATGCATGCTCGATAGTGGATAGGCCCCTTAAGTGATCCATAAAAGTCCCATGAGTAGGGCAGGAAAGGGAAGGTCCAGCCTGACAGAGCCTCCATATATAGGATAAGAAATTATACAACTGGGTGCGCCCGGTGCCCAGAGTAGATCGTCAAACAACAACGTAAAAACTACCCACTGGCATACAACCCTAACTATACATTTTGACTTGGTAGGCTTTGAAGGATGTGCTTTATCTCACCTCTCAGATCCTCAGATCCTCTAAGTAAGAAAGTAGAGGATCTTACTAATTCTTCATAGCTGATAATTTAAGGCCCAACTGTAATGCACGTAAGAAACGCACGTCACCTGGGCGGTATTGTGGAAATTGATGTTTTCGGCTATAGCCTGAACTAGATATGACGTGCCGGACCGTAGCCGTACGTACCGTAAGGTACGAACATGAGTGTTTATATGGCACCGACCTAAATTGACTTAATGAACTTGCCGAATGTTCGTTAAATTCTCGAAAGATACGTACCGTACGTACGGGTGCCGTAAGAATGGCACAAAACCTTAGCATCCGTTAGCTATTTAAAAAATCTGTTCACATTTTAACAATTTTTTTATAAATTTGGAGCAGTAAATGACATAAAACAGATAAAGGAGATATTGAAGGCCTTCTAGAATGTTTAACCAAGAAACTATGACATATGCACAACAAAAATTCAAAGTTATTATTTTTTTCATTCTCGTGTGAATAAAAAATTGCGCTGAATCCAATTTCTTTATTTTTACAAATATGACACGGTAATATCCGTGGCTGTTTCTCATTTTGTTTATTTCGCAATTTTTTTTCCTTGTTTTTTCCCTAGCACTTTTAAGTTTTTTGTACTCCGTCCACAACTTAAATAAATCAATTAAATCACTTAAATCATTATTTATTCTCTGCATTTTCATTTTTCACTGCGGTGTCACTGGTCACTTTACACTTTCATTTAGGGCTATCTGTCAAAATGCCGTAACTGAGCTCAAATTCGTTCAGTTTTCTTAAGGTCCGGCACGTCATATCTGGTTCAGGCTTACAGAAACAGGCGCAAACGCGGTGCGGACATTGGCTTCGCGGTAAGTCGCGACTTTTCACTGACATGATGTTGCGGTGTCGGTGGCGCGCTCAGACTTTGAACACAACAACGAAATCAAAGTGACAAGTGGACGTGATAGGAAAAAAATTTAAAAACCTGAATGATTTAATAATTTTTCTAGCCTACAGGGTTTGTCTTTTTTTTAGGTGCTAATTTAATTACCCCAGCCAACACCAACACACGACTCCAAACATATGCCCACCACCATCAAAACACGACTCAAAAAACAAACATCTCTCGACACTACGCGGTGGCAACGCGCAAAAAGTAGAAAGTAAAGCAACTTGCGCGGTGTGTGCGTAGCGTAAAGCTGGTGACATATCCAAGCATACATGCGTTGCATTCAAAGCCTTGTTGCATTCGTTGACAGATAATATAGAAGTGTGTGTATTCAAATGCGACCTGACGAAATATTCCGTGAATGTTCCGCATGCCACGCAAATGTCGGGCTACTTTCAACTTTTTCTGCATTGCCGGATTCGACATATAGGACACACAACAAATACATGCGACTCGTTACTTAGATTTTTGGGCTGTCCGTGAAAGCCGGCACGGAACGCAACCATGCAATTATGTGTCAGTGGAAAATATCCGCATATTATGGAGCTGCTGATTGCAATGCATGTACGCTTGTATATATCACCAGCTTAAAACAGCATTTCGTTAGTGCGCATTTGAATACACTACTTCTATTCTCTCTGTCATTGCCGGCACGGCGTTTGCGCCTGTTTCTGTCAGCAGCTTAAGTGATCTTAACGCATGATGATAGGATCCTCCATTTCGAGCCCGCTACAGAGAGAAAGTACTTGGAGATATCTCTCTTTAGCACGCACAGCGGCTTCTGTACATTCCCTACAGGTGTACCTGCAAGAGTTGCCCCAAGCCTAGCCAATTCATTTGCTCTCGAGTTTCCCTCGATGCTCCTGAGGCCTGGTACCCACTAAAAAGTGATCGTGTACCTCCCCGCCATGGAGCCATAAATTCGTTCTGGTAGTGTTCGACCAGTTTAGACGTTATACGGGTCGAGTCTAAAGGCCCAATTACAATGAACGGATGAGAGCGGAACAGAATCGGATTGGTCTGTCAAAGTGGTTTCCGAGCATGCGTTTTCCATTTGAGCGATTACAATAAACGGATACAATCGCATTTGATCGGATCTGGGCGGATTCGTTTTCGTTTGTTTAGAAATCGGCGGATTGGGGTGTCAGAATTTTTGTAAACAAGTCAAGTTAAATTTTGTTTTCCTTTTCTTTATAATTTAAAAAATATTTTCTGTCTCGAATAATTAATAGGAGAAGTAAAAGAATACGAATTATTATATAATAAGGCGAAAAGTGGTTATAAAATTACACAAAACACTTTTACCACGTATACATGACCAAATCGAACGATCCAGAGATCGAAATATTGAAAGTGAGAATCTGCCTATTTGACATCGTCGGATCGAGTAATTGAAGTTTAAATGGATTCAAACGTAATCGAAAAGCAATGACCATAACCTACAATTTGTAGTTTTCGTATCGTTTTATTGTTGTTTCGCTTTTTCATCGAATTCTACTCGATCCTATTTGAATTCGATCTCCGTATACATGGATTTTTCTAAGATCCAAGCTGGCTTGAATCCGGCTTCAATTTTGCATGTATACGTACTATTTGACGCTTAAACGCGAAAAGATCCGTTCATTGTAATCAGTGCAGTAGCGTACGCAGGATGAAACCATGGGGGGGGGGGGGTTTCACAAAACATATTTTGTACACAGATTGGGTAAAAAAAAATTTTTCTCATGTAATAGGACTATTTACTTATATTATATTTTATGTTATTTCACTATAAAAATAATTACCTATAGGTATATTTTTATCGCAATTTTTTTATTGAAAATTGTGAAGAAACATAAATAATAATTTTTGACCATTTTTCGAATATCACAAAATGTCTTGTTTTTCTCCAAAAATCATGGTCTCTTGGTGTGCGCAAGACTTTAGACTTTGATTTAGGGCATTTTTACAATTTTTTTACCGAAAAGAAGGGAACTACTCTGAAAACTTGGTGGCGCGTAGTTTTTGAGTCAGAACATCGATTGGTGACATGAAAAAAAAATTTAAAAATTCCTTTTTTTCAAATTTTGGCCAAAAAAGGCTAAAAAATTGCCCAAAAATGCGTCCAATTGTTTTTTGGCGTAATTTCATCTGAAAAGACGAAAAATTTCCTACAAAAATCTATATGGCCATCCCGAAACTCAGATTTTGTCGAGAGTTATAAATAAATGAGAAATACGTGATTTTTGAAAAATCGCGTTTTTTTCAATAACAGTTGTAACTCCGAAACGGCGCACCCAATTGCGCTAAAAAAAATTTTGGTATATCACATCGAGTTCACGAACATATTCCCAAAGTTTGAGAGATATTTATTTTTTTGCTATCCCGTTTGAAAAGAATCCACCATATATTATACATCGTTATTCGGAATATTTTTTTAATTGTTTAATAAGTTGATATATTTATTAATTATAATTTTTCCTATTATTTTTGGAATCATGGGGGGGCGGGGTTTAACCCCCAGTAACCCAACCTGCGTACGCGCCTGAATCAGTGCAGTTTCCTATCCGCTCCGGTGCGTTTCTTTGACATTTCAATCCACGTACATCCGTTCATTGTAATTGGGCCTTAAAGCCTTGATGGCCGCTTGGCTATCTGATAACAGGGTTACTCTGGTTCCCGGCCTTGAGGATGACAATATTCCTAAAGAAGCTTGAAAGATCGCCAGAAGTTCGTTCTGCGTTGCGAACTATGGCAGCATTTTTGGAGATTAAGCAAGGGGCAAAAACTTCAGCCTCCACACCTGACTTTGATTTAAATCCGGACAACATCAAATGTCGTGTATACTCGAAGCAGGACTAACGAAAGACCTCTTGACGGGTGTCTCTCGAAAGTCAGCACAACCCATTTTGGGAAGTTTGATCAGATCATGGAATAATATCATAATGGCCGAGGCTATTCGCACTGCAGAGTAGATAAGAGTAGATAAGAGTAGATGAGAGTAGATGAGAGTAGATGAGTAGATGAGAGAGTAGATGAGAGAGTAGATGAGAGTAGATGAGAGTAGATGAGAGTAGACGAGAGTAGACGAGAGTAGACGAGAGTAGATGAGAGTAAATGAGAGAGTAGATGAGAGTAGATAAGAGTAGACGAGAGTAGATATACTCTCATATACTCTCATCTACTCTCTCATTTACTCTCACCTACTCTCATGTACTCTCATCTACTCTTATGTACTCTTATCTACTCTTATTTACTCTCTCATCTACTCTCATCTACTCTTATTTACTCTGCAGTGCGAATAGCCACTCCCATATCATAATATAGCACTTGATGGATTTCAGGCTTCAGCACTCTAAAATTGACACTCTTTCGGACCTCTTCAAGCCTTTTCTTTTGATTTTTCGGTTTTGCTACTTTACTAAAATACAATATATGAAATATTTCTATTGATAAATGCACCAAAAATGGCAAATTACAAAAAGAACTTCACTTATTGATAATTCCTCTATCCTTCCGGCATCAAAATTTATTGTGAATCAAATATTTAACCAATATCTAACAAAATTTCAAAACCACCGAGGAAATTGGGCGCGGAAGGAAATTAATAAAATCATATGTGGACATAATTAGTTCGCCAAACAATAATTTCTATTACCACGTAACATGATATATTATCATAATTATAACGAAATTACATACTATAATACAAATTTCGTGTCCGGTTTAAAATGTTATTTCCCTGCGAAAAATAATGCATTTAAAATGCTGAGAGAATGGTGAAAGCATTATTATTAAATGGAATTACAGAAAATGAACTTAATGGAATCGTTTAATGATATTTTAAGGTTTTCCACCATTTATACACTCCCCGGGGGTTTCTGTGAATTGAAATATTACAGCGAATTACATTAATACCCTTTGGAGCTTGGTGATAAACACACAAAAGTAAAGGTTTAAGAAAACAAGAGTTTTCCCTTTTGTGTGTGTGTGTGTGTGTGTGTGTGTGTTTCGTCGTCGCCCCCCGAAAAACGAAAGAAAAATGTTTATCCCTTTTATTTTCTGTGTAGATTAATGCGATTTATTCCAAGAAATTGGTCTTTAGTCCTTAAAATCGCCTAATCCTAATTGAATGGATGTCGTCTAAAAGGGCGGTCTCAAGGGAATGAACTTTTGCCGGTTCTGAAGTGAATAATATCAAGCCCAGAAATAATTGAATCTAAACCAATTTTCGGTCCATTAAAACAACCTGGGCATTCTCGCTTTTTGGGGACACGGTAGCACCCTGTAGATTTCAAATTTTCGCCTGAATCAACTTCTTCTATTGTTCTTAAGAAACAGGAGCGATATAGCACCAACGTAAGAACCGAGCAGGAACTATACAAGTAAGAAACTGGGGGTTTTCTACCTATAACCAGTGTCGCCTGTCGCATGAGTTCTTGGCATAAATCCTTTTGAATACACTGTGAACTCTGTCCTCTAAGCAACTCGAAAATCCCATTTATACGCTGATAAGAGCCCCACAATTTCACACTTTCGCCTTGTGTTTAGCACCCAGATCCCGATTGGTAACAAAAATCCACACTTGTATTCTTGTGTATACAATCCCATTGCGAATCCCAGTCCCACCACAGTCGTCAGAGGGATTGTAGACAGCAGCGCCAGATTCTATACTCCAAGGATGCGATTGTGTAGTTACAGCCAGCAAATACTTCCCGATGGGATGCCCCAGAAGTGGAGAGCGCAGGGAGTATGCCATCAGGATATCTGGAGAATTGGGGGGTGGTCTACGAGCGTCTGAAATCAAAGCCGCCGGAGACAATTAACATTGCAAAGGGCGGGCGGGTACCGGAATAAAGTGGAGCAGATCTGTGAAGCCTCGAACAAAGGAGCTGACAACAGAGTGTGCGATTTGCCTGAAGGGGGGCGAGGAAATATCCGGGCTCTGTATCTCACCTTATGCGGGCCTAAAGTGCGAACCTGAAACAAAAGTGTAAACGAAGGATTATGAAGGCTCCTGTGACTGCTGAAGGCATTCAAAAGCCGTAAAAAAATTGTTTTGCAAAAGTTTTTTATGTGATTTGTTTATTGGGTGGAAGTTGTTCAATTGTTATTAATTCATTATGCTACTCAGAAGACGTCAATTCTATTTATCTAATTTATCCGATTGTTGGAGTTACTTGTTGAAGAGCTCAAGGTAGTCGGCAAACTTTTGGCTAAACTCTTTTTTTTTGGACAACCATGCGAGACGTCAAATTGGACGGACGCGTAGCATGTATTTGGTGAAATAGAATCGCTTACGGTACACAAGAGATGGAAGAAAGTAAAAATGCTTTTATTTCTCTAAAATCTACAGGACCCTCACTTGATAAAAGATTTATCATTGCAATGCTAGTATTTGCTAAGTATGGAGTGCGCCATCTAGACCTTCGATATTTCAACATTGAATAACTCTGAAATTTTTTAGCTGATTTTGACAAATGAACCAGATTTATTTAGGATATTCTTTACCATTTATTTCAAATCAGTTTTTGAATACAATGTCGTTTAAATGACTACCTCCATTCGATACGCAAAAAGCACCTGTTTTTCGGGCATCCTACATAACATTGGCCAGCATTTCGGGCGTTATAGCAGCTATTTCAGCTCATACAGCTTTGAGTTCGCCTTTCCAGGCAGACAAAGTGCGCCAACATCCAACGATAGTGTGCGCCGTCGACGGTTTCTCCAACTATGAAGAAAAATGGTCTAATGATGGTTTTTGAGCAAACTCCGTCGCAAACAGTAGTCATTATGTTTACATGATTTACTTCAGTTCTTGACTTGAAATTTACTTGAAACTCAAGTTGCGTTTTCGGTTCACTTCCTTGACTTCAAAATGTCTTGAAATTTTCGTGAACTGACATTTGACCTTTCCTATTATAACTAGCACCATATTATAATATAAATAACCTTAAAAAGATTGTATCAAAAGTATACATTCACCACAGTCTTTATTTTCTTCTTCTTCCAAGAAAAAAATTCACATGCAAAATTTCGGTGCTCCATTCATACTTCCCGGCAGACACCTACAGACATGACCGGCCCAGACAAAATACTCTTTCCGCGAATACTGGCCGGGTGCGGTCCGTGTCTGTCCACGTCTGCGCGGTCATGTCACGGTAGATGTAAACACGTTCATAGGCCCTTAGCAGACTTGTCCATAATTTCAAACCGGTTTTAATATGAGTTCAATAATACACTCGGAACTCACTTTTCTCCATCATTTTCGTGTAACGATTGTAATGCCTATGGAGCAGTGTGGGGTGCAAACACAGCGAAGCAGCTTTGCCGAGAACATGCTTGTGTTAGTGTAATGGACGGTGAAACCAGAAAATGTTTAGGTGAACAAATGATGGAAGAAAAACTGTCTTCCCTGCTTTTCTGAAAGTTTACTGAAAATTAAGCCGCAAAAGTTTTTCTGAAAGTTTACTGAGAATTTAGTCGCAAAAGCTTTTCTGAATTTAGTAGCAAAAGCTTCGCTGAAAGTTTACTGAAAATTTAGCCGCAAAAGCTTCTCTGAAATTTTACTGAAAATTTAGCCGCAAAAGCTTTTCTAAAAGTTTACTCAAACTTGAAAATTTAGTCGCAAAAGCTTTTCTGAAAATTCCCCTTGCCTATAAAACCGTTTTTTGTTTTGATGTTATGGACAAGTGTGCGGAAGGCCTTACAGACTGTAAAGAAGAATACTATTTTGTCTGGCGCGGCGCGTGTCTGGCACTCTCGATGTCTGTAGATATGAATGGACGTTAACTCCTGAGATCGGCGGCGATACGGCATATTTGATTATCGGCAACACTCTCTCTTACCGCTTCAACAACTTCATTGGAGCGTCGCGGACGCGGTCAAATGGGACGTTGGCGAGTGGCCAGTGGCGGGGCAAGACCAAAATTTGATGTGGGCCAGGTATATTTAGCGAGGCCCTCTGGTGACGCAAGAAGCAATTTTATAAATTAAAAAACAGTTGAAAAATACCTTTTTACTACTTTATTATAATAAAGACAATGCAATCCAAACTATTTTCTTAGATTAACATTAAAGAAACAGAAATTTCCTGCTTTTAGCCTTACTGAACTCCTTAATGATTGTACCGTAATTAAGCCTAGATGCTATGTCTGCTTCAATAGATAAAACTGCCAAAGCTGAAAGTCTTTCCTGACCCATTGTACTTTCAAATAATTTTTTATAAGTTTTAATTTTGAAAAGCTCCTTTTTCCCTTGAAAAGGCTGTAGGTACTTACCGGTATCGTTATCAAAATTCGATACACAATGTAAATATTTGGGTAAATTTCTTTCAAGTTATTTTCTATTATGTATTGAAGCAGTTCTTTCACATCCTTAATGAAGCCTGGTACATTTAGGATAATTGTTTGTAATTCTTCATATAATTCGTAAGGTTGGAAGTCACTACTTTCACCCACTCGCAAGACTGTGTGTAAATCTTTTGGTATATTTTTTAATTTTCTTAGATCGTAGAGAAAACCAAAATTATCAAAATGTTCTTTTAACGACATAAACATCGAATCCTTATTGCTTATTATAAAATCAACGATTGTGTTAAAAAAACCTGACACATAATATCGACTCTATAGGCTGATATCTACCTTCATAATCAAACATCCCTTTCTTTTTGGCTACTTTTGGTCTTGTGGCAGATCATACCTGCTTTTCTCAATAAATTGACGAGAGCCAGACAAACATTTTTCAAATCCAGTTTGTCGATATTCTTTGATCCAGTCACAAAATGTACGCAAATGTTCAAGGGAAATGCTTAAATGAACTTGTACAGAATGCCATAATATGCTTATAATATTCACACGCGATAATATCTCATACCATACATGTAATGATATGATAAATTCTAAACTGAGCATTTCGTTTAAAACCGAATCACAATCACTGAGTGTGTCTGATTGTTCTGTTTAATTTTTTAAGCTTTTAATACATGATGTTGTATTGCTATGGCCTTCACTGCCTCGATTCTGCTTTCCCATCTTGTGTCCGATAGGGGCTTAATAGTAAGCTTTAATTGGCCCTTGATTAATTCCCAGCGTTTACTGGAACCACTGACATATAGAATGGACTGCTTATCAGGAAATTTTCATGGCACCAATTCGTTCCATAGTTGACAAACCTTTTCTCACTGACATGTAAACACGTCCGTTACTTTTGTAAAGTAAAATTTTTTATATTCGTTTTTGGACGATGGGAACAAAATAAATTTTTGTTAAAAAAAATAACAAATGCAATTTTGATGTTATTTCCCTTTTAAAATGCCTTTTTTCATTAATAACAAATATTTATGTTAAACCATGCGAGTTCTCTACCCCTGTTTCATATAAATATCAGTAATTCTGGGTCTTATGGCGAAACGAGACAGAAATAAAAAAATCACTATACCCATCTATTTTTTGTAAATATTCTGACATTACTTCAAAGGAAAAAATGAAATCAGGTATGGCAACTTCAATATCGTGCAACCGTTGTGGCGGTTTTATTTTAAATTTCGCTTAAAATCGTTCCAGAATTTTATTTACCGTTCTTTTTTTACTGCAAAGATAAAAAAGTTATCGTATTTTGTGGTTTATTGAATGTCAAGAGTAAAAATATTTAAGAAAATGGAAAAGTGTGCAGTTTTTGAATGTCAAATTTTATTTTCTCAAGTTTGGCACCATCTGATTTTATTTCTGCCAGTGAATTCACTGAACTCTTAACACCAAATTGAACAAAATTTGAGTTCGGTGACAAAAGGGGCTTATGGATGAGCGAGAGGACTATACTTTTCTATACTTGTTGGTGCCATAAGTTTGTATGGGAATAATGTCTGATGAGCAGTTCATTATTATATGTCAGTGACTGGAACTTGAAAATAGCACATAATTTTTCTGGATAAAACGAAAAATTTTTTTTGCTGCCACAGAAGAACTAGCTGCGTCTACCAACAACAGAATCCAGCTGTGACAACAGCAAGGTATAAAAAATGTCCTGGGATTAATATTTAATATCCCAGTTTTACCTCCACTATTTACGCCAACCATATTTGCACCATTGTCGTAATCCTTGGCCACGACAATTTTCAATATCTAAGCCATTTTTTTCTAGCTCTCCCAGTATTGCATTAGTTAAATACTCTCCAGTTGTCTCAGGGACAGCAAGAAATCCGATAAATTGTTCTTCTATTCTGCTATTCTGATAATGGTGTGTAAGTTGTTTATCATTAATGCGTTTCATGTGGTCCCGGAAAAGTGCCTTTGATCGGCATCTTTCGGATAATCTTCATCACTGTTATTGTTAAGAAAACAAATTTGGTATGTCAATATATTTATCGTTTTATAACAAATAAATTTTTACGTTGCGTCCGAGTTATGCATATTCGAGGCTCGAGGCCCCTCGGACCGCGAGGCCGTAGGCGGTGGCCCGTCTAACGCCGCCTCTGCGAGTGGCTACAGACCCGTAGTCAAAGAAACTCTTCATTAAACTACGAATTCTGTTGTCTCAAGGCGCCGAATTTCTCTCATAATTTTTACGATAAGCACGCACAGTTTTCACAATTGAACGACTGTTTTCAATGGAAAGCGCTACAATTTCAGCGCGTTCTTTCGGTGTGTATTGAATCATAGCTAAAATCATACTGAATGACGTTTCAGAATCATGTACATTTGTCGAAATCGGCTAAAAAATGGCAGAGTTATTCAATATTGAAATACCGAAGGTCTAGAAGGCGCACCATATTTTGGAAGTTGCAGTTTTCCGTTCAGCGGAGCATATCACGAAACTGTGGAGTACTTGCTATGCGACTGAGGATGAGCGATGAGGAGATCGAATATCCTGCAAAGCGGCGGTCGAATATCCTCCTACTCCCAGGGAGATTTTAGGATGCCCAAATCATTTCTAGGTTATATCAAAAGCCGTAACCTGAAAAGTTTTTAACGACAGGGCTGGCACAATAGACCAAATAAAACCGGTTGTAATGTACGCTAAAATAAAAATACCCCTTTAAAAAATGAATAAATGTTTTTGGCAGGCAGACCCAACGCCCAACCATTCTGTGTGCTCACACTCGTACATCCCAAACAATCTCAATCAAGTTAATATCAAACCAAGTAAAAAGTTGAAATGTTAAAACGTCATTCCAACCCTCCCCCTCCCCCCACCATATATACATGACAGCAGACATCATTGTAAATGTCATCGATACATTAAGGAGAACATTCACAATTTATCCTAAAGTCTGCTCAGCGCATAGACTTGACTGCGGACCGATAGCAAGCAGCTTTCAGGCATATAAACGGATTAGAATGGACGTTCATAGTTCAGTATGGAATCCTATGCTGGATGACTGAACATCGAGAAGATTTACAGGATGCCTCCATATATAGTTGGGTACTTTACATGTCAATATGTGTGTTAAACAAACTTCAATTATTATGTTAATTATGGTATTTGCCTCTAATGGTCTACACTGATGATTTACGAGAATTTGGCTCAATGTGATGGTCAAATGCGTTGCGAGTATGCTAGAGGGATTATTTTGTAGTTCAGATGGAGGATACATGGAGGAAAATCGAACTTGGGATACGGGGAAAATAATGCGGTTTGAAAAGCATCATTTGAATTTGTTGTTGAATTAATGACTTATTTTGATGAAAACAGTTTCTCGGTTAATTATGGGCCTATCAAAATAGACATAGAATGTGAATTGGGCAGATGGAACAAATTCAATTTTCGAAGTGAATTATGTTTCGTTTCAGGGCTTTTATTTGCTGGATTTGTTTGGATTGTTTTATGGGTTTTGGTCTAGATGTATTTAGTTTGTAATCTAATTTTACTGGCAACATTTTAATCAAATTTAAAATTCATTTTAACATTGTTCACAGATGGAAAGATGCCTACAATGTATTTTTCATCAAGAATCGGGTTTAACAAATTTAATTAGTGCCTTGCAATAGAGTAATTTCAACTTGCGTCGCATTCTTAGAATAGTATAAAAACTTTTTTCACTTGAAACACTAGCGCGATTAGAAGTAATGCCCTTTTGTACTGTCGGCGATTCCACCATTGGCCAGATCTCCACGATGATTCGTTATCTGTGGTAAAACCGAGTTTTTAGAAGAGATGGGCAAAACGACAAGAGGAGAGTGTTGTTACTTTTTCAACAAAAATTTTCGGCGTGAAAACTAACACACATACACAATGTGCTTCCTTACTTCTAATCTTCTTCTTTCTTGGCTCTGAAATTTACATACACTTTCATATCTTCTTGTAAAGACAAGAAAGTTACGCATGGTGAACTCCCTGCCGTGTAGACCGTAAGGTAAGGTGTAAAACTGGTTTTACCACATGTAACAAAGGTACCCGTGGAGATACACGGATTGAATGTAATGTCGGGCCGCAAGCTGTAGCCGAAAAGAGAACAGGGAGAAGAATGAAAGAAGAAGATCTGACAACGGCAACACGAGGTTTTATTCCACCAGCTACCCACCCATCCAATACTACCAGTGACAGAACGCTGTCTTATGCGATCGAACAGGAGATGGCTTCCTCGCTTGTTATACTTAGAAGCGATGACAGAAGAAATGGCGGGGAATTTTTTGTAAATTTGTTTAAGACGAAAAATTGGAAAGGCGAAGGAACATGCCGCAGAGTGAATTCGAACCATGGACCTCTAGGATGGTAGTCGGGTGCCTTAACCTCTAGGCTTGGAAAGGCTGCTAGATCTTCACATCTGGTGCAAGCTGGAGCTTTCCCTTAATCTAGATACCTCTCATTACGCTTACTCAAACGGAAAATTAACAGAACTGACTTAACACCACCTAGTCAGCAAAATCAAAGAAGCCCTCTTCGATAAGGAAACTGCTTTTTACGACAAAGAGGTGAGAGTCTTACTCAGTCGAGCAGCGGGGGACGCGTGGTCTATGCTCAAAACGGGAGACACCGGTGAGGGTTCGTAATCAGACGTTATATCAGATTACTACTGATTAAACGCACCAACCCTTTTCTCCATGACGGTTGAGTCCAGACTGGCCCAGGTCGTAGAGGCCACGGTATACAGAAACAAGGTAATGTAAAAGACTGAATATCGTTTTAGTGCGACCCTACTCGGCGACCCCTTCCCATATAAAATCGAAATTGTTGTTGTTGTTTCTGCATTAATGCTGACGTCACCCGGCGACCCTTTTCTACGATATTCGAAGCTGTCAGTCTCTTTTACATTACCTTGTTTCTGTATACCGTGGTAGAGGCCTTACTTCAGTCTGGCATCTCCAACCTGACGCTTAAAGGAGCTCCTCGAAAGGGTGTTCACCAGAGCCGAATCAGTAGGGCATACTGATCAGCGACCTTCCGTCTCTGCGTTCTTTGCAAGAAGCCCTGCCTTATGTGCGTTGCTTTACATCGAGGGTGGATGAACTTTTGACCAAACTACACCAATCTAGTTTCGATGTCATTGCCTCGAGGAAGATTGACTTGACCATTACAAAGGCCATGCGAATAGCATTCCGAGAAAATCAAAGATGGTGTACCACGAAGGGCCCTGTCAATCAACCCAAATAAGGTTGTCCTCGTCCTTTTTCCAAAAGTTACAAATTGGATTTAGGCCCTATTTGCACGGCAGTGGATGTGCCATGATCACCTCGATATAGGTTTGGGTATAGACTCTGAGTTTGTACTGAGTTCACTTTAAAACACCACCCTTTCAATCAATTCAAGTATAATTCAAGATTTTAATCAATTCAATTTAAGTCTTGATTCACTATAATTCAAGATTTTTAACATTTGTTAGGTTTAAGCCTTGGGTTTAATTCACTATATTAATTCTAAATATTAAACACTAGCAAAAACCCGCGTGCGTTGCAACGCCTTTCAATAAAAAAAGATTAGGTGTGCACAGCCCGCGGTTGGAGAAAGGTATAATGGAAAAAAGAACAAAATTGCAAAAACTGATTTTGGATACTTAAAAAAATTTAGCGTATATGTTACAATTTTTTTAAGATTCGATAATGAAAAATTGTGTTCTACGTGCACAACAGACACCTAGAGAAACATATTCAGAATCGTCCGCATAGATTTTGCTATGCCGGGGGATTAGACGCCCTGTGCAGAACTTCGCTCATGGCGCCCACCTCCGCTCCAAATTGCTTTTCCAAAATACCCATTCCGAGCGCGTTGTAAAGAAAAAGGCAATTCCCCATTTTGTGTTGGCCGCCATTTTGTGTTGCCACCATTTTGAATTTGGAATGACGCCACACAGATAATAGTATACCCATACCGAGTGGCTTGTAAAGAAAAAGGTAATTCGCTATTTTGTGTTGGCCGCCATTTTGTATCTAGAATGACGCCACACAGCTAATAGTATTCTATCATTTTTATACCCATGCCGGGGGTCGGGGAACACAATTGCAAAATTCGGCCGCCATCTTGATTTTTTTACAAAATAGTCCGATTGCATTGTCACGCGAACTATGTATATGTGCAAAATTTCAAGTTAATAGGTTATATTTTCTACTTTTTGTTCTATGTTGTCTTCCGCCATATTGTGTTGGCCGCCATTTTGAATTTGGAATAACGCCACACAGCTAATTGCATTCTATTTGTCATACCCTTTCATTTCATACCAATGTCGGGGACCGGGAAACACAATAGCAAAATTCATCTTGATTTTTTTTACAAAAATGTCATTGCATTGTCACGCAAACTATGCATATGGGCAAAAATTTGGGGTTGATCGGTTACATGAAAGTGGGTCAAACCCTAGTTTGCAAGAGCCGTAGAAGGTGAAAAATGGTGACGTATTAATTATTTAATTTAAAAAAAACTAATTAAAATTTCGAAAAGCGGAAACTTTTAGTCACCTGTTTGGGTATCCATGCATCTACAAAAAAAATCAGATTTCTATGTCTTCTATTTTGGCAGACACACCATCCATCACGCCATCACGGGTAGCCCACTCACAGCAGACGTTTTCTTGATTTTCTTTTCTCCCTTTTTCGTCATACAAACATACAAACGCACACGCTGTTAAAACACAGCAATGTGTCAGTTTTGACGCACGTTAAAAACTTCATCGTATAAACCTACAGCGGTTGGCACGCGCGTAACACAAAATAGAATTCTTGACAAGGCAGAGCAAAAAACGTGTCGTGTAAATCAGGTCACTGTCTCAGTACGACAGTGTTTAGGTAATTCAAGGCTCCGTACGCCGTTTAATTTGGACTTTTGGATTGATTCGGTGAAATCACTTTTTTGCCTCAGTGCGGCAGTTCTCTCAGGCTCAGTACGCCTTGAAAGATCAAAGTGATCTGAAATGATCGCTCAGCTGCTGTGATATTTATTTTGGGCTTCACAATGGAAATTGGTGGGGAGCTATTGTGAATGAAATTTTCTTGTAAATGTGTTGGCACGATCAGCGGTCTTGTTTTGACATTAGGTTGTTTCTTCGTGATGAAATATGTAAGAAGTTATTTATTATTTTAATGCATTTACATAATTTTATTTTATATATTTTAGAATGGCTCGGTAATTTATGTATTTTTGTATAGCTGGAGCGAGGGGGGAATTATTTAGTTGTGTCAGGTTTAATTTTTTGTTTTTTGGATTTTGATATATTTTTGGTGGTTTTTGATATTTTTCATTTTAGGTAAATCCTGAACAGTGGAAAATTCAGGCAGTCTAATATCTGGGAGTAATGCTAAATAAGAGACTGAACTGGAACACTTAACTGGACTATGCAATCGGTAAAGCCACTAGCGCTACATAGGCCTGTAAAATGCTTTTGGTTAAGACATGGGGTATTACACCAAAAATGATGTATACTGGTTCTACAACACGTTCGTTAATCTGCTATCACTTCTGCCGCTATAGTCTGGTGGTCCAACACCAAACATGTAATGGCGATCCTCAAGTCTAACAGACTGCAACGACTTGCTTGCCTCTCCATTACTAGCGCAATGCGGACCTGTCCCAAAGTAGCGATGGAGGTAATCATCCAATCTCTACAAGTGCCTTGAGATTTCATTGAACTACCACAATTTTTTTTATGTGGAATACTAGAGCTCAGGGAAAGCCCTTTGCACTGTCGACAATCTATTTTTTCGTATAGAGTTCAATGTCGAACAGCAAGCTCTAGTCGATAGATAGTGAAGGGGAAGAGAGAAGTAGGAAGGAACTGCCACAACCACTTAACGCCAACCATTTCTATCGCGACTCTGGCATCGGGGCAACGAGAAAGAACTCGCTGGAGTGTTATGCCTCCTGAAACGAGTTGAATCCCATCAAACAACCAATGACATGGGCTTGATGGAGCGGGGCAGTGCTAGCGGAAAGCTATGACATGAGGAATGTAAAGAGGGAAGAAGAAAGAAGGTGGGAAAGACAAAGGACCGTGCGGCTCTGCCGGGATTCGAACCCGGGACCTCTGGGGTGGTGGCCAGGCGCCTTACTCCCTAGACTACCGAGGTCCGCAATATAGTCAAATGACGTACAGATATCTTCAACGGTATCCCAAGCAGGCGTTTCAAAAGGAAATTCAGAGCAATTATTCTGGATCATTCCGAGTGAAAGAAACTCATTCTTCCTGCTGACAAAGAAACCTCTATTGGTTTACCGATGGGTTAAAGATGGAGCATGGTACAAGGGCATGCAGGACTCAACTCGCAGGTCTTCATTGCAATGGGTAGGCGGCAGTATATTTTCCAGATTGAAATACAAGGAGTAAACAAAAAGGACAAAAATTAACGATAAAGGGTACTACACAACATAAACAATTGAAATGATGATCGACTAACACCATCAGAGCGCACACAGAATAACTGAGTCAGCACAGAGTTCTGCCATGATTTATGAGTTGACCCAAAATTGGCAAGACCTGTGAATTTTTTCGGGCAGTCAAGCTGCCTTCAAGGATCTCTCAACGTGGAAGTTTTCCTCCAAAATTGTTGCAAGGTGTTTTGGCGGTATCACCTCCATAATCTTTATTTATTTATTTATTTATTTATTTATTAGGCCAAACAAGGCATACTTAAACTAACTCACATAGTTGTCCTTATCCATAATACATAAATATAACTTAGGCTATATTGTTAGTACCGGATGTGGATGTCAACAGGGATATCAGTTTTTTTTAAAGGACTGTTTCGTCAAGGATGGGGAAAAGCAGGAGCTGTGAGTATTGAAGATCACACAACATCTGTTAACAGGTTCGTTCTTAGCGTACTCGGTACGATGGGGATATTCCTTAATTAGTTTCACATGCCTCGTCTGTCGGGCATCGTCATTGACCTTAATTTTATCTGACAGGAATTGCACTTTGAGATTTGCCTTTAAAACATCGAAGGTAAGGCAAGAGATAAGCATTTTTCTCCTACATGACAGTGGTAAGAGAGCCAATGCTTTCAGCCTGTTTGTGTAGGGTGGTAGCCTATGATAATCGCGGGGGTCATGGAGATGTCGTAAAGCAAAGAGGAGAAATTGTTTTTGAACTGATTCAATCCTGTTACTACTTACTTGGAATATTGGATCCCAGATCGGGCAAGTGTATTCCAGGGATGGACGAACCAGCGAACAAAAAAGAGTTTTAGTGACCCATACATTGCCGAATTCTTTAGCCCTTCTCTTAATAAACCCTAATAGCTTGTTGGCTCTAGCAGTAATTTGATCATAATGCAAATTAAAGTTTAACTTGTTGTCAAGGACAACACCTAAATCCTTAATATGATCGACATGGCCTAAAACCTTGCCATTAAGATAGTAGTACTGCAGCTGTTTATTTCTTTTGCGTGAAAAGGTAATTGCATGGCATTTATTGATGTTGAGTTGTAGTTTATTCATGGCGCACCAGTCCTGCAATGCGTTTAGTTTCGACTGAAAGAAGGATACATCTGTTTGGGACCTTATGACACTGTAAATTTTTAAATCATCTGCATAAAAGAGGTGTGGAATATCCCTGTTTTTCGGATAAATCGGAGATAAATATGTTGAACAGGAGAGGGCCTAGATGACTGCCCTGGGGGACACCGGAAGTTACGTCGATTTCCTTTGATAAAAATCCTTGAAACCTAACCACTTGAATTCTTCCGTTAAGATATGATTTTATCCATTCAAGGGCAGGACCGGATATTCCAAATTTTAGAAGTTTTGTTATTAAAATATGGTGGTCAACACGATCAAAGGCCTTGCTAAAGTCAGTATAGACTGCGTCGATTTGATGACCGTTTTCCATCAAGCATAACAGTTCAGAGGTTAGTATCATAAGGTTGGAGGTGGTCGACCGCCCTTTTCTGAATCCGTGCTGTTCTTCGTTAAGAAGAGGGTCAATAAGGGGGGCTATCTTGTCGAAAACGAGTTTTTCGAATAGTTTTGGAATTGAAGACAAGATGGCAATGCCCCTGTAGTTGTCCACCAGGTGCTTGTCACACGATTTGTGGATCGGTGTAAGAAAGGATCCACATCGATGGAAATTTACCTAATGATAATGATTTATTAAATATTATTTGAAGGGGGAGTAATATTTGTTCCGAGCAGCATTTCAAGAAACTAGGGGGAAGATTGTCAGGACCATGACCCTTGTTGTCGTCAAGACTGTTTAGACCAATCATGATGTCGTGTGCCGTTAGAGAGATATTTTTTATAAGTGTTGTTTCTGTACCTGTTGTTGACATTTCTGTGCCTTTAAGGTCAGTGTTAACTGTACACGATTTTGGGCAAAAGACTTCGCTGAACCTATCAGCAAACATGTTAGAGATTTATTTATGGTACGAGGAGTGTGTGCTACCATTTGTCATTGATGACGGATAACCTGAGGTTTTTCGTTTAATGTTAACGAAGTCGAAGAATTTCTTAGGGTCTTTAATAATGTTTTCACCGACAGTGTTTACAAATGTGGTATAGGCCTCACGTGACCTAAGTGAGAATTCTGAAGCTAAGCCTAGCATGTTCAGATCTCAGTTGAGCATTTACATTAATATTTTGTTTTATCATATTGTACAATTTATTTCTATGGTTACGTAGAGATCTAGTATTTTTGTCTAGCCACGGTTCACATAATTTGTCCCTTTTTTTGATTTTAGGTACATGTTTATAGATTGTTTTAAAAATAATATTGTAGAAGCATGAGACTACTATATCTAAGTCATTACTTGATAGCCTATTCTTCCAGTCAACTAGGGATAGTTCAGAGCAAATACTAATAAAATCGGCATTTTTGAAGTCGTAAACCATAGAGTTATTGTAGGACGTACGGTGACTACTGATTGCACAATTGAGATCGACGACCCATGCTTAGTGGTGGATAGTATTATTGAATAGGTTCTCCTCATCAGAAGCAGGTAGGACGTTCACCTCTTCATATGAGTTGGTGAAAATTAAATCTAACCATTTCCCACTACTGTTTGGTTGCCCTATAACTTGCTGGAGGTCATTACTATAGAAATTATCGACCAGTTTAATGTCGATCGCATTTGTGATATTAATAGGAAGTAGGTTATTATGTTCCTCGTCGGGGATGAAGGATAAATGAGGGCGATTAAAGTCCCCAAGAACCAATATTCTGTTCTTTCCGTCGTTGTCACTGCATGTTTCAACAATTCCGTTGAATATGCTTAAAAAATCATCGTATTTGGATTCGTCGGAGTTGGGGGTATGTAGACTGTACCGATGAAAATATACTTTCTACCCGTTTTGATCCGTATGAATACGTGCTCGAAAAAGGGTGATCGATTGGTTGTGATTAATGAACTGTTAAAGAGTTTTTGACGGCTATAAGGACCCCCCCCCTCCTCTTGAGAGACCGGTGTAAACGTAATCTCTATCGCACCTATAAATTGACCAGGTGCTATCTAGGATTTCTTCATTCTGAAAAGTCTCGTTTAACCAAGTTTCTGTTACAACAATTATATTAAAGTGTAAGATCTGTAGGTAAACCTTCTTGTTGAATAGAGATGATAAGGCTAGTCCTGGTTTTACCATTTATACAGGTAGAATCCGGTTTATTGTGCACGTAGGCAAGGAAAAGCCTTACACTTTCGAAGACCCTTCTTTCTCTGAGTCGGGACAGTAAGTAGCGATTCCCGTCGAGTCCGCCGATATAATTGTATTTTTTACAACCGGAGGTTGCAGTGGATTTAAAAAGGGTGGATTAGTTCTGGGTGTTTCGCTGACGCCACTCTCTGAAGAGTCTGTTGATCGCTTGTTATTGACAATGGGCTGTGGTTGGTGCGCATTCGGCATTCTTGGATTGGGTCAGGAGACAGAATGTCTACTCTGCCATATTAAACAGTTTAACGTCTTTGCTGTGGTTTGTTATTTTGATTTTTTACTATAAACTTGAACCCTTAATAATCTACAAATTTAAAAGTCCTTCTTGTACTCAATTTGTGTATAAAATTTCTTAATTTTAACACTGTATAACCACAAAACCACAACTATTAAATAATAAATTTTCATATAATATAAAATCGTTCATAACTTTATACAAGATCCATCCATAAACGACGACTCAATATCACTTAAGTCCCAACTTTGACCTACAATGAAGGAAATCATACTCTCGGAACCCCATGCTACCCCCAATAAACGTAAACGTCTAAGAGTGTAATACCCAAAAACGTAATTTTCTTCTCATCCTGTCTGCCAAAACTTTACTCATCTCGGATATACCCAAAGAATGTGTTCCCAAAATCCTTCTCCAATCCTCATGCAAATAATGCAAATGACCCCTGGCAGTATGAATCTGACTCAATCTTAAGTCAAAACCTGGCCAGATTTACTATTGTTTCAACAAAAACACACACATACACTTACATATATAGGTATACACATGGCCCCAAAAAGTTGACTTTCAGGCATCCAGGGGCATATCCTTGAGGGCTGTTAACGTTAGTTGTATGGAAGTCGTACAACTACAAATTTCCAAATTAACTACAAAATGCGAGTTCTGGGGGTAGCCTAAGGACCAGATATAAATATATTTGTCGGGAGCAAGGGACACATAACAGTTAACGAATATAAATGGTGTGGTTCTGGACGTTGTTACGTACACAAACAGACCAGAACCTGCCAGCTTCTATCTCATTGCTCCTTTTGTAACGTAATTTCCTACCCAACTGCTCTATGGCCAGGAGACATATACCTACTATCTAGTATCTGCAGGCCCTTTCTATATATGGGGAATGGCGATGTGGCATAAGAAGACGGAAAAGCAGGACCAAAGTTTGGCAATCTAACAACTTAATTACCACAAAAAACACATGCTACATGCCCATCTGCCGAGAGAAAGAGAGTATGCACTCTAGACAAGACAACCAGCCTAATTCTGATCGAAAGAATTTTCCATACCCAAGCCATTTTCAAAACTTGAATGACCTACAACGGCTACAATTAGGGCTCGATATAAGCCCTTTTACAGCACCAATCCAGACGGGCATATATTTATTGCTAGCTCAAGGTTGGAAATTTTCCAAACAAGTATACTGGAAACGAATCAAATTTGATAATTGCTTTGCTTTGTTGCAAAAAGTGAGAGATTTTATGCAGTAAAAGCTTAATCTGCGTCTGGACCAACGTGCGCATGTCCACCTTTAAGGGGCTCCTGTTTTCGAGACAATTTAAGGACGAAAAACTCTCTTAAAATGGATTCTTCCCCTGCGTTACTGCAAGCTCATGCAATGGTCACATGCGTAGTCTAGTCGTTTTGTTTACAACATTTACAGAGCTTCCTAGTAACTGCAAATATAAACAACAGCACGTGCTCCTGTACAAAGTTTCTTACACCCGACCTTTACGTTAAGTGTCGAATTAAGTTAGTTAATCTGTTTGGCAGTTTTAAGTTATTAAAGTGTTTTATGAATATCGATTTTCATGTGATCAGAATCGATGGTACTAGGCCAAACTAATGAGCCTAGACCATACTAATATATTCAGGGAAATTTGGTACTGCAGGAGAAGGACAAGGGTTTAATTAGAGTATAGTGTTGGAATCAAGTTGTTACCATATTCAAGAGAGTTACTTAATTCAAATTAACAACCATTTCCTTACCCAAAAGCTCTTACAAAGATTCCACGTTAATAGGAGACCAAAGTACTTGGATTAGATCCTGACAGAGCCAGATCCTGACAGTGCCAGATTGTAACAGTCCTGACTGGCGCAGGTCGAGCTTCAAGACAAGATTAAAGGGAATTACTGATATATAGCATTTTCCCCTTGTCGCAATTCCTTTGATATTTGGAGATTGCCCGGAATGCATATTCTCGCTTTTGGGCAGTAGATTAATTACTTTCATATATACCAAAAGTATGGCACAATCTCAAAAGTGAACATGTACCCAGAAGTTTTTTTTATGTGGCAGTCCAAATCTCATGAATCACCCTTTGCATTACCAGTCTGTCATGCCGTTGGACATGGCATGGTGCAACGTCTAGTAGTAAGCTTAGTACGGGAATTGAATAGATTTTGGGGTTATGAAGGGTCAGAAGAGTGTTGCACGAGGTGGCAATAGTTCCTGCGTTTGAACTTTTGGATGTTGTAGAAGTATGGAAATGTTCACGTGATGATGCAATGACTAGTAGTAAGCTTAGGTGGAAGGATCGAAAAATTATAGGATAGATAAAGATAGTGCGTCTTGAGGATGCATTAGGAGAAGACACTGAACCTTTGCTTTTGAACTCTAGGATGTTGCACATAGTGCGCCATCTAGACCTTCGGTATTTCAACATTGAATAACTCTGAAATTTTTTAGCCTATTTCGACAAATGTACACGATTCTGAAACGTCATTCAGTGCGATTTTAGCTATGAGTCAATAAACACCAAAAGAACGCGCTGAAATTGTAACGCTTTACATTGACAACAATCGTTCAATTGTGAAAACTGTGCGTGCTTATCGTAAAAATATGGGAGAAATTCGACGTTTTCAGACAACTTCAACAACTTTTCCGGGTATAACGGCAACATCTCGCTCATTTGTCAAAATGGGCTTAAAAATGGCAGAGTTATACAATGTTGAAATACCGAAGGTCTATATCAGGGGAGGCCAACCCGCGGCCCTTCATAGGAAATTTTGTGGCCCGCGAGATTCAACACGATTCAACAAAATATTTTGTACTAGAAGGTTCCAATACACGAAAAAAAAATGTAGCTAACGCTCTTAACATTGGTATTGAAACAGTTCCAGAAAATCTGCAAATGGAGTTACTAATTGATTTACAGGGTTATAATGATTAAAAACCAGGCCTCAGATTTAAAAATTGGGGTTTATAAGAAATATGTTACAAAAGAAAAGTTTTGTAATTTGAGATGTCTGGCACAAAAAGTTGTGAGCGCTTTTCCCGAGTAAAAATAAGACTCGTCCGTTCTTAAGCTGGCTTCGCATGGTGCGCGATTTCGCGGATTATCTACCTCTGACCGCACCGCACAAGCTCGCACCGCACCTTTAAAGTTACCGACTCGCGGCGGTGGGAAGCCAGCTTTAGGCTGAAACAGCCACAGTACGCCTGAGTAAAAAGTCTACTTTTCCAAATGCAGCCCGATGCCAATAAAAGACGTACGGAATAGTCCTTTTCTAGACTAAAGGGAATAAAAATTGGAGCCGTAAGAAATTGTATAGGACGAAGAGAACGAGCGAGTGACCATAAAGTGTGCCATTAGCATACTCAATAGAACGGTTCTCGTTCCATTATGTAGGTCAAACAGCATTTGACGTGGTTAGTATTTAGTGGGGGGACCGCTTGGTAAAACGACACTCGCGTTTGAAATGGTCCATTATGAATAAATTCATATCTGCAACAGGGGCGGGCATACCTCTATAGCGGAAGCATTTTTAGATTTTCATGCCTGTTGCACGTTCCCCGTATGGCAGGTGTATTTGTTCGCTGTGCGTGCTTGGTGCTGTCACTTTTTTATTTGTTTAGAAGATTAATAAATTGTACAATAAAATTTTTTTTTACTTTTTTTATTGCATCATTTCCGCCTCCCATATAAAATGCTGGAACACTGCAAAAAATATGAAAAAATTGGCGGGCATGATATCTCGACTTTGGAGCAACTAAAAAAACAAAATTTTCACTGTAAATAAGACACTTGAAATTTGGGAATGACGAGTTGTTTCTTAAAAAATATTTTTTTTTGAGAAATGACCTATAGTTAAAGTTAAAGTCCGAAAAAATTCTACATTTTTCAGTCTAAAGAAAGATGTAAATTTTTTTTCAGCCATTTTATCAGCAAAATGGCTCGATGTTCCCTAAAAAATAGTTAGAAAGACACAAATAAAAAATATAGGGTAAATTCGGCGATTGTATTTTGAGTTATCACGCCCGCCAATTTCAAAAATCATGTTTCGAGTTAAATGAGTTTAAAGTTTCAAAATAAGTTTTTTCTTATATAAAACTTAAAAAGTTATAAAATTATCTTGTTAATATTTACTATAACTAATAAAAAGAAAAAGAATAAAAAAAAACATTCTTGAGGACTAAATGAAGACATTTATGAAAAAAAAAATTTTGGAAATTTTTTTTTCGAGACGGTACGAGAGGGCCTTAAGATGAATTGCGTTCTTATATTGTTCGGCTCAGGGCCGTAGCCAGCGGTAGGTCCCGCCCCCCCCCCCCAAACTCTGAGACACAATATTGTAAATTTTGAATTTTTAGAATTTTAAGAGCCGTATTTCACCGGGACACCATGGCGGCGCAACCAGCGTGGCGGCGCGGCCAGTAATATTCTGTGCACGCGTCTTTGCTGGTCGCGCCGCCAAATTGGTTTCGCAAGCTGTATACATTTTGTTGGTGGCGGCGACTGGTTGCGCCGCCATGGTGTCCCGGTGAAATACGGCTCTAAATGTCAAAGAGTTCAGAAAATTTTGGATTTCCTATTTCAAATTTCCTAATAGTAGAGGGAAATTAAACAAAAAAGTTATGATGTAGTTGGGAAGTTGGATTTTTTCTTTACATATGGTAAGATAAAGCGAAAAAAAAATTTCTGCAAAATCGGTCCTGTGCTGCACGAGAAAATTGCATAATGGTACTTTGGCCTTTGAAAACACTAAAAAAATTCAATTTTTCAAGTTTTTGCCTTTTTTTCATAGTTGGCAAAAAGGAAAAAATTGAAAATTGAAATTTTTTAGCGTTTTCAAAGGCCTAAAATGGTCATTTCAAATAAAGTAACGAAGTATTGTGTGCTCACAAGAAAGTACATAAAAAAACCTACAATTTAAAAAAAAATATTTTACCGTACAATGATTTGGCATAAAATGGTGGCAATTTTAAATTTTTTTTCGAAAACTGCCAATTTTTTCCGTAAAAAGCGAAATTTTTTTTTTTAAATTTCAACCACGTATTTATAGCATCAAAGTACATCTTTTCTCCAATTTTTATCAAAATCCGACCTTTTTCCCGTTATTTATTGCATTATATCACTATCATATGACAATTTCCCTCTATTATAAATTTGCATTTTCGAAATTTTCCCGTTTCCCTAATTTTTAAATTTTCCAATATGCTCACAACTCCAAATTCAAAATTTTCAAATTAGGAATTCCCGAAAATCTATACTTTTCACATTTTAATTTTAAGGTGAGTACTCTGCATTTTGTCTTTACTGACAGTCGGGTGTGAGGGGACGTAGGAGAGGAGGGTTTAGATGGTCGGTGGTTGAACGGTCAAAGGGGTGGCTGTTTGGAGTACCCGTTGGGTAGACTACAAGAATAAATTGTTTTACATTCAGAAATCTGTTATAACCCTCTAGCCCCGGGGTTATAGGGCCTTGTGCCCATTGAGAATTATCAACCTGCAAAATTTCAAGAAAATTAGCCCAAAGCCATTTTCCATAGGAAAAGTGCAGGGTGCTTTCTGGGAAATCTTGGATCATCTCAAAAACAGCGGTATGCTTACTTGCAGCAGTTCAGAAAAGCTAGTTCAGCGTCAGTCTCTTGGTTTGTGACAGACTTTTCAGTTTCACGCTTCCTTTGTCAGTTCGACTGCAAGAGAAATCATGTAATTTGGCATCAGCAGTAAAGCATGTTCACGAAATTGTGGATACGCTTCAAGAAGAACGTAAAAATGCATTCGGCGAAATTTTTACGGCAGCTGAAAAACTCACAAGACGCATTCGATATGGAACGCAAAGTTTCGAGACTCATGTTGAAGCAAACAGCTCGTTTTAATTGTCAAACAGACTCTGTTGAAGCGTATTTTCATTCTGCTATTTGGCATGATACGCTGATTCAGAATTTGTCAGTCAAATTTCTTAATGATATCCTTTCAAGCTTACAGACACTTCTCCCTGGATTTACCGCAAATGAAAAAGTAGATTACTTTGGATCATCTTGCTTCATACTTCAATGATCGAGTATCAGAATCCGCTGTAAGAGCTGAATATAAATAGTAGTAAGAAAAATTATCAGAACTCGAGAAAGCTGCCGAGGTTTTGGAAGTTTTGGATTTTTGTGACCCGAGCAGATTTCCAGCAATTAAATATCTTTTAACAGTTTTGACTACTCTTCAGGCCACAACGGCAAGTGTGGAGAGGAAATTTTGGACACTGAAAAGAATCAAAACTTACATACCAAACTCAACGGGTAATGAGAGACTCAGTGCACTCGCCGTACTGTCAATCCATGGGGACTTAGGTGTTGATTCGAATGAGGTTCTCGAGATTATGGCCGCACAGAAATATCGAAAATTGAAATTTTGAATTTTTACTCTGATCAACGTCATTTGATTGAAAATAAGCAAACTGTTTTTTTACTTTAATTAATTCTGCTTCAATAATAGAATTATCCATGTGCCCCCTCCCCCCCATTTCTAACTACGTCAAGGGCCCCTCCGGACCAAATTTCTGGCTACGGCCCTGGTTGGGCTATTAACTGTTAGGATTTATCTTCGTTATGCTGTGTGTCAACAGTAGAGATGTGCAAAATAGTTTATTAAAAGTATTTAAATACAAAATGCAAAATACGTATTTTCAAAATAGCTTTTTCAAATAAAATACCTTTTAACACCAGTATTTGTTCAAAGATTTCATTGTATCGGTTTACCCGCTAGTACGATTTGAATTTTTTTGGTAGAGTTTTGCATATCACCCTATGGTTTTGTAACCCTATAACCTATTTTCATGAATATACCCCTACCCTATCAGTGTATGCAGAGTTAAAATTGTAAAAGGGACGTTCCACCCTACCAACTTCCAGAATTATGAGTCGTCAAAGACAAAATTTTGGTTTTTTTTAACTAAAATTTTAAGTTCAACTACCTTTTTCTCAAAAAAATAAGTAGTTAACCTATACTTTTTTTTCAAAATTAGAAAGCTTGGAATATTTCCTATAAATAATGTCGGAACATTTTATATGCTACGGACTCGACTTTTGAAGTTATAAGCAATTTTGATGTTAAATTGGCTTTATTTGGTACTTTTCGACATAGGTAGGTATAACTACCGAAGAGCAGCATTTAGGATGGGTGCGTTCATAAATAAAGCAATTTCGAATTTAGGAATGAAAATATGAAATATGAATTAAAAAATTTAACAAAACCATTTTGCATTTTACAAATACTAAATATTTATATAAATATTTCAAATAAAATAGAAAATACATTTTGAAAAAAAGTATGTCAAATGCAAAATAAAAATAGGCATTTTGCATTTTGTATTTGCATTTCAAATATATGTATTTCAAATAAATCACATCTCTGGTCAACAGGAAGGACACACTATAGAATAACCGAGTCAGCACAGAGTTCTGCAATAATTTATGAATTGACCATCATGGGAGAATTTTCAGGTATATAATAAGTAAAAATAACGAAAATTAGGTTAAGAATGACAACTCTTGTAATAGTTATCATAACTAAACAGAACAATTCCACCATGGCCGAGCATCTTAACAAGCCGAAGTTTGACCATTCGAATCGTGATAGAATTTAATAATCATTACAAATCCTTTTAATAATAAGAGATTAAACTCAAAGGAAAATGCAAGAGTCTTTGAATTCAATAATTTAAACAAGTCTAAAAGAAAGAAGCTTTCCCTTAAATGCATCGTTGGGTTTAGCACCAGCAAACCCACATTTAGTTGAAGAAGGAAGATCATCACCGTCCGACCTCGGACACCTAGAGAAGACTACGTATACACTTTAGGAGGTCACTTCAGTCTAGAAATTTTGTAGTCTTCTGAAGCGTAACAGTCCACACCTAATGCAATTCAGTAAAATAACTACTTTTTTTAAGACGGCGGCGATAAAAAAAAACTTTATGTCGACTCAATTGTTGATCACAAGCCGCAATTCTAAAATTCTCTTCAGAATCTATTTTAATTACGAAAATTCCTTGTGCACTTAATCTATTAGGGATAAGTATTCACGGACTGACTGCATAATGCGCCAAGACTCCGCTAGCTTGGAAGCATGCAAAGTTGGTCCTTTACGGTTAAGGAAAATGGAGAAGGGTGCCCGGAAGGCACAAGGCAAAATCTACAACATTGTTGGTGAATCTTACCCCTTAACCACCAACCATTACTTACTACACAATACCACCGTCAGCGTCGTCACCCACTATCAACATAGCATTGGTTAGCTGCAGGGCGTACTTGATCTCGTCCTCGTCCTCGTGTTTTATCCATTGCGTTAACTTTTAATGCGGGCTCATTAATATTAATTTGTCGAGCGCGCCAAGTTTAAGTTGCTTAATTCCTTATTGCCCGTCCTTCAACTCCCTTTTATTAGTAATGGGTGAAACAGGAATGAAGAATTACTCGTCCCACTTCGGAACTCATCCAGATGTGATACTTATTTCTTCATACCTTTCTCTCGCGTTGTTTCTTTTTTTTTTGTTCTAAACTTTCTTGCTTAAAAGTTGGGGTTTTTTTCTTAAAATAAAGCAAAAATGAAGTAAAACAAAGAATTATAAAAATTGCGGTGTGCATAATCCAAGACTTCCAAGATTCCGAAACTCATTAAAGAAATTGACTGCATTTTCTAGTTTTAGCGAATTAAAAATTCACCCTTATAATGTCATCGATGGTGCTGTGGTGCTGTCTGAGGCCGGGGCCGGGGACATCTTTCTGCTGTAACAGCCTCGCCGTCTAGTGATGTAACTACAAGCATTTTCCGACGATCCGAACAAAACAAATCCTTCTATTTTCATCCCTTGTAAGGAAGCTATTTAAAAGCAATTTTCCTTTGTGTTGTGTTGCACGAATAACCTTTATTCCAAGAGTTTATCGTCGGGAAATGACTTTTGTACTCTTGACATAGAGCCACGACCGAACACCGGTGCTGCTATGTTGTTCTTCTCGTACATTTTTGCCCAGAGAGTACCACCGTATGCCTCAAGATTTATAGTTTTCCTAAATGGGTGCAATTTTAAAAGCTTTTAACATCACATATATATGCTATAGGCACAGGACGACTCTTCTATCCAAAATGTGTATATTCGTTCACATACACAGTCTTATATCGCGTTGCGGCAATTCTTTAGATTTTCACTTAAGTAAGAAAACTAAAAGAAAAACTATTTCATCGCGGGAAAAACTTTTTGTCACGTAAGGAAGCTTTTAGCAGCTTAAGGAAATATATGAACATATTTTTAAAGCATATGAAAAGAATCTGATTACTTCTTGGAATTATTGTTGATAACGTCCTTACTTGGTGCAATTTAATTTCAAAGTTTAACAAAGACAGGATTTTTCAATTAGTTTTATATTTAATTTTGTCATCAGCGATTTCTTTCAAAAATCCTTTAACTTAATAATAGTTGGTTGCTTGCAAAATTTTCTACATCTAAGAAGTTTTTAGTAAGGGAACTCTCACAGTGAAGCAACATATGTAAAAGGAATGATGATCAACTAACCTCACCAGAACGCACATGGATTAACCGAGTCAGCACAGAGTTCTGCAAGGATTTATGAATTGACCCAAAATTGACAAGACCTTTATTTTACTAGTCCGGGGAAAATAGCAAAAATCGGAAATGGCTGAAAATTGGTCCACAGCTTCCTTGTGACTTTTTAAGAAAACAATTTCGGAATCACAAAAAAACAAAATGGCCGCCGGAAATATAGCAGTTTTCCGGTGTTTTCCTTGTATCTCGGTTTCTATAGGTCGTACAACCCCGTGCAAAAGCCCTAAATGTTGACAATGAAATTCTCTACAACTTTAGCTCTTACAAAGATGTTGACCCGATTAACCCTTTCAAAGTTATTCAAGGTCAAAGTTGCCAAAAATCACTTTTTGGCGAAAACATCACTCAAAAACTGGTTTTTTCGAAAAAAAAATTTTGATCAGTCAATACGAAAGCCTTTTGTCATTTTTTCGAAAACTTAACCCTTTCGAAGTTATTCAAGGTCAAAGTTTCAAAAAATCAGTTTTTGGTCAAAAAATGACTCAGAACTGATTATTGAGAATTTTTTTTTGTTCTATTTATACAAAAGATTATTCTTCTTTAACGGCTCTACAACCGGGATCCGGTCCTGGACTCTCGCAACTGTTCTCTCCACCGGTCCCGATTCTGAGTGAGCCGATGTCATCCAGTTTGGCATCCCTATGCTATGAGCGTCCTGGTCTACGCCATCCTTCCAGCGGAGGTTGGGTCTCCCTCGCTGTCGCACCCCATAAGTCTTACCGCAGAGAACTTTCCGAGCAGGCTCATTTTCACTCATACGAGCTAGATGTCCAGCCCACCGGAGTCTACCGAGCTTTATTTTCTTCACAACATCTATGTCGCGATAGCGCTCGTAGATCTCGTCATTGTAGAGTCTCCGGAATCGTCCTTCCTCACATCATCATCATAAATAGCTCCACAGCCTGTTATTGGCCTTGGCTTCCTGCAACATCCTCCTCCAGAACTGTCTGTCCCTGGCTTGGGGTCTCCAATTTCTTATACCTAGGGTTCGTAGATCCTCCTCTACGCTATCTGTATATCTCTTTTTTGGACGTCCTGTGCCTCTGTGTCCGTCTGGTCTCTTGTTCATAATAATTTTTGTTATGCTGTCATCACTGCTACGTTCAACATGTCCTGCCCATCGAATTCTGCTAATTTTTATAGTTTTTATGATGTTCGGATCTTTATACAACTGATACAATTCGTGATTGTATCTTCTCCTCCAAACACCATTTTCATTTACTCCTCCATATATTGTGCGCAGGATTTTTCTTTCAAAGCACCCCAGGAGGTGTTCTTCATTACTTCTTAGTGTCCAGGTTTCGGATCCATACAGTAGTATTGGCCTTATAAGGGTTCTGTATAGTTTAACTTTAGTCCTCCTTGATATGTTCCTTGTTAAGAAGTGTTTACGTAGCCCAAAATAGCATCTATTTCCCAGCGCCAATCTCCTTATGACTTCTGCCGTCGTGTCGTTATCTTTTGAAATTAGCGTCCCTAAGTATATAAATTCTTTTACACTTTCGATGTTATATGTATCAATGGTCATATTCTGGCGATCATTCCGTCTTTTAGAGATGCACATATATTTCGTTTTCTCTTCATTAATTGCTAGTCCGAATTTCTTTGCTGCTCTTTCTAGCAATATGAAGGCTTCTTTCATTGCTATGCTGGATCTGGCTAGTATTACGATGTCGTCAGCGTATGCCAACAGTTGTACCGACTTGTTGAAAATACTGCCCGCGGTGTTAATTCCTGCGTCTCTTATCACTTTTTCCATAGCTACGTTAAATAGTAAGCACGACAGGGCATCTCCTTGTCTTAGTCCTACTGTGGCGTTGAATGGTTCTGACAGCTCTCCTTCAATTCTTATTCTGCATATAACCTCTTTCATTGTCATTTTGGTCAAATCTACGAGGTGTTTGGGAAATCTTAAATACTCCATAGCTTTATATAATTCTTCACGTTTTATTT
Source organism: Thereva nobilitata (assembly GCA_963855945.1). Lineage (NCBI taxonomy): Eukaryota > Metazoa > Arthropoda > Insecta > Diptera > Therevidae > Thereva > Thereva nobilitata. Next base: position 93,512,283 of record OY979698.1, on the reverse strand, counting down.
TATCATACGCGTTTCTGAAGTCTATGAATAGCGAATGTATGGTAATATTAAATTCATTTGCCTTTTCCAGGACCTGCCTAAGGGTGAAAATATGGTCTGTGGTGGATCTTCCTCACATACGGGGCCAACAATCCTCCGAAGTATTTTCCTCTCGAACACCGCCAAGAGGTTAGAGTGCTTTTTGCTAAGCACCCACGTTTCGGATGCATATGTGAGGACCGGCAAGACCATCGTCTTATATAGAAAAAGTTTAGACGTTATGGTTAGATGCTTGGATTTGAAGAGCCTTGACAGGCTATAGTAGGCCTTGTTGGCTTTTAGCAGTCGTGCGCGTATTTCAGGTTCCATGCTATTGTCGGCTGCTACTATTGACCCAAGGTAGGTAAATGATTTTACCACATCAAACCCGTGTTCCTCTACCTTGATTGTGGGACCGATGTTAGGTGTTCTTGCAGACGAGGCCACCATGTAATTTGTTTTGCTTTCGTTGATGTGCAGTCCCAGATTTCCTGCCGCGCGCTCAATCTGGATGAAAGCTTCTTGTACAGCTGTTGATGTTCTTCCAATGATGTCAATGTCGTCTGCGTAAGCCAGTAATTGGGTGGACTTGTGAAGGATTGTGCCCCTTGATGTCACGCCCGAATCTCGGATCACTTTCTCCAACGCCAGGTTGAAAAGGAGGCAGGCCAGACCGTCCCCTTGTCGGAGTCCATTATAGATGTTGATTGGTCTGGACAGTGTTCCGGATACCTTTACTTGGCCTGTCACATTGGTCATGGTCAACCTACATAGTCTTGTCAGCTTATTGGGAATGCCGAATTCTCTCATGGCTTTGTAGAGTTCTACTCTGGCTATGCTATCATAGGCGGCTTTAAAGTCTATGAAGAGGTGTTGGATTGAGTTTTGAAACTCTAGACATTTTTCCATAGCCTGCCTCAAAGTGAAAATCTGATCGGTTGTTGATTTGCCTGGGCTGAAGCCACACTGGTATTGGCCTACGATGTTTCTAGCGTATGGGGCCATCCTGTTTTGTAGGATGGCGGAGAATATCTTATACGTGGTACTCAACAACGTTATACCACGATAATTGCTGCACGTTGTGATATCTCCTACTACCCTAATAACACCCTTGCCATTTTTTCGAAAATTTTTCGAAAAATTTTGCAAAAATCAATAGTTAGTGATTTTTTGGCCGAAAAGTGATTTTTGAAAAATTTGACCTTGAACAACTTCGAAAGGGGTAAGTTTTCGAAAAAATGACAAGAGGGTTTTTTGTAGGCAATAACGTTTCGTATTGACTGATCAAAAATTTTTTCGAAAAAACCAGTTTTTGAGTGATATTTTCGCCAAAAAGTGATTTTTGGCAACTTTGACCTTGAATAACTTTGAAAGGGTTAATCGGGTCAACATCTTGTAAGAACTAAAGTTGTAGAGAATTTCATTGTCAATATTTAGGGCCTTTGTACGGGGTTGTACGACTTATAGAAACCGAGATACAAGGAAAACACCGAAAAACCGCTATATTTCCGGCGGCCATTTTGTTTTTTTTGTGATTTCGAAATTGTTTACTTAAAAAGTCACAAGGAAGCTGTGGACCAATTTTCAGCCATTTCCGAATTTTGTCTCCTTTAAATGCTAATTTCCTCGGACTATTAGACTTTTTTTGACTTCAGCTTGCTATCAGACATTGCACTATTCGGCATGATCAAAAAGTGACAGACAACCTAAAAGCGGCCTCCACTTAGTGAAAAATACTACGGAGTTATCCGAATCTGCTTCTACTAAATCTTAAAAACCACATCTGCATCATGTTTTTTATTCTAAATATTTCCACATTTTTTTTTACATTATTTCAACATCAACAAAATTTCCATAAAAAACTCACTCATTTACTTTATCCCTTTTTAACGTTATCCTTAAATTCACCAGCAGTACCCATACAAAACACCACCTCTGAGCAAAGCACAATCTTAAAGAAACCACACTTTGAAATAAAGACAGGTTTAATTCTAGTCGAGAGAGAGAAATGTGAAAACAAATTACACATGGTGTGGTAGAAGAAGTGATGGTGAATGGTATAATAAAGTTAAATATCCTTGGCTAGGAGTGAATGATGCTGTTGCAACAAAATATCCGCAAAATCACTAACTTTCATGGTGACAAAGAATTGGTGTGTTGCGTCATTGTAATCCTTTCTGGTATGGGATACTTTTGGTGCTTTATGGTCTAGAAATGTGACACGAAAGTGGTATGTCTGTCTCTGGTCTCGTATTGTAATCTGAAAACTTGGAAACAATTTTGCAATCCAGCATAAATGATGGTGAAGTTTTCGTTTAAATTCCTTTCAAAACAAATGATTTTATGCTAAAACGATTCTTTTTTTGGTAGATTGATGGTGTCTAGAGCGAAATGGATTAAATATAGACTTTAATAAACCAACGAATAGACAGGAAGAATTGAGTAAAAATTTTTGATAAATATTACGCCTAAAGTTAAATTACCTAGATACTGAAGTTGATGAGTTAAGGTAGACTAAACCCAAATAGACTTAACCCTGTAGGATTGAATGTAAGTAATAAAATAACAAAAAACTCGTTGCCATTAAAAAAAACTAAAAAATCTCTTCGTTAAAACCAAAATAACGGGCATTCAGTGTGGAAGTAATTACTTAAATCAAACAAAAAACTCATACATTTCTGCCAGGTTAAAAAATTCACACCTGAGTGCTTTTGTTTTCAGCTGTGGATTGGTGGAGAGAATGCGCCTCAAATAGGAGGAGGACATGCTTCACGAGAGCGAACTAATATCTTAATGCAAAAGCCGTAAAATATTTCATATCTGTCGCGTATCCTTATGCCTTCATTTTATTCGCAACACTTATGATGTACTATATATGAATATCTAGAAAATGCTTCTCATCACAACTTATATGGGAATTAAGCCGGAATTACACTTTTGTGTTGTGGTGTGTCGTGGCGCTCTGTGCCCAATCATAAACGCCAAATCGGGACGCGCCACACCACAACACACCATAATATAATGTAATCAGCCCCATATAAAATATATGAATTAAATCCACGACAAAGAGCGCCACGATACATCACAACACAAAAGTGTAATTCCGGCTTTAGCCGATTTTATTTTTATTTAAATGAGGTAAAAACAACCAGAATTTTTTTTGGAGAAGTAAGTGCCCTTGCTTCCCAACATAAATCAAGCTCGATCCCGCAGGCTGCAACGCCAATATCAGTCTGTCGATGAGATTTGCCGTATCTTAAGATGCATACCACTCTAACGAGGACATATTTGACCGATTATGATGGTTGCGGCGACTTTGTTATCGATAAAACGCGCAACTCCCATTACAAAATTTTTTGTTTGGATTTTTGGAATATTCCGGGGTTAATGCGAATTTTTCTTCTGTAGTGTTGCGGAATGAGACAACCGACAGTGCCACTTATCGAATTTTAAACCATCCATTTTCGCACTAAACTAACTAAGCGGCTGAGCTCAGCGTTGCGCGCAGATCCAAATATGGAAAAATAAAATTGATCTATGGGCGCCACGTAGTTTTAAGGACTACGATCCTATAATCTGAGGTGCAAACGTGGGGCTTGAAAACACATAAAATAATAAAATAAATAAAAATATAATAAAACAACTCAATTAATAAAATAAAAATTCTTAAAATTCCGTTCTCTTTATTATAAAAATCCAAGAGTCAAGAAGAAAGAAAAAAGATCCAATAAAATATTAATAACGCGGTTCCGTAAAAACAAATAATAAATTAAATAATATAATAGTATAATTCCAATAAAATAATAAAAATAATAATATAATTTCAATAAAATAATAAAAATAATATGATTTTCATAAAATAATAATCCAATTCAAATAAAAATTCATAAAAGAAGGGTAATAATAAAAAAACAACAAGCTAATTAAATAAGAAAAAAAAACAGGACTTAACTTATGTTCCACGCAATCCGATCCGCATTCCTGGCCTCCTCAAAAGGTCACCTCCTTGAAAAAAATTTCCCGCGCTTAAACTGACTTCACTCACTTTAAAATCACCACGGCACGAGAGCATCCATCAAAGGCCCAACTTTTTATAAGGAAAAGCCCACTATTCCTCAAGTTCCCATTATTTCGGACCATTGTCCCACCCCACCGGATGGACTCGGTTGGACGGGTTGAGATCGGGCTAACTATTATTAATAAAAAAAATATTTGGGAATTAATCCCTATTTTCTGGGCAACATAATGCTACACCTTGAGAAATTCAGTGACCACGCATATTCTAGCAATCGGCTAAAGGACTTAAGCATGACAGCTCAAGATATGCTGGCGCATTTCCCGGGAAGCTGGAGTTTTTCCTTTCCCTCCCAATCTAGAGCACTCCCTGATGACCACTCTTCTTCGCGATCAGAGTGCTGAGCCTCAGAACTTGGAGTCTTTGTAGAACTTGGAGCTTTTTTACATTTCGAAAGGTAGGTTGTTTCCATATACTGGCTGAAGCAATTAAACTTTACATTCAAAATTATTTTTTCCTTTTTAGTTCATTTTAAAATAAAACCGTATTTTTTAGTTTTTTTAAACTATATTTTTTATTTTCTATTTTTTGGTCTATTATATGTATGTGTTCCGACATTTTGTAGTGACCGCCATATTAGATTTAAAATGACGTCAAAAAACATACTATACTATACTCGTCATACACTTTCATTTGATACCTATACCGAGGAAGAAGAAAAAGGTAAACCGCTATTTTGTGTTGGCCGCCATTTTAAATTTCGAATGACGCGAGAAAGCTAATTGTATTCTAATTGTCACACCCTTTCATTTGATACCCATACCGAGTGGGTTGTAAAGAAAAAGGTAAACCGCCACTTTGTGGTGGCCGCCATTTTGAATTTGGAAAGACGCCACATAGCTAATAGTATTCTATTATCATATCCTTTCATTTGATACTCATAGCGAGTGGATTGTAAAGAAAAAGATAATCCTCCATTTTGTGTTTGCCGCCATTTTGATTTTTGAATGACGCCACACAGCTAATTGTATTCTACCTGTCATGCTCTTTCATTTGATACCCATGTCGGGGGGGGGGTCGGGGAACACAATAGCAAAAATCGACCGCCATCTTGGAACCGCCATTTTGATTTCCTTACAAAAGGTCAGATTTCATTGTCACGCGAACTATGCATATGTGCAAAATATGAAGTTGATCGGTTATATGGAAGTGGGTCAAAATCAAGTTGCAAGATTTGTTTACATAGAACATACATACACACATACATACACACATACAGGTAAAGCTAATATAAAGCGTATATAATATAATATATTCTACTCGTCATACTCTTTCATTTGATACCCATATCGAGGGTGTGTAAAGAAAAAGGTAGTCCGCCATTTTGTGTTGGCCGCCATTTTGAATTTGGAATGATGCCATAAGGCTAATTGTATTCTATTTGTCATACCCTTTCATTTGATACCTATGTCGGGGGTCGGGGAGCACAATAGCAAAATTCGGCCGCCATCTTAGAACCGCCATCTTGACTATTTCACAAAATGGTCAGATTGCATTGTCACGCGAACTATACATATGTGCAAAATTTAAAGTTGATCGGGTATATGCAAGTGGTTGAAAATCAAGTTGCAAGATTTGTCTACATACATATATAGATACATATATACATACATACAGGTGAAGCTAATAAAAAGCGTATAAAAATGAAACAAATTTTTTGTAGTTGGAAAAAGCAATGCCAAAAAACCAACTTTTATTATCTCTTAATGTCACATATTGCAAAATTGCGTTCATATATTCGAATTAAATGTAACAGATGCCATAGGGGAATTAATTGTACAATTATTTTCTAATGTTTAGCGTTCTTTTGTGCCGTGTATAAATAAAATTGCGATTCTGCACTTCTTTGAGCTCAGGGCTACACGGTGAAACAGTTTTCAATATTGGTGCAGAGTTTAAACTCTGTAAAATGGTGCCACAAAATAAGTGCTTGCCATTTAATTATGATTTTCAAAATTAAATTCTTCATAACCAATAACGAAAAACCAAGTATTCCTATAAACGTTCGAGACATTAGATTCAAAATGCATTTATTTGCAGTGTGACCAAAATTACCTATATGTGTTTTGTTAAAACCATGAACGTTAAAACATTTAAAATAAATCTGCAATTGCTTGGCCACTGGGTTCTCATCTGCAATGTCACTGACTCAGGTTTTATTTGTTTACCCAGATGCCAGCCTCTTCCCGTATTGCAGAATCCTAGACTTATACCTAAAAATTCAGATGTGATGGGTTTCTTTCCTTCTTATCCATTATATATAAATCATCCCACATTTCCGTTTCGCCTTACCATCTTTCCAGAAAAAAAACCTTGTTGATCAATTATAAACCGATTGCTTAGAGGGCTTCAGGATACACTATATTCAATGTTTCTCCATTTGTAGCTAGAATGTAAAGATTTTCCGATTTTCGAACTCTTGAACACCCTACATCCAGCTAACCGGGAAATGACACTTATTTGGCAAAATTCTTCCGCCATATTGGCCCTACAATTTTGAATAAGTTTTGATCATAAATTCGTTATTTACTACCTTAAAAACTCCAATATACCGATTTTAATTGGAATCGGAATACAATTCGCAAACTCGTCGGCCATATTGGTGCGGCCATTTTGAATTTAAATTTTGATCATAAAGTCGTTATTTGCTACCTTAAAAAATCTCAGATACAGATTTTCATTGGAATTGGAACACAATTTGCAAATTCGTCGGGCATTTTGAATTTATAAGTTTTGACCACAAATTCGTTATTTGCGACCTTCAAAACCCCTACATACCTACTTTCATTGGAATCGGAATAAAATTGGCAAATTCAACCATATTTCTGCGGCAATTTTGAATTTCGGTCATATTTCGGCGGCCATTTTGAATTTCGAAAATCGGGCTTCGAGGTGCATCATAGGAGACCTCCACGGACATTCATGCAAAAATTCAAAGCTCTGCGATGATTTTCAACGAAGCTCTCCATGACAGCGCCATCTAGGAGTGGCTTAAGAAAGTAATAAAATAGCCTACTATGTTCTAAGTTTTAATGTAAATAGCACATGGTTAAAATTTCATTAAGATCGGTTGCACGGGGTAGGAACCTCTTGCGTACAGACAGACAGACAGACAAACCTTGAGTTTTATACCTATATATAGATAATGGACGAGAAATTAATAGAATGCGTTTCACGTTTTTGTATAATAAAAAGTTCAAAATGTGCAAAATTTTATGAAATGTCAAATTCTGTCGTGATGATTTCATTGAGCGAGCAAATCGTCAGGACGTTATTGGAAAATTTTGATGGTGCCGTGGACGCTATCATTGGGCGCGAAGCTTAAGCTTACTACACAAAACGTAGCACTGTGTCGTGCGTGTCCAACGACATGACGGACTTGTAGCACAAAGGGTTAATCCTAAACTTACAGCTGCCACAAAAAAAATATATTTCACATTTTCTTACAAAGTTTTTTTCATTGTTGAAGGAAAACAGCATCCTTACAGCGCAACCGGTTAACTGCCATCGCGTCAGAGTGAATATGTTGCAAGTAAGCAAATCGAAATATCTTTTTCATAGAAACCAAGCATTCATTCTAAATCATGTTTTCATTCAATTTGCATAACTTAATCATATGATCTCGAATTGCTCGTTAATGTAAACAGGTCGCACAGCCTTTTCATGCCGGGGGGACATATTCTCTGGAACAGTGTTCTGTTACTGGCCTGGATGGTACTGCATAGATTCCACAGGGATCAAGTTTAGAACCGTTGGTGGATCATTAATTTGGCGCTTCTGACTTGTATTTCATATCTGAACCACGCACAACATTTCATCTCTCGGTCGTGAAAATATCAGTGAATCCTTGTATCCCTGTATCCTTGTATCCATATCCTCCCCCTCCCCCGCGCCATCATATAAGTTGGAATATACGTGAATGTATGTTGGCAACTGAAAGAGCTCTATCTACCTGACAGATTTACCTTTTTGATAAATTGCCGCAAGCTGTGATATCATCATATTCCGTCTCCCAGTGGTCCTTTTTTTTCTGGAATTTTCATAAAGTGAACTGAGAAATTGAAAGGATAATAGGACCAAGGTGGATAAAAAATAAGATGAAATATTCGAAACGTTTCGGAGCACACACAGAAAGAAGTAATACGCATTTTCCAAAGAAAAAAAAAGGATCTCTCTCTGGTACTCTACTCCTGTTTTTCAGGTTCAGTCCTCAGTATGCTTATTCTTATTCACTTGAAATTTATGTGAGCATCCCTTAGCCAATATTTGGTAAGGATACTCTCTCTATGTTTAGTAGGCAGGAGGGGAGAAGGCGGCGTACATACATTTCACCATCACACTACTACCACAAGCAACAGCGGCAGTCATGGGAAATATATTTTTTTGTTTACTTTAAAACATTTTATTTCTTTCTATTCTTTATACTGATGGTAATCAGTTATTTTTGCTTAGGTAACGATATATTCCAGAGATGGCGCGGCAACAGTGGGATGCGATAACCTTATATATGTACAAGTAATGCTCTACGTATACACTCTCTGCACGTTTGCCCTGGAGATGTTTTTGTTTTTTCATGTTTATCAAACAAAAAAGTTCCGTGGCCTCTCTCTGCTGTATATATCATCCTCACAACAGGATTGCTGTTTGCATAAGGTATCATTTCGAGTGTATGAACATCTCTCAAAATCGAGTTGTTTACCAATATGTACAATATCTTCTTCGTTTCGTTCTTTTTTTTCTTGCTAACGGCTTTAAATGTAGTTCATTTGTTTTCGTTTCAGGTAAAGAATAAGAAAATAAATTAATTTTAAAGAATTCCGTTTTATCATGGAATTTAGCAAGTGGATTTCGGGGACTAGAGACAAGAGCTAAGTATGGGGAAAGATTTACATATTTCAAAATTTCAATTGGAGTCTTATTCCAGAATAAGCTAAGCCCCGACTTTGGGGAAATTTCTTCCGTTTGGTGTGAATTTCTCCAACATCCAGGAGTTCAAATGCAAAGCCATCGCCTCCTCATTTTGCACCCTTCAGACTATTATTAATCTAACCTCTGCACTATTCCCTACCAAGCTTACTACTGAACGTTGCACAATACGAGTACGACATGATAGACTGGTAGTAAAAAGGATGACTAATAACTGCATAATCACAATTGGGGCGAAAACTACGGCGACGACGGGGTTCTCACGGCGAAAGTAGTCGCTAGCTACAATCACTAAATTTTTCCATCATTTTTTACATTTATCGGGTTAAAGAAGCAATAACAATGATTTCATTTCGGCATACAGTACACATGAATTTATAAGCCGCTATATAAACTGCTCATAATAACTCAGTAGGAAAGTGAACTAGGTCTATGACTAGTAGAATTACTTTCTAAGGAGGGAATAGTAGTTCTCAGTTGGATATCTTTTATATGAAAACAACCCACTACTTTTGTACAGCGTTGTCCTACGATGGAGTCAATTGCCCCCCTCTGCATTACTTCGAAATACTTCGAGAACTAGTTCATTTTGAAGTACTCCGAGAACTAATTTATTTTGAGCTAACTGGAGAACTAATTCATTTTTAACTAACTGGAGAAACCAATTCATTTTGAATTTCTTGGAGAACTAATTCATTTTGAAGTACTTGGAGAACTAATTCATTTTGAATTTCTTGGAGAACTAATTCATTTTTAAGTACTTGGAGAACTAATTCATTTTGAATTTCTTGGAGAACTAATTCATTTTGAACTGCTTGCAGAACTAATTCATTTTGAAGTACTTCGAGAACTAATTTATTTTGAACTAACTGGAAAACTAACTCATTTTTAACTAACTGGAGAACTAATTCATTTTGAACTACTTGGAGAACTAATTCATTTTGAAGTACTTCGAAAATTAATTCATTTTAAACTAACAAAACTACTAACTAAAAAAACAAATTCTTTAGACAAATCTTGTGGGCTTACCACTGATATTGTGATTTGAACTAGGTCCTCTCAGGATTACTTTGGCACCAGTACTGGAGCTAGTCAGTCTCCCACTAGTGCTAAAATTATTTCTATTTTCTAAGTAGTCTGTTTATTCCGACTTCCATGCCGAGAGACAAAAATCACAAAACAACTTTTGACAGATGACAGCTACGAATTAGAAATTTTTCTGACTTTAATAGAGTGGTCGTGCTCGTCGCCGTGGCCGTGGTGCAATTTTGGGCAACTTCATAAGAAAATCGTGTGTATTATAAATGTGTTTGACAGTATCCGCGACCCAGTTGGGAAAAGAAAAACCCATTCCAGAAGAATTGATTCAGAATGCATTCGGAAGGAACCCATTGATTCCTTTTCTGATTCTGGGGAATGCAGAAGGGGATCGAATGTATTCTCAGTTCGTTGTTAAGCGTAAAAAAATTTCTAATCAATTCTAAGGAATCAATTCCGAACCGATTCTAGGGAATGCAGAGAGGAATGAATTGGTTCCGTTCTATGACATCCCAACGCAAAAAGAATCGGTTCTCTACATGGCTTTGAATCTAAAGTGGAATCACTTTCAATGTACTGGAAACAATTCTGAATCCATTCTGAATGCATTCTGTTCCCAACTGGGAACGATAGTTTCGCCCGTTGCCCCAACTGTGGTTATACCATATAGCTTGGACTTCCACATAAAAAGACTGTGATTTTAAAAACAGAAACCGCACAACATGACCTCTGCAATTATGTTACACTAAAGGGATACAAGTTTCACTGCACAGGAAAAGCCCAATTAACAACTAAAGAAAAGCGGAAGACTAATCCAAGAGCTATTTTAATACTGATAAGTAGCCAGAGTCCAATTCTTAAATAAACAATACTGAGCGGGATACACAAGAATTCTATTACAGTACGTTGAAGTAGGGCGCCACATGAGTAGAATCGTACTAGAATGAGTACTTTTTACTCGTTCAAAATCGATGAGTAATTCTTTTGACATATATCTACTTCTACTCTCCCACGAGAAAATGTGGAACAAAAATTTGGGAAAAATTTACCAATCCTTGCTTTGGCATTACTGATAACTTTCAACGAAGGGTTATCCTATTCCTGCGACGTGCTTTAGCGTATGCATTTTACGATTTCCGCCCGGCAACTACTTATGTAGCTTACATGGGATATAAATTCAAATCTATAAAGGCCCGTTTACATCCGAAACGCAAAGTGGAAACCCAAACTGAAGAGATTTTATCAAAATCGGGTTAGTTACACCATTTATAACTCAAGAACGGCTGGACCAATTTTTATGATTTTTGATTTGTTGGATTTGTCTCCCCCCCCCCCCAATAGCAGAATTACTATTAAAACATCGGAAAAATTCACGAAAAAAAAATTTATGAAGAAAATTCATTTTCTCATATATTTTGTATGGAGCTGCTTTTTTGATGATATCTCGAGAATGGATAGACTAATTTCGATGAATTTTATTTTTTTTTGTTCGAGAAGTTTCCTCGCGCATTGGAAAAGTAAGAAATGATGTTCGTACAGGCTAATCTCCGAAACCCTCTAACCGATTTCAATGAAATTTTGTGAATGTGTATGGTTGGTTCCAGATTCAAAGATAGGACATTTTTGGACCCGAAAAGTGGCGCTGTTGTCGATGGTGTTCCTTTGTAATCGCATTACTTGAGAACGGCTGGGCAGATTTGGCTAATTTTTTTTAAACGGTTCATAATGGTAAAAATAAGGTTTTTAGGGAAAGAAAAAGTGGAAAATTTGAGAATTGAGCACAAATCGAACGTGCCTTTTATATGGGATTTTTGTATTTTTTTCATTGGCCATTCATGAAAGACATGCCACTGCTGTTCACTTGGCCGTATATTTGGAAATTGTAAAAGAGTAAACTTCGCGATCTACACAACCGCGATCTACAAAATTCACATATGGTTTTAAATGTACCAGAATAATGACATCGCTCGAACGCTGCTATAGTCCGAAATGCCAAGATATTATACTTGGAATCAATCAATCGTCAAAGAAATTTACGTTCCATCTAAGATGATGCCTACTATTCTCGGCAGGTGAGATTCTATAACGCATGTATGGTAGGACTACATTCAAGACAACCAACATTTTATACATGGCTTGTATTTTCTTACTAACTTTTTGACATTAAAGGGTTAGAAGAACATTATAAAAAACTACCAGCAATTCAGACTTTCAATTTCAAGAGAATTGCAATAAAAAAGAATCGCGGAACGCGTTGCAGTGCCCAAGCTTTGGAAACCTTCAGACTTGAGTCAGGAAATGTATCGGTCCAAACTCAAAAAAGGTAAAATACACAATAAAGAACGAAGGTATTTACCTCAAAAAGGTTTCCCTGCTGCCAAAAAAAAGATGTTATCAACTTCTATATTAATAAAAGAAAGTGTCTGTGTATCTGTCAGTCTGTGTGTCTGTCTAGAAGAAAAAATCTGATTTTTTTTGTAGGCGCATGGATACCAAAACAGGTGACTAAAAGTTTCCGTTTTTCGAAATTTTAATTAGTTTACTTTTAATTAATTAATTAGTATGTCACCATTTTTCTACGCCTCTTGCAAACTGGTTTTACGGGTATTACAAGTAGAATACAGTTAGCTGTGTGGCGTCATTCCAAATTCAAAATGGCGGAAGACATATAATAGACTAAAAAGTAGAAAATAAAACCAATTAACTTGAAATTTTTCACCTATGCATAGCTCGCGTGACAATGCATTCGGACCATTTTTTAAAAAAATCAAGATGGCGGTTCCGAATTTTGCAATTGTGTTCCCGACCCCCGGCATGGGTATCAAATGAAAGGATATGCCAAATAGAATAAAATTACCTGTGATTCCAAATTATAAATGGCGGTCAACACAAAATGGCGGTTTACCTTTTTCTTTACGGCCCGGTCTCACCGACCTAGATAATAAATGTCGTGGATATTTCGTATTTTATTTTTTGAATTTATGAATGAAAATTTTGTCCAATTTGGAAAATTCGAAACTACAGAGGTTAGAAATCAGCGGATTAACTTATTACCAGGTCGGAACTGGTATTAACTTTATCCGTGTACCGAAAATCGCCATCGGTGAATACGAAATATCCACGATATTTATTATCCAGGTCCGTGAAACCGGGTCTACAAGCCACTCGGTATGGGTAGCAAATGAAAGGGTATGACAAGTTGACTACTATTACCTGTGTGGCGTCATACAAAATTCAAAATGGCGGTAAACACAAAATGGCGGCCAACAGAAAACGGGGATTACCTACATACCTTTTTCTTTACAACGCGCTCGGTATGAGTATCAAATGAAAGGGTATGACAAGTAGAATACTATTATCTGTGTAGCGTCATTCCAAATTCAAAATGGCGGCCAACACAAAATGGCGGTTTACCTTTTTATTTATAACGCCCTCGGTATGAGTATCAAATGAAAGTGTATGACGAGTATAGTACAGTAGGCTATATAGCGTCTTTTTAAATTTAATATGACGGTCACCACAAACGAAGGAAGACATATAATACACTAAAAAGTAGAAAATAAAATGTATAGTTTAAAAAACTAAAAAAGTACGCTTTTATTTTAAAAAGAACTAAAAAGTAAAATATAATTTTGAACGTAAAGTTTTTATTTCTCCAGCCAGTATATGGGAACAACGAACCTTTCGAAATGTAAAAAAGCGTGGAGCGCTAGCGAAAAGTTTCGTTGTTAATAAAATAAGAATATAGGTACAGAGTCCCACTTTTTACATTTCGAAAGCTAGATTGTTCCCATATACTGACTGGCTTTAGAAATAAAAACTTTACGTTCAAAATTATTTTTTAAGGTCATTTAAAAATAAAAGCGTTTTTTTTAGTTTTTTTAAACTATATATTTTATTTTCTACTGCAGTCACAAGGACAATCACTGAAAGTTGTTGGACTCGATCTGATAAATCCATGTTTCTCTCACGGACAGCTGTATGTGGGTTGTTGAAGAGTTGGTAAAGCCGAAAATCTTCACATTTTAGGTTCAAATGCCAGAACATTAAATATAGTTTATCCTGCAATTTGCAAAATGTATTACTTATTTTGACGCTTTTTTGGGCTCAAGCGAAATTAAAACTCGATTTGCGGGACACAGGGGGTTGTGGAATCGCCGCCATCTTGAAAAGAAGGGTGAAAGTGTTTTTCACGATTTACGTCTGTCTAAGCTGTGTCTCATTCTTGAATAAGGTAGCACTGCACGCAGAATACTCCCACCTATCTAGAACTGTAAAAGTCAAGGTTGTACCATATCAACTACCAGAGCAATGAGTCATCAAAGTTAAAATTTTGTTTTTTTTAACTAAAATTTCAACTAAAACCACCTTTTTCTCCATAAAATACTTAGTTAACTAATTTTTTTTGTTGCTAAATTGGAAAGCTTGGACAATTTCCTATGAATAATGTTCAGACAATTTTTGTGTTTTGTTTTTCGAGAAAAACACTTTCGCCCTTCTTTTCAAGATGGCGGCGATTCCATAACCAACTGTGTCCCGCAAATCTTGAACCTCCTTAACAATGAGTAAAACGAATGAAGTACCTTACCAAAAATCGTCAGATGGACATTTTTTTTGTCGATTTTGCCTGGACTAAAAAGACAGACAGAACTATATGTTTTTTACTGTTTTCCCAAAATTTGCTTAAGATGACTTTAGTCTCTTTTCAACAGACACTCCTCATATAATGATCACTCAGAAATACGTCCTTTTCTCATTTTTGCTTTCTTTACACATTTCCAATAGCTTTTCACAAATTCACAAAACGATTACAACAAAATTGAAATTTGGACAGGACAAGGTCTATGAGGTCAGCTAGTAGGAACTCATATAAGAAAAGATTCGAGTACCGATTACGTATCCCTATTGTACGCCTCAAAACAAACAAATAAACAATCAAACAAATTTTTTAGACTTAAACATAACAATATTGAAAAATCCCTTCCAAAAATCCAAATCCAACTTAAAAACCATCCAACTACAAAAGGACCCTCAAATCGTAATTCTCTACAGCAATAGCAATGCCACATTCAAATTCTTGAACTTAATTCCATTTCCCAACTTGACGACGACTTTGTGTTTGGTTAGTTTTTTGTTAATCTAAATTCCAAGGATTCCTGAACATCGTCTACCCCAAGCCGAGAATGGAGGGGGGGCACTAATAGAATTATTAGCACCATGGAAAACTACCTGTTGGGCAAGCATTGTTCCGTTGGAATGCTCGTTGCAATAAGTTTACTGCTTGAAAAAAATTTGAAAACCAGTACGGAACAGGAACCAGGAACCGAGCGCTAAAGAAAAGTGCAACAAATTTTCGGAATTTCTCGAAGAGTTTCCATTTGGCACAAAAAACACCCCAAAAAAAAAACTTTGCAAAAACTTTCCTCCTTCATCCCTTTTTACAACTTTCTTCCCACATGCACGGGGCGGTATGGATGGAAAATAAAACGATATCGAGAATAGTTTTTGGGGGTTTCCTTTCTGCTGGTGTGCCAGCCCTCGTCTTATACTCTATACCCGAAATCGTGTAGATGTTGTTGGTTCAGGAGTTCAAAGAATTTCGCGAGAGCAATTGTTGAAAGTTCGATCATTTGCCTAACTATGCGTGAAATGTCTTTGTCTTGCTGCTATACATTTTCGAAATACGGGAACTTTACCATTCCCGGATGTTCTTTGCTCCAACGTTGTGATTCCTTCTGTACTCCCGCCCCCCTCCACCAAAGAAACAACAACAACACCAACAAAAAAAAATACAACTTCTTTCTTTGAACTGTGTAAAGTGAGTTGTGTTTGCCTTGAAGGATATTTTCATGCGGGATATTAAGGAAAATGGCACGTGATTGATTAACGTGTAAGTACATACTTAAACGGAGGAGAGGAGTTTTATGTAAATAAATTTCAATCGTCACCAGAACGAATTTTATACAAAAATATTTTCTCATCATTATCCATTTTTTGGCATCCGTTCAAATGCTGTGTGAGAGTCAAAAATATATGAGTTTATTAAATTGATTCTGATCCTTACGGATGGATTTTAAATCTCTGTGGTGTTATCCTTGGTTCATTATCTTATTTCGCGGTAGATTTTCTTGATTTATGATACAACTCGTATAAATTTTAAGTAATACAGAAAAATAAATCAATTTTGTGTTGCAGCTATGACTGACAGGTTAGATCAAAAGGTCTTACTTTGGTATATCGCAAGTAAAAAGGGATTTGACGTTATTCTGTATAAGAATTGGAGAATTTCGAGCTTTAAAAGACTATATTAAAAATGATCCTAGCAAAAACGGAAAACTTAGTGTACCAAAATTATCATTTGTTGGAACTTCTATGCGCTATGTACGACAAGGGTATGACACTAGTAAACAACTCTAGGATTTAGTTTCAGTAGTAGATTCGCAAAGTTACTTACTCTACACTCGCATTCAGCAATGTTTTCTGGTGGTACCCATATAACTCTGCACCATATCCGTAATAAATATTGGATCTAAAGGGATGGAGTAAAGTTCGACAACTTATTCACAATTGCATACCTTGCTGTCGGCATCGATTAAAAACACACAACGAGTTGATGGGTGAGTTACGTGCAGTTAGAGTTCGACCAGCTAAACCATTTCTTCAGTCAGGAGTATATTACGCTGGTCCCTTTAAAGTCACTCAAATCAAAAGTCGATGAAAACATTTGTTGCAGTTTTCATATGGCTTGTGGCACGTGCTATACATATGGAGCTTGTATTCTGACCTGCGAAGCGTTTATCGCTGTTCAAAGCTTTCTAGTGACAACGCACACGTAGCGCCGGCCCTAGGGTAGAGCGAGTGGAGCGGTCGCTCTAGGCGCCAGGTGCCAAGGGGCGCTGAAATGAATGTGAAAAACAATTTCGAGCGATTAATAAAATTTTTTGCAATAAAAGCTAATTTTTGAAAAATTTGGCTATTATTATTTATTTAACACTAGCTTTCGCCGGCAATCTCGTTCGCGTCGATTTTGCAGTGCCGGAAACTTTGGCGCCTATGCAGAACTTCGCCCATAACATTTTCCCATTTTTCCCGGGAGCATTTGGAGAAAAAAGGGAGGGGGCCTATCGGCACTATCCACTGATAGTCAGGGTAAATTAGCATTTTAAGGAGACAAAATTCCAAAATGGCTGAAAATCAAAGTCAAAGTTTCCAAAAATCACTTTTCGGCCAAAAAAATACCTTGAATATCTTCGAAAGGGCTAGGTTTTCGAAAAAATGATAAGAGGGCTTTTTGTAGGCGATAACGTTTCGTATTGACTGATCAAAACAAAATTTCAAAAAAATCAGTTTTTGAGTGATTTTTTTGCCAAAAAGTGATATCTCCGGCGGCCATGGTTTTTTTGTGATTCCGAAATTGTTTTCTTAAAAAGTCCTAAGGAAACTGTGAATCAATTTTCAGCCATTTTGGAATTTTGTCTCCTTTCGTGCGTTTTTTTTTGCAAATTTCCCCCCAGATACAGGGTTACGTTTTGAAAAGTTTTTAATGTACCTACTTAAACAATTATAACTGCTATACCGATTATCGTAGAGCAACATATTAAGGCTTGTTGTTTAGGTAATTAATCCATTATTAACCATTTTTTTTTTCGTTTCGAAAACCTAATCGGAAAAAATATATTCCCGATAGGGTGAAACTTTTTTACCATTCTATTTGAAGTCCTCAAAGAGCTATATTTAAATCCCTAATATTCCTCGCACTACAGGTAACGCTATCCCCGAAAATCTGACCAAAAAGAAAAGAGTTGCGTACGATTACGATTCACTTAGACAAACTTAAATATTTAGATAGAGCTCTTTGAGGCCTACAATTAGAATGATAAAAAATGTTTTCACTCTATCAGGCTCTCCTTCGATTACACTAGTTTACACGAAAAATGAACCTAATTAAAAAAGTGTTTTTTAACCTAATTTGAGGTCGCTGAAAACGAAAATGACACTCATTTTTTTTTTAAAGAACCGTTATCGAGAAATTAGCAAAACGGCTTTTTTCCATTTTTTTTTCATTTATTGCCACATTCTCGAGAACCAAGAGCCAAGCTTAGCTTAAAAATGCACTCTTTTACTCAGAATACTTCCAATCTAAAACTGTAAAAGTTATGGTTCTACCTTGCCAACTTCCAGAGCAATGAGCCATCAAACAAAATTATGATTTTTTTAACAAAAATATCAACTTCAACTATCTTTTTCTCCAAAAAATACGTAGTTAACCAATATTTTTTTTCCAAAATTAGAAAGCTTGGACAATTTACTATGAATAATGTCAAAACAATTTTTATGCTACGGCCTTTACTTTAGAAGTTATAAGCAATTTTGATGTTAAAATTGGCTTTATTTTGTAAGACCTTGGCCTTATTTTGTGCTTTTTTACTATTTTTTTCACCTAAGCTTTGACGAAAAGTAGCATATAAAGTCAATTTTAACATCAAAATGTGCTAATATCTTCAATTTTAAGCTAAGCTTGGCTCTTGGTTCTCGAGAATGTGGCAATAAATGGAAAAAATGGAAAAAAGCCCTTTTGCTAATTTCTCGATAACGGTTCTTTGGAAAAATAAATGAGTGTCATTTTCGTTTTCAGCGACCTCAAATTAGGGTAAAAAACACTTTTCTTATTAGGTTCACGCAATTAAGCAAAAATTTGTAAACTAGTGTTATCGGTTCAAGTTTTCGGTTTGAGCTGATAATCGAATACGACAGCCGGATCCGATATTCGGATCTGAGCGATTACTAGCCTAAAGCCGGAACTATAATAGACGTGAAAGAACGTACGTCACTGCGTTCCCAGGGCTCTATGATGAAAATGAATGATTGACTATAATAAACGTACATCACATGTACTTGATTTCGTTAATGTTTCGTTAAACGTAGTATAACGCCGTCTTATGGGACCTGTATTCCAGTTGACGGCGTTGTAATGTCAAAATCGTAGAATACTTGTTGTATTCAGACTCAAATTCAAATTCATCGGCGATTATTATAGCCTACGTCAAGGTCTACGGTTAGAGATACGTACGTGTATGTTCGTTAAAAACGAACGTCAAACTACGTCTATTATAGTTCAGGCTTAAGGGCGCCGAAAGTCAATCTCGCTCTACCCTGATCAAGGGCTAGGGCCGGCGCTGCGCACACGACCCTCATAGAGTAAAAACCATAAAAGAAGACAAGCAGCTTTCCATTAGCTCTGGTTGTTTGAGTGAAAAGCTGCGCTTTCATACAACCTGGGCGAATGGGACACTCGTTGTCTTCTTTTATTGATTTTACTCTAACAACAGCCAGCTAAAATTCTAGGACAACACTGTAAGAAACTGTCGACCAAGGAGAAGACAGAGTCCTCGACATAAAAGAAGGTAATCGCAAAATCGCTTTTTCAAAGCAAAATGTCTCAAGTCCCCACAAGCGAGCAACTCTGTTTAAAAACGCAAACAACCGTCTCATTTATATTCTCAATCACAATACCACATGCAGGCTCATTTCCCATCTTTTATAGCGAGGGCTCTAGTTTACACTTTACTGCAAGAAAGTACTGAATCCCGCAAGGTATTCTGCCTCCTGCAAAGTATGATGCCGTTTTGTAGGCAGTTGTCCTAATTCGGTTAGTACCAAAAAATTTAACAACTTCGCCGGCCTCGGTAGCCTAGGTGCTTAGGTGCCCGACTGCCTACCTAGAGGTCTGTGGTTCGAATCCATCAAAAAAAAAGTGGAATTTTTCAAGAAAATTTACGATAAATAACAAAAATTCACAATTTTCGATTCGATTTTTTCCATTTTTTAAAGTTTAAAATTTTTTTTCTTGTTCACCATCACAAAGTGCATAAAAAAACCTACATTTGAACTGAAAAGGAAGCTCATACGTCGCAATGCACAAAAGTTAATGGCCAATCAATTTTCAAATTTGAGGTTAATTTTTGAGATTTGTGTTAGATATTTTGACTTAAAATTTTTACCAGTCATTGTCCACATTATAAGGTATAATTTCTGAAAATTTCATCAAATTTCACTTTAAACATCCGAAATGATAACCAAAAAAACCAAAATTTAGCAGTTTCTCCAGTTTTCAATTTTTTTTAGGTTATGTGTGCATATTAAAATTTCATTTTGTAACCGCTGATAGGTTATATCATATACCCCGTTTATGATTAGGTTGAAAAGTAGAGTCGAGGTTGAGTTGAAATTTCGACCACCGTATATGATGTCGAGTTGAGTTCACTTTGGGTTGAAATAGAGTTCAACTGACATCAAAACATAAACTCAAATTTTTGTGTGAAATTCTCATTTTTAGATAAGATAGCCTCTTTTTGTTAATTTTTTTTCTATATTTTTCAATATTTCTGATTTCCTATAGAGTTTTCTATCAAAATGAACTTCACGGATACTAAACAAACAAAACAAATGTCATTTCAACCCAATTTCAACTCAACCCGCGTATATGAGTCGAAATTTCAACTGGACCCAGGTAGTAGAGCTAAGCTGAGTTGAGTGGACCCAGTTTCAACTCGACCCCCGTTTATGAGTGGGTTGAACCTGGATTCAACCTAGGTTGAACCCAGTCATAAACGGGGTAGTAATGAATAGCCTCAATTTTTTTCGCTTTCTTTGGACCTATACATACCGAGAAATTCTCATCTATATTTAGAAAGAACGACCAAAATGGTAGATTTTTCACAAAATGGCCCATAATTTACGTAGCGACGTTTGCCAGAGGTAGAAAATGTCCATTTCGTGTTGTATTCGATGTAACTAACATATTATAAAAAAAAAAAAAATTGAGACTGGAAATAATTCCTTATGTTTTGCTTGTCCGACTCCCACTAAAACTCTTTTCCATGAAAGTAGCATCAAGCTAGTGAAACATTGGACCAAGTACGTTGAACTTAGAGGAAACACTATGTCGAAAAAATCAAGTACATAACGAAATTCAAATTATTTTCTTTAATATCAAACCCAGCCACTTCTCAAACCCCTCTCTACTACGGGCCAACTACAAAAAAAGATACCATAATCTAGTCTTGCATGCAAAAACACTTGCAAATTATACACAACACTCACTCGTTACTCGTTGCCACCATTTACCATCGACCGGCGCTGCTCTGTTACCTTATTTTCCCATCCACACAATCTTCTCACAAACATCTCTACCTACACCCAGCAGGACACAATTTCAGTGCGCATAGGTTATACTTTAAATAAAAAAAAAATAAAATAAAAAAAACGAAGTGTCCTCCCACGTGAAGAGTTCATTTCTCGTTCATAATCCTTTTCAAGTTTCACCTAAAATCATGACTTCTTTTCTATAGAAATCTGCCGTCTTTCATTAAAGGAACTCCAACCAACCTACATAAAGTCCCACTGGTAATTTCTCGCTCAGAATTCCTCTTCCATATAGCAGCGCTACGTTTTTCTTTCTTTCTCCTGCAGCTGCACTGGCAACCGCCGCTCTTGAGGATTGTTGTTAAGAATATATAAAAAAAAATGTCAAAAGGTTAGAGTCCTGAAAGTCCTGAAAGTCCTGGAAATCCTGATATCTTTACTTAAAGTCTGCGTTTTTTCCCAAGCTCTCGTTTTTTTTTGTTATGAGAAATGAAATGAAACTTATAGAAAGGAAGTGACATGAGCTGTTGTCAGTCCGACTTCATAAAAATAATGAAAGATGCTTATTTTTGTGGCATGTTAATTTTTTTGTGCTTTTTGTTCGGTGGAGATTGAAGGATTATTAAAAAATAAAAATTGTGTAACTTTATGCATGTGTAGGAGGGATGTAATTAAGAGTTTATTTTATGACATTCACAGCGAAAGAAAAAACATATCATTGCAGCTTCGTCATGTGAAATTTGTTCAATGAAATACAGTCATTTTAGGTTAGGTAATGTTAGGTGAAGGGTGCGATCGGAGGCCCAGTTAGCACTTTGGGCGCCGTTTTGATGCCACAAATTGGTATACCTTTAGTTGTTATTTAACAGACTGTGGAAGATATCTTAAGGTAAACTTTGGAGTTTAGAAGGTTATGAGTGATCTGATCTCCAGTCTGGAGACCTCGACGTACAATCTGGGTATCTCGACCTCCAGTATCTGGAAAACGTCGAATCCAACCACTACACCATTTCGTGCGGTGTTCCGCAAGGGTCAATTGTATCACCCGTACTTTTCCTGACCTTAATAAACGATCTGCTCTCAAGCCCTTCTAACTCATTTCAGAGCTTCGCTGATGGTACTCTGCGTTACTCTTACTCCTTCGATCAGAGCGCAACAAGGGGGTTCCAGTGGTTCCGGACCCCCGTCATCTTTGCCGGTCCGGACCCCTCTTCTATTAGGTAGACCCAACTTTAAATCAAAATTTTTCGACTCCATATGTCTAGCCGGCCACGTAATCACGTTGGAGGACAATCAAATCCCAAAACGGCTTGTGGTAGCAGAAAATTCGGGAAATAGACCTGTAGCCAGGCCTAGAAGGACTGGATAGAATCTGTGACGGCTGACGCAGAGGTAATGTTCAAAATCCGGAATTGGAGACATAACGTGGCTAACGTGGGACCGTCAAACTTGGAGAAATGCCTTAGAGGAGACCACTCATTTTAGGCTGTAGCGCCATTAAATGGATGGATGGATATGACTCTAAGACGTCAATGTTGTAAAATCCGTGTATCTTTGAATCCCAATGTAGTGGAGGGAAATTGTCATATGCTGTGATGTAGTTGGGAAGTTGGATTTTTTTGTTTTTTTTCTTTACGTCAGAGGTATGCACGCTTCCAGTACACGCGTGGAAATCTTAAAATGCGCCCACCATAAGTATGTACGCCTCTGTTGCAGTTAGGAATGTATTTGTAATCGACCATTCCAAAAGCGAGTGTCGTTTTACCAAGCGGTCCCCCAACTAAGTACTAGCCACGTCCAATCCTGCTTGACCTACGCAATTGAACGAGAACCGCTGTGTGGACCTCGCTTTGGAGGGAAATAGCGTAGTTGGCAAATAGCTTTTCATAGTTGGCAAAAGGCACAAAATTGAAAATTGAATTTTTTTTAGTGTTTTCAAAGGCCTAAAATGGACATTTCAAATAAAGTAACGAAGTATTACAATTTAAAAAAAAATATTTTACCGTTCGATGATTTGGCATAAAATGGCGGGAATTTTAATTTTTTTTCGAAAACTGCCAATTTTTGCCGTAAAAAGCGAAATTTTTTTTGAAATTTCAACCACGTATTTATAGCATCAAAGTACATCTTTTCTCCAATTTTTATCAAAATCCGACCTTTTCCCGTTATTTATTGCATTTTTAGTAAAATAAAACAAAATTTAATACATTTTGGTTTTTTGAGGTTAGGATTCATTTTTAAAGTATTTATACCGAATCAGTTCGATAGTCTATTCATTTACGAGTATTTTCCAATTTTTTTTATTGTTCTACGACCAACAGAACTGGAGAAATTAAAAAAATAGTGTAGCAATGCACTCAAAATGCATCAAAAATGGACATTTATGCAATTTTCTTGTGCAGCACGGGACCGATTTTGCTGAAATTTTTTTTTCGCTTTATCTCTATATATAAAACAGTAACGTTACTGACTAATTACTGACTAAATGACAACGCCCAGCCCAAACCGCTGAACCTAAAGGGCTGAAATTTTCACAGTGCATCCCTATAGTGACGTGGACATTCACTAAGAAGCGATTTTTCGAAATTCATCCCCTACGGGGGTGAAATGGCGTTAACACAAACCGCTGGACCTAAGGGGCTGAAATTTTGACAGTGCATCCCTATAATAACGTGAACATTCACTATTAAGCGATTTTTCAAAATTCATCCCCTAGAGTGGTGTAATGGGGTTGAATAGGTTGTATGGGAAATTTTTTTCTTTAGTTAGATTTTCTTCAAACTTAGTACAAATACTCCACGCCATAAATAATGAAACGCGTGTTTCAGGGTTTTTCGAAATTTATCCCCCAAGGGGGTGAAATGGGTTGAATATGTTGTGTGTGGATTTTTTTTCTTTAGTCAGATTTTCTTCAAACTTAGTATAACTACTCCACACCATAAATAATGAAACACGTGCTTCAGGATTTTTCGAAATTCAACCCCTAATGGCGTGAAATGGGGTTGAATAGGTTGTATGGGGATTTTTTTTCTTTTGTCAGATATTTTTCAAACTTATTAAAAATACACCATAAATAATGAAACACGTCATTTAGGATTTTTCGAAATTCAACCCCTAAGGGTGGAAAAAGTTGTATGGTAAGTTATTTATCTTTCTTCAGATTTCCTTCGAACTTCGACATCCACTATGAAGCGATTTTTCGAAATTCACCCTTTAAGGGAGTGAAATGCGGTTAAATAGGCTGTATGCGGAATTTTTTTCTTTAGTCACATTTTCTTCAAATTTAGTAGATATAAATACTTAACACCATAAATCGCCAACGAGTATTTGAAGATTTTTCGAAATTCAACCCCTAACCCTTGGATTACAATGAGCGTAGCCATATCGCAGCTTCGCCGCAGCCAACTGCTCTAAAACGTAGCCATGTGCAATGCAAAGCCCAGTGAGTGCGTTCAGTTTGCGTTGAAGTGTGAAGTTGTAAGCTAGTAAAAATGGAAAAATTTGATGTGATAATTGCTTTTTTTATGTTTTACATATGCTATTTGCATGTAATTAATATAAATAAAAAATCACGGAAACGGAAACGTTATTGGGTGCGACCGGTTAATTTAACCCGGGATATTGATGGCTATTTTAGCAGTTGCTTTGAAAAAATTAAATCGTCAGATCCGGAGGATTTTTTCAAGCACACAAGGATGACTGCTAATGTTTATAATTTGTTATTGAATTTAACAAAAGAAAAGTTAATGAAGTCTTCAATAAGAAGACCACTTCCACCAGAATGCAGATTAGCTATAACTTTATCGTGAGTACATATTCAATTTTGATATATACATTATACTAAAAACAATAAATTATTTTTATAGATTTCTATCTCAAGGTGTAAGCCATCAATATTTGGCGTGGAGCTACAAGGCAGGGAAATCTACCATAAGAAAAATTATCTATGAAACGTGCGATGTGATATGGGATGTTTTGAGCGAATTGTATGTGTCCACCCCCAATGAAACAGAATTTAAATCAATATCAAATGATTTCAACTCAAAATGGGATCTTCCTCACTGTGTCGGTGCAGTAGACGGAAAACATATCCGCATAAAACGCCCCCCGAAGAGTGGATCTAATTATTATAACTACAAGAAATATTTTAGCCTAGTGCTTATGGCCATCTGCGACGCGAAATATATATTCAGGTACGTCGATGTAGGAGCATACGGCAGCCAAAGTGATGGAGGTAAATATTAAATTTGGCGTTTCTATCAACAATTAAATAATAATAATAATTTCCGTAGGAGTGCTTCGAAATTCTAATTTTGGGAAACTTTTGCTGGAAGGACAACTACAATTTCCTGAAGAATCGCCACTCCCAAATTCAGCAATAACTTTCCCATACTTTGTTGTTGGGGATCCTGCCTTTCCGCTTAAAGCAAATTTGATGAAACCGTACTCGGACCACAATTCATCGCGCGAAACAAGGATATTCAATTACCGAATATCAAGGGCGAGAGTGGTAATTGAAAATACTTTCGGAATCCTTGTTGCTCGTTGGAGAGTAAGTATAACTTTTATAACATATTTAACTCTTACTTTATTATTGGTATTTTTCCAGGTGTTACAGTCCGCATTGTGTTGTCTGCCATCAAATGCCGAGAAAATTGTGTTGGCTACAATTGCCTTACACAATTTTATAAAATTAAATGAATCGGCAAAACAATATTGCCCAACAAATTATGTTGATTGGGAAGATGTGGACGGGAATGTTCATCCAGGAGAATGGCGAAATGAGAGCATTTCTTTTGAACGGTCACTACGCTTTGGATCTCATAATGCCCCTAGAACTGCCTTTGCTCTTAGAGACACACTACGAGAATATTTAAACAACGAGGGGGCTATAACAAGACAGGATAAAATTAAATGAAATTTGTAAATTAATGTGAAATGTTACGACAAAATAAATTCAAATTTTTATAATATATAAATAACAAAATTTTATTCAAAAATAAATAAAACTAAAACAAAATTC
Source organism: Thereva nobilitata (assembly GCA_963855945.1). Taxonomy (NCBI): domain Eukaryota; kingdom Metazoa; phylum Arthropoda; class Insecta; order Diptera; family Therevidae; genus Thereva; species Thereva nobilitata. Next base: position 93,486,058 of record OY979698.1, on the reverse strand, counting down.
ACTTTGGTTTAAAAATACGATTTCCCAATTTTAACTTCTCTTCGTTTCTAATACATTTCAAATAAATATTCAATAATAATTTAAACTTAAACAAAATTCACTTTGATGTAAAAAAAACATAACAAAAAGTTTTTCAATAAAAATTAAACTTAAAAAAAATTCACTTTCCGACTATTTTCCTATGTAAATTAATCTTCGTTTCCGATTTGTGCTAAAATAGAAAGAATTTTTGCCTTTGCCCTTTTCTGTTTTTCTGGCGCCAGCTCATTTATAATAACGCAAATTGCATTTGAAAATGAATTGTTTTCCGTTTTTGGAGGTGGTTTGTCCTGGAAATAATCTTGGAAAGTGTCCATTGTTTTCATAAATTTAGAATTCACGTCTTCTAAATCTATCTTTAGTTTTTTCTTGGATTTAGGAATTTCTGTAGTTTCTACCGATTCCTCCTCCATCACGTTAGTAGGGGAAAACAAGATGCAGTCGTTGGAAACATTATATTCTTCCAACGTTGCACTATGCGTCTTCTCTAGATTCGACCGGGTTGTCCTAGGCTTTATGTGTTCTTTTAAGAAAGTTAAACTTTCATAATATTCCCAAGGAGCATAGGTTGTGGCTCCACTACCAGACGGTGTATTTCTCTTCATTGTTTCTTTACTAAAACGATCTCGTAAAGATTTCCACCTCATCTGGCATTGTTCGACTAGAAATTGATTTGAGTCATTAGTGATATTAAAAAAATTAGATTGTGATTATTACGCACCCGATGAATTTAATTGTTCGGCAATTTTCAACCAAGTTTGCGACTTTACAAATACATTTTTGTATCCACCGCTACTTTTTTTATATAAAATGTCGAACTTTTGGACTTGCTCTATGAGCTTTTCTTCAAATGACATTTTAAACAATAATTTATTTAAGAAAAAATCAAATTACAACACAAAAGACACAAAAATTGGAAAATATTTAACCAAACATGAGAATTGTCAACCGAAATTTTTTTGAATGAGTGCACAAACTCACTTGTCAACGCAGAATTGCTACGAAAATGTTAAAAGTTCACGAACTTCCAAGTTAACTACTTCGTTGGCTGCGTTCACTGTGCTCAGACTGTGGGATTTCAGTGTAAGCATATTTTACTTGACACTAGCTGCGGCCAAGCTGCGATATGGCTACGCTCATTGTAATCCAGGGGTAAGGGGGTGAAATGGTGGCTCAAAATTTGTGAAACTCGAAATGGTAGCACTGCGCCACAGCGTCATTGACTTTATTTATCATTCGTTTTTGATTTCTTGATAATTTCTTGCACCCACCTACTGTGCACACATAATCTTTTTTTATTGAAAGGCGTTGCAACGCACGCGGGTTTTTTGCTAGTCTTAACATATGTAAAGAAAAAAAACAAAAAAATCCAACTTCCCAACTACAACATAACTTCGCTTTTTTTTGTTTAATTTCCCTCTACTATAATAATAATTCCAAGTGAAAAATTCTATAATTTCGAAAAATATGAAAAACGAAAATTTCAAAAATAACAAAAATGTTTTATTGTTGCAAAAAAACTCAGAAATGAAAAAAAAAATTGTAAAAATGCAAAAACTATTGTGGAACCTCATTAATTGCAAGGGACTGTAAAAAATCTTCGAGTTATGGAAAATTCGAGAAAAGGAGGTTGACGCTTTGGTTATGCTTATATTGGTGATCGCTTTTGCTCCGAGGGTGTCAGTTGAGCTTTGGGTTCAATATTAGACCCAGAAATTTCTTGCTAGGCTTTGTACCCTATGATGGATGTGCCCATCCCACGTGGAGAGGTCTGCATTCATTTAATTTTACACAGAACTTTCAAGCAAAAATCGAACGACAAATAGACAGGATTATCGTCTTCATACTATCAATTCTAGACTAATAAGAATGCATCTTTTAGAAAGAATCTCATTCGTCCTTTTTTTTGTAAAAAAAAAACAATCGCAGATTTCCATTTTAAATTAACACAATTCTTCTCCTTCCATCACTAATTTAAAATTAGTATAACGTACACTTGCTTTGTATGTTCCCAAGGAAGTGTCACTAGATCTTACTCCAAGCTCAAGGCATGACTCAGGAACTGGATTCAATACAAAGACCCATGTACACATCATCAGAGAAGCATGCAGATCCCTTTTTCCTATGCCTTAGAGATGATGGTAGTGTCGCGCAGTATTGCATCGTCGTTTCTGTAGAAATTGGATAACGATATTATTTTGTCATCCCTTTTTTCGCGTTTGCCGTAAAAAAAAAATATTCTTGTTCGCTCTATTGGAGCGCTTCAAGGGCTTTCATTCATGTGAAATTTGTAAAAGAACACGATGCTATGCACCAAGGTTTTTTTTCGAGAAAAGCTGAGGATGATGACGACAACGACAGCGCCAACGACAACGACAGCAACGATGATGATGATGATGATGTTGATGAGTATGATGAACACGAAGGCGCCTCGAACAAAAGTTTAATTAAATTTAACAATGTATAGCGAACGCGTTGAGACTTGGTTTGTTTAACAAATTCTCGTTTGCTTTTATAAAATTCATAAATTTTTTTTTTCTTTCTATAACTAGAAGACAAAAGGACTAAGGACTAGTGGTGAAGGTCTGCATTGGGGTAACCACAGCGAACAGAGCCAACAGCCACCCCAACATTCTCTCATATCTATCCTATTGTCTTGTTTTCTGCTTGGCTTCATCTTAAAGTCAAGAGATTGAAAAGTTCCCTTTTACAGCAGGATCAAAACGTGATGAAGTCTGCAGAACTGTGAGTTAACTTTAAAAGAAAGGCGATGCTTGTTTCTGTCAATAGTAATAGGAAAGAGAGATGAGAGGAAGGCAGAGAGTCAGTCAGTGTATGGGTGTATAAGGAAAAAGGTTACGGGTGCGGGGCACGGATGAAGATTATATTCAAACACAAAAGTTTATTCAAGTCTCGTGCCTTTAATGATATGCAATTAAAAGTCGTTGAAACCGAGGATTGTTTAACCTGAAATTAAGCGCATTGAATAAGTTCATTTATATTTTAAGTGTGTCATCCGAAAAGGGCTTATACTTTTTGCAATTGTGGATAGATGGAAATGTTTGTTTATACAGTTATACCACAGAGCATAGCACGCGTTTTAAGAAGGGTTTACTACTCTTTATGCCTTCATTAGATGTAATGAATGAAAAATGTTTAAGAGAAAGATTCTCAGTATTGATTTTACATTGGCTCATCCAAATGTAAGTAATGGAATCGACAAAAGAGCATAAGCCAATCCGAACGGTGGTTCAAGAAATTCCGACCCTGAAACTGCAGCCTACAAGATGAGTCTCACCCTGAAAGCTTGACGAGGAGGAGTATGGACCTTGACGAGGAGGTCCTGGGAGCCCTGATGGAACAAAAATCCATCGTCACCAAAATTTGGATTTGGCCATTCAACCGATCATCGACACCTTCAAGCTATCGGGAAAGTCAGCAAGCTGGGTCAATGCGTACCTTGCCAACTGTCAGAGTTTAATCGCGCGCACAGAATGAATATGTGCTTTTCCTTGCTCTCACGTCTCAGGAATGAACTTTTTTACACCGAACTGTGACTGGCGATGAGAAGTGAATTCTTGCAGAAAAATGTTAAGCGCAAAAGACAGAGGGTAAACAATGGAAAAACGCACCCTAGGCTAAAACATGGACGTCACCACTCCAGTATGAGCTGGTCGACTGCGAGCAATAGTGATGAGCATGACTCGTCTTGCAATGGTCTTGCATTCTTCCCTGTTTTGGCACATTTAGCAAGACCAAAGCAAAACCAAGACAAGCATGGGCGCCGCCAAGATTTTTTGTAAGGTGGTGCATGTGAAAATTATTGTTTATTTCACCAATTTTTTTATGTATCCAGAATATAGTTTTGCAGATTTGTTCGTTTTTCATTATACATTTTTCCTATCCCGGAATGTGCATTCAAAATTTTTTTAATAAAAGGCGTTGCAACGCACGCGGGCTCTTGCTAGTCTTGTAATAAATGACACAAACGCAGTTTTTGCACTCAAAAACACCACAGTAGGAGCTATATAAGAAATAATGAAATTCTTCCGCGATTCTACGCTAAGAAGAAATATGGTTCCAAATATTCCTTTACTGTGTCAAACTCGCTAGTCAGCCAAACATAAGGCAATACGCATTTTTAAACGAAAGTTTATAGAAATAATGAATGCTTTGGGAAAAATTGTCCACAAGTGTGAATTCCCAACAAAACAAAGGGCACACCATCTTTATATTGCAGCACAAGAAGAAGTTGCGCTAATTTTTCAATAAATTCAAAATTGTTGCGACTTATTAAATATTGACCTGAAATTACCCCGAATGACACATAACTCAAATCACTCAGCATACTCTGTGGAAGAATATTATAGAACATCAATATTCATTCCTTATTTAGATTATATTATTAGATACATAGATTATATTATTAGATACAAAAACCATAATACACTTTTTGCGCTCCTGCAGCTTAACCCCCGTGAAAGCAAGAGTTTATAAACATTGTTTCAAGAACTGAAGAACATCTTTGTTGGAAAACTTGGTTATTGAAGCCAAAACATCCCGAGTAAAAATAAAAGAAGGGCTTACAACGGGCGAACACCGGCCGTACACCCCACACACACCGACGAATATACGCTTAATATTATTCCCGAGTTGTTTGTATATAATGCGATTAAAAAAAATTCTTTTTAATGTACATCTATATATTGAAGTCGATTCTATACATCTAGTACTGAAGTCGATTCCAAAAAATGCGTTTAAAAAATGTTTTGATGAATTGGGTTCTTCGTTGGCATAAGTCTATTATTTCGGAAGGGGCCTACTTTGAAGGCGACACAATCAATTTGGATGATACATAGTTTGTGTTTTATTGATCAATTTACGGTACTTTGCATTTCAAAAACAAAGGACCTGGCCAACCTAGAAATATTCTCTAGTTACGCCCATGACCATTGTACATAAGGAAAATCATCAAGTTTCCATAAAATAGATTCAACAATACATTTGGTGCAGATTCTATTTTTGGCTCAAATTTCTCGTCGAATCCCCATGTGTACAGCTCAGTACTTGGCCATTTAAATTTTTTTATTCAAATTTGGCCGGCGTGAGGCCGTATGTGCTCCCATTAAAAATGGTTAAAAATTCTACGGCCATCATATGCCCCTTAAAAAGCCTAGAGGCCGGTGTTCGCCCGTTGTAAGGCCATTTTTTATTTTTACTCGTGATGGTATGAAGCTTGGGCCCAAAAAAAACTAGTTACGTCAAATATTGAATACATTAATTTATTGGAAAGCGCCAAAATTTTTATCCATCAATTTTTCAAGCTATTAAAATTGGCCTTACACTTCCTATAACAACATGTACGGTAGAAAGCTCATTTAGCACATTGAAAGAGTGAAGACTCTTGGACAAAATCAATTATGTGCGAACACCGATTATCGGGCTTATATATGATGAGTCTCCAACTGTTGATAATGAAAATTTTCTAACCGAAGTAATTTCAAAGTTCGTAGAGAGAAAAATTATATTGTTTTTAATGCTTAAAAACTAAAAAGTTAACCATTTTTAACAAGCAAACCACCTTGCACCATGCTGCCGGCGCCCATGAAGACAAGATAGGACAAGACAAGACTGCAAGATCAAGATAGCAAGACTTTTTGGTCATCAGTAAGAAGTCTTGCAGCCTTGTTCTTGCAAAATTTCTTGCAGGCTTACCACATTTAGCAAAACCAAGACAAGACAAGACTTTTTCCTCATCACTGCCAGACTTTCGGCACTTAGTTATGACCAAAAAGTCTTGCTATCTTGATGTTGCAGTCTTGTCTTGACCTGACTTTTTTTGGATTGCTTTGGTCTTGCTAAATGTTCAAGACCAGGCAAATCTGCAAGACTAGTTTTGCTCGTCACTAGTGAGCACCTTGAGCGGGTTAAGTCAGCGCTTGAAAAAATCTACCAACTTTGGTTTCAAGACGAAAAGTCTTTTTTCATTAGGCCAACGCTCGACCAGCTACAGCAAGAAGGACTTTACAGAAGCTGAATGTGTTAAAAAGGACACGATGCCGCATCCACCTTATTCACCGGGGCTTGTACCATCGGGCTATCACTTGGTCCGCAGCCTACAAAATCATCTGGATATATATCATATACATATCAGAATTGTACTTAGGGAGTACCTGTAGCAGAGTTCCGAAGAAAAAAAATTATTCGAGGTAGTTGAACAGGAACTTGTTACCTGCATCAGGTACGATGTTAATGAAAAATCATCTTGGGAGATCTGAAGTCCAAAGTAGGTCGGGAGCGCCCATACAAGTAGTAGGTCGGCACCCATGTTTGCAAGAGAACACTAATGGCAGTGGGCAACGAGCTATAGCGATGGCACCAAGTAAGAACTTAGTCATTGCAAGCTAGATATTTCCTGATGGAGCCACTCGCAACCAGATAGACTATGTGTTAATAGACCGCCCTCACATTTCGGGCCTAATGGCGGTATGAACGTACCGAGGTGCCAACTTCGACTAGGATTACTATCTTTCAATGCTTCCTTTGGGTGGGGAAATCCACACCCAAAATATTTCATGTACATACACCTAATAACCCAGAACGTTGAAGAGCTGTCTAGGTCGCTGCAAACAAAGAACGTGGTCGTGGGCCGTACACAAGCATGGCTTTCCATACGAAAACTAAATATATTATATTAGAGCTATTAAGAACTTATAACTATATAGCGTAAGGTTTTTAAACTCCATCCGACTAGCATTTAACAAGGAGATTGTCTCAGGGGTTTGCCAATAGAAGAATTTCCCCGTAGGTTCCTCATGAGGACCCCATGAGGCAATGGGGCATGTCAAAAGAAGGCTTCTCATGAACACCCCAAAAAAACAAAATCAGCGATTCTGAAGTGAGGTATGCCCTTTGAGGCAAACCAAATGAAATGGGACAATCCCAACATCTGCCTAACGTATTCGGAAAGCTTTTTAAGAAGCTTTAAATTAATACCTTTAAGGTTTAGCTTTACTCATACCAAGCTTTAATTTTCATTGTTACATTGCTTCATATTTCAGGAAATTATGTTGGTGACCATGAAGGGTGTTATTCAACGTCCACAAGAGACCGGTTCTGGTTCGATCACAAAGGTCAAGCAGCATTGGACCTGATTAGTTCTCAGTTGGGGGACCACGACACTCGCGAGTTATGGTATCAAGCATAAACCACGACGGAAATGATAAAAAATCACTCGAAGACAACGTGATTTTTGCTAATACCATACAAACCATGAATAAATTAAAAATAAGTATTTAACCTCGATACCTTTTAAATATTTCCCAACACGAGTAAGAAAAATTGCATTGATAAACAATTAAATTTTAAATCGAAATATTAAAATTTTCCATAAGAAACGAAAATGCAGAAATCAGCATTTCCGTTCACATAAGGTTAATATTCTGGAAGCTCAAAGGTCGGATATTCAAAAGGTATCGTATCAACATTAATAAAATTAGGAAATTAGTCTTAAGACCACCGGGAAACAAGAACGACTCTGAAGAGATCGTCCGGGTATTTGATATCTTGTATTAAAGCTTTGAGTGTAATTAAGGTGTTAAAGAAATTGTTAATTTACCAAGTTTGATTATAAATAAAATCTAGTGAAACTCAGTTCTTTCTATTTTTTTTTCTTTATTTTACCTATAATTACAATCGAACTAAAACTCGCGTTTATCTGTTCCCGTGTTCCCCACCCACAATCATTCCGCTCCGCCGCCCTTGCTGCGGACTCCATCTTAGGCAGAAGTCGTAAACATCATAACAACTGGTTCGGCAGTCAGCAGTCTCAGAGAACACGGCAAAGAAATACAAAGAGCTCTGAAAAGAAATACAAAGAGAGTACACAGAAGGAAAAAGGAAGCCTGAGAGAAAAATCTCGTTTGTGAACCTATGGATTTGCAACGGTAGACCAACAAAAAGAAGAAGCGTTGGATGACTAATAGCCTCGACACACGGCAATCAAAATATGACGAAAATTCGTTATTTATGACGAACTCCTTTAAGGGGTGACACATATTTTGACACTTGTAACAATTGGTAGTGCAGTGAAAAATTGTCAGTGAACGAACAAAAAAAATTATTTCCTTAGTACGTTACTGCCCACCTGCCGATCTCTCAAACTCAATCGGCTAATATGGAAACAAGTAATATTTTTGATTAATTTTCAAGTAAAACGAAAATCAAAATCAGCTGATACCCGGACACTAGAAAAATACCTAAAAGAGAGCTATTTACAATAATACATACATCGACCGACAGATGGCCCGCTTTTGAGTTTTCGTAATCGATTAACCAAAATTGGCGTAATCAGTTTTCCTAATTAATGAGGTTCATTATGAGGACCTGTTCCATTCTAGGTTGCACTACGTAAATTGAGGTTCATCCGCGAATAAAGAACCGACCGTTCGGTATCTATATTTAATTCCCTAAATGAACTTATTCTTACGTTTCCACAAATTTTTTTTGATCAAAGATTTTTTGGATTTTCAAAATCCTTAAAGGGCCCCCAAACATTTTGTAGTCCCAGGCCCCGCAAGGTGATGTGGCGGGCCGGGGTTCATATTCGTAATAAATGATAAATTTTCGTCATAAATGCGTGCGTGTGTCGAGGGTTTAAATAAATATATGGATGGATGACATGCTAGAAGATATCGTCGGTCCAATGGTAAACTAACCAATCTGCCATTTTGAAGTTTTTGACTTTATTATAGGAAAATTTTTAATTTATTTAGATTTATATTGTGGCAAACCGGCGTATCTATAACCTTAACAATGGAGGAAATATTGCCATTATTCTTTTAGCCTATCTACGTGCGACACTCGTTTTACAATAGACAACTAACCTATGTGCTGATTTGCCAGTTTACTATGGCATGCTTAATATTGCTAACATTAAAATCACAATACTCAGCTAGCCTAAGTGGTAGATGTAATAATTTACCATGGCCGGTATATTGTTAATATATTGACAATCACATTATTCCGTTGGCCTATGTGATATTTGTAATAATTTACCATGGCATAAAATCAGGGCCGGTGCAAGGCAGGTTCAGCGCGAGAGACCCCGCAATCTAAAATAAAAGATTATCTGCGATCATCGATAAGCCAACAGAGATTTTCATCTCTGGCTATTCTGTCAATAGAAAGTGAAGTAGTAAATTGAAGAGATTTTGAGGATGTTTTCAAAGATTTGGCGTCGAAAAAAGCGAGAAAAATAATTTAATATTATTATTGGATTTTATTATTATTTAATATTCATCTAATAAAAAATGACGATGACGATGATGACAGCTTAGACAATAAGGAACGTGACAATGCTTCAACCTCCTTGTTACCATCAACAAATAGACAAGAAAATAGAGACAAACGAAGTGAACAGAATTTGGAAGAAAATAGAAACGAACAAAGTGAACAGAATTTGGCAGGTATGCCAAAAACAAGGAAAGTTACAGATCCTAGTAAATGGCGAGTAAATATTGAAAAACAAAAACGTCTTAAAGGAGAACTTTATAAAAGCAAAAAGGGCAAAGAAATGCAAGCTAGGCCAATCAAACAGGCAAAATGTTCAACTATGCCCAAACACAAATGTACATCCTTGCTTCCTGAAGATGACAGAATGAAGATATATAACGAATTTCGTAACTTGAGTAGTTTAAAAGACCAAAGATCATTTGCGATAAATCACGTCACGAAGAAGAAGAAAAATCGAGATACAACCCAGGGACTCTCTCGACGAAAATTTACGCAAGTTTATATATTAACTGTTTCTGGGGAAAATAAAGTTGTGTGTCGTCAATTTTTCTTAGATACTCGAAATATAACTGCAGGATTTGTTAGGGGTGCCTTAAAAAAACGAAGTTCGGAAGGCCTTTTGCTTCCAGAAAAAAGAGGCAAAAAAGCTCCACCCAATAAGCTATCAGAAGCTTGTGAGAAATTTATTAGGGATCACATTCTTTCTTTTCCGACAGTCGATTCTCATTACTGTCGTCGTGATAGTATCACAAAATATTTAGACGCTAATCTAAATATCACGATGATGTATGCCGAATATAAAAAAGAATGTGAGAAAAAACAAATGAAACCAGCAAGTTTCGAGAAATATCGGTTAATATTTAGAGAATACAGACTTAGTTTTCATAAACCCAAAAAGGATTTATGCAAACGATGTCTAGCTTATAAGGAAATGAATGATGAAGACAAAAGCGAAATTCAAGAAGCTTATACAATGCACTTAATGCGACGAGATGCAGCACGCAAATGCAGAGACAAGGATAAAGCGCCACAACTTTACCCTACGACGACTTTAAAGATTTTGGAACAACTAACCAATTTCAGCCCCATGTTTTAAGTGATGGAAAAAAAGTAGGATTGAGTGAAGCCGTCTGGTTGCAATATAGAAAAGAGTCTCCTACTACAATTTTTTTAAAAACTAGTTATGACAAAAATGACCCGTTTGTACCTTTACCATTGAAAAAAAAGGGGAAAGAATAGTCTTCCTGTAAAGGCGGCGTATTCCCAGAGGCTAAAAATCTCTTCAAAAAAAACAAGATCTTTTAAAATTATGCGCAGATATGCAAATTACAAGGGTGCATCACAATTTTTACGATGATCTTCCCAGTTCTGAAACTGTAAGAGACACTCTTCCTGAGCCTGATTTTGAAGAAGACAGCGAATAGGTGTATAGAATTATGTATAATTACCCTGCTTTTTCAATAAAAAATTTATTATTCTATAAACGTGTATTTAATTTCTTCTATAGGTTGAAAGTTAAGCTCTGTACTATACCTAGCCCACATGCAAAAACTTCATAATAATTATAGATAAGACATTGCACTCTATACGAAGAAAATAGATTGTCGACAGTACAAAGGACTTTCCCTGAGCTCTAGTCTTCCACATAAAAAAAAAAATAGATAAGCAAGGTTACAATCAAGCAAGCAACCTCTTTAGTAAATCACACCAGAGTAAACATATTTAACTACCACATTAGCTACTTTACCTGGGTCTACAATGAACTAAAGTATATAATGTAACTATGGTAAATATGCCTAACTGCTTTTACTAAGGTAATAGTAGTATATTAGTTATTTTTAAAGTGTGATCCAAAAGAGCATAATCCATGACTAATACCCTGACTTATTTGAATATCTACGTAAAAAGCTTGATTTACAGTAATTAATTATATTTTGTTTTGAGTCTCCCCAACATTACGAAATCTTCAGATTGGCTAGTTTACCATTGTACCGACGATATACGATCTAGTAAAACTTGTAGGCGACTGGAAGAAGAGGCTTTATGAGGCCACAGTCCTACAAGAACTCTAGCAAAAACGAATCATTGAATTTGTCAAAGGAAGAATTCACACTAGATTCGAAGAGTTTTTCAACAGAAAGTGCTGTTTTTACATAGTTTAGAAATCAATAAGTTAAAATCATCAAAAGCTCGAATGTTGATTCGATAGAAAAATCTCGTGTTTCCATCACAGTGTCTACCTTCAAACAAACTAACTGTCAACTAATACAAACTTAAATCGACATGTCGGATTTTTCATTTAAATAAAATCCAGCTTCAGATTGAATGTATGTAAATTCGAACCCCTCTCCTTAAGCATAGAAAACTCATTAGTATTGAGTTTCGCTTTACACATAACACAGAAGTCATCAAGGGCGGAAAGAGCAGAGATTTGTCAAGTTGATCCGTCTTTCGAAATTTTAAACTGGATAAGATCTTTCCGTCATTTCAGTCAATGCAAAAAAGGCTCCAACACCTCCCAGTAGACTTCCATTTTAGCATGAATGGAAAATAGCAAACCTGTCAAAGGATACTTTCATGCGATAAAATGGTCCCAGTGGTCCATGTCTACTCATCCACACATCCTTATTGGTAGATTTTTCTCATTCATAATTTACTCGAACAACTGACATTATTAAAATTTCAACTGAACTCATTTCGGAGGCAATTCATCTTGGAAGACATATCATAAAGGCACCAAGGACTAAGCTTGTATAACTTGGAGCACGTCAAAAGTGGAGACAATACTGTTGAAACTAGGATCCGTCCTCGCCCCCTACAATTCCGCTATAGTAGTCCACATTGAAACGCCAGACTAGATTCCTATAGTGAAAAAAGTGTTTTCATTTTGGGGGAATATGTGATTCCCCGGGATCCACTCGCTGCCATCGGTCGGGCGGGGAGGAGGGATGGCAGAGGCGGCAGCATCCTTCAATGGTGGAAATCCTTTCGTGTGTTAAATTTATATTGGCAATAAAGCACAGTAGGTGTTCAAGAGATATTACGTTCAACTGGTTACTCCTGGAGTCGTATGGGTCCTGTGGAATATAGTGACTGAGGCTGGTGGAATGTTTAGTACTGCCTGCGAGGACTTTGCCTGGGCTGTCTACCGTTTCTGCTACTACAACATATCCTTGCTGTTTTTGAAATGAAATTCGACTAAGAGGTCTAGGACTCGAGGGTAATAACATCTGATGTTGCGCTAGTGTAGCTGGGCCACTAAATTGACTTAAAGTGGTTCCTTGGGGAGTTTAATTGTTTATTGGTGTGCGTTTATTTAGTCGTTAAGTACAGAAGCTCTGCAGAAGCATTAAATTTTGTGATACGCTTCCGCTAAAAGCAATTATGAACATGTATGTACCGTACCCATTCCCAGGGAAAAACGTCATCCTTGATGTTCTTGTGGATGTGGAAGAAGAGATTTTATTTAATTTCACGACAATAGGTAAAAATGTCAAAAGGGAGATGGCGTATGTAAAACGGCGGTGCCGGAACGGGGGACGCGGGATTGTTTGATGGGACGCACTTGTGGTTTAAGCGAATCTAGAGCGGAAATGGAGGAGTATTTAAATTATACCTTTTGTTATTTGTTGAAATTGTATTGAAGGTAATGTGTATGTTGCGTTTTTCGTACTTAAACACATTTAAATTATACTTGGCAACTTCGACAAATGGAGGTTTGTTTTAAATCTTGAAATATAAAGATTCTAGGAGTAATAAAGGTTTTCAAATATAATTTAGTGCCAGTATATCCTGCAATCCTTTCCAAAAAACTCGTAAAGTAAAAGAAATTAAAAACCAAGAATCCAGCAATAAATATCCTTCGAGGATTTACCAAAAAGCGGCTTCTGCTTTGCCTTTACTTTGGATCTTAGACACTAGATTGTTTTAAAAAATAAACAATTCTGTAACAATTGTGTACATATTAGCTGAGATAAGGTTGATTCTGCTTAAACACGATTCATAAATATTTGTGTGAAATTCTCAGCGCCTCGATTCGTGCAGTAATACTCTCTATGATTCCAGAAAAATGTAATTTATCTTTGGCTAAGCCTTTGCCCAATACTTATTCTATTCATTGCTGTTTTTGTGCTGCGGCCGGCGTTCCTCAAGGGTCGATTCTCGATCCTGCTCTCTTTCTTATATTCATTAATGATCTGCTCTCAATCCCCTTCAACCCACTTCACCGTTTTGCCGATGACGGTACTCTGCGTTACTTCTACGCCTTCGACAACATAGACAAGCAAGTGCCAGACCTTGTCTCATAAACCGAGAACTCATGTCCAACTCTCTCAACGCGGACATTGAACTCATACTTGATTAGGGCCGCAAGAATCGTGTCGAATTCAACGCATTGAAAACAAAGTAGTGTCTTATCTCCACCAAAACCAGCACCGACCTTTCTCCTATTTCAGTGGGCAAAGATAATCTAACAGCTGACCCATCTCTTAACATTCTGTGCGTGACTTTATCTAATGATCAGCGATAGAATAATAACATATTCCAAGTCGCCAAACAAGCCTATCAATGTCTGGGATTCCTCAAGAGATGTAAGTTCCTCCTTCAGCCAGCTGAATACAATTCGTTTATCTCGGCGGGCGCCCCAAAAACCATCTTAGCTTGGCTGGACAAGGGGCAAAACCGCGCCATCAAACTCATTGGCGATAATACCTTTTGCTCCTCCATAGAATCCTTATAGTCCGGGGAAATTAGCATTTTAAGGAGACAAAATTCCAAAATGGCTGAAAATTGGTATACAGCTTCCTTGGAACTTTTTAAGAAAACAATTTCGGAATCACAAAAAAAAATCAAAATCAATCAATCAAAATCAAAAAAAATTTCGAAAAAAACAGTTTTTGAGTGATTTTTTTGCCAAAAAGAGATATCTCCGGCGGCCATGTTTTTTTTTGTGACTCCGAAATTGTTTTCTTAAAAATTTCCAAGCAAGCTGTATACCAATTTTCAGCCATTTTGGAATTTTGACTCCTTTCGTGCGTTTTTTTTTGCTAAGTTCCCCGGACTATTAAGCCACCGTAGGAATGTGCCAACCCTGTCAAAATTTTACCGCTATTACCATAGCGACTGCTCCACTGAAATTAGAAACCTCCTGCTTGTACGGCAACTTTTTTCCCGCAACACAAGACTAGCCAACTCGGCTCACCCCCATACACTACAGCCCCCCTCTTCGCGCACATTATGGTTTAGAAGTTCATTTATAAATAGAACAACTCGATTGTGGAACTGCCTTCCGCAGTCGGTGTTTCCGAACTCATACAACATCTCAGAATTCAAACGCAGGCTGCATCGACATCTACTCACGCACCCTCCAGACCCCTAACCTATCCTTTCTCCATTATCCTTCAAATAGCACGTTCTTCACACAAGTAGCACGTTAAGGCTCATAACCACCACCCTCAACATTTCTTGAGTATTCACTCAAAGAGAGCATTCAAATTTCAACTTTATTCACACTAAAGTAGAGAGTGCTCTCAAATGTCAAAAAAATGAGTTGAGCTTAACGAAAGTAAATTTTATTCACCCCAAGTTGAGTGTTCTCTCAAAAATGTTGAGTGAACACTCGCCTCGCACTCAGTTTCTATTCATACCACCCATTATTAGTCCAGTCAAATGGTACTTCAAACCCAGCTTACTACTAGACATTGCACCATGACTCGAACGACATGACGGACTAGTGGTACAAAGGGTGATCCCTAAGCTTGGTTTTACCACATAAAAAAGGGTTGCCTATTGTACAATATTCACCTTAGTTCATCATGTTGTTGGTCAGGTCATGGTGAAATGTCTAGTAGTAAGCTTAGTTCGAAGGTTAAAAGAAGTTTCAGGTTACGAGGAGTCAGGAGGATGTTCAAGGCGATGAATCCTGGCTTTGAAATCTTTCTTGATCGTTGTAGAAGTTCGGAAAAATTGACTGCGAAAAATTGTTCCACAGTTGGGTTGTTTTTTTAGTGGTGTACTTGTTTGGTGGCAGCTTGACCAGTCCTGCATTAAAGTGGTCCTCGACTTTGCGTTCAGTTTCCAAATCGTAATTCTCCTTTATTGCATTCAGTTCAGTTCAGGGTATTAGCATCTCTGCTGCAAATGTAAATGAAGGTGTTTTTTTTGTAAATTGCAATCCTTGTTGGTCATCCATCAGCTAACTGTCATTACCAAGATATGTTTTGATTTGGTTTGGGTATCTATTGCTATCTATTTTTTATAAACAATCGCCTGTAGTTTCGTTTGTCTGATTACTTCCCTCACATCACCCACACTTTTTACCTACTATCTTCTAAACGGAGTCACTCAAGTTTCTGTTCTTTATATCAAATAAAAGAATACACATTTACCTAAAAGATAAGCCTAATTTCGTTGCTCTACGATAATTAGTCTAGGATTGATTCAAGTTTAAGTAAATTTAAAATAAAGTACATTTTTTTTTCTTAAACACCCTGTATCTTAGTGGATAGTGGGGATAGCCCCCCTCTCTAGAACAATTTTTTTCTCCAAATACATCCAGGTATCACCCCTGAAAATATTAGCCACGTAGTCCAACAGAGGATTTATTGAACGTCTGATGACCTATACAAATTGCGAATGAGACGATATGAGTATATTTTAAATCTTTAAAACGGCGATATCTCATGAACGGCAATTCGTACGGGAAAATGTATAATACCTTTTTTTGTAGATAATCGGATAATCTACAAACTTTGTGAACACTATTTTCTGATAAGACTCGCCGTTTAAGAGATATTAGCCAAAAACGGAATTTGTTGTTTTTAAGGGGTGGTTTTTGGGGGTAGCCTATAACCAATTTTCCGGAACTTTTTTTTAACATATTCTACTCACTAAAAACTACTTTCTTAAAAAAAATTAATGAGTTAACATTTTGTTAGAGGTCAAAACCCCTGAAAACTGGACTAGTGGTTTAGTTGAAATTTTAGTTAAAAAAAACCAAAATCTTGACTTTGATGACTCATTTCCAGGGTAGAACCTTGACTTTTACAGTTTTAGATAGGTGGGAGTATTCTGCGTACACTGATACCTTATTCATGAAAATGGCTCATAGGGTTACAAAAATACAGGGTGATATGTAAAACTCTAAAAAAAACTTCAAAACGCCCTAGCGGCTAAACCGTTACAATTCCCCCCCCCCTATTAGATTTTTTGTTCGTCTATCCATAACCTATCCACACCACTTTGTAACTTTTCGTAGTACACCCTGTATATAGTTCTCGTGACAATGCAATCTAACCATTTTGTAAAAACAAACAAGTTGCCGACTCCAAGATGGCGGCCGAATTTTGCAATTGTGCAACATGGGTATCAAATGACAAGTAGAATACTATTAGCTGGTTGGCGTCATTCCAAATTCAAAATGGCGGCCAACATAAAATGGCGGTAAACACAAAATGGCGGTTTACCTTTTTCTTTACAGCGCCCTCGGTGTGGGTATCAAATGATAGTATATGGCGAGTATAATACAGTAACCTTTCTGACGTCATTTTAATCACAATACGACAACGGGAAGTAATTTAATATAAATAAAATAAAAGGTTAAAGACACAATTAATTGCTCGCCTGCTATGCTTACCAGTTACAGAGTATCCTTATACGTATTTTGAAGATAATTTTCACTGTTTTACTGTTTTTGTTTATTGTTGCTTTTCTGATGAAATTTGCTACCATTCTGGGCCTTTCAGAGATTTATTGCTTTTCTTCTCAAGTGGCCCGAAAAACTTATTAGAAAACATTTATATTTGTTAAAGCAATTGGAATTTCCGTATTCACGTCATTTGCATATCCGCGTTACAGACATCCGTTTTTTCTTACCTTCAGGACATTCAGCGGCTTTATATTTATTTGATTAGTGATTTTCATATTTAAACCTTAAAAGTCTCCATGATAGTTGTCTTCCTAGTTTTGCCTTGTGTTAATTTATTACCCACGCCGCGCCGTCCTACTCCAAACGAGGCTAGAGCTGCTCTTTTCGTGCACTTGACACTTGTCCGCCATTTTGATGCCTGATTGGAAACCTGCATATAAATATGTAATTAGTATTAAAAATTATTTCAAGCTCCACCAGATCTCAAAATTAAGACCCGCTACTGTGGATAAAGACTTAGTAAAGGACAAAATAAATACTTTAAAAGGACCGCCACCGATAAACGACTAGGAATTTAAAATTCGGCATGTGCTTCCATGATAAATTTCGATTACGACTACAAAGAAGAGAGCGACGGACGGCGGCGGCTACTAGCCGGCAGCCTCTGAAGTGAAAAACAAAAGCTTAAATGGTTCTAAAGTGAGCGACATAATCGCAAGCCCCCAATATACGGCAGTACGATAATATGTACTGTTTGTGGTGTGTGTGTGTGTGTAGATATTATTATTATTATTGCAAGAGGCAGGAAGGCCTGAAGGCACAACCGACCAAGTTAAGCGCACACGGACCATAGATCCAAAAGGCGCTGAGGAATGGGGATTCTTAAATTGAGTCAGTGATGTCTAGAGATCTGAGAAGTGTAAAAAGAGGGCTATTATGCTTCTGATCAGGTTTTAGGAAGGATGAAAGTGCAGGATATTCACCGAAGATGTTTGCAGTTTTTAGACATTCAGTTAGAATATGTCTTACTGTGAGGGGTGGGGCATTGGGGCAATTGTTGCAGGTGCGGGGAGAGGATTTAGTAAAAAGATGTCCATGGGAGAAAAATGTATGGCCGAGTCTGATCCTACAGAGCATACGTGCCTTAGGTCTGGGGAGATCTGGATTATAATGGGCCGGGGTTGGTGCGGGCGTATGGAAACGTAAGAAGGACGAGGAAGTATTCCATTTTGAAAGTGCTTCCATGTGAAGGGCGTTAAGAGCATAAAGGCGAAAGCAGGATTCTGAAGGAGGTATGATGAGTGAATGATTGTCGGACAGGGGGACATTTTTGGCCAAGCTATCTGCGGCTTCGTTACCTTTTATACCAACATGTCCTGGAATCCAGCAAATTTTTATGTGAATATTTTGTGAAAGTAGGCTCCGGATGATAGACGGAAGATAGCATTTGTTGTTTCTATTTCTGATGGCTAGTACAGAAGATAAAGAATCGGTGAAAATAAGATGGTTGAGAGGGGTGTTTTGTAGAATTTTGACTGCTTGGAAGATAGCGAAAATTTCTGCAACCTGTGGGGAGGTGTGGTGGGCCAGGAGACCTGATTGTAGTAAGGACACCTCTTGATTTATTACCTTTGCCACAGCGAAGGCAACCTTATGATCGGATTTACTGGCATCAGTATATAGGGCTATATGTTCGGGGAATCGCGCTAATATTTCTTGGTGGAGTTGGCGGTAAATAACGGAAGGGGTATCTTTCTTGTTGAGGGGCTCAGCATCAGTGACAAAATGATGTGATAGGGGGTGCCAAGGAGTCAACGTATGCCAAGGATCGGGCGGATGTTCGGGTGTGGGTATGTTGAGTTGAGGTATAAGCAAAGTACAATGTCGGAGAGCGGAAAAACTTTTAGAGTTGCTATTGAGGTAATTGCGAAGACGATGATACAGAGGTGCAGAAGGGTTTATGATGTGTTGTGAGAGTAGCTTGACTTGAACTTTTCGGACTCTCGCAGAAATATGGGTGAAACCTGTTTCAACGAGTAAGGAGTCGATTGGGGTAGAGCGAAGAGCACCAGTAGCTGACCTAAGGACATTGTTGATTGAGGTTTGAAGAGGTTGGAGAACGGTAGCTGACGAGTTACCATATATTGACAGGCAGTAACCAGCAGTGCCCAGGATAAGAGACTTACAGATGTGTAAGAGGGGGGCAATTGACAAGCCGTTTTTGCGAGAAGCTAAACATTTCACTAAATTATTAATTTTGTCCATTTTACTAATCACTGTCTTAATGTGCAGGTTCCATTTAAGATTTTTTGAGAAGAGGAGTCCTAAAATTTTTAATTGGTTAAGAGGGGTGATGCGGTAATCTCTGACTGAGATGGTGGGTACCATGCAGTTCCGTTTTCTGCAGATGTGAAGTAGTTCTGCTTTGTCATTTGAAAATATTGCTTCGGCAGAAGAAGCCCAGTTTAGGGCTGTTTTCAGTGCGACAGTTAGCTTTTTTGAGACTGATTTGGGATTACCTGAGCTGAAAATTAGGAGGTTGTCAGCATAAAGATAAGAAGTAGTATTATTAATTTTATTTAAGCTGGAGCAAAGGGAGATGGTGTACAAGTTGAAAAGCGCACATGAAAGCGGAGAGCCTTGTGGAGTTCCATTCTGTAGCGGCATAACGGGGGAAAGGAAACCATTAACCCGCACTTGGATGGACCTATGGCTGAGGAAGTCGAGGATGAGGAATATGAAACTTTTATCAACTTTTAATTTTGCGAGTTGGTTAGCGAGGAAAGGAGCACTCAATCTATCGTAAGCCTTTGTCAAATCAAGGGAAAGGATGGATGTGTGTTTGCGTCGAGCCAGACTATCGCAGATGTCAGCGTCTAGAAGGTGTAGGAGAGTATGCGTGCCTTTTTGAGGAATATAAGCATGTTGAGAGCTAGAGAACAAGTTACACAGAATAGCATTTATTCTATTTGAGAGAATTTTTTCTAGAATTTTTGATAGGCACGAGATCAAGGATATGGGGCGGAAGTTGCTGACGCACAAAGAAGTAGAAACTTCCTTGGGAATAGGAACAAGAAGCGCGTGTTTCCAGGCGCGGGGAAAAGTTTTTTGCAGGAGGATAGAGTTATATAGGTTAAGGAGACGAAATTGGAAGGATATGGGAGATTTCCTGATTAATTCGTAGGAGATCTTGTCGAGCCCGGGGGTTGTGCCCTTGAAGGAGTTTAAAGCAATTTTAAATTCGCTTAAGGTAATACGATGAGAAAGTGTAACGGCTGTGTCACCAGGGTATCGCTGTATATCAGATGTTATATTTACTTTACTTTGCCTATGTTCAGTAGTGAAGTTACTGTCTGCTGAGTAGCTCGACCAAACGGTGGCAAACTCTTTGGCAATTTCGGGAGAGCTGGTGAAATTAACACCCCCTGAATGAACATTCGATATTAGCCTGATGGATTGCCCAACGGAAACCGCACGTACTTTCGCCCAAGCCTCCTTAAGATTGGTGCGGACGTCTATGGAATTCACAAAGGAAAGCCATGAGTCCGTTTTAGCTTTTTTAATTGATCTTTTTAAAATAGCTGAATCCAGACGAAACCTCAGGAAATTAGACTGGGAAGGGTGACGACGACAGAGCTGCCAGGATTTGTTTTTGGTTCTTATCAAAGTAAGGATCTCGCGTGTCATCCATTTGGGCTGTGATATGGATTTGGGATGACTAGTAGGAATGGAGACGGACGCAGCGCCACGGAGAATTTTACTGACCTTAGCCGCTTCCTGATCGACATTTTTCGAGACGGGACAGGTTGATGACAGGTCAGTTACTTTTGTGGAGAAAAGGTCCCATTTGGCTTTTTTCAGGAGAAAGTAGGAAACGTGTTTTGTATCAGCGAGGGGGATGCTCGAACGTATAATGATAGGAAAATGGTCACTGCCCTCAAGGCTGGCGTGAGTTGTCCAGCTAAGCAAAGGGGATATATTAGTGGTGCTAAAAGTAAGATCTATGGATGTTAGGGTGTTGTGAGTGGATAGATGAGTGCAAGCACCATTGTTCAGGAGGACAATGGGCTGATTATTAGTGATGAAGTCTTCGATTATTTTACCCCTAGTGTCGGTGGAAGGGCTGCCCCAACAAGGACTGTGGGCATTAAAATCACCACCAATAACAAAAGTGTTTGGCAGTTGATCGTAAAGATTTTGGAGGTCAGTTAGAGAGGTGCTTTGATCAGTTTCTAAATAGACATTGGCAAAGGCTGTAGGAGGGCAGGAGTGAATAAGAACACAGTTAGTCACAAGGTTTGTACGTAGGGATAGGTGAGTGTGGGATAAGGATTTGTGAACTAGTATGGCAACACCACTTTTCCTATTGAGATAGTTCTTATTGTAGTGATAGCAGTTATACTGACCAACGTGAGTTGGTCCTTCGCCAAGTAACAACTTAGTTTCCTGTAGCAGGACTATGTGCGGTT
The DNA here is from genome assembly GCA_963855945.1 of Thereva nobilitata. Lineage (NCBI taxonomy): Eukaryota > Metazoa > Arthropoda > Insecta > Diptera > Therevidae > Thereva > Thereva nobilitata. Next base: position 93,464,611 of record OY979698.1, on the reverse strand, counting down.
TGTAAAGATGTAATAAGCTTTGCAGATAGGGAAGATTATTGTAGAAGCCGCGAATATTCCATTGAACGCATATAAGATTTTTTATCGAGATCATTTTAAAAAGTAAGAGATGAAGAAAAAACAAAAAATCTATAGCTGAAAAAGCTAGAGCGAAGTACGGAAATACTTAGTTGATGCTTTCCAGTAGATCTTTTAGTGGGACTTTGGGTTTGATTTTGCGCTTTGTTTGTTGCTTTTTCTTTGGGCGCGATATGGCTTTAGAAGAAGGTGCGGAGGAGGCAGCGCAATCGGATTCAGATAGAGAAGAGGCAGTTTCCATTTTATGAGAGTCTATACCTTTTTGGGTTGTTGAGTTTGGTGAAGGAAGGGTAGGTTCGACAAAGTTAGAAAATGAGCAAGGAGTAAAGTTCGAGTTTGATTGAGACTTGAGAGTAGTAAGTGAGTGAGAGTGGTTGTTAAGTGAAAGGGATAAGTTGTCAGTAACTACAATTGCAGTAGATGAGCTTTTAGGATGGATGGAAGATTGAGTGACGTTTTGCGAGGATGAGGTGGATTTCGTTGAGGTTTGAGGCATTTCGAGTGAAACGGATTTACCAGAGGAAGTTGGAAGGGTGGGAGAGGATTGGGGATTGGATACTGTAGGTGCTATAAGGGTAGCACTTGAGGCAGTAGATGAATACGATATATTGGGATCAGTAGATGTGAGTTTTAGATGTTCGAAGTAGTGCTTTCTAGCTTCGTACCTGGAGCACTTGTATTTGGTTTGAATTTTGAGGACCTCTTTGGCTTCCGTATATTTTGGACAGTTATTTGCGGCAGATGTGTGTGAGTCCAAGTCACAGTTAATACAAAAGGTCCTGGTGCAATCGCCTTGATGAGGAGGGTAGCCGCATGTTGGGCATAATTCATTTCCAGAGCAGCGAGCAGAAGTGTGGCCAATTCTTTGGCAGTTGCGACATCGCATGGGATTCGGGTAGAACTCACGCACTGTTACCAATTCAAAACCAATTTCAATTTTTTCGGGAAGCGTAAACCGATTAAAAGTAAGGAAAATGAGTCCGGAAGGAATATCTTTGTCCCCATCTTTCCTGGTGTGAATCCTCACGTCCGTGACGTTATACTTTGCAAGACCGTCAGTTATTTCCTTGGGAGAAAGGTGGGCTATGGAACGGCAGTAAATCGTGCCCCTGGTCTGGTTTAATTTCTCATGGTAATTTATTATGACGGGTATAGGACCTGCTAAGACTTTTGTTGCGATGAATTTTTCAGCTACCTGCTGGTTATTGCAAAGTAGCAGGAGGGAACCATCATGTAGCCAAGAAAACTTAGAGTACTGCTTGCTGATACCATCGACAGCTAGTTTCAGCAGAAAAGCATTTTCGTCTCGAAGGGTCTTATTGGGTTTGCCTGATTGAAGAGTAATAAATTTTGACGGATTTGAGAGTTGTTGGGAGGGAAGAGATGGAAAGTCGAAAAAGGTGGATGGTGAGGTAAAGGTAACAAGTTCTTGTTTTGAACGTTTTTTCTTTGGAGTCGACTGATGCGAGTCAGCCAAAGAAGAGAAACGGTTCGACCCACCAGGGTCCGGGCCCATGTTGGAGCTTATGCCCAAGATATGAGCAACGGACTTATTATTATTAAAATAAATAAAAAAGAAAAAATTCAATACTAAATTAAATTAAAATGGTACTTATCCTTTCTAAGCTACAAGCAAAAAAAGAAATTGAAAAAATATTCAACTTAAAAACCGAGTGAATCACTGACGCGCAGTCAACAAAACAAAAAAAATCCACAAAAAAACTGGTTTGGATACCGTAAACAATGAAAAAATTCTTGAATACTTGGTACTCGACAACGATCACTGTTCACTGCAAGAGTTCACAGGCGACGGTGTGTAGATATGCGGTATAGGAAAAGCAAAGCTGCTGCTGCTGCAGGTCCTTGGTCCTGCCTGGCTGGAACCGATCAGGCTCTAAGGGTTATTTATTAACCACCAAGCCATCCAAGTGATTCAAGGAGTGGGAGTTCATAAAATCCCCTACGATTATGCTATACATAACGCTCTTTTGGGGATTTTCGGAAAAGCTTGTTGACGGATTTTAGGACTAAATTAATGGAAGACAAGTGGTTTCGGCTTCACGCAAATAAATTTATGTTTTAGTCTCCTTCGTACTTCCTAGTTTTTTTTTGAAATTTAATAGGGGACAATTATTTGGTAGTGATTTTGTGTGTTTGGGGAAAATTTAAACGTTTTTTTTAACTTGTTCGTCTCTGTTAAAAACGATTGGGGAATATTTTAGAAGAAAACTCAGATTTCATTTTGATAATAATTAAAAAGTTATTCAATACAAATCAAAGATTAATTTGGATTTGTAAATCTTTAAAATTAATATTTAAAGAGTCTTAGTATTCGTCCCTCGTCTTTAGTAATCATCCCAATACCAAAATTACAAAAGTAGCGCCACTAAAACCACTGTGACTTGTAAACTAATGTCCGGGAATGTCATGAAATTTTAATAAATATGGTTGGCACTATCAAATGAATTTGCCAACAGTGGCGCGCGATCTATATGTCATCTTATGAACTTATAGAGAGATGTAATGTTTGATCAGTGAAAAGCCAACATTGGGCAGTGTGAATAAAAACGAGGATTCTCTTGAGAAGAGTGTTTTGTCTAGAGTGAACACTCAAACCGGTGTGAATAAAAATTCCCTCAAATTGCTTCCACTCACTCACTCAACCAAAATGAGATGAGAAATGTCAATTTTAGTTGCCAAACTGCTGCTTGAAATTTACAAACAGGGACAGTAAAATCGTAATATTTGAAAAAGAAAATAAATATATTCGTTAATATAAAAACGCGTAAAAGAAAAGCTTATAATACTCGACGCTTCAGCGTAACGGGCGATAAGTTCAAATCGTTGTACCGATATGAATTCGATAATGTACACTGGTTAGGCAATCATTTCCTTTCCGATGATGCTGGAGAAATTCGTGGTGGTATATTTTCAAATATTGAAACAATGAACATATTCTTAAGATATGTAGGGAACCCGCGATTTCAAGTTGCTCCGCGGGAGAACATTCGCGTTCATAGAACAGCAGTTTCTAAAATTGTTTGGGAAGTATGTTGCGCTATTTGTACGAAGTCAAGGGAATGGATTAAATTTTCAACCACCTTTGAGAAAATAAGAGAAGCAAAAGAAGAGTTGCAATCTAAATATAACTTTCCTCGCCCAATATGTGTTTTAGATTATCGAGGAATTCCTCGTCCGCACTTTCACTAAACATTTCTTTGTCCATTTGTGTACACAAATAGCACATTCTTCACACAAATAGCACGTTAAGGCTAATAACCACCACCCTCAACATTTCTTGAGTATTCACTCAAAGAGAGCATTCAAATATCAACTTTATTCACACCAAAATAGAGAGCGCTCTCAAATATCAAAAAAAGGGAGTGAAGTGTTTTCTTTGAGCTTAACGAAAGTAAATTTTATTCACCCCAAATTGAGTGTTATCTCCAAAATGTTGAGTGAACACTCGCACTCAGTTTTTATTCATACCACCCATTATGTCGCAGTAAAATTTTATGGGAGTGGTGGAATAAAACCAATTCTTTTAGTATTCTATCTATTACCTTTTGCGAGTAGACTTTTCGGTTCCTCCTGTGAATAATAAAATATTCCAAATCGCCAAACAAGCATCCCAATCTCTGGGATTCCTTAAGAAATGTAGATTGCTCCTTCAGCCAACAACCACTAATAATTTCTGCTTATCGTTCTTATTGAAAACACTTGCCAGACACTTGTATTCTCCCCCCCCCCCCTTTTTTCTGTTCATATTCTATCATAAGTGCATACTAACTTCTTTCTTCATTTATTGACTATTCTTTGCCTAATTTGCTTTAACTAATTCTTTTTGTTCCGTCTATGTCTTATCACTAGTTTTTTTCGCCCTCATCATCCCAGCAACTAGGTAATGATCACTGCCCAGCGGGAAAAATTGGGAGTGCTCCTCAGGGGAGCTAATTTTGAGCGCTCCCAAATATGGTCCCGAGGACGTATTGCTGGAGTTTTCAGAAATTTTATAGAAAGAAGAAAACGGGCGATTATCTTGTTGACCATAAAATGTGACATTAGCATAGTCAATGGGCCGGCTCTCGTTTGATACGGAGGACAAGCAGCTTTGGACGTGGTTAGTATTTAGTTGGGGGTCTGCTTTGGTAAAACCACACTCGCGCTTCGAAAGGAAAAGGCAATTGCAAAAAATGAACAAAAATAAAAGCTTTTCGGCACCGAGGTTTATTCACATATCAGGCCTCCATGAATAGCTCTACTGTAGATATTCAAAAAAGCTCCATAATGCTCCTTTTTGTCTCCAACCAAATCGTTGCAGGAGTGCTCCTATGAGAGCTCAAAAGGAGTGCTAGCCTAGGCGGACATCTAATGTTAAAAAATATATGAAGAGGGAGCGGAAAGGAGTACTCTTTCATTGTCTTTGGAGCACTCAATTTCCCGCTGGGTGTCAACATTTGCTCCTCAGTAGCTCCCCAGCGGGAAATGGAGTGCTCCAATAGCGCTGTTTGAGCACTCCTTAAAAAGCTTACATCGCTCCCGTTACTCTCCAGTTCCATATACTTTTTAACATTGCATGTCATTGCAAGGGAGCATACGTTTTTATGCTCGTTCAAAAGCGTTCTAGGAGCATTATAAAAAAGCTTTTTAATAAAGAATTTTCATGGAAGCCTGTGGATATGATCCGGGTATCGAAAAGCTTTTATTTTGTTTATCTTTTGAAATTGCCTTTTAATTTCCAAACGCGAGTGTGATTTTACCAAAGCAGGCCCCCAACTAAATTCTAACCACTTTTAAAGCTGCTTGTCCTTCGTATCGAACGAGAGCCGGTCCATTGAGTATGCTAATGCCACCCTTTATGGTCATCAAGATAATCGCTCATTTTCTTCGTTCTATAAAATTTATTTAAAGCTCCGGTAATGCTCAACATATTTAACAGCGCTCAAAGAAAGCTCCCCTGAACAGCGCTCCCAATTTTATTCACTGAGTCCTTACTTATACTACTACCATTGCCATCGTAGGGGTGGTAAGGGTTTCTTAATACTTTTTCGTTCAACTCGCCTAGTACAACCCCCTACCAGGAGAACCGATTCCCGCATATTTTATTTTATGTGAAAGTCCAGGTTAGGAGTCACCTTTTGTAGTTACAGTCGGTCATGTCGTACCCATCATGGTACAATTTCTAGTAGTAAGCTTGGTTCGAAGGAAGGAAAAGAGGACATGGTAAGTTTATAGGGATCTAGAAGATGCTTAAATAGTAGGCGAAATATCTTACGTTTGCAGGCCTAGATGTTGTAGGAGTTCACACCAAAGAGAAGAAATCCCGGGTGAAAATATAAAACTGAAAAAGGACTAGAGACTGAAAAACGAATTTTAGACGGAATTCTGTCCGAAATAAGACGGAATTCTGTGCGAAATAAGGCGGAAATTATTATTTACACTGAAAACTGATATCATCCTTCATGAGTATAAAAAAGACTGTACAGAGGCTGAAACAAGGCGGAAATTTTTATCATTTTTAGATTTGGAATATTATTAGGAGTAGGGTTACCATTTTTTATTTTTGAAATACCAGACATTTAACTATAAAATGCCTGATTTTAGAGTAAAAAGCCTGACAAGTAAAAAATATTTTAATATTCTACTACTTTTTAAAACTTTATCAATATCAAGGGATGCAATCTTAATTCAAGTGATATAAAATAACTTACAGTAACTTTAGTTTCTTTTATTAATCAACTACAGGATGTACAACATTTTACTGTTCTGTATTTTAGTGCAGAATTAATATAAACGCGAAGAAAAACTCATAAAATCGGCCAAAATTGCAATTTTTCAAAAAATTCATCGAGATTTCATTTTTCAATATTTTTTTGAATTTTCTAAATGAGTTTCACAATTATAAACCGATCTTACAAAAAATGGCACCATTGTTAATTAATGTTAAAACAAAATAATTGATCGTTAATAACTCCAAACGTAAAGCTGCAATTTTTAGTTCATTATCTTCAAGCCCTCTATTACCAAGTTTATAGCAGCAAAATTAAATCGATTTAACTTAAACTTACGCCAAACTTTCGAATTAACGTATAAACGGGTATTTAATACGCAATCGATTTCAACTTACATTCTTATAACTTTGGCTTAAGCCGAAAAATTTCGGTTTAAGCCATAATTCGAATTATCCCGTTTATGCGATAAAAAATTTTGGATGATCCATAATTCGAATTATTTTTGGAGTAGCTATAAACTAGGTATATGTTTAGCTGTTTTCGAGTAAAAAAATAGTGAAAATAACGTGATTTAAAAGCTTGGGAAGGTATTTGTAAGTTGACAATTGCACCTAGCGACCTCTGTCGGTACTCATTTTTAAGAAAATTTCATAACTAATAACTTTCCTAAAGCATATCTTAGCATATCTTATGCTAAAAGTTAGTTATCAGGATCGAAGGTATTGAAAAAAGTATAGAAAAAGTGCCTTCATATTTTATTCACAATTAGTTAATTAAAAAGTTATGCGGTCAACCAATTTGTGGCCAAACTTAGGGTGTTCAACTACACCCTAAAACGAAGCGATTCCAACAATAATCTCGCCTATGGGTCAAAAATTTATTGTTTAGTATTTTCTCCTTCTCACCGACTAGCCTAATACTTTGAATTCTTGGAAAGAATCTGCCCATTTCTCCAGGTAATATGTATATTTTCCTAATTTCTTCGTAAAAAAAATCTGTATTAGCACCTTTTTCTGCAATAATTTTAATAATATTGGTATAAATTTTTCAGTTAATCTTAAATCGATTGCAGTTTAAACAGAATCTATAATTGATATCACTTTTAAAATGGAGGTTTTTTCTTTTTCTATTTGTAAAATCTTCTCTTGGAAAATAGGAAAGAACGAATGCATTAATACAAGATACGCTTCTGAAAAAGTGACGGTAAAAGCGACAAAAAAACAACTTCAACTACCCTTTTCTCCAAAAAATACGTAATTAGCCTATACGTTTTTTCCAAAAGCTAAAATTGACGACTGATAACTTTAATAGTTAGTAAGATAGAACCATGGCTTTTATCATCATAGATAGGTGGAGGAATTCTGCGCTCATTGGTACCTTATTCATGGAAATAGGTTATACAGTTACAAAAATACAGGGTGATATGTAAAACTCTATCTTTGTGCCGTATTACTCAGAACGGACAAAGATTTAGTAATGTCTGTTTTCAGTCTTATATTTTCACCCGATATTTGCATGTATTCCACCGATGTAACAAAAATCAAAACAAAAAATTTTTGTAACGGGGATTCGATCTCGCAAAGTTCATATCCTCAATAGGAGCTGGCTGAGCCAGAGACACAAACGTCAAGATTTTACTAAGGGAAAAAATATATCTTTCTTTTTCCGGGTTTAAGACCCGCGCGACATCCTGGCAGAGTTTATTTAAGTTTTTTAATTTAACGAGCACGAATAAAAAATCTAAAATGATAAGAAATATTCAACCTAGTTTTAGTGAGAAATAACAAAGTTTAATTAAAAAGTTATGTCACAAATCCTCCAAAATAATTTATGAGAAATCCATTAACAAACTTCATCGCTCTTCATAAAATATGAATGATCCTGACTGATTCTGAATGAGAACGAAAGCTTAAAATAATCTAGATGACAGCGCTGCATCTTCACTAATATTAGCTCCTCCTCATTCCTCCGTCCATACGATCCATTAAATAATAAAAATCGAGAAAAAATAAAAACCAAACTAATCTATGTTCTCGTTTTAAACTTAACCCATGCATTAATAATGATAATCCTGGGCCCCCGGAAAAAAAACACAGCACCGTTGATTTATGATATTAAAAGGATTAAAATATACTCACTTCCAGGATCCAAAAGCAGCCCCGGCCAGATGTAGACGACGACGATGGCATATGGCGCTGAAAGATTGGAAATACGGAGCCCGAGAGAGGTGCCAGCCCAGGAGCGTCCTGGCGGAGTATAGTCACATATGGGACTCATTCGGATAAAGTAAAGTTCGCTTTTTAAAAACAAAAGAACGGCGGAAAAAATGAGGCAACAACACAACTCTCTGCACAAGCCGTATATTTTTACCCCCACTCTCCTGCACTTTACTTTGGTTGTTTTCTATCTTCTGTGTGTGTGTTTTTTTTCTTGATTTTTGTTGTTGTAGGTGGTAAAATAGGTAAAGGGAGGATTATGCCACAGACGTGACTTAGAGATGTTTGTACATATACAATCCGACGACGACAATGGCTCGGTGTGTGCAGCAGGTAAACTGAATTTTGATATGATGATGGCGGAATTACAGCACGTAAAATGTATACAAGTGAAAAGTCGATAAACGTAGACCCGCCATACACAAAATTTTATGGGGAATGTGCCAAATGTAGCCATGGCAGTAGAGATCGGGCGGCCCGTCTCGCCTCTATACAAAATATTGTAGTGCCCATTCGGGACTAGGCATAGACCATACGACTTTACGATATACTCATTTCGCCTGCTTTAACCAAAATTCATCTTTATTTCGGAGCTTTGCATTTGCCTTAGCTTAGATACACACTCGCTCTCTCTCCGACTGGCTTTATGTGCCATGAAATTACATCCTGAATTTTTTATTGCTCCAGCTCCTATTTACACGGTGCAGTGGCCACAAAAAATAGCCGCAAATATGCATCTGGCCAAAAGCAGTTTCCCCCCCCCCCCCCCCATCTACCGCAGCATCACTACTGAAAATTAAAAAAAAAAAAACTTTCCAAAAATTTGTTTTCTCTGTTGCTAAGTATGCAGATTTTTATTCCAGATTCATTTTAATAATGCAACTTTTATCCCAGCTCCATTTTATGGTCTCACATTAAGGACTTTTATCCTGCTAATGAACACAAACGTCACTAGAAGGATTTTTGGAGATTTCTGCGTTTAAAAAGAACTTACATATATCCCAAAAAAAAACTTCCATTCTCCAAAAATTTATCTCCAAGAATTAAAACAATTTTTACTATCGTCAACTATTTCCTAAATCATGGAGAAGTCCTGAAGATGGACATTTTACACCCAATGCAGAAAATAATACTGAAAACATATCCTGGAGAATATTCTAAAGATTTTAATGAGAAATTCCCCAAAGCGATTCTGAATTCCAAAGGTTTGTTGCATCCTTTAGTAATATAAAAGGAGAGAAGGTTGCATTTGTAGAGAAGCTGCTGGATGATGCTGGGGCTACTCCCCAATAGCCTAGCTCTAGCTGCCAGCTATCCTGGTGATGATGGCTTGCTTGTGTTGGGATAAAGTGCATCATGGACCGACTATAGAAAGATATGCAAATTTTCTCGTTGATTATAGCTTAGCAGATTTTGGTTGAAAGAAAATTACTTTAGGATCTTCAAAGGAAATTGATGCTCGATTATGGATAGTAGATTTCAAAATGCATCCTCTGCAAATGATTTGTAAAGGACATTGTAATTTCTCAAAAGGATATTTTAAAATTGATTTTGCATGAAGTAAAACTGGAATAATATTATATACTATTTAACGGTAAATTAAAAACGAATTTGTTTAGAATATGAAAAATGGTTTTATGGTAATACTTTAAGCTTTATTGTAGTTACCAAAATGGGGCTACTGAACTGTATCACCAACTTGGTAGGATTGAGTAAATATACTCTTTCTAAAACAGGAAGCTAGTTGAATACTGACGGTAGATGGGTAGCGAGAGGAGAAGAACGATAAACAGCCAGCTAAAGAAAAACCAACGGACAACAATTAGGTTTCCTTTGCACCTTTCCCCCACTTCTAGCTTTTTTTTATGTGGAAGACTCTAGCTCAGGGAAAGCTCTTTGTACTGTCGAGAATCTATAGGGCTTCGGTAGTCTAGGGAGTAAGGCGCCTGGCTACCATTCCAGAGGTCCTTCGCCTTTCCCACCTTCTTTCTTCTTCCCTCCTGTGATAGCCTTCCGCTAGCACTGCTCCGCTCCACCAGTGCATGTCATCGGTTGGTTGATGGGATTCAACTCGTTTCAGGAGGCATAACACTCCAGCGTGTTGTTTCTCGTTACCCCGATGCCAGAGTCGCGCTAGAAATGGTTGGGAGTAGGTGGCTGTGGCAGTTCCTTCCTACGTCTCCCTTTCCCTTCACTATCTATCCCTTCACTATCTATCGGCTTGATCCTGTACAGTAGTTCAGAATCCCGAAAACCTGGTCAAAAGCCCCCAAAATGAAGTATTTCTTTAGGGATTTTTGATCCGCCAAATATTTGTAGTGAAGCATGCTAAGGGCTTTTTGCTTGGAACTTTTAAAAGTAAGTAGATTTTCCAGGAATCCGTTATATATCATTCTGAAAGTGGCCGTCTCGCAACCGAAATTTCGTCTCCGCTAAAGGTACCTTTACATTATATGATTTATCATATGACTTTACTATCAATGAAGTCAAAACATAATATTAAATGTCAAATGACATTTGTTTTTGACATGTCATACGACAACCTGTCAAAATTTGCTTTGAATATTTCTGTGTTGACTTGTCAAAATTAAGTGTGAACGCAATACGAAGTCAGATGGATTTATCAACTCGTAATTTTAACAGTCAAGTCATATGACAAATCACTTAATGTAAAGGTACCTCAAGTAAGAAAAAATACTCCGCATTCAAAGCGCTGTGGAATTTTGGTTTTTTAGTGCATTGTACACTGTGAAGAAAAAAAATTTCCAACCCAGTACTGGAAATTGCATTCACAACCAGTTTTGTACATTTACAACACATATTATTGGGAATATTCCTAATAAACGTCAAATTCTTCATGTGAAGTAACAAAATTTATAGTAATATTACAAAAGTTTTTAGAAATATTACAATAAGTGTGTAGTAAATCAGTATTTCATATCACGATTTGTAATTTTACTGTACATTTGCACTGTGAATTTACATAATTTTCCTCTCATGGATATAATTCACAGGCAAGAATAGAATACTAAGCATATATGTATACCCAATTGTTTTTATGTTAAGGCCAGACCTTAGACTTTCATCAGGGTCTGGGCAGTTATTGTAACAGCCAAGATATTTTCATAGACGTTACCTCACATACATGCTTAACAAAATGCTATGAGTCGTCAATTTTAGCTTTTGGAAAAAAGTATAGATTAATTACGTATTTTTTGGACAAAAAAGGAGTAGAAGTTGTTTTTTTGTTAAAATAAATAAAATTTCGACTTTGACGACTCATTACTCCAAAAGTTGGTAAGATGCAACCATCGCTTTTACCAACATAGGTGGAGGAATTCTGCGTTCATTGGTATCTTATTCATGGAAATAGGTTATACGGTTACAAAAATACAGGGTGATATGTAAAACTCTATCTTAGTACAGTTCTGCCGTATTATTCAGAACGGACAAAGATTTCGAACTAGGCGCCATAGTAACTTATATTCAGCTCGAAAAAACTTATCCAACGACGTATTACACGCTAGTAGGGCTAACTACAATGGTAAGACTACTTAAGATTTTGTACGCTTCTATCGGGCTAGAACAAACAACCACAATGGCGTTAAGACCATCTTTCGTTCTCTTTCACAAACTTTCGTCAAGTCTTAAGGCTACGCTCAGGACCGTAGAATCTTAAAGAATCTTCAAGAAATTGACGTTAGCGATTAATATTTAGTTTGGTGTTTTACGAAAATTAAAGTATTAGGAAGAACATAATAAAAAAGGTTATTTGAAATTAAAATCTGTGTTGAAAATATATTGAACTAGCTGGAACCCGGTGCGCCTATGCTGCACCCATAAACCAATAGTAGTAATCAGGTGATATGAATTTTGAATTTCGAATGACTCCACACAGAGCTAATAATATTCTACTTGTCATACCCTTTCATTTAATACCCATACCGAATGGCTTGCAAAGAAAAAGGTAATCCACCATTTTGCGTTGGCCGCCATTTTAAATTTGGACCGATCGATCTGAAACTTTGGGAATCGTATTGTTTTCGGAAAAAACCAAAATAATATAGATCTGAGCTCTTTAGCAGTAATTCGAAGAGTACCTCCCATACAAAAGTTCGAATTTTACGAATATCGGTACACTACAGCCACCCGAAGTGTTCGAGATAGAGCAAAATAGACCGCGTAGGAACACCCGCCGTACCCGAAAACCCCTATATACAAAAATTCAGGCCAATCGGATGAGCGGTTTCGGAGTCTATTGCACATTTGCAGACAGACATACTTTCACTTTTATATATATAGATAATGGCATATTTGGTCCTTGAATTTTGATTACTTTTTAGAAATGTCAAAAACCTCTTAAGGCTATTTGGGCTGAGCTTAAGATCGTTAAGTTTTGACAGAAAATTAGCCAGTCTTAAGAGAATTTGACGAAAAATCTTAAGACGTCTTAAGACCATTGTAGTTAGCCCTATTGGACCTGGGTACCAAAATTTGCATTCTCATTTTCAAAACTATGAAATGAAAGCTCCAATACTGATTGTATTTTTACATCCCACAAATAATCTATACAGTTGGTAAAAATGCGTAAAGTAGATTAGGAATATTCCTAATAAATATATATTGCAAATTTACAAAACTGCTTGTGAATAAACCTTCCAGTATTTTTTTTTGTAAAATTACCACAGAAATTTTGTACAGTGCAGATAAGTCTGATAAAATAGGTGAAGAGTCGCATATTGTCCAGTATACATTTCTGCTTAAAATAAAAAAGAAAGTAGGTACCTGCACTTAGCTGCACCTAACCGAAAAATTTAGTATACAGTTTTTGTTCATATTCAAAACAAGTAATTTTATATTTCAGGAACTCTTAAGCCAGACATCTTTTTACAAAGAAAAGATTTTTTTTTCTTGTAAAGAACAATTTAAAAGAAAAATTTAGTATTATTGAGGATCAGCGCCCTCGAAAACCCCCATATAACCAGTTTCATGAAATTTAGCTGATTATTAAACAAAATCGTCCGCCATTTTGGATCCGCCATTTTGTTTTTTGGAAAATTGATAGCGGATCCTTAATCAGCGCCCTTAGGTACCCCCAAGTGCGAAATTTCATATAAAAAAAATACTTTTGACCAGGTTTTCGGGATTCTGAATCAGTGCGTGCCGGCGCCCAAAGCTTTTTCGGTTGGTTCACTGAACTCACCTCGTTTCAGGAGGCATAGCACTCAAATGAAGCTACCTTCAGTTAACCCCGATGGTTGTGTCACTGGCACATCCTGCTATAACTTAGATCATCAACTTTTTCGGAAGATAAGTCCCGGTCAAAAAAATTTGGTTTTCATTTTTAAATATTCGTGGACTTTTTGCGAATTTCTTTTCTGTTGTATGCTATCTACTCCTCCGTTTCTCCTAAATTGTTGCACTAAATCAAACCCAAGTCTCGCCTGGTACTGACTTAGATCGAATCGGTGTCTGGATGCACTTTAGTATACAATTTCCATAGGGGTATAGCATTTTTCATTAGAAATGTCGTGTACATGATGAAGGTGAAGGTATTAAATAGTCTAATTATAATCATGTCTAAATTAAAAATATTTCTTGGTACCCAAGCCATATATTTCTGTTTTCTCTACAGAATTTCAAGCGAACAAATTTCCGTATTCTTATCTGCCCACTCAAAATGTGAAATCATTGTTGCAAATTATTTCAACGTTCATAATGTAAATTAGCTCAATTACTCGAGATAGTCGCTAATCTTTTCGCAGACATTAATAGTCTAAATCAAACTCTGAATTATCTAACGAGCGTCCCCCGATGTTGCAGGCCTTGGAGCCCATAGTTTCGACCTATTTCTTACTTTCCATCCAACACGGTAATCCATCGATGCTAACTCACCTAAATCCAATTCCTCACGCAATATAGCTCCGAAAAAAATTGTCTAGAATTATGAAAAAGACTACAATTAGCCGAGGCCATCAAACCCACTTACCGGGACTTGTGTTTCCGAAGTGCTAACACCAAATCTGTCGCTCTTTGTGTCACCAAAATTATACAAGCGCGGGAATGTGTTTATTCGTTTCTCACTCTACAAAGACTACAAAGCTTAGGCCTAATAGCCTGTAGAGCATTCCGATTGTCTCTCACATTCGGTACGCTTCGTCGAAGTCCTTTCGGCAAGGACCTTCTTCACCAAACTAGTAAGTGACCCAATTACCGGTTCCGGACCGACGAGTGCAACGGCAGAACCCTGTATTCTAATTGCCTTTGAAGCTCCGATTTGATTTAGTGTAGCTCACCAAGGCGGCCGTTGGCAGTCCCAGGCTATCCAGACATTCTGATTGCCGCTTGAATATCAGAGAAGATAAAGATTCGCTTGTTTTTGTATGCCATTCTTCAATTTTCATGAGTGGATATCAGTATGACGTAACAGCTCTGCTTGAAAGAGAGTCACTAGGCTGCCCATGCTTATCGCTCTAATAAATCTTGGGCTTTCACTTCGGATTCCGTCGCCCACACCTTTCTCTGTTATAGAGCGATCCGTGCACCATACTAGTCCACGGTACTTTAGGAAAAGCCTTATTTTGTATGTGCAGTGAAGGTGGCTCAACTTTTGAGATCTTAACGGACTTTCAGTCTGATAATATTCCCACTTGCATGTCCAGCTGGAGAAGAAATCAAGTGCCTGCTGAAGACGTCTTGACGTTGTACCTTCTGTTTTACCTGCAACATTGTCTGCTTTTTGGCCATTGAGTGGCTCTAAGAGTTCATCTACAACAAGGCACAACAGAAATGACAATAAGACTTCTCCCTGTTGACATCCTTTTGATATAGTGTCCTGCAAAGACATCTCAAAATGAGAGACCATTAGTTTGCGAATAGAGTCGATCCAGTCGCAGGAAGTGATATTTAGCGCCCTAGCTATAGTATCAAAGTATGTATTGTCGATATCGAAGAAGTATGTATAAATGTAATGTTGAAATTCCTCCAGACAGATAGGATGTAACCATGTGCAATAGTCCGGGGAAATTAGCATTTTAAGGAGACAAAATTCCAAAATGGCTGAAAATTGGACCACAGCCACACAAAAAAAACATGGCCGCCGGAGATATCAGTTTTTGGCAAAAAAATCACTCAAAAACTGGTTTTTTCGAAAAAAAAATTTTTATCAGTCAATATGAAACGTTATTGCCTACAAAAAAGCCCTTTTGTCATTTTTGCAAAAACCTAACCCTTTCGAAGTTATTCAAGGTCAAAGTTGCCAAAAATCACATTTCGGCCAAAAAATACTTTAAATAACACTAATCAACACTAGTTTTGGTGCCGAGCAGCTGTGTGGTTTTTCTAACTTAGGACTTTATACTGATTACATTAATAGCAAAAATTTTGATATCCTACGTGTAGTTTTCTAGATTTTATCTTGTACATAAAACAAAGCAAATTTACATCAAAAACAGCATTTATTACTTATTTTTTAAATAAAAACTTTCTTTTTCGTGACTTTCGTGAATGAGGTGCAGTGGGACTATCACGTAGCATCCCCCAGCAATAGATGGCCATCATATGCCGATCCCATCGGCCTTGGTACCTACCTTTCTTCCATTGTTTTTAGGTCCTGGTGAAACCGCTCTACTTGTTCTTCGCTATAGGATCCAAGATTGTCAAGATGATTGTGAAGGTAGATTTGGATCATTAATACAACTACTTCGCGATGAAGAAATGATATAAAAATCAATTTATTTATAGAAATGTATCCATAAAATAGCAAATCATGCACACGAATTACTGATTACAGCTAAAATTCAAAACTAAGAATTACAACGAAGGAAAAAAAGATGAAAAATATTTTCAGTGCTGCCAATGTACACCTAATACAAAACCATTAACGATATCTCGGCAGCAAAAATTTTTTTTATTTATTGACCTGTGTAATTGCAGGTAGTGATTAAGGTCAAAACAGAATTGCGACTGCGACGGCGGACGGCGAAGTCGCTCGTTTAGCGCAAATATAAAACAACGTTGTATAACGAAATTACAACTGCAGCGGCACTGCGCCGCAAAATCGAAGTCGGCGTACAAAACATAATTTTTTTCAAACACAATTTTTGGATATGCAAAACGTCACGTCTCAATAAAAGTTGCGGTTGCAATTTCGGTATACATTAGCTCAGAGCCGGATTAAGGATCTGGTGGCCCCTAGGCGGAACCTGTGGTGCGGGCCCCTTTCCCAAAAAAAATCCTAATTTGTCACACTCAAAAAACTGCTACATTTACCTAGAGCATCAACCAGGCGAGACAATATAGTTTTGGACATTTGGAACGATTCCCCTTTGTATTTTTTTAGCTCCTGCCAATTTCCCTTTGGCCGAGATCATTCTGATCAGATAAACAAGCTAGGGATATTTCAAGAGCACTCTGCTAAGCAAGCCCGTTGGTTTTCTGTCATGAAAGTAAAGCAGGAAAAATGCAACAAAGTGAAAAGAAAATGATGAACTCTGAACCTATTAATTTTTGCTTCACCGTTGGTCAAGATTACAAAAATATAATTGAAAATTGAAGAATTCTGCTACCAGGACAAAGCATTTTTATGGTATAGTACTCTGGCAATGGAACTAGTACATGAGTTTTCCAAAGATATTCTCTTGGATACGCACTCTACTCGCACGACAAAAGGAAGGAAACTATATAAAAAAAGCTCGTGCATCTGTAATCTGGCAGTCATCAACGACATTCTCTATACTTTGACGTTATTCTAAACCACTGTTACTATGGGGCTAGAACAAGCAACCACAATGACCTTAAGACCTCTTTCGTTCTCTTTCGCAAACTTTCGTTAAGTCTTAAGGCTACGCTCAGAACCATAGAATCTTAAAGAATCTTCATGAAAGTGGCGTTTGCGATTGATATTTAATTTGGCGTTTTAGAAAAATTAAAGTATCAGCGGAAATATAAGAAAAAAAATTATTTCAAATAAGGTGCTCTGTGGAAAAGATATTTAATAATGGAATATTTGGATTTATTAAAGGATTTAACAATATTAACTAAATTAGTGAGCGAAGTGATGCGAAAAAAAAGAAACCGCGGTCGTATAGTGTTCGAAAATTATATACAGATCGTTCTAAAAATGGTTATTATAAAACCACTTTTTTAAAAATGAAAGGGACCGATCCTGGACAATTTTACATCCAGTATAGCTTTATTAAACTAAACGTCTTTATTTACTCCAGACTCGATTTGTTGTGATTACCTTTTACAAATGTCAAAGCGTCTTAAGGCTATTATAGATGAGCTTAAGATTCGTTAAGATTTGACAGAAAATTAGCCAGTCTTAAAAGAATTTGACGAGAAATCTTAAGACGTCTTAAGGCCATTGTAGTTAACCCTATATGTACTGCATCGGTAATCAGCCCGGAGCGCCGAATTAAAATGGGGGCAGGAATACATGAAGGGCTCAACGGCTCATATACGCTTTTTCGCTTCGATTGTTACAAAACATCTTTGTCCGGTCGTCAAATAACGAAAAGTTCGTTGTTTAACAAACTTTTCATTATTATACGATTGAATCGTACCGTGCACTATGTGAAAACGAAACTATGCTTCTTTTATAAATTTGAAATATTTTTTCGCCAATTGGCCGAAATCGCAACTTCTTGCCAAGCTTCTCGCATAGCTCGAGTTGTAAAATATATTTGGAAGTAACAATTTCTATGATCATTCTTATGATCAAATATGCGACTCTGCCTCCGCCTGGCGGCAAATTCGGTGTCTTATGTGGTGGACTGCATAAAATATTTTTGTGTGTGGTGCGGGCCCCTTTGTGGTGCGGCCCCTAGGCGAGCGCCTATGTTGCCTATGCTTAGATCCGGCCCTGCATTAGCTGCTCCGTCAAAATATGACATAAATCGCAGTTGCAGTCGGCCGTCGCAGTCGCAATTCTGTTTTGAACTTTAGGTCGTAGCCGTCTTGCAGAGCCCAATGGGATTATTCGATCTACTCCAGGGGACGTGTATGGTTTGAACGATCTAATCGCCTCCGCAATAGCTTCGTGATCGGACGATTGCTTCTGCCCAGGGCAAGTTTAGTCGATCTAAAAAATTGGGATCGTTTGACTTACTCACACAGTCTGTGATCCTCTTTTCTACTGCCCAGAATTTCGTTTATAAATAAAACATCTCAAAAACTAGTGCAAATCGTAATTCCTAAGCTTAGTTTTATCACATAAAAAAAGGAAAGAGTATAAAAACTTCAATTACATACTAAATATGAAAAAAAATGCCGATAAGAATACTTTCTTTAAAGCCACTCAAGAAATGCAACTGTTATAATAATAATAAATTCCCCTTAAAGCTTATATTAGTTCGATAAATGAACTCCACCGCTTTTAATCATTACACCGTTAAAGCTTTTTTAGCGAAGCATTCCAGTATTCCCGTTCGCCTCTAAATACTCAAACCACTTTTTAGCTGCGGTGTGAATCAAAAGTTTAAGATTTCAACAACCCAAAGCTTTTCATAAAAATTTTCTCGAAATTGTGACAAACCCATCCAAAAGCTCAATAAAATTACAAAGAGCTTTTACAACCCGACAATAGGTAGAGGCATATTACCATATTTTGAATTAATCAAGAAATAACGTTAGATAAGAATTGTTATCTTCAAATTGATTACGGCAACAAAAGAAAACGCATTCACTCGACCATCAAGCTTGTTCCCATTGTATTCTCTATAGTTGACCAGTAAACAAAGCTTTCTTGTATCTAAATATTTTCAACAACACAACAACAACAACGAAACAAAATTATGGAAACCAGTGAAGTGAATCGATTACAGATGAATCTGAATGAGCTTCGCATTGAACTTGGCACAGGTAAACAATAAAACACCTGCTGTCTACACTACTAAGCGGCGGTGTGCTCGCATTATCATGCCTAATAGAACGTATCTTTTTTGAGTTTCTGCACAAAATACCAGACTATCGGAAGAGAATGCCGCATTGCGTCACCAGATCAACCAGTTGAGTACGAATTGCAAGGTTTCATCAACGCTGAATGTCGAGGCGAAATTGCAGCTGTTTAAAGTTGAATCGGAGCGAGACGACCTGAATGCAGCACTGCAAGAAGTGAAGGTTAAGTATGCTAAGCTGCAGGACGCATATCAGGCCAAATCGAAGAGGCTGAGAATGTTGGAAGATGAGCATAGAAGTAGTCAAGTGCTACATCGGGCAGTTACTAAGTATGGTAAGTAAAGGTGGAGGTGATAAGGTGTTGGTAGTAACGATTACATTGTGTTTTAGTAATTAAAAGTGTTTATCGGGTAAGAGCTGTTGATAAGATTTTTAAAAAAGTGGGAAACTACTTTAACGGTGGTTTTATTAGCTTAAATGGACAAACAAGTTCAGTGACTGCGACCGATTGGAAGAAGGTTAACCTAGCATCTGTGATATCTTAAAGCAGACTTCTTTGGACTTCTAAAAAAATGATTTTATTCACTTGTTCGTAATAAATCAGACTAGAAGCTTTGGGGAATAATTACAAAATACTATGGAGGTAAGAGTGGCAATCCAGCGGTGATTCGGCCACTGCTTGGATATGGCTCAGACCTGCGGTGGCCCGCACTTAAGCGGCCCATACACTTTCAGTTTAACTGCGCCTTTTATCACGTGTGACGTCATGTCTGAGCGATAAATTGTGTGAACTGTGCATTTTGAATTTTCATTCAGTCCTCAGGCATGAGCTTCTGGATCCTCTTTTGCTCCGATAAACTGCGGACGATCCCACACACTTTCAGTTCAGTTTATTGTCCAGTTTTTTACACAGTTCGACTGCCCAGTTAAAACTGAGAGTGTGTGGGCCGCTTTAAGCAACAAACGTTATACCCAATATACCCCTTTGTTGAGAATGGTTGATAAGCCATCTGACTACATGACATCGAAACTCAACTTCAACCCAAGGGTAGATGTCTACAGCCCTACCAGACAGCAATGTGAAACCTTCCAGCCTGATAAGATCTATCTGGATTAGCACAGTTTCAGTTTTGTGCCCAGCAAGCATCAGACGAAAGCTTTCTAGCCACGATTTAATCCCCAGATCGCTTCGTTCGAGCACAATTCGATTTCATCGAGGCGACGCCCTACGACAGCTTTCCCAATATCATCCGCGAACCCGATCACATCTCCATAGCCTCAACAATCACTACACTTTAAGCTCCGCAGGAGAGCTCTCAGAACGGATACCTGCAGAACGCCACCTTTTGTCCTGTACACTTTCAGCCCATTGTCCAATTCCAGCTTTGACGTATATATAAAAAAAAGCTTTTAAAGTTTTTTTGGTACTCTGGAAAACTCGACTGTTGTCCGCCACTGCCGTAGGTTTGACCACGATCTCGACTATTTCGTTCTATCTCGCCGAATTGAAAGGATTTGTGACGTCAAAAATCATCGATGTGCAGCAGTGATTTTTCTCTATGCCATACCCACCAGCCCTATTCATTGCAACAAACTCCTGACCTTACCTACTTCCTGACCTTAGCCGAAGTGTTTGTTCGACAGGCCCTTTCCCTTTCGACGCTAGGGAGTATTCTATTACAAATCACCCGCCCGAAAATTTTACCTATGCAACTAAGGAGACATGTCGGTTTGATGCTGGGTCCTCTAAAGGCTTGTTCGGTTTTGGTAAGAGCACGATTTTCAGCTGTTTTCGTCGATCTGGGAATATTCCCTCTTTCAGGCATTCTTTGAAGACTTCAGCGAACCTGTTAGACGCTATCTTAGCTTAGCTTGACCGCTTTTTTTCGGAATGGCGTCCTTACCAGGCTCCCCTTCTAGAATCTCTTCTGCGTTTACCACATCCTCTGGAACTACCTGCATGGTGGGCAGATCGCCGATATTCACGTTCCGTGGAAACAGGACGTGCACTATATGAATATTCTGAAACATTGCCGCACAGGTAATCGGCGGGAGCCGCTAACATAACCATTTTATGTGCTCCGACCCAGGGGTCCGAGTCCGCTTCTCTACAGAACCATCTGAAGTCCTCAGATTAACTTCTAGCGATGGCCTTGTTCAGCCTTCTTCTCGGCACCTTCTATCTTTTAAGGAGCTCATTAAAATCTGGGCAGGTCCTTCGGTATTCGTCGCACTCTGAATTTCACCAGAAATTTGATAAATGTTGACGGATGAATTATGAATGTCCCTCGCATCTCCTACAGGCCTCGGGTCTTATAGTACTACTTCCTCAAGTCTACTTCGAGATTTTTATGGGCCGTTCTCTAGCCGTCACGCCCTAGGTTTTTTAGTACCTACATATACGAGGTCTGCTCAAAAATTATGGTGAATTTTCAAATTTCGCGGGCTACGTACATTCGATTATCGATTTTTTTATTTTGTTATGTTGGTATACATGCCCCTAAAGTATGATAAAATATTCCCCCTGAAGTATGATTCATTGTATACTTTCTCTGTGGCAGTCGCTAAGGTTAGACGTGTTTTTGCGTGTTCGGCGATTTTTTGCTGTCGAAAAAAATTAGTGCTGCACACGAGACGAGACTTGTCTCGAAATCGTCTCGTCTCGTCTCGATTTTCGAGACGAGATCGAGACGAGACCTCCAGATTAAAAATCGATACGAGACCGAGACTACCATTCGAGATCTCGCGAGACATCTCGAAGTCTCGAAATCAAATCTTTATTTTGAAATCGTATCAACACCAACTATTTTAGTATCTTTACGCTGCGCTCTTTGACGAGCACAACATTCGGCACCAATACATGAAGTGAGCAGGCTGCGGAGACAAGGCGAAGAGTAACGCATTCCATAAGCATTTAAATTCAGAGTCCATTCCAAAACAGAAGAGGTATTTTACTGTCAGTTCATTACTGTAAAATACCTCTTCTCTTTTGGAACGGACTCTAGGTAAATGTAACTCTACACAAATTAGAAATTAACTTTCGATTCATTGATCCCCTCTAGCCCGCCCTGGTGCCACTGCAAAAGGCAGATTTACGTGTCTACGTCTGGGAAGTGACTGGCATGGAAATATAAGGAATATATGTATACAATTTCATTAATATGGCACATATTGATATTTCTCGAAATACAGAAGACTGAGCAATTTGTATTATTGACAGTGAAATTCGAGACTTTTCGAGACGAGACGAGATCGAGACGAGACCTGCAAATACCCATTTTTTCGAGACTGGGCCAATTCTCGTCTCGTCTCGTGTTTGATGCAAATTCTTTGATCCATTTTTTCGACAGCAAAAAATCGCCGAACACGCAAAACACGTCTAATCTTAGCGGCTGGCACAGACAAAGTAAAAAATGGGGCATGTTTACCAACATAACAAAATAAAAAAATCGATAATCGAATGTACGTAGACCGCGGAATTTGAAAACTCACCATACTTTTTGAACAGACCTCGTATACCCTGACGCACTTCGAAGATGATGGCACTTGGCTCACCTGCCATTGCAGGCCTTCACCATTGACTCGCTCGTGTAAGTGATGTCTTTCTCCCACCCCTTTAGAAGGTGTTTATCCAGGTCCCTTCATTCGATCACCACTTAATTGGTGGTGACACTTACATCAGCTGCTTCCCTTATCGACGATTTGGCCTTCTGTGCGAGATCTTCTGTTTTAGTGTTGCTGAGATCGCCCTTTTGGCTTCTCCTTAGTCGATTGACGCTAGGTACACCAGAGAGGAGTCTGCCTTTGCCTTGCGAAGAATCTACCCTCACATTACCTCGCCATTGGGGGTGAGGATAGTAGCATCTGAGCGATCGATCTGGAGCCGTCTTTGGTTTCTCGAGTCGATATCGATTTCTGTCGATAAATAAAAATTGGAATTTGGCAACACGATATCGACAACGTTATCGTCTCTTTACGTGTCGATCAAGGCGTTTGACGTTTATTAAAAACTAAATTTGGATGGTAGCGCTTATGTGCGAGTTCGGAAACACAGCCCTGCAGTCATACTGCAATATTCAGCTACAGACTTCCAATTGCTGAATATGGTAGAATGGCGGCAGTCTTACGTTTCCGAACTCGCCTTTAATTATTATCTGTCGATTTGGTCGTAATACCAAATATGAAACTTAGAGAAAATCGAGTAACTTTTTTGTCGAGTCGATCCATCGATTCAGGAAACCAAATACGGCCGGTGATCATCTCCATTATAAATCTTCATGGATCTTAAATAATCCGTGATTGACTGCAAAACAGGCGCGGAGTCTCCTTTGAAAATTTATACCTGGGATTCTGGGAACTAATCTTAGGTTACCAAGCGCAGCTTCTGGCTCTGATGCATGCGCTGGATCATCTATGTTAATATCGGTCAGGTGCAGGGAAAAGACACATTCTGATAGCACTGCTCAGTCAAGCATTGATAAGGCGTATGAATCAGAAAAATTTGTGGGTGAGAGGGTATATATGAGGGGATATATATGCTAGCCTGGGTGAGAGGGGACATATGTAGGTATCGATTGTAGCCAAAAGGCTGACAACCGAATCTATATTCTACCATTGGCAAAGGGATAGTATGGAACCACATCGAAGAATGGGACGCCAAGGAACACCAGAAGCAATGGGATGCTGTAGGCTGGCTATGGTGGTGATTAGACCGAAGAGTGCTGCAGTAAGAAAAGATATTCTGAGCACACAACAAGGATCCTTGTAGACTGCTTATGGCACTAACAACAGGATACGAAAGTGGTTCATATTATAAAACTAATAAAAAAACCCGCGTGCGTTGCAACGCCTTTAAATAAAAAAAGTTTAAGTATGCACTGTCCGTGGTAGCAAAAAAGTATAATGAAAACAGCAAAAAATCTGGAAAAAATGATTTTGGATACCATACAGAAATTTAGAGCTACCTATAAAAAATATTGTTATATTTCTTCTCGAGCGTTCTCGGATTCGTCAGGGATTAATTGGAACAATTTGTTTCTTTTTACCAACTTTAATTTCAAAACCATCTTATAATCTCCCAGATACCGATTTTCATTGGAATCGGAATACAGTTTGCAAACTCATCGGCCATATTGGTGCGGCCATTTTGAATTTATAAGCTTTGATCATACATTCGTTATTTGCAACCTTAAAAACCCCTAGATATCCACTTTCATTGGAATCGGAATGCAAATGGGAAAATTTGTCCGCCATATTGGCGCGGCCATTTTGAATTTATAAGTTCTGATCATAAATTCGTTATTTGCTACCTCAAACAACCTCAGATACCGATTTTCATTGGAATCTGAACACAATTGGCAAATTCGTCAGCCATATTGGCGCGGCCATTTTGAATTTATAGGTTTTGACCACAAATTCGTCGATCTTAAAAACCCCTAGATTCGAAGCTTCCTTTCTGTGGTTTCACTAGCGGGTAGCGCTGTATGAAGGAAAACTTTCCCATGTGCTCCAACCGATGGGATCCTGGAATACTGTAATGTGGCAACCATTCTCTTCATCAGCGACGGAATGTAACACACAATGTGAGTGGAAAATTGGATTCCTTCAGGCGCAGTAGGCAGGTGTCTTCTTTAAAAATTCTCTTTCTTTTCATCTATATTAATAAAAGAAAGTTTCTGTATGTATGTATGTATGAATGTGTTCGCTATAGCTGGCGCACCAGTCATCGCAGAGCTTCGAAATTTTTCATGAACGTCCGTGGGGGTCTTCCATGAAACACCTCGAAGCCCGATTTTCGAAATTCAACATGGCCGCCGAAATATGACCGAAATTCAAAATGGCCACCCAAATATGAATTTGCAAATTGTGTGTTCGAACATCAACATTATCAATTTCCAATTTGCGAAGTAAGCAAGCATTAAATTCCCTAATTTTTGGCAGGATCGCCCGATCTAGTGTTTGGCAGAATCGCGCGATTGAAGCTTTGCCTATTCCAGATGACCGATTGAAATTCGACTCTGGGCATCATGAGTAAACTATCCTGAATATACCTTGCGCTTATGTGTTGCCTCTTTGGAATGTTGACGATCAGCTTTTATCGATCCATTCGATATGGGAGTTACTTACACGATCATGATCAGTTCCATAATGTCTCTTATTTTTTTAAAAATTATAGAAGCACCTAGAGCAGTGATTCCCAAAGTGGTCCATATGGACCCCCGGGGGTCTATAGGGTAATCCAAGGTGTTCGTAATAATTCAAAATTATTTTAGGGGTGCGCGAAGAACTACTGGGGGTTCGCGAAAAAGATCGAAAGTTTTCATATAAAAAATTACAAAAATTTAAAAATCAATGTGTCCCGTGTGACCACGCGGCGCTGACGAAATCGAAAAGCAAACAGCTTATTTGACTGACTTATTCGCCAAATTTGATGAAATAAATTTAAAGTTACAAGGTGATCCTGATCAACTAAATTTTCTCAAAACTAAAAGTATTATATCTGCATTTGTTACAAAACTTTTGTTATACAAACACAATTTGGGCGGAGGAGAATGTTTTCAGACGCTCGCAGGTGGAACGTTCTTTTCCTATATTCTTATTTTATTAATACTGGAACTTTTCGTTAACGCTGCACGCTTTTTACATTAAGTAAGTTATGTTTATAAATTTTACCAATAACTTTATTAATTCCATTCTGAGCATAATTTCGAAAGGCAGGTTGTTCCCATATACAAGCTAGAGCAATAAAAACTTTACTTTCAAAATTATTTTAAAATAAAAGCGTATTTTTTTAGTTTTTTTAAACTATTTATTTTTATTTTCTACTTGTTAGTCTATTATATATCATCCGTCATTTTGTGGCAGCCGCCACTGTATTCTACTCGTCATACCCTTGCATTTGATACCCATGTCTCGGGCTCGGGGAACACCATTGCAAAATTCTCCCGCCATCTTGAAACCCCCATATTTATTTTTTTTTACAAAAAAAATAAGAGTCCATTGTCACGCAAACTATGCATATGTGCAAAATTTGAAGTTGATAGGTTATATTTTCTGTTTTAGTCTATTATGTCTTTTGCCATTCGGTTTTGGCCACCATTTTGAATTTAGAATGATGCCACACAGCTAATTGTATTCTACCTGGCATAGGGCGCGTTTAGGCCCAAGTTACTTTAACTCTGTTAAATTATCGCTGTTAACTAGCATACCATTTGACAGTTCCTATTTTACAACTAATAACAACCAAAAATTATAACATTTCTCATTTTATAAATAATAACAAGCAAACAAATTATAAACTAGTTGGGATGTAGCTTTTGACCCTTTCGGTCCACAAGATTAACTTCCCAGTATTCGTCCAAACAAAAAAACGACTCGAACGATTTTTATGAAAATCTTTTCAGATCATACTTCCTTTAACACGCTTCGAACGGCACCTTAACGAAGTCGATATCTTTTTTGGTTCTCGCGAAATCGTGCAGGAAAAAATGACCACATACGTACGCACACACACACACACACATATTTCTTCTCAAATTTTTGCTTAAAATGCTATTGGGACCTTGAAACGTGTAAATACATTGAAAATTTCGAATCCGATTTTCGGACCGTTTACAATAACTTCCTACTGGGAAGTTAATAATAATAATATGCTGTATTAAAATATTACTAGATTATTTGCTTACATAAAAAATTCACAAGTAAACGTCAACCCCTTTTGACAGTTAGAAGCAGCGCTACATTTTAGCTAAGCCAAAAAGCACATAAGTTTGCTAACAGCACTAAATAAATTGACATTTATGCCGCTGTTAACATGCCTATTGAAAAAATCGGCTGCCATCTTGGAACCGTCATCTTGATTTTTTTTTCAAAATGGTCAGATTGCATTTCACGCAAACTATATGTATATATGTGCAAAATTTGAAGTTGATGGATATGTGAATAAGTTGCGGGTGTCGAAAAGCTTTTATTTTTGTCCGCCTTGGCAATTATTTATTATTTTTTCGTTTTTTTCCAAGGGCGAGTGTCGTTTTTCTAAGCGGGCCCCGCACTAAGTACTAACCACGTCCAATGCTGCTTAACTTCTGTAATTGAACGAGAATCGGTCTATTGAGTATGCTAATGGCACGATTTATGGTCTTTAAGATAATTGCCAGTTTTGCTCTAAAATTTCTGAAAACTCAAGTAAGGTCAAAATCAGCTACCCTGAGCAGCGCTCCCAATTTTTCCCTCTGGGATCCTTCTCATTTAAAGTTATTTAAGTATTAAGTACCTATGTACCTTTTCAAGTGAATTTTCAAGACAATTGAATTTTTTCTTTTGTTTTCTTAACAATTAAAAATATGTACCTAATTCATTTACCTAGCCAGGTGCCATTGTCTTTTCAGAGAGAACAGATTAAAGTATTTTTAGTAGATTTGATTATATCATAAAATTTGATTCACTTGGGTTTGGGGGTGCATGATTAAGTTTTTATTATAGTAAGGGGTCCATGACAGAAACAAGTTTGGGAATCACTGACCTAGAGTGAAGTTTATTTGAGAAAGGATGAATTTATATCGTTAAGTCTCTGCAAAAGTATTACAATCCTGTACAGTTATGACATTAATAATTTATTTAAATAGGCACCAGCACACCCCAAAATCCCTTTAACTCCCAAAAAATTAATCCAGAAAAACGACCAACAGACGAATCAGTACAAACCTTAAAAGAAAACTTACGTAGCGCCTATGACAGGATCGAAGAACTGGAATTCGAGCTAGAAAGTGTAAGTAAACAAAATAAATCAAAACTAATAGACTAACACCAAACAAAAAATTCCAGATTGACGTACTTGAGTCAGAAAATGATCGAATGCGAAGAGCATTGAGGAAATGCAAAGATGGCTCCAAGCCGTCTGCCGATCTTGCAGCAATGTCTTCAGATAAAACTGGATTTGTCCAACTAGATGAGATGACCAAAGTGCCGTCTTCTGAGAAACTTGTTCTTCGGCACAGCCGACAAGATGATCAAGTGAGTAGTAGGCCCCATTGACGGCGATGATATTGAATTATCTTCGCCGTAAGCGAAGAAGCCTCAAACTTAAAAATATTCAAGTTCAAAGTTTCTTCTTTTTTACTACAAAAACGAGTTATCTTTAGTTAAGCGTTATTAATTTCCGTTATGAATGAATGAAAGACAGTTTTTTCTTGTTGTTAATAATTTTCTTGCTGGATTTCAGGTTGGACCAGAAGCAGAAGAAAGTGCAACTGAAAGAAGGAGCGCATTTCGTGAGAAGTTAGAGCAGCTTTATATTAGAAAAAATTCTGATGGGAGTTAGTAGTATAGTTAGTGATAGAAGTTAGTTTTTTTGTCAAATTGAATAAATTTTCGCGGGTTTATTTCTGTTGTACTTTAATAATTCGGTTTCTTAATATTTAGCATCATACTCCCGTCTAAATAACTCAATAAAACTGAAAATCTCTTACAGGTGCATGTGCACCAAAAAAATGTCATTTAGTCGCATTTTTTCGCAATGCGTAAATCTCATACAAAATACCTGATTTTCGGCTTTGAAAAATTATAAAATTATTTAATTTTTTTGCATGCATACCTGTTTTTTTTGTCGTTATAAATGCGCGACGTTAATATCCATTTATACGCATTTTACTTTCTGTATGTCTGATCCAGATTCAATATCCCAGAGACCAGACCAGATTAGTCTGTCTGTGGAGCAGCACACATTGCTATATTAAACAAGTTTTTCCGACCACCGTTGTCCTACTTTCGTGCTGTTCCAGTTGAAAGCAAGAGTGAACTAACGAGTAAAAGCACTTACGGATATTACACTGTGCCCCGTTAATAATATCTGTGAACTGGACATTGTCACTGTGCTGAAAAACCTGTTCCAAAAAGAATATTGCTGTAACTTAAAATTAGGAAAGAGCCGTTGAGTTTGCTGCTAGCCAGTTGGTGGTGTTGTTACACTGGAGGAGTCCGTTTCAATATTTTTTTGGGTGGACTTTTATCTACTTTGACACCTCGATGAATATTATATGTGGTTTTATGCGAGGGATTAAAATTTTAATCTTATTTTTATATAATACAATTTGTAACTTGCTGATGACAATTACTGATAAAATTGCGTGTTGAGGTTTTTATTAAGAGATATTAGAATTGTTTGAGGAAAAAAACTAGTCTCAATTGAATTATGCGACATTTTTTATCAATAGTGCACATAGACGCATTAAAATTTCAGATTTTTCAACCCATGCTACTTAATTTTACATGGGTTAATGATTAGCATAGCATTCAGAAATCTAATAACATAAACATTGGTAAAAATTACGTTCGGTCATATTGTAAGTGGAACCGTTAATTGACGCAATTGGACCAGTTTTTTTCGTGATGCTTCTTTATCTAAAGTTATTCCACACACATTTCACGTTTTTAAACTGCTACAAGTAACAAAAAACCCAGCAAAATGCATTTTATACTTAAATAACTTATTTTTCACAAACGTTCTAAGTGCATTACGTGTGACAACCATATTTTTTAGAAGACCTTACAATTAGAAAAAAATTTGACAATCACACTTTTTTTGTTGGAAAGAAAATAATTCAAGAGTAAGCCTCAAGTTCAAGAAATCTACATTCGTTTACCGACGAGTCAAAGATAGAACATGGTACAGGGTCTGATGTGGCAGGACCCAACGCCAAGGTCTCGATTGCAGTGGGTAGATGGCCTTCTGTTTTCAGGACTAATGCCATTGAGACCTGCGTTAGGCTTAACCTTGAGAAAGGCTTGAAAAGCGCCAAAATTGAAATCTTTACAGTCGAGCTGCTAACAATGCACTCTTATCGTGGAAATTTTCCTCAAAAATAGTTGCAGGGCTCTTTTATGTACTCCAGACCCTGACCGAAAAAGAAATATCTCGGCCTGCTGGGTCTCCAGACACTGAGGTAACGATGGCGGCAGAGGGCTGCAGAAAAGCTCGGATGGGAGGTGTCTGAGAAGTTGGTCCAAGCCCCAGAACCCTTCTGTGGCATGTCATGGTCCACCTCCAAGTCCCTGATGGAGGACTCGGTTAAAAACCTGAACCTATCCAATTGGGAATCAGTCCAACGTCTTAGACAGGCGATATGAAGGCAATATGCTCTGATCTGGCTTAGAAGAAGAACGTTTATCAGAGAGCTTATGAATCCCGCTCAAGTCCGGTCTTCTTAAAATAAAGACTTCTGTCATCTCCGGTCTTGGGGTATGTACACAATAGACATAACTTGGCCGCGGTGCTTACCATTTAAGTTACCCCTTACTCACTTAAAAGAAAGCCTCTTTGTACTGTCTACTGTTCCATCTAGCGTGCAATGTGGAACAAAAAGCTTTAGTCGAAAAGATAGTAGAGAAAAGAATTAAAAAACTTCTAACGCCAACACGCACAGCCTTTCTCCACCCGTCCTAACTCATCATCCGGTCTCAACAATCCATCCAATACTACTGCGACAAAACGCTGACTTGAATGATGGCTTTTTGCATTATTTAACTTACAGACGAAGGCAGGAGAAAGAACAATGAAATGCTGTAAAAAGAAGGATAGCAAGAAAAAAATAATATTTGTATTATCAGGTTAAAAAATATAGAAAGATTAATATTTATATCGCTGCTTGGATTCGAACCACGGACCTCTGGGATGGTAGACGGGTACTTAACCCCTAGGAAACCGTTTTTAGATTGTTTTTGGCTGTTTTAAATTTACCATACTCTTAAAATCTTGAGTTTATGCTTCTATTTCTTCGTTGTCACAGTGAACAATCAACCTCCGCCAGTTCTTTAATAGTAGCGATCTGGAAGATGGTATTAAAGTTTACAGCAAGAATGGCAATGGCAGGACAATTGGTCTTCTCTTAGTTTATCAACTGTTCAAACAGTGGGTCAAAAACGTAACAACAATAATTAGTCGATTAATAGAGATAACACCGAGGATATTCACACGTCGACGACGACATCGATGGAGATTCTACTTAATCTGATTGCCTGGAGAGATCTCAAAGCTTACGCCACCATCCGTGAACATATCAGAGAGTCTATCTTGGATTTTCCTGAAGATACCATAGCACTCGAATAGTAAACGGAAGGCCCCAGGACGGAGACAGGTATGGATACCAGATTTTAGGGCGAAAACCCCAGGCTTAGTAGAGCGTTCAGTTTGGGCACCCTAACTGCCCTCTTTGAGGCAGAGGTGAGCGCTATACTCGCATGCACTTATGAAAACTTAATAAGAGCCTTATGGCGGCCGCGTACAACTTAATTTTTAAGCCAATGATCAGAACGATCAATAAGAGCACAAACTAGATCACAGTTCAATTATCTGGTTTTCCGCATCACCAACCACAATTCTAGACACTGGTCTGACGGGTTCCTCGAGAAGTACACAATCAGTTCGCATCGCTCTTATAATTCGATTGTGATTGAATCAGATCTTTATCACATTTACCCACTAAACGACAATCAGAGCGATAGAATCTCGTAGGACCAAATCCAAATTTAGTGAGCTATCAATCGGGTCATTCATCAGTGCTTCGAGAGCCTTTGCCATACAGGGCTTCGGCGCTGTTTTGAGCGGTAAGGAATCTACTATTTAGGCACCCACCACTTTAATGACAGGACCCCTAGACGATTGGACTATAATGAATTGCACCAAACACTGGAGGTCCACATCCATGGACTGGTGAACTCAATAAGCAGTTTTCCATGGTATCTTATTCTCGTCTCGCAACGGTGCAAGAGAATAAGTGGGCGCAGTAAAAAGTCAGTACACTGTTTGGCTACTGGACACTGCTCCCTAAATTACCACCTATGAATGATCAGAAGGAATGCAAATTCTGTGTTGAAGGTCATCAGTCTACCCTTCATGTTCTAAGTAAAAGCGAAAGGGTTGTTCGGAGGGGCCTCGTTGTACCAAACAAGTACGAGTGACAAATCTTTAGACAGACTCCCGTCCAAGTTGCGGCCGCCCTACTCTAAAGATCCGATACCTCGCTGAAAGAATAAAAATATAAAATTAAAAGCTGCAAATCATATTTAGTACAATCATTGGAGAAATCATTATTAAATACAAAGCTAACCTTTGACCAAACCAACCAAGCTACAATTCGAGTATTTTACAGTTCGAAAATCACAGGACACTTCTGCGAATGCAATATAGGCACACATTTGTAAACTTTCTTATTGGAAAATAAAATCATAAAGATATTTATTCATTTAATCCTCAAAGGGAGTTTACATCCCGACCACAAAGTGGAAGAACAAAGTGAGCTTGTACAAATTATTACAAGCGCAAAGTTTCATCGAAAGGTCGAAACTTTTTACAACTGTCAAACGTAAAATTTTAGCGACGGTCGTAGAAGAAACAATTTATACCGAGTTTCTATGGGAGTCGAGTTGAGTTGAAGTTTAGTTGAAATGACACTTCAACTCAACCACTTAACCCTATGCGTTTCCATTTCTGCCTTCCGTCTTCGTCCATCTTTTCCCATCAATTAATTTTATTATAGATTTTTCTTTAAAAGTATTTATTAGACATAAAGTCTCTTCTGACGTCCAAGCGAGGCACGACAGTTTGACTTTTTGTACCTTTTGCCAGTGTGCCGGTTTTAGTTGTGTGCGTGAACTCAGTTCAACCTACCTATTTTAGTTGAGTTGAGCAGAGTTGAAAATCTTTAACGAAAACTCTTAAGGCAACGTTCAGACGGTGACTTTTTTCCCGTATATCGTATACGGGATTTTATCGAATAGAACAGTTGGCAATGATAACTACATTAGCATGTTCCCACTATGCCCATGCGGATAAATCCCGTGTTCGTGAAATTTGTTTTCCCGCATACCGTACGAACTTTCCACTAAGATTCGATAAATCTCGAATGTATTTTATCGAATACGTGATGAAGTAGCCTTTAGTTTTATATTGCGTCGTTCACATGAATGAAATTTTCCCGAATCTCGAACCTTTTTGTTCTAGCCTAGCCAGTTCTAGCCAGTTAAATCTTGTCAAGATGGAAGGTCATTTTCCGATATCCACCGAATTATTTATTTCCCTCATTGAAGAAAGGCCTAATTTGTGGATCCATGATGACGACTGGGCTACGGGGGGTAAAACCAGATTTACGTGAAAAAATCGAATCGAACAGTCCCGTGTGAAGAGCTGTCCCGTATTCGATAAAACCGTATACGTGAAAAACTCGAATCGAATAGTCGCCGTCTGAACGTAGCCTAACTGTGTCTGTTTCCATGACGTATAACTCGGGTTCAACTCTGGTTGAACTCTCATGGAAATTCAGTATTAATGAGCTGCAAAGCCTTTTAGTCAGTCATATTAAATTAATGTGTAACAAAAAAAATTTTTTATTACTTTCAACCATTTTCATTTTGAAATAATAAAAATTAACGGATTTTTCAAATTTTCAAAAACAAGGTAAATATGCAAAATTTTCTAACACAAGGAACCGTAAAAGTGCCATCTAGTGGGCATTAGAATATTAAAATTTAACGAAATTAAAAGCTTTTTTTAGGAATACGCATTCGTAAAGTAGAGTGCAGCCGTACTTTGAGGTTGTAGTTTTCTGCTGCCACTTTGGGGAAACAGAGACAGAACCATACTATTATATGCGATAAAGGAGCTCAAATTTGCACTTCCACTTTGACTTTGGGATGTAAATGGGCCGTAATGGCTATGAAAAATATAAAAATGTAGAAGAATTGCATCACAAAACGAACTCACAGATTAATTTTTGGTTACCAGCTGCTTTCAACAAGACTAGAAGACCAAAGAAAAAAAAATTCTAAAATATGAACTAGTACAAAGAGGAGCCCTGACGTCAAGTCCTGCTATACAATGAAAATTTGAACAGCAAAAATCAATCCGTCAAATTTAGGATTGAAGAAGGCGAAGGCTAGATTTGGACTACAAGATTATTGAAAAAGTATAAAAAGAAGATTCGTAGAAAACCATCAGTCTACAAGGATGTCACAGTAGTCTCTGACCTATGGCGGCCGCGTTCAACTTAATTTACAAATTTACGCAAACCGCAAAATTTTCCACGATCAGAACGATCACAAAGAACATCCTCTAGATCACAGTTCAGTGATAAGTGCAACAACGATAAAACAAATGAAATTGAACCTAGGGTGTCTTTTATTTTTGGTTACCGCAATGCCGCTATAGACCAGCGCTTCTTTACCTGTCCATCTCTGGCCCACCACATGACAACGCAACAATTACGAAATTGAATTGAAAACACCTTCAAAAACACAAACAATCTTCTTACAAAATCTACTCATATAAGCATCACCTTTAAAAAGGAGTCAATTGCGTAAATCGCCGCTTGACAGTCTCACACATAATATAGGTATGCTAACATGGATCACACACAAGTCATTAATTAAGTAACAGATTTTTACCGACATCGTCTAATCAAAATAATTTTCATCGTGATCAGATTTAAATCGCTTTTATCAGGCATTTCAGAAATTTGACACCAACTTCGTTCATTTTTTTGTTGTTGGTCCAGTTCAAAAATGCCATGCCAACAGCTCAGCTTAAAGTGTGGAGCAAAATTGGACACACAGTCCAACAATCTGTGGAGCCTGTCACAGGTAGTAGATCGGGCCGAAGAATGGGTTGGGTCGAGGCCCGACGACAATCAGAAAAAATTGTGACCTTGCCTGAATCCATTCTTTGTGGTATGTATTTTTTTTATTGAAATTTTAGTTCGGCTGCTGTACTGTGGAAAAATGATAAGACGCAGACCTAATTTCGCGCGGATTTATCACGTCTGATTAAATCAAGATTTTTGGCAAATCTGACATTTTTTGGAGAGAAGTTAATTCCTTCAAGGTTACTCTATATACTAGCCAAGGCTTTTCTTTCACTTCACGCGGGTGAAGGAAAAGTGCAGTGTAGTAAGTTATTGGGTGCTGTTATTAATGGTTGTCATAAGATTCAGTTGGGTTAAATAGAATAGCAATTTTTAATGTCTTTAATTCTGAATTAAACTGAAAAGAATGTCCTCGTTTTTCAGCCTAACCCATTAATGTCTGTTGGTCGAGACATGCTCTATCAGAAATTGTTGGTGAACATTTTGTTTCATTCAAGGTGTGCACCCAGAGTACAGTATGTTTTTAGGCCTAATTTGTCACAAAACATTTTGATTTATTTTTCTTACTCGACTATCTCGGATTTTGATCAGTTGAAGGTCTTGATTGATACTGACACTCAATATGATTCTAGCCTGTCACTTTTCAAGTAAATCTAGAGTCTACACCAGAGTCTAGACCAATCGATATAAGATATATCATTGAATGACAAATTTATAATCTCCTATCTTTATTTAAATAAATTCATCAATTAACACCAATCAATTAAAATTTCTTCCCACACACAAAAAATCTCTATTAAAATCCAAAAAAAAAATTTACTAATTAACCTGATAACAAAATCCATACATTTCAGGTGTGAGTAGTGAAACATTTCACAAGAACCCACAAACTAGTAATTAATTACTGAACAAACAAGCGTCGGGAATTGTCATGATATCTCATATTATATATCGTTCAGTTTTTCACCGAATTAACTTTGCCAGGAAATTAACAAATAAAAAAAAAAAATAAAGAAAGAAACAGGTAAATAAAAAAACCCCATTGCTTGATGCTAATGCCGACAAATAAGCAGTCGGTGGGCATTTGCAGTTGCATAACACCTGCACGCGCGCACCTTGATACATTTCTTGATTATATCGAATCTTGATATCTATTGAAGCCTAGCTCAGGAGTTTTCTTCTATATTTTTTTTCTGTTGTTGTTGTTGTTGTATATATATATATCCAATATTGCATTTTATCTTAATAGGGTTTAGCAGAGAGTTGGTGGCTACTTAGGTGGAACTTGGGTATTAAGTGAGACATTTTATCACTGGGGAAAATAATGCATAACTTTTACCATAGTTGGGCGATGGCATGATAAGTATCTTTGATATATTTTCTGGTGATTTGTTTTCACACAAAGTGAAATAATTTAATAGAATTTTATGAGTGGGATTATTAGGCTAGTGCCAAAGCGGATTTAAATGAGGAAAAAAATTAAATTAATAGCAGGGAGGGACCAGCAATGAAATGTCGTTAAGGTTATAACTAAAAGAAACTAGTTGGGATGTGGCTTTTGACCCTATCGGTCCACAAGATTAACTTCCCAGTATTCGTTCAAACAAAAAAACGACTCGAACGATTTTTATGAAAATCTTTTCAGATCATACTTCCTTTAACACGCTTTGAACGGCACCTGAACGAAGTCGATATCTTTTTCGGTTCGCGCGAAATCGTGCAGGTACAAAAATCACTTACGTCGTTCAAACAAAAAAACGGTTCGACCGATTTTTATGAAAATCTTTTCAGATCATATGTCCTTTAACATGCTTCGAACGGCACCTTAACGAAGTCGAAATCTTTTTTGGTTCTCGCGAAATCGTGCCGGTACAAAAATCACTTAAGTCGTTCAACCAAAAAAACGGCTCGACCGATTTTTATGAAAATCTTTTCAATTCATATGTCCTTTAATACGCTTCGAACGGCACCTTAACGAAGTCGATATCTTTTTTGGTTCGCGCGAAATCGTGCTGGTACAAAAATCACTTAAGTCGTTCGAACAAAAAAACGGCTCGACCAATTTTTATGAAAATCTTTTCAGATCATATTTCCTTGAACACGCTTCGAACGGCACCTGAACGAAGTGGATATCTTTTTCGGTCCGCGCGAAATCGTGCAGGAAAAAATGACCACATACGTACGCACACACACACACACATATTTCTTCTCAAATTTTTGCTTAAAATGCTATTGGGACATTGAAACTTGTAAATACATTGAAAATTTCGAATCCGATTTTCGGACCGATTACAATAACTTCCTACTGGGAAGTTAAAAAAAATTAAACTCGAAAAAAGGGAAGTGGCAAAATGGGGATGCTATTTAGGGGTTAAAAACGAATTTTTGCGATTTGCGGTGAAAAAGTTAATCCCTCATTAACAGAAAAAATTAAAAAATTTGAAAAAAATTGAAAAAATCGAGAAATACATATGTACGTGATTCGAAAAATCAGGTGTTCGGTTTTTCTTAATTTTAAGCGGTTTAATGAAAATAAAGTATCAAAATCTATAGACCATTTGAAACTAGACATTTCAATGGTCAAATGAGCACTTATGGAATACCAAAATTCGAAAAAAACATCAATAAAGTTGTCCATGAAACATAAGGTTATTTTTTTCGAAAAATGTTAATTTCTGGGACACTATCAGTTTTCCAAACAAAAAAAAATCATGCTTATTTAACGCAACACAAGGTATACTCTTACAAATTTTCATGTAAATTGAATTATTTTTACGGGGAAAAAAACTGAAACTGATCGATTTTCCGCCATTTTCTTGGAAAATTTGAGGTTATGTCAAAATATGTTAAATACAAAAGTTTTAGATCTTTTTATTATCTACAACTTTTGTATTAAACATTTTCCACTAGGAGGTCATGTTTCACCGCAAATCACAAAAAATCGTTTTTAACCCCTAAATAGCATCCCCATTTTACCACTTCCTTTTTTTTCGAGTTTAAATTTTTTTTTCTTTTAGTTATAACCTTAACGACATTTCATTGCTGGTCCCTCCCTGCTATTAATTTTTTTTCCAAAAAACTATCGGCACTAGCCTATATGTAGAGTTTGAGACGGGGACTAGGGTTTTGAAAAATTCGATAATCTATATATAGAAAATAGCTTCGATCTTTCTAAGGATCTGAAAATCGACCACAGTGCCTGGAAAACGCGCCCCCTCGAAAAAGTAAAAGTAACCCCTAATCTATTCAAATTTACAGGTTATGAACAGGGGGCACGAACCTACTTTTTTTAATGTGATTAACTTGTCTCTTGGCAACACAGTTCCAGAACACTGAACAGGCACGTCTCAAGTGAGCCATCAATGTCTGACCACAGACAAATAAAGTTTGACGGGAGAACTTCTGGAATATCATCGGAAGCATTTAGGGTTCCTCGGCAGACTAACTGGGAGGCTTATCTCACAGGCCTCAGGTTAGTAGCCAGCCACGTAAGTATTGATCCCAACAATGAGTCTGATCTGGACCTTGCAGGAAAGGATCGTGACAGCTTCTGAAAATAGCTGCTCCGCGAAACCATGAAGTATCAATCGAAGGGTTGCGTGATGGAACAATGATTTCTGCAGGCAAAGGAAGGAAGTCAGCAAACTATTCAATAGGACTAAGGTCTCGAGCATCTGGAACGTCTACAATAATCACTTTACGGGTTACAATAAATAGTTGAGAAAATCTAAACGAGGTAATGGAAAGCCTGTGAAGAGATAGAAAAGCTTGCAGCCTCAACAAGGTTACACAAAATCTCAAATGGCGTTGTCTCACTCAAGACTCCTGAAGGGTCCTTTATGTAGATAAGCAGGGATATCATGAGATACCATATTAACGAGAGCGTATTTCCCGGGCGCACAAGTGACTGACCCTCGATTGGCCTTGGTACCTAACACTGGATCGGAAGTAGTTCTTGCTCCCCAGTCATAGGCAGCGGATAATGTGGGTATGGTGTAGTGTTGAGCCGGACTTACACGAGGCTGTACATTTGTCCCTTACACGATGTAAATTGTACTGAGGCCTCAGTTTTTTTAAATGTCCCGGTTCAAAAATAATGTCCTACTGGTATATAAGCGTGTATCGAGATAAATGAAGCGAGGTGTGATTGTAAATTACTTAGTGGAGAGACATTTCTTCCTTCTTTTGCGACAGTAAAATATCCAACTTGAACTGCGGCGAGGTGAGATTGTAAACACGAACTGGAGAGACATTTCTCACTTCTTTTGTGACAGTAAAATATCCAATATAAACTGAGCCGTGGTGAGATTGTAAATGCAACAATTCTTACATTTTTCGAGGGAGTGAGGTTTTGTCTTGAAGAGACAATTCTTACCCAGCGAGAAATAGAAGCATTCACTGATGCATGAAGAAGCTATCCTTGTGCATCTTAGAAGTCCTTCCCTTCCGTATCCCTATCCATATCTTTTTTATCATTGAATGTCATTAGCAAGAAGCAGTTTGTTCGATTTTCTTCAAATTAGCTTCCTGGGAAGCTATTTTGAATATTTAAGTTTTGCAAGCAGCAAAGCTTTCATTTTTGCTTTTTTGGGAGCAGGGAAAAGGGTTCGCTCTTCGTTTTTGAATAATAAGAATACAAATAGATTTCAAAAATAAATATTTTTATGTATTTCAATAACAAAAAGGGAAATTAAAATTGCATTCACAAACAAAAAAAAATAAAAAAATTCAACACTTTTCACTGAACTAATCAAAATCACAATTATAAAATCAAAATTACTATAATAAATTATAAACCGCGCGAATTCTTTTACTGAGCGCACAACTCTAAATGGAAATTCTTCAAAAGAGAATATGTCAGAGCAAAGGAAAACGTTACGAATCGAAATTCAGAGAATCTCTCAAAACAGAAAATTTACCAACATAGCTGAAAATGATTTGTAGCCCCACATGCACAGGAAGATCTTCCAAAATTCTTCTGAAGAGCGACCAGGAAGCGCTTCCAATTCAATTCCAGAGGAAGCTGCTTCCACTTTTCCCGCTGGGTACATTTTTCGAGGGAGTGAGGTTTTGTCTTGAAGAGACAATTCCCAGCGGGAAATGGAATCATACCAAAAAGCATGACGGTAGCCTTTTTTGGAAGGCAAGAATTCTTTCCTTTTCGCATTCCGCTCCATATCTTTTTTGTGCAGCCATGTCATTAGAAAGAATGAGTAGAAAAGCTCTAAAAGCTCATTCACCTTCCCAAGCATTCCCGGTAAGGTGTTTGTGATAAGTCATCTTTTATTTCTTCCAAAGAAGTACAATTTCTTACACCTTCTAAATTTATTTAGATCCTTGGAAGATATTGCTTTAATTATTTTATAATAATCTTTTAGATACAGATTTTTATACCATTAAATTGTAAATTGTATTAACTGAATACAAACTGTACACATTAATTACATATCCATATTTGACCCTTCCATCCTACTTTTGTGGAACTACGAATACGAACTCCTTCCTAAAAGCTTCTTGCGGAAGGCCTTCAAACTTTTCCCGCTGGGTTCTTACATTTTTTGAGTAGTGAAATGTGCTGGAGACACATTTCTTACTTCTAGCAGAATTTCTAACTTGAAATTAGGCGAGGTGGGATTGCAAAATATAAATATATAGCCACGGACAAGTAATTAGAAACAGTTTCATAAAAATTGCATTTATACAGTTTTTATGTAGGAAGTAATTCCCACCACCTCCTCTTATTTTTTTTAAATAGATAATAATTGAAGGAAATCAATAACAATATCATAATGAATTCCTAACAGGATCGCTACATAAAAATATAAAAAAATGTATAAATGCAATTTTTATGAAACTGTTTCTAATTAGCTGTCCGTGGCTGTACATTGTGGAGGCATAAATTTCTTACTTACTCTAAGGCAGTTTAATGAATATTAGAATTAAACTTGTAAAAATGTTCTTCATTGGTATTTATTTTTTTTCTTTTTTTTAATCTGCTTGTTTTTGTCATTTTGGCATTACAATAGCACCTCGCCTCATTTGAAGTATGACATTGTACTGGCTCAAAAAAAAAGAGGCACCTCTTACAAACTCATTTTATAATCGTGTCCTACCCAACACTAGTATGGTGGGTAGCAGTGTGACATGAAGAATGCCTCTGGTTTCGGCCCATATTCGCCGAATTTCACACAATAAAAGTAGACTTACTCTGCATTATCCTGGATACCTAGTCATACCAGTCACAGCGCTGAGGCATCGTGCTCGAAGCTATGGAGGTATTTTCTATATCCTCCATTTCTACTCAAGAGCTGCATGAGGTCGTAACTCACTCCCTCGTAAGCCATCAATCCACATTTAGGATAAGTCTGAGGGTCCGCCTTCTCTCGCCAGTATCTCTATGGCTATAATTCCCACTATTACGCATGGTCCTGTATGCGCAGTATGCTTAAGTAGGAGACAGATACATGTGTACGTTGGTGCGTACGGTTATTAATTCTATTATTAGAAGTGCGTGCATTCAAATGCAAACTGACATAAAGATACGTAAACGGAACGCACGCAACACAAAAGTTGGTCTACTTCCAACTTTTCCGCATTCACCTTGTCTCAAATACCCAAACACAAGCACACATAAAAGACGCCTGCACTCGTCTCTTAAATTTTTTGGTTATTTGTAAAAGACTAGATGCAACTGTCTGTCAGCCGCACCGCAGGCACTGTATACACGCATGTATCTGTTTCCAACTTTAACCTCTATGCGGCCCTCCATTTTCTGCTGCCCACACTGCCATTGCATAAATCTAACCTGAGCTAACCACCATCGCCATCGGGAGGCGACGGATTGGTTTGCGCCCCACGTTGGGCAGCACTCTTTGAAAGTGTGTTTTAAAATTAAGCTTCTGGTCGAACTGTGGGTGAATGATCTGTTCCCATTCCTTGATTCTTACGGATACTTGTTTTCCCAGGTTACTGATCAGCACAGTTACGGTTTTGTGTTCAGCAAACGGCAGAACAGCGCTTTCAGGCCACGCTTTAATATCTCAGATAGCCTTCGTTCGCCTATAATTCGATCTCGTCGAGGCATAGCCTCAACACAACAACAATGTATAATCATTGTGATCCACAGGAGAGGTCCAAGGACACCACATGTTTTGTACACCGTCGGCCCATCTTCCAATTCACAATGAAGTTACATACCTTCTTTCCTTTATAGGAAAGGTTGTTCCAAATAACGGGGGGGGGGGTTATGTTTGTCTGACTACTCACCCGGACTCAAGACGATCCGCCGACACTTTGAAGTCCTACAATAACAATTGTTCACTGCGGGTGAGATCGAATAGGCCATTGGCATCTTCAAGCCCTTCAAGTCTGCTGGGAAAGACTAAATCTTCACTACTCTCCTTGGCAGAGGTTTGGAAGAGAACCCACCAATGTTGCTGCCAGGGTAGCTTTGTACTGGCCCATATTTCGAGGTGCTGGTGACAGGCCATCCCTAAATCGGGGAGAAAATCATTCAAGGGAGCAAAAATCTATCGTCCTATTAGCCTCTTATCCTTTCTCCTGAAACGATTCAGAAGGTTTTAGACAGGCATATTAGGTAGGGTCTTACAGCGAATCCACTTCAGTGCTTGCAATTTGCCTACTGATCTACAGAGACTGCCATTAACGTGCTAATGAGAGATATCGAAAGGTTCCTCCGGGTCTAGAAAATCTCTCTCTGTTCTTTTGCAGATATCGAGGATGTGTTTAACAACGTTACCTTTGACGCGATCAATGAAGCCGCAGTAAAAAAGTGCATTAAACACGAAAGATGGATCACGTCACTTCTCAGCAGCAGATTGACAACTGCTGAAATGAATGGCGAATCGGTTACGACAACGGCTGCAAAAGGCTGTCCTGAAGGAGACGTTCTATGGCCGCTCCTATAATCAATCGAAATCGACGAAATTCACGATCTGAATAATCGAACCGGGGCGCTTTGAAGCACAGGCCTTTGCAGATAACATCATCATAGCAATCAGCGGCGGTCATGATGGCACCATCTGGGACCTCTTGCAAGGCTTTCTATCATATGTGCATAGCCTCGACACACGGACGTAATTTTTTTTTTAATGTGGAAGACTAGAGCTCAAGGAAAGCCCTTTGTACTGTCGACAATCTATTTTCTTCGTATAGAGTGCAATGTCAATTATGACGAGAATTCATCATTTATTACGAATATGAACCTCATAATTAAGAAAACCCGATTTACGCAAATTTTGGTTAATCGATTACGAAAATTCAAAAACGGACCATCTGTCGGTCGATAGATTATTGCAAAAAAATCGCGTGTAGGCTTTTTCCCAGTGTCTTGAGGAATCAGCTGCATTTGATTTTACTTACTTAAAAAGTAATAAAAAAATATCACTTGTTTCCAAATTAGCCGTTTGAGAGACCGACAGGTACCAAGGAACTGCTTTTCTTTTATTTTTCGTTCACTTACATTATTCACTTCCACTTATGATAACTGTCAAAATATAACGACGAATTTTTACCGATAACGACGGATTTTATCGAGAACGACGAATTTTATCGTGTGTCACCCCGTAAAATGGCATTCGTTGTAATGTCGAATTTTCGTCGTAACGACGTTGCCGTGTGTGTTGGG
Source organism: Thereva nobilitata (assembly GCA_963855945.1). Lineage (NCBI taxonomy): Eukaryota > Metazoa > Arthropoda > Insecta > Diptera > Therevidae > Thereva > Thereva nobilitata. The sequence goes on along the minus strand of OY979698.1, from coordinate 93,421,407 downwards.
GTATAATAGAAGGAAACTAAATTTAAAAAAAAGAAAGAAGAAAGAAAGAATCGAACGCTTTAAGAACTAGATAAATTCTTACAAAAATTTTCTAGACACATCAAAATCAGCTTGTCAATCCGAAATCTTAATCCCATAAGAACAAACATCCCACATCCGTTGTCCACATGCTTTAAAACAAAATTCCCCAGCGATGTCCTCCTAGATCTAACCATAAATCTAGTCAACGGGTTAAGTAATTTATCGAGCATGCAGCTAGCCGTCATGCTGTAGCCCTATCCTCAATCGAAATAAACAAGGCAGAAAACTACAGCTCCTACATCCACCTCTCGACGGATATCGGACAACGCGCCGGCGGCGGCGCGCAGGTTGTCTGGTCTGGACCATGGCGAGTCTTTTGGCGTGTCATGCACCTTTCCACCTAGACTTTTGGTGCCCCCATGGGCACACGTAACTCTCAGGCATCAACATCTCTGGAACTGGATGTGGAGCACTTTTAACGTGAAATGAAGCCAAATTGAAGCCGTAGGCTAAAAGGCGTGTCCGATTCGAGTGTCCCATACACCAGGTCCAGATCTCTATAGATAAAATGTGCAAGACTGCATTCTGGCCAGTTAGCGACTATTGGGGCCTAATGGACCGCAGTGATCGTGCACTTTTAGTTAAAATAAAAAAAAATTGCAATTTTTTTTTCTTTCCTTATTTTTATAAAATGCACCGCGCGAATGGCCTTTGTGTATGCGTGGTGGCACGGGGTTCTCTTCTACTGGTCCAATTGACGGAGAGACTTTCCACAGTGGATTTTCATTTTCTTCTGTGTTTTTTTTTTTTATTATTTGTTTTTCATTTTCGTATTTTTTTTTCTAATTTTCAATTATTACTATCTGGTGCAGCACTCTCGGTGTTGTACTTTTGTTGTTAGCCATAATTTACTCACACACACGAAAACAATCGATTCGTGTTTTTAGTGATCGATTTTAATGCAAAATTTTCGTATAAAAGACAAGACGTAATATTGAGAACCGTAGTTCACCTTACGAGCCTTGTGGATAAACACACATTACAAATATTTCATTAAAAATGGTTTCAAAAGTAAGGATATATTATCTTCTCTGCTGATTTCAAAGCTGGGAAAAATACAATTTTGTGGATTATTTTTTTTAACACTCCTAATAACAATATTTCAGTTCGTCGCACTATTCGTTATTATTGGTGCTGCTACTGCCCAATATCATTCACCATTATACCACCATGGACCAGCTCTTGTCAAATCTGTTGCACCGGTAATTAAATATGCAGCAGCTCCTGTTGTTAAGACCATCGAATATGATGCACCAGCCCATTATGACTTCAGCTATTCCGTACATGACGGCCATACTGGTGATGTTAAAAGCCAAAGCGAATCTAGACAAGGAGATGTTGTACATGGACAATACAGCTTGATCGATGCTGATGGCTTCCAAAGAATCGTTGATTACACCGCAGATGCTCATAATGGATTTAATGCTGTCGTACGTCGTGAACCATTGGGACATAAGGTTGCTGTTGCTCCAGTTGCTAAAGTTCTTGCACCGGTAGCACCAGTTGTTAAATATGCTGCACCAATTGCTCACTATGCCGCACCAGTCGCTAAGGTTGCCTATGCTGCACCAGCCCATGTCTCATTCGCCGCTCCAGCTCACGCATATCATTATTAATTTGTGTCATATATTGTGAATGTTTGTTTAATTGATTATTTAATGTTGTAGATAAATTAAAATGCATCTTTGTAAATAAAAGTGTGCAAAATTCATACAAAAATTTTGTTAGTTTTTTTTCTCTCTTCTGAACAAAGAGTCAAAGAATTTCTATGTCCAACGACTTTGTTTGATTGCTTCTTACAACTTTGCTCTGAGAAAGAATGTTTTTGGCCAAGGTTGTTGAAAAGGACGATAAAATGCTTCTACAGATGCTAGGGATCGTACTAAAAACTTTCAAGTGTACAAGAAGTCAGGATCCAATATCTTGGCCCAAAACTTACGACTTTCAAAATTCTCATAACCGTTAATCCTAGAGGTAGAATAACTAAGAATTTTTAATATACGGTATTGACTTACTTGTATCAGAATTGGATTCCTCGACGACATCGGTTGAAACATCTCTTCTTCTTAAATGGTGCTATTCTTGGAGGGTTCATCGCCATTTCCATCTCCAGGCATCTCATAGCCTATTCTACCACCCTTACTAAGCTTACTACTAGACATTGCACTATGACCAACAACATGACCGACTGATAGTACCAAAGGTGATTCCAGACCTAAGATCTGCCATAAAAAAGGACAAGAGTCCCTTGAAGTCACCTCTTCCAGTCGCCTGTACGATTTTCTAGTTTTCTTCAATTTTTGTACGAAGTTTGTTTTCTTTATCTCATAAAACGTCATCCATCCATATTTTTTTTGATCGTCCTTACTCTTCTTTTTCCTGTTAGTCTACCATTGAAAATCCGGTTTTGCATTCTTTCTTCGTACAAGCTTCAGGCCCGTAGCAAAACGACTAGATGGATTAATGTTTTATAAAGAATGTTTCAACAAGAGGTGTCATTTTAAATTTCGCGCCATTTTTGAACTGTCAAAATACAACTGTCATTACTATAATATTTGACAAGTAAAAACTAGGAGGTTTCAGATATGGATCGATACACTTTCGCAATAAGTTGATGGAAATACATGAACAAGATCACGATTTTTTAAACAAAAGGTCTGTTCGATGACCTGCTCCAGTTCAACCCTAAAGCATAAGGGTGATGATATACGGATCAGTGCATTGTGAAGCTGACCTAAAAACCGAAATTTGCGAAGGTCGCCAAAATTATTCTGACTGATCCAGCTCATTTTCATCTGTCTGGAAACGTAAACAAGCAGAACTGCCGCATCTGGGGCTTTAAAAACCAAGAGCAATAGTCGAAGAACCTCTTCAACTAAAACGAGTGACAGTTTGGTGAGGTTTTTGGAGTAATCGGGCCATACTTTTTTGAAAATGCTGCTGATTTGGCCGTTAGAGTGAATGGATTGCATTACCGAACAATGATTCTTGCCTTTTCTTTGCCTTAAATTGATGGCTACGGGTAGGGACGACGATTATTTTCACGAGGGCGACGCCTGCCTGACAAATGGCTCCGTCATATGGTGACCCGTTCTTATCAAAAAGTAGTAGCTCCAAACTGGGATCCAAACTGGGTCAAGTCCAAAAAATCACTTGCCTCGGAACCGGCGCGGCGCCATTTGTACAATCTGTACGGAAGCGCTTCACGAAATTCTCGACCTGTTGCCACCTGATTTAAATATTAGTCAGCAGGCGGCCTGCACGGCACTGAAACTGCGTGAAATGGTTTTCTGGGTCGAAAAGAACTACGGGTACTGCACTCTCTAATACAGAAAATGGTAGAAGCGTCTCTACTGACCACATGGTGGTAAAATTAAATTTCGGCAGATATCTCAATATCGTAGATGACTACCAAAGAGGAATAGGAAGGTTTCGAACCCGAGCAGGACCATGACTAAAGGAAGCAAAATTGGAGCTTTAAAATTTGTAGAGGACGAAGAAAACGTGTATTTACCTTGGTGACTATAAAGGGGGCCATTAGCATACTCAGTAGACAGGCTCTCGTTCGTAGGTCAAGCAGTCGGTCGTAGATTTCTAGTCGTAGAATTTCATGCCTGTAGCGGGGGGGTCATACCCGTGTGGCAGGCGCATTTGTTCGCTACGCGTGCTCGACGCGTATAATGCTTTTCAAAAAATTAACCAATTAAATTATTTTTACTCGAGCCGTTACCTAAATATGACTGGATGGTGCTAAAATATTTCCTACCTTGCTGCTTTCTCACGCAAAAGTTTTTCACGACTACGGCAACAAAACGGTGCACGTCAGCCGCAAATGTGTCCCAGCCTTCAGTTTAGATGGGACTGCCACTCCTACCTTGCTACCCTTATAGAATGGTAATCTCCTATTCTCAAACATGTACTAAACATTATTTTAATAGTCAGAATTATTCTCCTTTCTGGGTGACCAGAGGCCTAGTTAGCGCTTTGAGGTTTTGATGCTACAAACTCGTCTACCCAATGTTAGGTGCTTGTTAAACAGACTGTACTGTACCGGCTGTCTAATACCATCCTGTGGAGTTTAAGAAGCTTATCAGTGCTCTGCCCCCTAATCTGAAATTCTGGACCTTCAATCTCTGGATGGCGTCGAACTCAAACCCTACAATATTTCGGCCGGTGTTCGCAGGGGTCAATTCTATCACTTCAACTCTTCCTAATCTCGATTAATGATCTTCTAGCTATCACCTCCAACCCACTTCACAGCTTCGCTGATGATGGTACTCTGCATTACTATTAGGTTAGGTTAGGTTAGTTGTAGGTCTTCAGTGCGACCGGAGGCGTTTTTAAAGCCACAACCTCGTGTACCTAAAGTTCGGTGGTTGTTTGGTCGATTGTCACTAATGTCTGAAGCTATTCTCCTGCTCTAGGGTTTAGGAAGCTTATCAGCGATCTGACCGCCAATCTGTAAATCTCCTTTGTCTTCCAGAACCTAACTGCCTGGCTTTGGCTAAAGCCGGACATTTGTAGAAGAACTAAACGATTGTTTCTCTCTTATTCGTTTCTCGGCAGCTATGGCAACATCCCTTGTTTGGGATACCCAGCTTGGCAGCATAGTCCCCTCTGGGCCACTCTCCTGTGGTGATTGCAGTAATTCCAGCAATATCTCTTCGGGTATTTTTAGGTGGGCCATTGCTCTTCATTTATTGAAAAAGGCCCAAGTCGACCTAGAAATAAAGCAAATCTTCAGTGCGCTCAATTTTTGCCTGCCTAACAGGCAAGTGGTAGTCAAAAATATCGTTTTTACCCGGTCCATTGCGGTTTTAACCATCTCAATCTAAAAGCTTCTCATCTACATATGTTGCTATGTCGAAGACCAGCGACGAAATGCACGCTCGGCTTTCCATTCGTGGTCCTATTTTAATAGAACAATCTATATATATATATAAAAATGAATGTGTGTATATATGTATGTATGTATGTTCGCTATAGGCTCCTACACCGTGTAACCGATCTTAATAAAATTTGGACCATGTGCTATTTACATTAAAACTTAGAACATAGGCTATTTTATCACTTTCTAAACCCACTCCTAGGTGGCGCTGCCATGGAGAGCTTCGTTGAAAATCATCGCAGAGCTTTGAATTTTTGCATGAAGGTTCGTGGAGGTCACCTATGATGCACCTCGAAGCCCGAATTACGAAATTCAAAATGGCCGCCGAAATATGACCGAAATTCAAAATTGCCGCAGAAATATGGTTGAAATTGCCAATTTTATTCCGATTCGAATGAAAGTGGGTATCTTGGGGTTTTTAAGGTCGCAAATAACGAATTTGTAGTCAAAACTTATAAATTCAAAATGACCGACGAATTTGCAAATTGTGTTCCAATTCCAATGAAAATCTGTATCTGAAATTTTTTAAGGTAGCAAATAACGACTTTATGATCAAAATATAAATTCAAAATGGCCGCCGCAACAATATGGCCGACGAGTTTGCGAATTGTATTCCGATTCCAAATAAAATTGGCATATGGGAGTTTTTAAGGTAGTAAATAACGAATTTATGATCAAAACTTATTCAAAACTGTAGGGCCAATATGGCGGAAGAATTTTGCCAAATAAGTGTCATTTCCCAGTTAGCTGTATGTAGGGTGTTCAAGAGTTCGAAAATCGGAAAATCTTTACATTCTAGCTAAAAATGGAGAAACATTGAATATAGTGTATCCTGAAGCCCTCTAAGCAATCGGTTTAGAATTGATCAACGAGGTTTTTTTCTGGAAAGATGGTAAGGAGAAACGGGAATATGGGGTGATTTATGTGATAAGAAGGAAAGAAACCCGTCACCTCTGAATTTTTAGGTATAAGTCTAGGTTTCTACAATACGGAATTAGGCTGACATCTGGGTACGTTCATGATTTAACAGAATACACAGGCAATTTTGGTCATACTTCAAATAAATGTATTTTGAATCTAATGACTCCAACTTTTATAGGAATAGTTGGTTTTTCGTTAATGGTTAAGAAGAGTTGAATTTTGAAGGTTTGGATTGATTTTAAATGTTTAAACGTTGGGTGCAGCGAGGCGCACCGGGTCTCAGCTATCCAAAATATCATTGAGACTCATCATCTGTGTATGAAAATTCATATCTCGAAAAATGCCATGTCAATGGATGTTTTTTTGTCTCAATCAAAATTTCAGATCCCTAATAGTTTCACATTTTCTTATTTGGAATCAAAAATACAAAAAAATTGCCTTTTTCAAACTCTCCTACTGTATATTAAAATTCATATCACCTGATTACTACTATTGGGTTTTGGGAGCAGCATAGGCGCACCGGGTTCCAGCTAGTTAGACTATAAAACAATCTTCAACAGTAAGAATTTTCAAACTTTTACAACATCGACGAGTTCAAAAGCAAGATGCATCGCCATCTCCTTGACCATATTCCAAACTACTCTTATCAATTCTATCCTTCTAGCCCAGCTTAGTTACTGGAGGCTTGACATTGCACTTTGTCGTTTCTTGGAGGATTGGTAATACAAAAAGAGGTTCGAACTTCCACATTAAAAGTGAATTTGAAACAATATTAATGATTGGTTCAAGTTCGTCCAACACTTTGTCCATGTCACAAATAAAATTGCTGATTTAAAAAAAAGACGCATTTTTTATTGCAAAAATTCTATATTTAAGATGACTAACTACTCAACAAAAACTTTTATTTTATATCTAAAAAATAGTTAATATCAATCTAGTGTTTGTAGTTCAGCAGAGGATCACTGAACGAAACATGACCTCCTTGGTAATTAGAGTGTGCACCATCAGCAATAGAATTTACCAAGACTGGTGTAGCAACCTTTGCAACTGGCGAAGAATATGCCACAGGACTATGAACTTGATGTACTGGAACTGGAATCTTAATGTCAGTTGGTTCCCGATGAACTACAGCATTGAATCCACTATGCTCATTTACGGTGTATTCGACAATTCTTCGGTAACCATCAGAATCAATAAGTTCATAACGTCCATGAACATCATCACCCTTTCGGCTTTCTTGATGGCTCTTTATGTCCCCGGTATGTTCATCATGGACCGAATAGTTAAAATCATAGTGCGCAGGCGTTTCATGCTCGTATTCAGCTTCTTTATGAGTTTGGTACTCAACTGGAATTGCAGATGCGGCAGCTACTAGAGCAGTGATTAGAAGAACCTATGAATTAAAATAGTATAAATTGAAGTCCAGTAAGAAATTTTCTAAGCACTGAATTACACTACCTTAAGAGCCATGTTTACTCAGTCTTTTATAAGTCTTAAAACTTTCAGATATTGATTACCAACTGATCCATGTAACAACTGACACAGTCCTTTTATACAGCGAAAATTTTACCGATTGTCTACTTTGGACCGCCGCCGCCGCACGGTTTAAGACCACATGTGACATAATATTTCTGGCAGATTATGCATCTGTTATTGAATCTCGAGAAAGAGTATGGCTTGTTGTGTATGCGCGAATTATTCACCTTAAATTGTTCACAATTTCACTGGTTAATCGCCCTTTCGGCGCAAGCGCGGCGTCGACCCACCTTTCCGGTAACGGGAATGCACAAATCACCGATTAACTGGTCTTTAGTAGAGGAAATTTCTGTTGCCGATTACGACGAAGGGAATTTAACCGCAGTATTACTGTGAATTGATCTCGACGCAATGACATCATAAACTTGCAGATTTTCGAGCGTTGATGATTTCATTGAGTGGGCTTAAGCCAGTAATTGTTGCGCATCGAAACTGTTGCACCTTTATCATAAATGAATATAATTTATGTACTTAACAACAATAACTTATGGAACTACGTTTCAATCAGCACTTCTTATTAAGAAGAACTAGAATAGGTGATGAGGGATTTGAAATGGTTCGAAGAATGACTACCCGTCAACAGGGGCGTTTCCAGCCAACTGGCTTAGGGGGGTAATTTTAAAAAAAGAAAAACTTAAATATTTTTTTTATTCCATAAATTCCATTTGCACCCTCCCCAAGCCACCGCGAGCTGAAGTTGGAATTTCACAACCCCCCCCCCCCCCGACAATGGTCAAAAATGTCTGCCACTAGTATTAAACGGTTATTTAGCCCTAATAGAACCTACATAAGCAGCAGCAGAAATTTTTTTTTCAATTTTAGCCCCTTTTAGCCTAACTCGAGATGGGTCCCCGTAAAAATGTTATATTATAAAAAATGCTTGAAATTACTTGAAAAGCTTATATACCAAACGGCAGAAGGTTGGGATCACGGTATACAGAAGCAAGGTAATGTAAAAGAGACTGACAGCTTCGAATATCGTAGAAAAAGGTCTCCGAGTGACGTCAGCACTAATGCAGAACCCAGTGGGAAAAATTGGGAGCGCTGTTCAGGGGAGCTTTCTTTGAGTGCTGTTAAATATGCTCCCGAGGGAGCATTACCGGAGCTTTCATAAAGTTTATAGAACGCAGAAAATGAGCCATTATCTTGATAACCATAAAGGGTGGCATTGGCATACTCAATGGAACGGCGCTCGTTCGATACGAAGGACAAGCAGCTTTAAAAGTGGTGAGAATTTAGTGGGGGGACTGCTTTGATAAAACCACACTCGCGCTTGGAAAGGAAAAGGCAATTGCAAAAGATAAACAAAATAAAAGCTTTTCGATACCAGGATCACATATCCACAGGCCTCCATGAAAATTCTTTATTAAAAAGCTTTTTTATAATGCTCCTAGAACGCTTTTGAAGGAGCATAAAAACGTATGCTCCTCTGCAATGTCATGCAATGTTAAAAAGTATATGGAACTGGAGCGGAACGGGAGCGCTGTAAGCTTTTTAAGGAGTGCTCAAACAGCGCTATTGGAGCCCTCCATTTCCCGCTGGGAAACAACAGCAATAACTTCGATTTTATATGGGAAGAGGTCGCCGAGTGACGTTGCCGTCTTACGATATACAGTCTTTTACATTACCTTATTTCTGTATACCGTGGTTGGGACGACACGATTTTTTCAAGTGCCAGCTCCCCTACTAAAAGGAAGAAAGTCATAACTTCTCTTACGGCGCTTGAGCAGTTAACTTCATTTTGTTTACACAATCATTTTGTTTACACGTCTGCAATCGTCAATTCTCTTTTGTCTTCGGTGAAAAATCGTATGAGCTTCTACATGAGGGAACAACTTGCAGGCAACAAATCATACTGTCTTTGTTGTTGTTTAAGACATCGCACCCCCGCGAGAAAAGTGACCTAAGTCCAAAAAGCGACATTTTGAGTTAGTAACATCACTGATCGTGAGAGTTTGCTTGCTTTCCCCAGAAAAAATTTCACAAATATATTTCCAATATTTAACAAATGGCGGCGTTTGTGTCGGTTTGTTGTCGAGTAGAATCAATAACTTCGTATTCTTGAATAGTGACACTTCTGACTTGAGTGCGTGCTGTTCGATTTGTTTGTTCCTGAAAAACGACACATCTTCAAAAGTGACACTTTTCTTGGTAGAGGTAAGTTCATTTTATTTACTTTTTTATCTTCCATATTGTCACGATTGAAGTTGTGTCATTCTTCTAATTTGTAAACTGTATTTTTTCTTGATAAAACAAAACCATTTTGAATTGTAACAGTTTCGCCTGCACAAATCTTGTAAATCCGAAGCCTGAGCGTTTATTTCATTTTAATTATCGGGTTGACTTTTTTTCAGAAAAAAATTGTAGTGCCATTGGTTCAAAAGCAAAGCGTATGGTACTTGCAGCGTTGGAGAATTCGCGTGAAAAGGCAATGGAACAAATAACAGCGAAATCTTTAGAAAACACTCAGTACCAAGAAAATTTGGAAGAAGCCGAGAAGCACATTACTAAGGAGAGTGTTCCGGAAGAAACAACGAATAAACAAATTCACTATGTGTGGAAACCTGAATCGTCCACAGCACGGACAAGAGTCAAATTAATACGTGTGCAAAAGGTAACTGATTCTGAGTCAGAATCATTTGAAGAAGACAGAGATGATAGTTCCGAAGATCCCCTTTTTGAAGCCGAAGGGTGTTCCGCATCGTATTGGACTGATACAGATGTTGGTAGGATTTTGCAAAATTAAATCAATCAAATCAAATCTCCCTGTAAAATACACTTACAACGTTTTTTTCGAATAAACTGTGTATTTTATAGTGAGGTGTTCTTTATTTCATTTATTTATACAATATTTTTGTGTGCAATGTTTATTGCTCGTAGAAGACGCCGAGAATGTTGCTGACAACACCCCAGTGGTATTGAAAGGAAGAAAACGTATTGCTCAACCACAGGAATGGTTAAAACAGAAGACGAAGCTTCTGCGCAATTCCGGAGAGGCCTACACATCAACGTCTAAAACTGGTAAGAAGATGGAAGCAAAAAAATTACGTGATCCTTGTGGTGGAAAATGCCGATTAAAATGCTCAACAAAAGTAGGAGAAGATGTTCGACAGCTAATTTTTAAGAAGTATTGGAAGCTAAAAGACCTTTGCAGACAACGCGACTTTATTTCCAGGAATATAGACACAATAACCCCTTGTTATCGATATACCAAAACACAGACCGGAAGACATCACAATCACGCATTCTATTTTGAAGTTAATGAGGAACGCATCAGGGTGTGCAAATACTTCTTTAGAGCAACACTTGACATTAACGATCGTGTTATCCGTACAGTAATCGCCAAAAAAGATTCTGGTTTTGTGTCTGAAGATCTTAGAGGCAGGCATGGGCACCATAAAAAGTTGAATCCTGATATTAAAGATGGCGTTCGAAGGCACATTGAATCAATTCCCCGCATCGAAAGTCACTATTTGCGGTCACAAACGAGTCGGGAATATATTGATGGTGGCAAAACAATTAGTGACCTTTTTCGGGACTACAAAGCTGAATGTATTGATAATGGCCGGCCATATGCCAATCTAGTAATGTACTCTCGGATTTTTAATTCCGAATTTAATCTTTCTTTCTTTGTACCTAAAAAGGACCGTTGTGAGTTATGCGTTGCCTACGAAAACATGGAAAGTGAAAATAAGGTCACCTAACAAGAAAAGTACGATCGACACCAGCAGGAAAAACTTCTATCGCGCCAGGAAAAAGAGAACGATAAAAAGAAGGCCAACAATAACTTCATAGTAGCATGTTATGACTTACAAGCAGTCTTGCCCGCTCCGCGAGGAGAAGTTTCAGTCTTTTATTATAAGTCAAAATTAAATTCATACTATTTTACTATTTGTGAATTAAAATCGGATCGAGTAGCTTGCTACTTCTGGCATGAAGGATTGGCAAAGCGTGGGGCTAATGAAATTGGCACATGCGTTTACAAGTTCCTTGAAAAAACGGCAAATTTAGCTCACTCAGATGATCTAGAAGTTGTGTTCTACTCAGACAATTGCTGCGGGCAGCAAAAAAATAGATTTATGATTAATTTATATACGCATGCTGTATCAAAGTTAAGAATTAAAGCTATTACACATAAATTCCTAATTAAAGGCCACACACAAAATGAAGGTGACTGTGTACATTCTGTTATAGAAAAATCTATAAAGAAGTCTCTAAAATCTGGACCTATTTATGTGCCTTCACAATACGTGACCATCATCCGAGGAGCAAAAAAGAAAGGAACCCCTTACAATGTTACAGAAATGGGGTTTAATGACTTTATTGATCTTAAAGATTTGTGTCAACAATATGGCAATATCTTTGCTAAATCTATAAGCGATGATAAACTAGGTGATATAAAAATTATTCGTATAGAAAAGGAGAATCCTTTCAAATTTTTGTATAAGACGTCATATGCAGACAGTGTGTATAAAACGATTGACCTAAAACAAACGCGACACGTTCTCTGCATTGCAAAGATTCTATAATATTAAAGCAAGCATATCAAAACAGGGCCAAGTCAATAATGCACGTTGCGCGAGCAAATGACTTATTCAGCAATTGGAAGTCTGTGGCTGAATAAGTCATTTGCTCGCGCAACGTGCATTATTGACTTGGCCCACAGTTTAGCTATACCTGCAAGAAAAAAAGCAGATCTCTTGGATTTATTAAATTCCCATCATATGTATTCCGAGTTACTATTCCGAATTTTATAATTCTGTCTGTAAGTAAGTAATTAATAAATAGCCTGTTAATAAAAAATTTAACTAGTAAACTATTGATTTGCAATGTTTATATTTTACGAATATTTGAATTGTTATGTATTTATTTTTTAAGAATATTTGAATTGTTATGTATTTATTTTTTAAACACTGAAATATTAAGTATTTTTTTATAAAATGTGATTCAATAAAATGAATATTTCAACTATTATTGTATTATTCAGTATGCCATAACTCGCAAAAAAACTTTATAATCCGTTTTCTGACAATGCCATTTTTGGAGTTGGGTCTTTTTTCTCGCGGGGGTGCGACATTCTCTTTTGCGAGCAAAAGGGAATTTCAGAAAAAAAAACAACAACAATGCAAGAGCTGTCAAAGTGTTCGATCAAAAATCGGCTCGGGTCGATCCCTTCCAGCAGTTTTGGAAAAATTCATAGATCGCCGACTAGATTCACCATAACTTACCTTGTTTGTTTGAAATATTGGTAATTTTTAAGAATAAAAATAAATAAGCGAACGAAAATTCTTAGGGCGGTAATTACCCAATTACCCCCCTCTGAAACCGCCCCTGCCCGTCAACCAGTCTGTGAATTACAAAATGATTAACTCTAGTCCAACATGCTTAAGCTCCACTTTCAAGTCCACATCTAGATTTAAATTACCGAAAAATTTATGCCCAAAATATATTCCTCCACACAAAACTTGATAGGAAAATCGACAGCCCAAAACTTGTGACACGTAAAGACATAGACCCAAATAGCCTTGGCCAAATAAATTCGCTGACTAATATGAAAATGGCATGTTACGTGTCTAAACTGGAGCAAATTTTAGTGTTGACTTTTATTTAAAAATTCCTTCAATTTTCATCTGACCAAAGATTTTTAATTGATCGAACTCTGAACTTGGAAAGGTAGCAACAGCAGCATGACAAGTTTCGGGCACTTTCTATCGCGGCCGCCGCCTTTTATCCAAATCTATTTGCTACAGCCCCAGGGCAACATCAGATGGATTATTGCGAATTTCATATCATTTTGCTAAGATATAAAAACCGCAGATATTTTTTGAAATGCCATTAGTTGGATTAGCTCCTTATTCAGAGTAACATTAAGCAATCAAAAATGGCTCTTAAGGTATTAATTGAATTTTAAAAAAATTTCTAATTATAAAACATGATTTTAACTAACAAAATTTTCACACTTACAGTTCGTTGCAACAATTGCACTTGCATCTTTAGTTTGTGGAGGAGCAGTAAAAGTACAACAGTACAACTTGAGCCCAGTTCAATCTCATGGACCAGCGCTAGTTAAGACCTTCGCGGGTCCAGTTTACCAGAAGGAAGAATACGCCGAAGGACCAGCTGAGTATGACTTTAACTACGCTGTTCATGATGGTCATACAGGAGATATCAAAAGCCAAATGGAAACTAGAAAAGGAGACGCTGTTCACGGATATTACGAACTAATTGAGCCTGATGGTCACAAACGTATTGTTGAATATACAGCCGATGATGTCCATGGATTCAACGCTGTTGTTCATCGTGAAGAAACAAATATTAAGATCGCCGCCCCAGCCCCAGCTCCAGCACCACAGAAACTTGTAGCTAGCTATTCTCCAGCTCATGCGTACAAAGTTGCTGCTCCTGTAGCCAATTACGCTTATTCAGCTCCTGCAGCCAATTACGCTTATTCAGCTCCTGCAGCCAATTACGCTTATTCAGCTCCTGTTGCTAAAGTAACTTATGCTGCTGCACCTGCACCTAAATATTCATTCGCCGCTCCTGATTCGGTATTTAATGTTGGTCCAGCATATGCTAAAGCAGTATATCCATCTCAACAAGCAGCAAAGATCACTTACTCAGCTCCAGTTGCTAAAGTTGTTGCACCTGTTGTTAAACAACAAATCTCACCAGCTTTCAGCTATGCCCAGCCCCAACCTGCAGGACACTACTCATCTGGACATGAAAGCAGCCATGTCTCATTCTCAGGACCTTCCGCCAACTATCATTACTAAATTCATTTAATGTCATTATTATTTATTGAAATGAAATATCATATTTAACAGAATTTAATTTGTTTTGTACTTATTTTGTTAATATCTTCATGATCAATTTAATTAGCACGGTCATCGAGCTCATTCTTGATTGTAGTCACAAGAGTCGTGCCGTATGCAATGCCATCAAAAAAAACCCTGTCTCATCTCTAATGAAACATGCAGCCTTAATGGCCGGTTCACATTATTCCAGTAGCAATCCAGTCCAGTGATCGAATCCAGCGCTGGAGTGCTACTGGAATAATGTGAACCGGCACTGGATTGTACCCATTCCAGTGAACAATCCAGTCCAGTGACTGGATTGACAGTCTACTTTTTCATTCCAGCTCGCCCAATCCAGCGCCACTGGAATAGTGTAGACGACCAGTCCAGTGCTGGATTAAATGTTGAAGACTAAATACGTATTGTTTTTTTATAATCGCATTGTTTTAGTTGATAAAATTAATAATTTGTGATTTTTAAGATCCATTTTTGAAATCATATTCACTATCCAATAAATGTTGAATGACTTGTAGACGATATGAATCCAGTCAAGCACTGGACTGGATTGACTCGCTGGATTACTGGACTGGAATAATGTGAACCGGGCATAAAGGGGTCACTCGAAAAGATACTCACCAAATGCAAAAAAAACTGGTGTGCGTAGGACCAGGCGCGGATCTAGAATTTTGTTTTGGGGGGGGGTCACGGAATTAAAAATGGCTGAAAAAAATTTCTACTCGTAAAAAAACAAACACAAAATTAACATAACGAACAAAATTAACCGAATTTTCACGTGGATTAAAAACAAACGTATAGTCCGCTCAAATTAGTCAAAAAATCGCTGTTTTTAGGAAATTTTTCCCACAGCTATGAGACCGGTGCCAATTGAAGGATTTACAACCCGCAGTTCGAAAAAAGGGTTGTTTTGAGAAATATGTGAATTTTAGAGATTTTTCGTCTTTTTCTCTATTTTGAGGAGAAACTATGCATTTTGGTGAAAATATCAAGAAAGCAAGGTTGGAAAGCATAAAATTACCTACAAATTTTACATAGTTTAGGCCGGAAGAGGCCGTTTTGCGCCTTTGCTAGATTTTGAGCCAAAATAATACATTTGTATGAAGAATTAAATGAGATCAAAGTAGTAGTTGTAGTTTTTCAACGGCCTTTCTTTGGACGCTTTGATTACACAGGCACACAAAATAAAAAAAATGTCAAGACCCAGAGGGTACATCCCCCTACCCCCCCTTTCTTGGGGTCGCTGAAACCGAATATGACCGTAAAAAATTTTTTTAACTAGCCATTTCCCCGCAACCACCCCCATACACCCCCTTCTGGTAGTCGAAATGTCAATTCTCATACAAAGTCGAGTAGGGTGTGTATTCCTATGTTTTCTGGGCCTCTAAGAGCGAGGAAGACTACCAAAAATGAATTAGACCCCCTCTTTAGCCCCTAGAGTCACTTTACCACCGCCATACACCCCTTTGTGGGGGTTGAAATGTCAATTCTCATACAAAGTCGAGTAGGGTATGTATTCCTATGTTTTTTGGGCCTCTGTGAACGAAGAAGACTACCAAAATGAATTAGACCCCCTCGTTACCCCCTACCCCCCTTTCTCATACAAAATCGAGTAGGGTGTGCATTCCTATGTTTTTTGGGCCTCTAAGAACGAAGAAGACTACTAAAAATGAATTAGACCAACTCGTTAGCCCCTAATGTCACTAAGTGACGCTAGGGGCAAACGAGAGGGTCTAATTCATTTTTGGTAGTCTTCTTCGTTCACAGAGGCCCAAAAAACATAGGAATACATACCCTACTCGACTTTGTATAAGAATTGAAATTTCAACCCCTATAAAAGGGGTGTATGGTAAAGTGACATTAGGGGCTAACGAGTTGGTCTAATTCATTTTTGGTAGTCTTCTTCGTGCTTAGAGGCCCAAAAAACATAGGAATACACACCCTACTCGATTTTGTATGAGAAAGGGGGGTAGGGGGTAACGAGGGGGTCTAATTCATTTTTGGTAGTCTTCTTCGTTCACAGAGGCCCAAAAAACATAGGAATACATACCCTACTCGACTTTGTATGAGAATTGACATTTCAACCCCCACAAAGGGGTGTATGGCGGTGGTAAAGTGACTCTAGGGGCTAAAGAGGGGGTCTAATTCATTTTTGGTAGTCTTCCTCGTTCTTAGAGGCCCAGAAAACATAGGAATACACACCCTACTCGACTTTGTATGAGAATTGAGATTTCAACTACCAGAAGGGGTTGTATGGGGGTGGTTGCGGGGAAATGGCTAGTTAAAAAAAATTGTTATGGTCATATTCGGTTTCAGCGACCCCAAAAACGGCGGGGTAGGGGGATGTACCCTCTGGGTCTTGACATTTTTATTTTTTTGTGTGCCTGTGTTATCAACAGAGTCTGAAAAAAGGCGCAAAACGAGCTCTAGCGGCGAAACAATGCCGAATTCGAAAAAACAGTGAAGGCAAAATTTGTAAGGCAAAATGCCCTATTAGTAGAGAGCAATTGTCATTTGAAAGTGATGTAACGGGAACTTCAAAAAAAATTTTATTTTTTCATTTCATACATGCACCTGCGTCGAAAGCTGTAAAATTTGGTAAAATCAAATGCGAGCATAGCTAGAAAAGTGCATAAAAGTGCATTTTTGGTGAATTTTGAGTGCATCGTAACACTATTTTTCAAATGTCGACGGTTCTATTGGTCGTAGAAAAAAAACAAAAAAAGAAAAATACTCGTGAGAAAAAGGGCTATCGAACTGATGCGGCGAGATAACGTTAAAAATATTTCCTAACCTCAAAAAATTCAAATTTCTCATTTTATTTATTTTTTAACTAAAAATGCATTAAATAATGAACAAATGAATGGATTTTTATAAAAATTGGATGAAACATGTATATTAATGTTATAAATATGCTATTAAATTTTCAAAAAAAAATTTTCATTTTTACGGCCAAAATTGGTCATTTTCGAAAAATATTAAAACTCTTGTAATTTAATGAGAGATGGTCCTAGAGTAAACTTTTTTAGTTGTAGGTTTTTTTATGTACTTTGTAAACATATGCCAGAATCTGTTTATAAAGTTTAAATGTCGTTTTTCTTTTAAATAAAAAAAAAAGAAATTTAATTTTTTTTAACATTTTATCGTTTATGTATACCGTTTCTTTTACATAGGATATATGATTTTTTGCTTAACACTATTGCGTAAAAGAGGCTTTAGTATGGTATACTATATATAAGCTTTACTGCACTTCTTACAAAAAATTTGAAATCCAAAAAGAAAAATTACAATAGATAATAATTACTTTTTATATTTAAAATCATATTGATAACTACAAATTTTATGCATGTGTTTTTCGTTTTTTTGGATTATTTGAATAATTTAAATCACTATTTTCCTCTACTTCATCAGAATCATACAAGTCTTCTTCCATTTCACAAACTGGTTCGTAAATGCTGGAGTCTAATATTTGTGTATCCTCATTTTCTTCCGTATCATCATGATCAAGTAATCCAATAGGTGCATTTGCACAATTTGTGCCATTGCAAAAACGACATAAAGGACTACAATTTATATCTTTGGATTTGCATGAACATGTGTTTGTTTTACAACCTGTTCTGCAAGAACATTTTATTTTTTTTACTAATTTTTCTGGTAAGGCTGACTGATTACTTGTGATTGGCATCAGGCCATTTTCACTTTGTATCCATCCCAATTCCAATGGATTTTTATCATCCGTTCCAAGCCATATTTGTATTTACAAATAAACTCGTAGCGAGTGATTATATAGAGCTTCAGTTGTTGGCGGAAGCAAAGATAAATTATAAGGGGTAGTTCTTTCACCTTGAACCATATTTTTAAAAATCTGATATAAAGAAACGTTATATAGACCATAAAATGTAAAAAAAAAATTTAATTTCATTTTTTTTTTCAATTTAAAAAAAAACGACATTTAAATTTTATAAACAGATTCTGGAACATGTTTACAAGAAAGTACATAAAAAACTTACACTTAGAACATGTTTCCTCCAATTTTTATGAAAATCCATTGATTTGTTCATTATTTAATACATTTTTAGTTAAAATATAAATAAAATGAGAAATTTGAATTTTTTGAGGTTAGGAAATATTTTTAACGTAATGTCGCCGCATCAGTTCGATAGCACGAGTATTTTCCTTTTTTTGTTTTTTTTTCTACGACCAATAGAACCGTCGACATTTGAAAAATAGTGTTACGATGCAGTCAAAATTCACCAAAAATGCACTTTTATGCACTTTTCTAGCTATGCTCGCATTTGATTTTACCAAATTTTACGGCTTTCGACTCAGGTGCATGTATGAAATGAAAAAATAAAAAATTTTTTGAAGTTCCCGTTACATCACTTATCATCAATTTTTTTTTTCATTTTCACTCTACTATATAACTTTGCTCTTTTGATATTTTGACCAAAATGCATAGTTTCTCCTAAAAATAGAGAAAAGGCGAAAAAACTTTAAAATTCACATATTTCTCGAAAACCCTTTTTTCGAATTGCGGGATGTGAAAATCATGTTTAGACAACCCAAATCCTTCACTTGGCACCGGTTTCATAGCTGTGGGAAAAATTTCTTTAATTTTCCCTAATTTGAGCGGACTAGTAGGGCAGAAAATGTGCCCCAATGTGTTTTTGATGAATAGTCCAATCAATCTTCGGATTCACAATGTTTTTCCAGACAATTGAAGGCAGGAGACAAAAAATATGAGCGTGTAGAACAATTAATTTTAAGAATGATAGCGTTTTTATTCCGGAATTTCATGGGCGAACCTAACATAAAAAATTCGCGAAAGTCAAACAATCGCTTTTTTGCGAATAACAAAAAAACTTGAGCTCTGATCGAAAAAAATCAAATTGTAAAGTTGTAGGCATTTAAATTATCTTTCGATTGATATAAATTAAGTTATAGGTATCCTCTTGGTCTGCGGATTCTTCTAATCTAGAGTACCGTTCTAGAGCTTAAAATTTTCTTCAAAGCTTGTACTATCACGCACAAGTAACAAAAAGTCTATTTAAAGGTTTTCCAGTGCTTAAAATGACTCCCAAAAACATATTAATAATGAAAACACAGACTCAAAAAGTTAGTTTTTACAATCGAACGTCTGTTTTAGAAATTGAAGGTCATTTTTTAAGGTCGTTCCTTTAATATGCAAAAAAGTTGGGTCGGTTTTGAACGTTTGGTTATTTTTTGTTTTTGTTTTTTTTAGTTGGATCAATTTTGTTTTTTAAACAACGAGCGCTTTTGGGGGGGTCATGACCCCCGTGACCCCGCCCCTGGAATCCGCGCCTGCGTAGGACCACACGTTGGAAGTGAAAACTTCTATGGCCATTCTGTATTTCCAATACAATCAAACATGGGGCGAATATGAAATATTTTTTTTGGTGGACTTGGAAACACATTTTACTAGACAAGTCGTTCTTATTTAATTATACAGTCGTTATACAGGTTTTTATGCACCCCATGTTTTTCTTTTAGTCTGTTAAAAGTCACAGATTATTAATTAATCCGCTGACGCAACGACACAAAGTGTCCCTTGGCATACGACAAGAGAAGACAGCTACTATTGCATGATTTCTTACCAGACGTCAGAATCTCAAGAAGGTTCATGTTCGTGGTCTAATTATTTTCTAGTTTTTGGTACAGCTTATGATTTAAAATAAAAACATTTAACTTAAAAGTTGTTTACCTATTTTTCTTGTATTCTTTTTAGCCTTAATTCAGTCATTTTTGGATTTTACATTTTACAAAATTCTGGTGAAGTGATTTTGTTATGCATACCATATAACGAGCGCCATTTTTAATTTTCTAATATTGACAACAAATTCATTATTTCCGTTCTTAAACACCTCCAAATAGCGATTTTCAGTGAAATCGAATCGTAATTGTCTTTTGACGATTTTTCGTACCCCCATATTGGCACCGCTATTTTGAATTTTCAAGTTTTGACCACAGATTCGTCATTCGTGCTCACAAAAAAACCTCGATACCGATTTTCAATGGAATCAGAACACAATTGCAAAATTCGTCCGCCATATTGGAACCGCCATCTTCATTTTTTTACAAAATTGTCGCTACAGAATTCACTGGCTACCTGAGTGCCCATAGGGGTGTCGAAAGGTGAACAGCCTTCCAACGAAAAGCTCCTGCCTGTCGGTTCTGTGGGTCTCTTAGACGGAGAGACAGAGACGAGTTTTGAAACCCATCTGTAACCCTTCCAATTTTGTTTTTAATATGTAGAGGGGATGTGGGGGGAGCCGTTTTCGACAATTGCTGACAACCTATTTGTTGCGGGGGTTGGGGGTGCGAGGGTGAAAGCTAAAATCTGCTCGTGAAATGTAAATAAATCTTGCGATCGTTTTTTCAACCACTTCCCGATATCCGGTGGTGCTCAAATTTGGCACACACCTTTGGTTCTGAAGACAATGCAATATAGTATA
This sequence comes from Thereva nobilitata, assembly GCA_963855945.1. NCBI lineage: Eukaryota > Metazoa > Arthropoda > Insecta > Diptera > Therevidae > Thereva > Thereva nobilitata. Next base: position 93,400,699 of record OY979698.1, on the reverse strand, counting down.
TTCAATTTTAAGGTACATCCAATATGGCGGCCACCATAAAATAGCGGAGTACTCTTTTCTTTACTACGCCCCCGACATGGGTGTCAAATGAAAGAGTATGACGAGTAGAATAAAAACCATCCTTCTCCTTCATTTCCAAAGCATTCAAACGATGGGAACTGGCTTGTTGGGTCGCGCCCAATGTTTTGCAAGTTCTTGTTGCATTTGACATGCATCTTCATGCAGTAATGCCTCCAATTCTGCGTCTTCAAACTTTTTCACCACTCCGGGACGCTCCTTTTATCTTCCGCGTCAAAAACACAACTTTTGTAGCCTTAAAACCATTCGCGACACGTTCTTTCACTAATAGAAGCCTCACCCTAAATCTCTACATTCGTTCGACGAGCCTCAGCCGGGGTTTTTTTCAAATTGAAGGCATAAAGCAAAACTTTCGGCAAATGACGCTTATTTGGCTCAAAAATTCATAAATGTAATGATAAAAAGTGTTTTGACAGATGCTTGCCTATTTTTTGACGTTTCTTATCTGACATTTTGCCCAATATTTTACTACTGGCGCCATCTATTGGAAAACGGCTAATACTTTTATCGCTTTAGTCTCCACCTTTTCCGCTTTCTGATTAGCATTACTTCCATTTTGTGCTCATCTAACATTACACCAACGTTCTCGAACCATGTTTTTATCTCCCATATCACTTTGTTCGCGAATATCTCAATTTCGTCAAGATTCTCGCGGGAGGTGTAACGCCAGTACTTCATCGTACATCTTGTTCCCCATAAGTATCCTATCTTTTAAATTAAGCTTGCTATTAAATATTGCACTATGACCTTAACGACATGGTAAACTGGTGGTACAAATCATTAGTCCTAAGCTTGTGGTTTTCACTTAAAAAAATTAATTCAGTATCCAAGAGGCACAACGCCCGAGCTACTAACCCGGCTATATCCACTAGATTGTCTCTGGGCTTTTCAACTTTCATTCACATATTCCTTCAGTTTCTACAAAAACTGTCCAGCAAAAATTTGTCGAAATGGTACTACGATAGTGGACCGATCAATCATCTCTTTTTATTACTTTTTTTTACAAGCTTTATATTAACTTCATTTTCTGTGTGGGACAAATCTTGCGATAGATTTTTCGACTACTGCCCGATATCCGGTGAGGTTCAAATTTGGCACACACTTTTGCTTCCGAAGACAATGCAATATAGTATATCCAATTTTATGGTACATCCAATATGGCGGCCACCATTAAATGGCGGATATTTCTCTGTGTGGGACAAATCTCGCGATCGATTTTTTGACTACTTCCCGATACCCGGTGATGCTCAGATTTGGCACACACCTTTGGTTCTGAAGACAATGCAATATAGTATATTCAATTTTATATTACATCCAATATGATGGCCACCATTAAATGGCGGATATTTCTGGGGGTGGAATCTTGCGATCGGTTTTTCGGCCACTTCGCGATATCCGGGGATGCTCAAATTTGGCACAAACCTTTGGTTTTGAAGACAATGCAATATTGTATATTCAATTTTATGGTACATCCAATATGGCTGCCACCTTAAAATTTTGTATTACCTTTTTCTTTACCACCCCTCCACATGGGTATCAAATGAAAGAGTATGACGAGTAGAATACAGTAAGCTATGTGGCGTCATTTTAAATCCAATATGGCGGTCACCACGAAATGGGGCATTACCTTTTTTTACAACCCCTCGACATTGACATCAAATGAAAGAGTATGACAAGTAGTATGACAGTAAGCTATGTGACGTCATTTTAAATCCAATATGGTGGCCACCGCAAAATGGCGCATGAGACTAAAAAGTAGATAATAAAAAAACAATAAAAAAAAAATTAAATATTATGATGTAACTAATAAATACGCAAAAAATATTATGATTTAACTAATAAATACGAAAATTAATATACAATCTGATAAAGCGCCCCCAAGCTTTTACTTGTAGTTACATACAAGTGGATTAAAAAAATCATTTTATAGTTTTTAGTTCAACTTAACTATATTTAAAAACTTTTTATTATTTAATATTTTTTAGTTTATCTAATAAAAGCATGTTTTTAAAAAGTTTTTTTTATTGGTTTTTCAGAATAATGCTTATTGTCTGACGGTGCACTATAAGGCAGGCTCAAATTGACATTGATGGTCATTTTTCACATAAGAAATCGGCAATAAAGCTTAGTTATGACTCTGTTACAGGAGTTTAAAAACAATTTCGGCAGATTTTGGTTAAGAATTCATTTGCCATCCCAGCGATCGTGGACTCGAGTCCCACGAGTAATATGGCTGCCCACCCTCCTTAGAATCTCATTTTCGAAAGCACGAGGTTAGGCAAGTTTCATTATCCTCTCTCTGCTTTCCTTTGACTGTCAGGATAATCACACTTTTAGAAGTTTTCATAGTATCCTAAATTTAGGATATCACAATCCTTTTGGACTATATCTAGGAGAGGAATAAATTATAGAAATATAGAAGAAATACTTTAAACTAGTATAGTCGTTACATGCATATATAAATTTCAAACACCTCAATTAAATATGAAAATTTTATTATTACGAATAATGAATCATTCTATGAGAGTGATCTTAGGCTAAACCAAAAATATACCATCACATTGGCCATTCAACATTTCACTAAAAAAATACAACCAAATCCTTAATAGTGGTGATATTCATGTCCCCCATGAGCTGGGTAGATGACTTTGGTAACTGGAGCGACAGCAACCTTATGTACTGGCGCTACAACTTTATGTCCAAGAGGCTCGCGATGTACAACAGCATTGAAACCATTATGTTCATCAGCGGTATATTCCACGGTACGCTTGAAGCCATCAGCATCGATCAAGCTGTAAGATCCATGAACATTGTCGCCATCCCGAGATTCCTTTTGACTCTTAATATCCCCAGTATGTGGATCATGTACACCATAGGAGAAGTCATACTTGGCCGGAGCTTCGTATTCAATATGCTTAAGAACTGGGGCAGCAGCATAAGCCTTAACGTATGCAGGACCAGCATGATGATATTCCACAGGACTAGCCGCAGCAACGGCAATCAAAGCAAGGATAAAAGCGAACTAGAAACAAAATTGAACACTAATAAAAAAAAACCAGAGAATTTTTTTTGGTTACTAAATCCTTACAGTGTATGCCATTATGGTAGATTAAACCCGTCCAAACAGATCAAACTTGAAAACTATGATCTGAAATATGACCGCAAAGACTTTTATACCTACTCATTACCGTGCGCAGCGAGCTCTCATGACCACCAAAAAAAAATATTATCGGGGCAACATGACTTTCGTTTTTCGGGAGTAGAGAACCTCCATATTGTGGAGCTATGGTTTTTAAGTACGGATATCTTTGGTGCACTCATGTGTCAAACGTACGACGCCATTGAGCAGCTTCTACACCGATCGACGTGTGCGCGCTGCTCAGCTTGAGCCGCAACAACAACGTGACACTAGACAGGAAGAGAAGAAAGCCGCGCAGCGGTGCTTTAAGACATATTCAGGCGCATAACAATGAATTCTTTCGAAGGTCGATCGTGAGCTTTTATCCATGATGTTATATCATAGGACGGTGAATTGCAGGAATTTTATCACTGACCTGGGGTCAACACTCACAAATTATTAAGTAATAAGTTTTTTTTCTGAATTGGGTATTGTGAGAAAGAGTTTCCACCTGTTTATTTGGAGCAGCAAAACGACCACTAGATCTAGTTTTATCAATTCAAGAGTCTTTCGTCTGGACTTTCTTAGAGAAAAGGTTGAGAATAGATAAGTTGTTAGGTTAGCTTATGTGTAGGAATGTAGTGCGACCGGCGGGGGTCCAATTAACACTTTGGTGCGCCGTTTTTATGCCATTCCCTCGTGTACCTAAAGTTCGGTAGGTGTATCGAATGTGACGGATGTCTGAAGCCATCCTGTGAAGTTTTTTTTATATAATAGTCTAAGCTCAGATGTCACCCTTTATACTACCAGTCCATCATGTCGTTCACGTTGGTCTTGCAGTAAGCTTAGCTCGAAGGATAGAAAAAAGGAAGGCTCTTCCAAAGTCGAGTTGTTCTTGATATAAACGAATTTCTAGACCGAAATGTGCGCGGAAATACGGGCTGTAAGCGGGTTCTTGCGTTGCGGGCCATCAGAAAGTTACTTATTTCAGTGGAGCAGTCATTCTAGTAAAAGAAGAAGCGTCTTACATCATCACAGACATAGGAGTAACGCAGAATACCGTCGTCAGCGAAGCTGTGAAGTGGGTTGGAAGGTACAGAGAACAAATCATTTATTAAAACTAGGAAAAGAGCTGGTGATAGAAGTGAGCCTTGAGGGACACCTGCAGAGATGGTTTTGATTCGACCGCATCCAATGGAACCTTGATTGAACGATTGCAGTTCTTTATAGAGACAGAGTCAATACCAATATCTTGGAGTTTTGTCAACCGAGCCTAGGAGATGTCAAGAGCAACCAGGCCAGACTCAAAAAACGATGTATGCTTTGGTGTTAGGTTATCCGTTAGGCATACAAGAAGACCGCCAGTGGATCTTTTCGGTCTAAAGCCGAACTACTTGCGGTCTAGTATTTGAAAGGATTCAAAATATTCGATAAGCTGGTTTTGGTTTTGGAGAGAATAGAAATAATTGCTATTAGGTGGTAGTTAGAGGAGTTTTTAATGTCATCTTTTTTCAGTATGGGCTTGAACAGGAGCCAGTTTCCAAAAGTCTGGATATACTCCGGAAAACTATTAAAGGAAGCTCATCTGGAGCGGGTTCAAAAACCTTACTATGGATAACGATGCACAGTAGGACAGAATCCCAAATAGCTGGCCAAAACCTCCAAATGTGAAATAATCGCTTTGAAATTTCTTACTTGCGGGTTTTCGAGGTCGCTGATTACGAATTTGACATTATTTTTCAAAAAACAAGATGGCGGATCCAATATGGCAGACGACCACATGAAAAAATGCATATTCGCGGATGAAATTCTGTACCCGGGGGGTTTCGAGGTCGCTGATTACGAATTTGACATTATTTTTTCAAAAAACAAGATGGCGGATCCAATATGGCGGACGACCACATGAAAAAATGCATATTCGCGGATGAAATTCTGTACCCGGGGGTTTTCGAGGTCGCTGATTACGAATTTGACATTATTTTTTCAAAAAACAAGATGGCGGATCCAATATGGCGGACGGCCACATGAAAAAATGCATATTCGCGGGTGAAATTCTGTACCCGGGGGTTTTCAAGGTCGCTAATTACGAATTTGACATTATTTTTTCAAAAAACAAAATGGCGGATCCAATATGGCGGACGACCACATGAAAAAATACATATTCGCCGATGAAATTCTGTACCCGGGGGTTTTCGAGGTCGCTGATTACGAATTTGACATTATTTTTTCAAAAAAAAATGGCGGATCCAGTATGGCGGACAGTCATATAAAAAATTGATATTTTTAGTTTTAATACAATTTCATCGTATTAAAAAAATTTCAGAAGCATAAAAATAGTATCGTACACAAGGAATAGGTACAAATAAATACAAAATAATAATTCAGTTTATAATTTACATTCTTATTTTTAACACATAGGCTCTATCTATTCGCTATTGCTATCACATAAATCGATGTCGGAATCTAAAGTAGACACATCAGTTTCATCTTCAGTGTCACTGTCATCGGGTACAACTAAATCTTTAACATCAGACGACATTTGTTTTCTTTTAGTTTTTGGAAGTTTTCTTGCGCTTGAAATGTAAGGATCAGAACTAATTAAAAGGCGGCAAAATACATCTCTCATTATCAAAGAACGGCTGCTTTTGCGCGAGAAGTCCTGACGAATTTTTTTAATATATTTATTGCAACTTTCCTGGGCTTCTTCAGACATCTGACCGATTGGAAGCAAAGCCGAAGCAATGATTTCTGGGCCATGAATGACCAGTTTATGAACTGATGGTGGCATGAAGAACCATGGGTACAATTAAACAAATAGTTTCGCAGTTTCCCAAGCGTAATCTCTAAATTTTTGAATATTAATTTCGCGTCCTGATGAAACAACTTGTAAAATGGAATGAAATCTCGAAACGAAGGTCTACTCCAGTTATTTCGGATGAAATTTTGGCATTTTCAAAAAAGCGACGAGCAGTGTTACCATCATTCGTGCTCCTGAATCCTGGCTTTGGCTTGTCAACAATTAGACCAAGGTTTTTTCTAAAAGACTTTTGAGTGGCTGTTTTTCGTTCTTTTACATTTTGTTTTTCTTTCTCTGATCGTGCTTGCCATTTTTTAATGTCTAATTTATAAGATAAATGCAAACAACACTCGATGCAGCGTATCCACGAATGCAACGAAGAGAGACCAAAGTTAAAATGTCTTCATTAACTGACAGCGTTAACATTTTGTCAAGATTATTAAAATCTTTTGACGTGGCTTTGCAAAGGTAGCAGCGTTGAGTAGCAATGCATTGCACACTTTTCCGTCGATCATGGTTAAAGCAAGATTCCAATTTACTTTTATTAATCTTCCGTTAACCATGTCTGAAAATGGAACTAGATTTTTTATTTGATCTTCCACATATTTAACTTCAGCTTTCGCTGCATCTGCTGTTTCTTTTAGGAATTCTATTTTAATTGGTCGATAATATCGCGATGGTTAACTATGGTAAACTTTTGTCGTTCAAAAACTCCGTGGTTAACTACAACATAACAACGGGCATAAATTTTTTACGTGGTTAACCATGGTTTAGTTAAACTTTAACCCTGCTCGGGAGCATGGTTTGCGATAGTTAAGAAGAAGAAGAATAAAAACAACTCTTTGACAGTTGCTTCAATGGTAAGCACATGGACAAATGAATTTGTTAGATTATTGCAATTAAATACTTAATGGACACATACGAAATAATTGAAGCAAATAGCGGAGGCTATTTTACGGAAAAAAAATTTATTTTCTTTAACTCATAGTTAACCACGGTGCGTTCAAAAGCCTCCATGGTTAAACATAAACTTTCGTGGTTAAGTGCAGTGATGCAGCATAACCGCAGTTTACCTCGTGATTTACCATAGTAAAATTGTGACCAGTCATAAGTCACAAGCTTTTGTGATTCCGGATTATAATTGAAAGTTTGTGACTATTCTTGTGACTATCAGCTGTGTTGGTATTCTAAACACCCAGTCACAGGAGAAATCTTAAATAATTCTACTCTATATCTGTTATGTATCTAAATCTGTTCTTTTATACCCTTGTGACCTGCTATTTATACAGTCACAATTGTGAGAGTCATTATGACTGCGAATTGTCAAAATAGTGACTGCTAAATTAGAATACCAAATTGTTTCAAGTTGAGACTCATCACACACTTGTGATGCGTTGCAACTTGTGACCGCTTTTAAAATAGGGGTATAAGTTTTCCAGAACCTTACTGTCTAGTGTGCGCTGCCTGGTAATGGCTAGAGCCGGCCATTTACAGACGAAGTGAACAAGGGAAAGCCCTCTTCTTCATTTCCCCACAGCTACAGCAACAGACGTTGTGCGAGATACGCAGCTTTGCAACGTGGCCCCCAATGAAGCAATGCCCCGTGATGATTGACGTAACTCTGGCAATATCTCGTCGGGGTCTACTTAGGATTCCTATTGTTCTTTCTTTATTGTAAGTTGGTCAAGTTGTCCTAGAGTTAGTCTGTGTCTCAAGTGCGCTCTACGTTTGGCTGAAGGCAACAGGTGATAGTCAAAAATAGCGTTTTTGACTGCGACTATTGGGCTTCCGACCATTTCGGTCATCGAGCTCCGGAAAGAGACGTCCTACTTGGCTAGGTAGTCGGCTTGATGTCGTCGCCATCTATGTCCGGGAACACAAGCTAGAATCAGGCTGCGCTTTCTACCGAGCTTATCTAATAGCCTCGACACAACAAACGTAATTATGACGAAAATTCATCATTTATTGTTAATATGAACCTCATAATTAGGTAAAGCGATTAGGCAAATTTTGGGTAATCGATTACGAACACTCTACTCCATGAAAAATAGAGTCGATAAATTATTGCAAAAAGCTCGCTTTTAGGCGTTTTTCCAGTATCTTAAAGTGTCAGCTAATTTCGATTTTAGTTTTATACCATGTTTCCATCGCACGTGAAATCTTCCGATTTCGGCAAAAATGCGGTGTTCGAACGAAATCTCAAGTGAAATCTGATGTTTTTTTCATATAAAATGAAATCGCCCTACGAGGGAAATTTCAACGAAATCTCGCTCGAAATCTAGCTACTGACTAGTCAGCCAATTCAGCATTAATATTCAGCATGGGAAATTTGTCGGCTGTCATAATTTTTTGACAGTGCGATATGTTTTTGAATTAATTTGCAGTCGTTAGAAAGCAAGAAACGACGGTAAATAATGCGATATAAAAAAAAAAGAAACTATAAAGCGCGAAAAGTTTGTTTTTATTTTCACTTTAATTTTGTTATGACAAGCAAAATCTGTTTCATGCGATTTCGATTTCGTCAAAGCGTTTTACTAAAAACTACGGATTTCAAGTGCGATGGAAACATGGTATACTTGGAAATTAAAAAAAAAATACTTGTTGCCAAATTAGTCGATTGAGAGACCGGCAGATGGGCGGCTACAACATACCAAGGAAATCAATTTTTATTATTTTTCGTTCAGTAACATTTTCACTACCCTCTACCACTTGTTCCAACTATCAAAACATAATGACGTATTTTAACGCGGGTCATCCCCTAAAGGCGTTCGTCATAAATGATGGATTTTCGTCATAGTTCGATCAGCTCTGCATCGTTCTACTAGCCTGAAACGTATCATTACTGAATCCAAAACCTTTATACCGTCGACAACCTGTCGTCGTTACGACGAAAATTCCCCGAATATTCAGGATTATAACGACGAAAACCAAGAGCGCAAAATAATTGCAGAAAGCTCGCTTTTCGGCATTTTTTAATGGTTTTATTTAGTTTCACCTCGTATATTTGTTTGTTTGGTTCAAATCTTGCGACAGCATATTCGACTACTTCTACTGAACCGATTCTTATGAAATTTTTCCCGCACATTGAGTTCGCGTGACAATGCAATCTGACAATTTTGTAAAGAAATCAAGATAGCGGTTCCAAGATGGCGGACGAATTTTGCAATTGCGTTCCGATTCCATTAAAAATGTTGATTCTGTGGTCAAAATTTGAAAATTCAAAATGGCGGCGCCAATATGGCGGAAGAATTTTGCAAATGTGTTCTGAATCCATTAAAAATCGGTATTGGGAGGTTTTAAGGGCCACAAATGACGATTCTATGGTCAAAATTTGAAAATTCAAAATGGCGACGCCAATATGGCGGATGAATTTTGGAAATGTGTTCTGAATCCATTGAAAATCGGTATCGGGAGGTTTTCTGGGCCACAAATGACGATTCTGTGATCAAAATTTGAAAATTCAAAATGGCGGATGAATTTTGCAAATGTGTTCTGAATCCATTAAAAATCGGTATCGGGGAGTTTTTAAGGTCACAATTGACGAAAAAAATTTCAAGTGCCCCTTGGCATACGACATGAGACGACAGCACTGCTACTATTGCACGATTTCTTACCAGACGTCAGAATCTCAAGAAGGTGCATGTTTGTGTTCTAATTATTTTCTAGTTTTTGGTACAGCTTATGATTTAAAGTAAAACCATTTAACTTAAAAGTTTTTTTACCTATTTTTCAGTGTTTTAAGTCAGTGTCCGCTAATTTTGATTGTCAAAGCATAACGACAAATTTACCCATATGCCAGCTCCTAAAAAGGCATTCATCGTAAGTAACGATACATTTTCGTCGTAACGACGTTGTTGTGTGCCGAGGGTATTATAGAGGCTTGGCTATTTATGAAAATTCAATGTGTAGGTTTTAGGTTCATTGTATGGCTTGAAACATATTAGCGTGCACTAGAAGGTGTCAGGACAGTGATCTGTTAGTGGTCTGCAGATAAACCCCTGCCCCGATGTCTTGGAGCCATCGGTGAATATTCGTGTATCGAACTTTCTCAGGACGTCTCCTTTTCTCCACCGTCTTCTTGAGGGTGTAGAAAGGTCGATGCTTGAAATTAAAACTAGGAAAATACAGTCCCGTACACAGGTGGCAAGACTATAGAATTAACTCCGGTACAGCTGCATTAAACTTGGTCAAAACAATAACTAGTTGGGATGTGGCTTTTGACCCTTTCGGTCCACAAGATTAACTTCCCAGTATTCGTTCAAACAAAAAAACGACTCGAACGATTTTTATGAAAATCTTTTCAGATCATACCTCCGTTAACATGCTTTGAACGGCATCTTAACGAAGTCGGTATCTTTTTTGGTTCGCGCGAAATCGTGCTGGTACAAAAATCACTTACGTCGATCAAACAAAAAAACGGTTCGACCGATTTTTATGAAAATCTTTTCAGATCATATGTCCTTTAACTTGCTTCGAACGGCACCTTAACGAAGTCGAAATCTTTTTTGGTTCTCGCGAAATCGTGCCGGTACAAAAATCACTTAAGTCGTTCAAACAAAAAAACAGCTCGCCCGATTTTTATGAAAATCTTTTAAATTCATATGTCCTTTAATACGCTTCGAACGGCACCTTAACGAAGTCGATATCTTTTTTGGTTCGCGCGAAATCGTGCTGGTACAAAAATCACTTAAGTCGTTCAACCAAAAAAACGGCTCGACCAATTTTTATGAAAATCTTTTCAGATCATATTTCCTTGAACACGCTTCGAACGGCACCTGAACGAATTCGATATCTTTTTAGGTTCGCGCGAAATCGTGCAGGAAAAAATGACCACATACGTACGCACACACACACACACACATATTTCTTCTCAAATTTTTGCTTAAAATGCTATTGGGACCTTGAAACGTGTAAATACATTGAAAATTTCGAATCCGATTTTCGGACCGATTACAATAACTTCCTACTGGGAAGTTAATAACTAAAATTATGACAAACAAAATGTTTAATTACATATGTATGTATATTATTCAAAAGTATTATAACAAAAGCAACAATTAAAAATCAACAATAATCAAATAACGACCGTCATAAGCTGACAATGAGAGTATCTAGTAAGAGTTTCAAGCAATATTTTTCGCAATAAGGATAAGAAGACTATATTTAATGAAAATGCCCAAAAGGCATCAATAATCCCGGATGAGGAGGAGGAATAGGATATCGGTAAATAAAAGCTGGATGAAATGGTCCAAAATGCGCCTTCAAGACTGGATGCGGCAAAGGAATTACTGGATGAACTGGCGGCGGTGGTGGTGGTGGTGGATGAGGAAGATGCTCTTCATGATGCTCATGCTCATCCGATACTGGTGCTGGCGGTGGTGGTGGTGGTGGTGGCGGTGGTGGTGCTTGTGGAGCAAACCTTGGAGGATCATGATGATGTCCTTCACGATGTACAACCGCATTAAATCCGGTATGGTCATCAGCATGGTAATAAACAATCCTCTTATTACCATCTGGCTCAACCAGTGAGTATTGTCCTTTTACTTGATCACCATGCCTAGTTTCTTGATGACTTTTAATATCTCCAGTATGAGTATCGTGCACTTTGTATCCAAATTCATAATTGGGGATATGATATGGATGATGGAGCTCGTCATGATGATGATGATGTGGATGGGTGGGAGATGAAAATTTCAACCAAACTAATACTAAATACAGAACGTGTAGCTGAAAATTAAAAAAAAATATGTTTTTTGTTCTATTTAAAATAAAGGATTAAATAAAAGAAAATAAATCTTAATCACCTTCGACATGATGCACACTTGTTTAGTTGTTGTCAAGCTTAGATACGGACTAGATGAAATATGTTGATTTCTTCGGCTTTTTATAGTGAATGTTTGTGTTGCAAACATATGTCATCTTGGTGCATATAAAATGCATCAAAGAATAACTTTCACCATTGTGTTATTTTTTTTATGAAATAAGATATATTTCTTGGACATTTCCGACATCTCGCCGGAAAAGGTCTAAGATTTTTTTCAATTGTGCAGTTTTTTGTTGTTGTACTTTCTTTTCGTTTTTGAAATATAATACTTTTTAGGAAAATATAGAAGAAGTGTTAAAGAAATAAGTGTCCCATGAAATTTTTCAGAGAAAAATAGTTGAGCTGTAGTAATCTTGCAAAAGCGACCCTTTAAAACTTTTTCAATGTATTTATCAATAAAAAGCATAATATCCATAATAGTAGAGGGAAATTAAACAAAAAAAAGCGAAGTTATGATGTAGTTGGGAAGTTGGTTTTTTTTCTTTTTATACGCTTTATATTAGCTTCACCTGTATGTATGTGTGTATGTATGTATGTATGTATGTTCTATGTAAACAAATCTTGCAACTTGATTTTGACCCACTTCTATATAACCGATCAACTTCAAATTTTGCACATATGCATAGTTCGCGTGACAATGCAATCTGACCATTTTGTAAGAAAATCAAGATGGCGGTTCCAAGATGGCGGTCGATTTTTGCTATTGTGTTCCCCGACCCCCCGACATGGGTATCAAATGAAACGGCATGACAGGTAGAATACAATTAGCTGTATGGCGTCATTCCAAATTCAAAATGGCGGCAAACAAAATGGCGGACTACCTTTTTCTTTACAACCCACTCGATATGGGTATCAAATGAAAGGGTGTGACAATTAGAATACTATTATCTGTGTGGCGTCATTCCAAATTCAAAATGGCGGCCAACACAAAATGGCGGATTATCTTTTTCTTTACAACCCACTCGGTATGAGTATCAAATAAAAGGATGTGATAATAGAATACTTTTCGCTGTGGGGCGTCTTTCCAAATTCAAAATGGCGGCCACCACAAAATGGCGGTTTACCTTTTTCTTTACAACCCACTCGGCATGGGTATCAAATGAAAGTGTATGACAAGTATAGTATAGTAAGCTTTGTGATGTCGTTTTAAATCTAATATGGCGGTCACTACAAAATGGCCGAACACATACATATAATAGACTAAAAAATAGAAAATAAAAAATATAGTTTAAAAAACTAAAAAATACGCTTTTATTTTAAAATGAACTAAAAAGTAAAAAATAATTTTGAATGTAAAGTTTTTATTGCTCCAGCCAGTATAAGAAAACAACCTACCTTTCGAAATCTAAAAAAGCGTGGGGCGCTAGCTAAAAGTTCCGGTGTTAATCAAGTAAGAATATAGAGAGCCCCACGCTTTTTTACATTTCGAAAGGTAGGTTGTTTTCTTATACTGGCTGGAGCAATAAAAACTTTACATTCAAAATTATTTTTTACTTTTTAGTTAAGTTTAAAATAAAAGCGTATTTTTTAGTTTTTTTAAACTATATTTTTTTCCTTACATATGTTAAGATAAAGCAAGAAAAAAAATTCTGCAAAATCAATCCTGTGCTGCACGAGAAAATTGCATAAATGTCAATTTTTGATGAATTTTGAGTGCAATGCTACACTATTTTTTTAATTTCTCCAGTTCTGTTGGTCGTAGAAAAATAAAAAAAATGGAAAATACTCGTAAATTAATAGACTATCGAACTGATTCAGTATAAATACTTTAAAAATGAATCCTAACCTCAAAAAACCAAAATGTATGAAATTTTGTTTTATTTTAGTAAAAATGAAATAAATAACGGGAAAATAGTCGGATTTTGATAAAAATTGGAGGAAATATGTAATTTGATGTTATAAATACGTGGTTGAAATTTCAAAAAAAACTTTCGATTTTTACGGCAACAATTGGCAGTTTTCGAAAAAAATTTAAAATTGCCGCCATTTTATGCCAAATCATCGTACGTAAAATATTTTTTTTTAAATTGTAGGTTTTTTTATGTACTTTCTTGTGTGCATACGCAATACTTCGTTACTTTATTTAAAATGTCTATTTTAGGACTTTGAAAAAATAAAAAATCTCAGTTTTCAATTTTTTGCCTTTTGCCAACTATGAACAAAAAGGCAAAAAATTGAAAATTGAGGTTTTTTACTTTTTTCAAAGTCCTAAAATAGACATTTTAAATAAACTAACGAAGTATTGCGTATGCTCACAAGAAAGTACATAAAAAAACCTACAATTTAAAAAAAAATTATTCCAGTACGATGATTTGGCATAAAATGGCGGGAATTTTAAAATTTTGTCGAAAACTGCCAATTGTTGCCGTAAAAATCGAAAGTTTTTTTTGAAATTTCAACCACGTATTTATAGCATCAAATTACATATTTCCTCCAATTTTTATCAAAATCCGACTATTTTCCCGTTATTTATTTCATTTTTAGTAAAATAAAACAAAATTTCATACGTTTTGGTTTTTTGAGGTTAGGATTCAATTTTAAAGTATTTATACCAAATTTGTTCGATAGTCTATTAATTTACGAGTATTTTCCAATTTTTTTTATTTTTCTACGACCAACAGAACTGGAGAAATTAAAAAAATAGTGTAGCATTGCACTCAAAATTCATCAAAAATTGACATTTATGCAATTTTCTCGTGCAGCACAGGACCGATTTTGCAGAAATTTTTTTTTCGCTTTATCTTAACATATGTAAAGAAAAACAAAATCCAACTTCCCAACTACATCACTATCATATGACAATTTCCCTCTGCTATAATATTCATAATGCTTTCTAGTCCAGAACAAGCATATTCACAAGTGCATGAAAGAAAAATCTTGTTACAATAATCCAAATATCGAAGATACCTCAAGATCAAATATCTCTACTTGACCGATATTTTTTTCCAAAAACCACAAACGTTATAAATCACGTAACACATAATTTTTGTGTGTGTGACACAATATATACTAAAAGTGCCAAAGTGCGCCCAAATCAAGTGCAGGGCATAGTGTCAACGTTATTAAAAGGTGTTCAGCATCACCTTCGGTGGTAATCTCGAAATGGAATTCCTGCCAAAAGTGACGTAACAAGGTCACCAGTATCCAAGACGCAAAACCTTAAAGTGCTTCTCGCTCATTGTATATCAGCCGCCCCTGAGGCAGTCTCCGGATCAGGTATATACATACATACATATACTGCGCTCATATTTCCACATATAAAACTGCAACCGGTCTCATGGCAAGGTAAAACGACGGTGAGTAAGTATATTTTATATACACCATCAGGTAATGCGATGCCGTAACCGCAAGTAACAAGTGAGAGTGAAATTTCTTTGGGTGTCTCGAGCGACTCCTTTTGATTTTTGGTTGGGGCGTCTTAAATAGCCAGAATATGGTGGTCGCGCTAGCGCTGCTAAAAAGAATATGGTTGATTGAGGGAGCAGCATATTTTCATCAGTTACTTTTTGGGAGGCTTTTAACCATTTCTTGTTATATATGTCCCGCAAAAATTTGGAGCACTTTTTGCTGGTATACATACTCTCCACTATGGGAGATTTGACAGAGACTCCAATTATTTAGTCCAAATGGACCTTGCGAGTGGTTTTTCTTTTGCTTATTTGGTTTTGGAATTTCATACGAAATTAGCGATGTCTTTTTTGTTCTGTGCGTGTGTGTATGTGTCAGTGGTATTCTTCCAAGGGCACCGGAATTGGCTTTCATTTCCAGATCACGATTTTTGTATGCGATAACTAAGAATGAGAAAATCTTGACAGTTGAATCAATTCTTGATCTGGGAAGATAGAGAGAGAAAAAATTAACTAATAATTTTACCAGCAATCATCAGAAAAACACCCATTTTTTTTTAGATTAAGATAAATGTTTCCATGCATTGGCACTCGGGTGGTAAAGAGTTGATTTAATAAAATTATCTTGATTAAATTGATTATGAAATGGTGAAGGAAGTCTTTAATGTATAAAGTAATGACCTTTGACTAGAAATAATGATGCAATTTACATTGTGAACGGTACCATAATTTTCAAAATTCCAATTATGCAACCATGTTTACAAAAATTAAACCAATGCTTCCGTTTACAAATATTCCACAGAATTTTTATCCGAGAACTCGTATTGAACTCTTGCACCAGTTGATCTCAATCGGTTAGTAAGAATTACGGTTACTAAGCCACCTTCAACGGCTTTGGTGTAATTTATTTTCCAGATAAACTCATTTCAAAGGAAATGACTAATAACTTGCCGTCTCTAAATTTTTTGTAGATTGTAATTTTTTTAATCAAAACAAGTATTTCTAAACAGCTTTCACTAAAATTTAAATTGATTATTATCTTAGGTGCGAGTTTGGCAAAAAAAAACAGGGAAATATCACGCTGTATTAATCTATCCTTATCATACTTTTTGCTAAAGCACTTTTTTTATTTGAAAAAAACAAGCTTAGAAATCACACTTTGTGCTACCAGTGTGGAATAGCATCCAGACCAGATATATTAGCTTATTTTGCTTTAACCTAGCTAACTTTCATCACCTTTGCCACCTAAACGGAACTCACATGATTGGAGACCATTTTTTTTGGGAGGGATGGTGAGGATCTTAAATAGACACCGCTGATGATCTGTACTCAGACGGTAGTGTCAGATTCTTACTGACTAAACTCCCCGCCCCTTTCGGTGACGTTGATTCTGCCCGGCACCGCCGTGAAGCATTACTTCGGGCGAGCGTCCCCAAAAAGACCCTTTCCCATCCCTCCGGTCATGGGCGAGAAGATGCCAGGTCTCCGTGGAGACGAGTCAGCGAAGATCCGTCTCCGTCTTTTTCGTTTTCAGGATGGCCTGGACAAACCGCGCCACCCTCGACCATTTCTCGGGGCCTTGATGCATGAACCCAACAATTTTGTCAGGGGTCATGCTTCCGAGTTCCTCCTCCAACGCGCTTCGCTCGACCTCCCACCTCATGCATTCGAAGAATGCATGGTGAGCGTTGTTCGAAGGGGAGTCCCCATAGGAGCACGCGGCATCCGCCACCTTACCCATTTTCTTCAGGTACGATCGGAAAAGATCGTGCCCTGTCAAAAATCGGGTAAGGTAGTAATCCACCTCGCCGAACTCCCGGTTAACCCAGGTGTTCAGCTGGCCGATCAGACAGGCTGTCCACCTGCCCCAAGTATCACCCTCCCAGCGCGTTTGCCAGACCTGCATTGTGTTGGCCCTGGCAGCCTTCGCCGCCTCGCGTTTCCCCATGCTGCTCCTTTCTCGGTGGACGGACTGTCTCTCCTGGGCTAGCAGCTCGATCGGAATGACTTCGGCGACCACCAGCGCTGCGGACTCGGAGACCGTGCGGTAGGAACACGCAACACGAAGAGCTCCCCGTCTCTGTATTTTTCATATCGCAGCGCGTCGGCCCACACCTCTGCTCCGTAGAGCAAGATGATTGGAGACCATGCGGCTGCTACCGTTGATGCTATCACTGCCAAACGCCTCTTTAGTTTCGGTCTTAACATAAAGCTACAGAAATGCATTTATGGTGTTCCAGAGATTATGTTTCGAAGCCATCGCATCACAAATGATAGAATAATTCCATTCCCGAACAGGTTCAGGAGGATTATGCAATCGGAGGCGTATTGGAGCAATTCAATAGTCACCGGTGTCAACCTGTAACTCTTTATTCCCAAAAGCCTTCACCAGCAGAACAGAAGTACCCTGCATTTGATCGTGAGCCTCTCGCCATCTATGCAGCGATCGATCATACGCTTCCATTACTTCGTCGAAGGGCGCTATTCATGGTCTATACGGATCACAAACCAGTGGTTCGTGCCCTTCACCCAAAGACCTATCGATCCCCTAGACTGAGATGAAAAGCTTGGTTCCAATTTCTCAGTGTCTGGTAAAAAAAAATATTGTCGCAGTCTACTTGTCTCTCTCACTATCCACCGGCAACGTTAACTCAGCAACTTCGATCTGCCTATCTGCCTGAGCTAGGCTCAACAAGGTGACACCGAGTTCAAATTTCTACAAGAGCACCCCAGCAACGGTTCATGGGTAAAAGTGGTGCTCCCAAGAATACCTTTCACTATGCAACAGGTCTGGTGTGACACTACAGGCATTCCTAGGCCTTACATATCCGCTTCCTTACGCTAGCATTCAATTCGGACAAAGCCTCTTTCACCCTGGTATTCGCGCTATAAGACAACTCGTTACCAAGAAATTCTTCTGGCCCTTGATAAATAAAAACTGCAGCAAGTGGTCTCGATCGCCAAAGGTCCAAAGTTTCAAAACATACCAATTCTTCATTTGTGGCTTTCGAACTTCCAAATAATAGTTCTGACCATATCAGTATGTAGTGGGATCCCTAACACGATCTCTTGGATACTCTTACAACTGAATGATAGTCGACCAATTCACAAGATGGGCTGAAGCATACCCAATATCGACATTTCAGCTTCAAGCAAAAAATTGTGTTCCACGATTCGACACACCCCTTGGGATCACAACTGATCGAGGAAAGCAGTATGGGCCGAAACCGTTCAATGAAGTGGCAAAATTAGTCGGCACTCATCGAATCCGGACAATCGTCTACCATCCGCAGGGAAACTTGATGGTCGAACGGATTACAGGGCATTGAAAGCAACCTGAATCGCAAGGGACCACTCATTGGAGTGAGGACTTGTCCTTTGTCATGTTAGACATCAACACGGCAATCAATACCGACTTACAATGCTCAACAATCGAGCTCATATAGGGTCAAAACCTGATTTGATTTCCATGTCAACTGATAAAAATCCAATAGCAGAACATAAAGGCAACACATCCTCGACAACCCGTTCAAAAGGATGTTTACATGCTGCGCTGGAGGACGCCAACTATGTTTTTATACGATTCAATCGTATTCGGAAACCGTTCGAACTTCCACATGAGGGCTCATACCAAGTAATCAAACGACAACGAAGCCAAAACGGTAACATTCTGCTAAAGCTATGTTGTGGTGTAGAATGTGGAGACTGCGTACAATTTAATTTGCCACACAAAAAAAATCCCACACGATCACAACGATCTATCAAACAATTCCTAGATGATATAGCTCAGTGATATAGTTCAGTGTTCTAGCTTGTTCGGGCATCTCCACCAACGCCATCTACTTGTGATATATGGATCCTGGAAAACGCGATGCGAGTCCACTATATCTCAAAAACCAAATTTTTACAAATATATCCATCTTAAAGCTAAGTATGCTGTTCTTAAGTACGGGCCGTCAAGAAAAGTGCTCTTGTTATTTCTCGACCCCGGTACAGAAAATTTAGACAAGTGAAGGCGAAGACTTTTTTTCTTGACTAAAATTGACATTTAACATTTATGTGTAGGAAAATAATATCTGGCTGCGGAAATGTTTTTTTAGAGTCCTTCCGCACAATAAAAAGAAGCAATTTTCTCAGAAACGTATTTTAAAACAACACTTAAATAATGAATAATCACTTAAACTGTTTTTTAATTATATTAAGCTCTATAAAAACTATAAAAAAAATAATGAAAACACTTCCCGCGGCAAAATCTATTTTCCGTCACAAACAAAAGGTCAATTTCGGTCAAGAAAAAATTGTCTTCCCAATTTTTTCTTTACCGCATCAGAAAAAGGCTCCATCTACGTGTCAGAATAGCACTAGCACTTTTCTTGAGCGAACACCGTACTAGGTACAGAAATTTCTTGAGCAAAAATTCCTAGAGCATTTCTTGACCGATTACTTAAGTGTTTTTTTACATAAAGTTTATATGGGGAAATTTTTCTTGACCGCCGTACTTAGGAACAGCATACTTAGCTTAAGCCCGGTATGCAAGGCTCAAGGAATTTGCTCAAGAAAACCTTTGCATTTATACTTCCCTAAGAAAAAATGACAACAGTTCAGAAATTTTGACAGTTCCCTTTTTCATTGCGAACATTACATAAATTGTTTTATGATTGTTTGGAATTAATGAAATTGTTTTAATTAATAAGGAATTAAAAAAATTAATAAGGAATTTAAAAAAACAGCTGACATGTCATGTACTCATGAACCGTTAAAATTCCTTCAAGAAATAAATGAATCGACACTTATTTCTGGAGGAAAAACTAAAATTTTATCAAAAGCGACATCTGCTTGTCACTAAAAAACACGATATTTCTAGGGTGAATACACTGGTTACAGAAATCGCTCAAGAAAATATTTCTGAACCATTTCTTGACCATTTTTTTACATAGTTTTTAGATAGGCAAGGAAATTTCTTGAGCCTTGCATACCGGGCTTTAAAGTTAAAAGAGGTATTCTAAACCCCAATCTTTCCAATTGAATTCCCTTTTCAAAATATTCTAAATCATATCAAATATATTAAAGACTATCAAAAATCACGGATCCAAAAATCTCTGTATATTTGATAAAATTACTTTGTCGTATTTCATACTATAACACCATTGTGATGGCTATACATTACGTGTATTGGGATTATTATTTATTAAGTTCTTGAAATAATACTGAAAGCCCTTGATCGAATGCTCAATAATCCGTCGCAATAATTTACCAAAAATCTATGGTCAACTGCCTGAGGAGCTGCGCCGCACACCAGAGAAAGAGAAGTCAAAAAAAAGACTTCTGCTCTATTATAATCGAGATTTGGAAGGTCACTTCCATAACATGTCAGCAATTTATTTCGGGTATAAAAGCAATTTGGCACTGGTCATTTATTACAGTTAACTTTTGATCACCAGAGGAACACAACCTTACTAGAATACAACCAAGATGGCATTCAAAGTAAGGATTATTAAATAATCTGATTATTGGCAGTGAAATTAATAATTATTTTCTCTTTTTTAAATTCTGCAGTTCTTAGCAGCTTTCGCCTTGATCGCACTCACCAATGCTGGTCATGTTGCAGTAGATCATGCCTATGGACATTACGATCATCAACCCGCCTACGTGAGTGCTTCCTATGCTGCTCCAGCTCTTGTTAAGACTATTGCTGCCCCAGTTCTTAAGCATGTAGAATATGAAGCTCCAGCCAAGTATGACTTCTCCTATGGTGTACATGACCCACACTCTGGAGATATTAAAAGTCAAAAGGAATCCCGGGATGGCGACAATGTTCATGGATCTTACAGTCTGATCGATGCTGATGGGTACAAGAGGACCGTTGAATATACCGCTGATGAACACAATGGTTTCAATGCTGTTGTACACCGTGAGCCACTTCATCACAAAGTTGCTGTCGCTCCAGTAGCCAAGGTTGTTGCAGCTCCAGTTCACTATGCTGCTGCTGGTCCAGCACACTATGCTGTTGGTTCAGGACACTATTCTGCTGGTGCAGGACACTATGCTGGTGGTGCCGGACACTATGCTGCTGGTGCAGGACACTATGCTGGTGGTGCTCATTATGCTGCAGTTGCTGCCCCTGCTGCTCATTATGCCCCAGCTCATTATGCCGCTGTCGCTGCCCCTGCTGCCCATTATGCCAAAGTTGTTGCCCCAGTTGCAAAGGTAGTCGCTGCCCCAGTCCACTATGCCCCAGTTCATGGCGGTTATGCACATAGCTATGCTGAACACTACGATGGTCACTCATACCACCATTAAATGACTGCATTTTGACCATTTAGCAATTGTAAATATTTAACTGATTTATTTATGACTTTATTTTTTGTATATTATTAAAGCATTGGAAGAAGACACTTCATAAAAAAAAATTACATTCAGTTTTTTAGTTAATTTATTTATAACTTGGTTAATTTAGAACATTTCTTCTTTGATATTTAGTAGTTACTAGGGAAGTTCTAATCGTGTACAGAATTAAAAAAATCCTTACTTTAAAATTAAATAAAGGAATATGCACAATATTTTGCATACCCCACTACAAAAGTTGGAAACGAAAAAAATATTGCCTAAAGATTTACCAATGGTACCCTGGTACCACCCATAGATTAGCAACTATTAGAAAGCTTGTGATGCTCTCCGACTACCATCTCAAAGATCGTGGATTCGAATCCCACACAGTAACATGGTTTTTCAACTCTAAGTTATCATTCCTTCACAACTCTTTCTTCCTCACAAATACACATTTGCTTCACTCTTCAGCCATCTTCGATCTACCTATAAGGATAGCGAGGAAAAGAGTCCCTGTTCTTTCACAGAATTCAGTGCTGAAGCGGAAACATGGTTATGAATGGAGTAAGCTTGAGTAAGCCCCGTAAACCAGTCATTTATTCTTCTTTCTTACTATATTTCCACTAGAGCTTGTGATCTCGCCACTGACCGAGAAAAGTTAGATTTGCTTATAGCCCAATAAATATGTACTTTTTTTGCGAAAAATACCGCACACGATTTTTTTTAACAAATGATTGTATATATTTTTATAAGCTAAAATTCAAAATGTCGTCATCCCCACCCTCTTGCTAGACTTACAGTGAAGGAAAACGCGTTTAATTCTATATCTCAGAAAATAAGCATTTTACGACAAAAATGTATGTTATCTTTTTTGTAGATAAATAAGTGATTTAACTTTTTTGTTTAGAAATTTTTTGTGTAAAGTCAACATCTACGGAGAAATAGTGCTTCAAACTTCATATATCACTTTCTTTACACTATATTTCGTTAATGGTTAGTTCTACATAAAAAAATCCTTTGTAAAACTTATAGAACACACGATTATCTATAATTTTTGTTATAATCATTTTTTACGCAGGGCTAATATTGCACCAGTTATGGCGCATTAAGTGTCGAAAAACGTAAATTCAAAAGTAGTTTTGTGCCAATATCTTTTTAATTACAAGTTTTATTGCAAAACTGAATATAACTTTTTTTGTGCGCAATTTCATTGCCCACATTTTTTGTTTTAACTTTTTTTCTGTAAAGTTGATATTTATGGATTTATTACACATTAAACGTTTAGTAAGAATGGTTTTTTTTACAAATATCTCGTCAACTGCCTCCAGCACGATCGTAGGCCCAATTATAGTTTCGGCATGACGTTTGGATGCCACAGCCTCGTGTATACCTAAACTTTGGTAATTGTTTTGCCCACTGTGGCGGACGCCTAAAGCCATTCTGTAGAGTTTAAGAAGCTTATCAGTGATCTGATCTCAAGATCTCCCTTTAGTCGTCCAGAGCATAACTGCTGAGTGTGCATTGCCTTGTTTTAGCTAAAGACAGGAATTTTCACAGGAATTGAACAAGTATTTCCCTCTCGTTCGTCTTGCCGCGGCTACTGTAACAGACGTTGTGCGGGATACCTAGCTTTGGACCGCAGTCTCTATCTCCTATGGGCCAAGGTCTCGTGATAATCGCTGTAATTCTGGCAATATCTCGTCGTGATCTGTTTAGGAGACCCATTGTTCTTTCTTTCTTCTATGCGAGCCAAGTCTTCGTAGAGATAGTACAGGTCTCCAACACTCTTCAGCTTTGGCTGGCTAGCAGCAGGTGGTAGTCAAAATTAACGTTTGTGGCCCCGCGTAATGGGCTGCAGTCGGCTTTCTCGTTCCCATCTATGTTCCTATGGTCCGGAAACCCCGCTGACAGCCATGTTGTGCTTTCTACCGAGCCTGTATAACTCAGTTCTGTATCGCTCCACTAGCTTATAGCACAGTCCCATGCCGGGCCCATTTGCTGTACTGCCTAAATGGTTAGAGGACTCTCCAGTGGAGCAAGGACCACAGAGGAAGAAAAGAGTGAGCCGCAATGATTCTCCTACCGGGACAATAAGCAGACCCAGGCAGCCATCGCTCTGCTCAAAGTTTCTGGACCCATCAGAGGGCCAATTCAAGCTGGGGGAGGGAATTGGGTAGCCACAAGGAACACGCTCAACGAGAACCTACTCGAACCACCAAGTCTAAGCGGCAGACTGCTGAACCTGTTTAAGCGGTCTGACCTACAAATAAGAGGTATAGGGCTGTAGTACACTAGGCCAAGCGAGCGTCATGGTACTTTTAGCCTAAAGAAGAAGAAGAAGAGGTCCGAGGCTCATTGCCTGACAGGCCTTCAGGATCTCCTACAATTCCGCTTTAAAGATACTAGCGTGCACCGGGAGATGCTAGAACAGCAAATTGTTAGTGGTGCCTGAGACGACGCCCTCTGAGGCTTTGGGGCCTTCAGTGAATATCTGTATATCGAAATTCCTCAGGACGTCTCCTTGTCTCCACTCTCTTCTTGAGGGTATTTCGACGGAGAAATCTTTATTGAAGGTCAATCTAGAAAAAAGATAGTCTGTGGTTGTAGCGACCGTATCCTCGGTAGCTCTAGATCAGTGATTCCCAAAGTGGTCCATATGGACCCCTGGGGGTCTTTGGGATGATCCAGGGGGTCCGTGATAACAAAAAATTATTTTGGGGGTACACGAAGAACTACCGGGGGTCCGCGAAAAAAATCGAAAGTTTCAATATGCAAAATTACAAAAATTTAATGAGCCATGTTCCGGTGCGGACGAAATCGAAGAGCAAACAGCTTATTTGAGTTCGCCAAATTTGATGAAATAAATTTGAAGTTACAAGGTGATAAATTAAATTTTCTCAAAACTAAAAGTATTATATCTGCATTTGTTACAAAACTTTTGTTATACAAACAGAATTTGGGCAGAGGAGAATGTTCTCAGACACTCGTAGGCGGAACGCTCGTTACCTATATTCTTATTTATTAATACTGGAACTTTTCGAAAGGTAGGTTGTTCCCATATACTAATAAAAACCTTACATGCAAAATTATTTTTTTTACATTTTAGCTCATTTTAAAATAAACGCGTATTTTTTTAGTTTTTTTAAACTATTTATTTTTATTTTCTATTTTTTAGTCTATTTTGTAGCCGCCGCCACTGTATTCTACTCATCATACCCTTTCATTTTGATACCCATACCGAGCGCGTTGTAAAGAAAAAAGTAATCGGTATTTTGTGTTGGCCGTCAGTTTGAATTTGGAATGGAGCAACACAGCTAATCCAATTCTACTTGTCATACCCTTTCATTTAACACCCATGTTGCGGGGTCCGGGAAACGATTGCAAAATTCTGCCGCCATCATGGTACCGCCATATTTATTTTTTTACAAAAAAATCAGAGTCCATTGTCACGCGAACTATGCCTTTGTGTAAAATTTCAAGTTGATAGGTTATATTTTCTGCTTTTTAGTCTATTATGTCTTCCGCCATTCGGTTTTGCCGCCATTTTGAATTTAGACTGCTAATTGTATTATACCTGGCATAGGGCGCGTTTAGGCCCAAGTTACTTTAACTCTGTTAAATTATCCCTGTTAGCTTAACACCGTTCCTAGCATACCATTTGACAGTTCTAATTTTACAATTAATTATTTGCTTAGAACAAAAATTCACAAGTAAACGTCAACCCATTTTGACAGTTAGAAGCTGTGCTACATTTTAGCTAAGCCAAAAAGCACAAATAAGTTTGCCAACAACGCTAAATAAATTGACGTTTATGCGGTTGTTAACATGCATATTGAAAAAATCGGCTGCCATCTTGAAATGGCCAGATTGCATTGTGACGCGAAGTGTCCATACATATGTGCAAAATTTTAAGTTAATGGATATGTGAATAATATGCGGGTGTTGAAAAGCTTTTATTTTTGCTCGCCTTTTGCAATTAATGTTCCTTCGTTTTTTCCAAGGGCGAGTGTCGTTTTTCCAAGCGGGCCCCGCACTAAGTACTAACCACGTCCGATGCTGCTTAATTTCTGTAACCGAAAGAGAACCGGTCTATTGAGTATGCTAATGGCACGATTTATGGGCATTAAGATAATTGCCAGTTTTATTCGTTCTATAAAATTTCTGCAAACTCCAGTAAGCTCAAAATCAGCTCCCCTAAGCAGCGCTACCTATTTTTCCAGCTGGGATCCTTCTCACTTAAAATTAAAATAAAATTTGATTCACTTAGGTTTGGGGGTGCATGATCAAGTTTTTGTTATAGTAAGGGGTCCATGGCCGAAATAAGTTTGGGAATCACTGCTCTAGATGTTGCTATGACCATAGGGTTCTGGGTCCAGGTTCAGTATTCTTTCAGTCTGAGGACACTGCACGAGGTTAGGTTGTTGATTTGAAGGTCGGGAGGGACCAGGTGCAAGAGAGCCCGAAGAGTATTCGTAGAACATGCTCCCGTGGCCCGTGTTGCCGTCCACCCCAACTTGGCATGGCATTATAAATCCTGCTCAGCGCTGGCTATCAAACCAGCGAACCGTCAGAATTTGACCTATTACGTCTGTGGGTGGTTGGACTAGGCTTCCGAAATATCGAAATTACACGAATATATTCAACGCTATAAGGTATTTGTCTGGCAAATTACTGTCAAAACTTCACTCAAGGCTATATCATAAGAAAAAGAAGACTTCAGGATTGCCACATGTCTTTTTCTACAATGTTCGGGACCTAGTGGCATTGGCAGTGCATATTTGATCGAAATAAAGCGACAAATTCTAGGAATACCTTGCTGAAAATTCTGTATCTGACAATACCCCCAATAAATCCAAGATCAGTTGCTCTTAATGTGTTTTAGAACTACACTAAGGCAAATCAATGTTTCAATTGCTCAATTTTGTGAAATGGAAGCCCCGTTACAAAAAAATTTTGTTTTGATTTTTGCAAAATCTTTGGTGTAAACGTCCCAGGACCCTCCAGACTATTATTAATCTATCCTGTCATCTATTCCTTCATTCCTTCGAACCCAGGTTACTACTAGAAGTTGCACAAAGACTAGTACGACATGACGGATTGGTGGTAGTACGACTCCTAAGTTTGGACTTTCATACAACAAAAATAGTGAAGAGATAATAATGTAACTAAAAAGAACAGAATTTCTATAAACTTATTATATTTTTATTTACAGATATTTAACATATATCGGTCATGCAACAAGATTAAAATAACATATCTAATGATGAATATAGTTTGAAATTGGTCCAGCATATCCAAAGTGCGAAATTTCATGTCCGGTAGAATAATGCGCGATTGGTGCCTCATGCACTGGTGCTGCATAGGCTACCTTTGCAACTGGTGCTGCATATGCAACCTTGGTAATCGCAGGAGCCGCATAAGCGACCTTAGCAACTGGAGCATAATGCGCTACTGGAGCAGCAATAACTTTATGTATTTGTGGAGCGGGCTCTGGAATTCTAATATGTGTTTGCTCCCGTGATACAACAGCATTAAATCCGTTATGCTTATCGGCGGTATATTCAACAATTCGCTTATGACCATCAGGCTCTACAAGTTCATAACGGCCATGAACGACATCACCTTTGCGGCTTTCTTGTTGGCTCTTGACATCTCCAGTATGTTCATCGTGAACTCCATAACTGAATTCGTATTCTGCTGGAGCTTCATGTTCATATTCGATCTGTTTGTAAATCGGAGCTGCAATATGCTTTACAACAGCGGGAGCATACGACTTAATAATGGCTGGTCCAGTAGCAACTAATCCATGATGTTCTACTGGAACTGCAGCTGCCATCATAGCCAATCCAAGAACAGCAACAAACTAAAAAAAAAAATAAACTCAAAGTAATCCTCGTGCTTATGTTAATATATGAAAATGGAATCGTGGATTACCTTTAGTGCCATTTCGATTATATAATATATTTTTTTTGAAGCTAATCACGAAGCCCGGCGAATGACTGAATCAAACTGTACCAACTGATAAGCTCTCGTCGCCTTTTATATCAGATAGAGACATTTCATCAAGGAGCAACTAATTTAACTTAAGGTGCCTCCCCAGTCCGTACTTGTACTCGTAGATCGCTACGCACATTTTTCCAATTGGCTACATCTATAACAGTTGGTCTATTCGGACGGACTGTGGCATTCCAATACCAACTTAATAACTATAATGATCGAATTTGAAGAACAGGTGGTAATGTTAAGTCGCACTTTTTAGAGCATTTTCTGATATTAAAAATTATTTATTTGAACTTAAGTCTGCTTTTCTCTGTGCATCTGGCTTGAAACGTCCATCGAAATTCCAGTGCAAGATGGTTTTTTACTAGTTTTGGACCGGATTGGTGCAGTTGATAGTTAATAGGTAAATGGCATTTTAATAGGTAACGCAATTAATTGATATCTCTCAACTGCGACTTTTCGTTTTGAATGGTTAGGAAATATTTTCAATTTTTTTTTTATGATTTTGAGGAATGAGGTTCCTCTTGATTAGGAAGAAACTGCTCTAGTGTGGAGGTTGTTTTTTGTCAGAATTATTTATTGTAGGTAGTTATGTAGGAAAATGCGATTTAACCAGATCGCTGGCACACGATCGGATACGGAGGAGGAGAATTTGTTTTTTGGTGATCATGAATCAAAATACTCCTCCACAGATTAAACAAGGATGACCACTTATAACGTTGAAGTAGGCTTTTTACTAAGAAAATCGAAGAAACCAGCTTAATTGGTGTTATGGCTTCAGCTAATGTTAAGTTGATCACTTAATCTTTGATCTTCTTCATGATCTTGTCATTCTGGTTGGAACGATGGCCAATTCTACTCGCAATTTATTACTGATCGATGGTATTCTCTGCAAACTTGTAAAATACGAGTTGATCGCAGATCTAAGTTAAACATGATCTGATTAAGAAGAAGTTTGGCGTCAAAAGTTGGAACTCCACATCATGTAGAGCAGTGATTCCCAAACTTATTTCGGCCATGGACCCCTTACTATAATAAAAACTTAACCACGCACCCCCAAACCCAAGTGAATCAAATTTTAATATATATTAAAATCTACTAAAAATACTTTAATCTGTTCTCTCTGAGAAGACAATTGCACGTAGCTAGGTGAATGAATTAGGTACATATTTTTAGTTGTTAAGAAATCAAAAGAAAAAAATGCAATTATTTTTGATAATATAGGTACAAAGGTACTTTATACTTAAATAATTTTAAGTAAGAAGGATCCCCGCTGGAAAAATTTGGAGCGCTGTTCAGGGTAGCTGATTTTGAGCTTACTGGAGTTTTCAGAAATTTTATAGAACGAGCAAAACCGGCAATTATCTTAATGACCATAAATCGTGCCATTAGCATACTCAATAGACCGGTTCTTGTTCGATTACAGAAGTTAAGCAGCATTGGAAGTGGTTAGTATTTAGTGCGGGACCCGCTTGGAAAAACGACACTCGCCCTTGGAAACAAAAGAAAAAACAATAATTGCTAAAGGCGAACAAAAATAAAAGCTTTTCGACACCCGGAACTTATGCACATATCCATCAACTTTAAATTTTGCACATATCGCTCAATCCATGTCAAATCGAACACTAAATTTTATTTGATCATCCCGAATTTTTTAAAATTTTGCATACGCATTCTACACATGAAATAATGGGACCCATATTTCGGGAAAAAAAATTAGATTTTGAAGATCTTGAGTCATTCTATGTAGTGGTATATTTAAAATTTGCGATTGATATTAATAAATTGTTATTATTTGTCTATAAAATTTCATTAGCAGTTTTCATCATCAACTCACCAACTTAAAGTTTTGGAAAAAATATATCATCTAAAGAAACAGTGAAAATTTTAAAATGGAACTCAAACGGGGTCATATGCTAATGAAATTTTATATACCATTACATAGAGTGACTCAAGATCTTCAAAATCGACCTATATCATTTTTTTGTACGACTAATGGTTTCGAAGATACAGTAAATTGAATGGTCGGCCGCGCGACGTTTTTTGAAATTTCTTGCAATTTACAAGCGTGCATATCTTCTGAAAAAAAAATCGCAATTTTTTTTCCCGAAATATGGGTCCCATTATTTCATGTGTAGAATGCGTATGCAAAATTTTAAAAAATTCGGTATCATTAATTTTAATTTTTACCGAAAAACGTCCAGTTTGGTATGGAATGACCGATATGTATGTATGTATAGTTCGCGTGACAATCTGACCATTTTGAAAAAAAAACACGATGGCGGTTCCAAGATGGCAGCCGATTTTTGCAATAGGCATGTCAACAATGGCATAAACGTCAACTTATTTAGCGCTGCTAGCAAACTTATTTGTGCTTTTTGGCTTAGCTAAAATGTAGCACAGCTTCTACCTGTCAAAAGGGGTTGACGTTTACTTGTGAATTTTTGTTGTAAGCAAATAATTTAGTAATACTTCAATACAGCATGAAGATTTTATTATTATTATTATTATTTTTTTGTTGTTGTTATTAGCTGTAAAATGAGAACTGTCCAATGGTATGGTAGGAACGGTGTTATGTTAACAGCGATAATTTAACAGAGTTAAAGTAACTTTGGCCTAAACGCGCCCTATGCCAGGTAGAATACAATTAGGTGTGTGGCGTCATTCTAAATTCAAAATGGCGGCCAAACCCGAATGGCGGAGGACATAATAGACAAAAAAGCAGAAAGTATAACATATCAACTTCAAATTTGACAATGGACTCTGATTTTTTGTAAAAAAAAATAAATATGGCTGTTCCAAGATGGGGCGGGAGAATTTTGCAATAATGTTCCGCGACCTTGCGATATGGGTACCTATCAAATGAAAGGGTATGACAAGTAGAATAGAATTAGCTGTTTTGCCCCATTCCAAAAAAGCGGATTAGTTTTTTCTTTACAACCCGCTCGGTATGGGTATCAAATGGAAGGGTATGACGAGTAAAATACAGTGGCGGCCGCCATAAAATGACGGAAGACATATAATAGACTAAAAAGTAAAATATAAAAAGTTTAAAAAAACTAAAAAATACGCTTTTATTTTTAAAATGACCTAAAAAGTAAAAAATAATTTAGAATGTAAAGTTTTTATTGCTCCACCCAGTACTGTTTCTTTCAAAATCAAGCTCAGAATGAAATTAATAAAGTTACTGGTAAAATTTATAAACATAACTTACTTAAACCTAAAAAACCCCTCGCTAACGAAAAGTTCCAGTATTAATAAAATAAGAATATAGGTATAAAGACGTTCAATCTGCGAGCGCCTGAGAACATTCTCCTCTGCCCAAATTCTGTTTGTATAACAAAAGTTTTGTAACAAATGCTGATATATTAGGGGTATTCATGATCTGTGCTATTTGTGTTATTCGTGTTATTTGTGTTAAATCGAGAAAAAAGTTTAACAAATCGAGAAACTTTCATTTCTTTCGATTTTAACAAATAACATCTGAAAAGGCGTGTTGATTTAACAACTCGAGATCGAGATCGAAAATGGCACGTAATTTTTATTCTTTTACTGTCAACAGCTGTTTAGAATTTATTTTGATTGATAGTTTTATTTGAAAAGTGCAAATTAATATAAAAAAATAACATTTTCACATGGAAATTTAAAGGGTCACTCACGATCTTGTCTATTCCGAAGATAACATTTTACGATTACTCGACGTTTAACATAGATCATGAATACCCCTATTGTAATACTTTTAGTTTTGAGAAAATTTAATTGATCACCTTGTAATTTGGTAAATAAGTCAGTCAAATAAGCTGTTTGCTTCTCGATTGCGTCCGCGCCGCGTGGTCAAGCGGGAAACATCACTTTATAAATTATTGAAATTTTTTATATGAAAACTTTCGATCTTTTTCGCGCACGCCCAAAATAATTTTTAATTATCAGCGACCCCCTGGATCATCCCATAGACCCCCAGGGGTTCATATGGACCACTTTGGAAATCACTGATATAGAGTGTTTGATATCCCGTTTTACCTTTTGAAGATCGTTCTTATTTAATATCTTCACAAGTGATCTAATAAGTTCATTTCATCAACACCTGCGCATCACTTGATTGTGTGCAAAACGAGGCCAAAGATTGAAGTTATGTAAATGCTTCTGCAACGTAAGTTCGAAACAATCGATCATATAATGGTGATTGGAAGCTGAAGATCGATTTTAGCAAATGTCGAACCGAATTTGGAATAATGCTAGACAAGCATTAGAAAATAAGTCGGAAATTAAATACTTTGGCTTTGGCTCCCGAGTAAAAATAAATGATGGCCTTAGAACGGGCAAATGCAGACTGTGATTGAAACGTAGTCCTCGGCCATCTGGCGGTTAACAGAAGGCTCGTTGCAGGACAGTACGGCCGTACAGAGGGCGATTGACGGTGAAACAACGGCCTTACAGTTCCAATAACGGCCATACGACGGTGGTACGGCGGCCGTATGGTTGCTATTACGGGTATACGACGGTGGTACAGTGGCAGCATCGTGGATATTCGCCCTCCTATAAGAAAATATATTTCACTGCAATTAAATGTTTGATTTTTTTTCGGTTGTGTTTTTTTTCAAGCCGTTAAATAACAAAATTTCCCACTAAAATATAAATCAGCACGCACCACACACTTCACGTACAACAAACCGACGACTGGCGAGCTCGTTTCTCTTGTGCATCGATATCTTTAAGTAGGATAAATCGAAAGAACCATTGTACATAATGAAAATGATGAAGTTCCCATAAAACACATTCAACAATACATTTGGTGCAGATTCTTTTTTTGCCTCAAATTTCCCGTCGAATGCCCGTTTCTACAGCTCAGTACTTGGCCTTTTAAATCTTTTGGTCAAATTTGGCCGTCGTAAGGCCGTATGTGCTCCCATTAAAAATAGTTAAAAACTCTACGGCCATCATATGCCCCTTAAAAAGCCAAGCGGCCGGTGTTCGCCCTTTATAAGGCCGTTTTTTATTTTTACTCGGGCTGGACCAACACTTCTGTTTGAATAAAAATGTATTGAATCTATAGCTTCACTAAGTTTCATGCAAAAGAAAATTCTATACGGTAAGGCATGTGTTAATACGATCGACAATTAAATTGAAAACTTCGGACTTTGAAAAAGTAACGGTTTTTTAAAAAAATTGAAAACTTCATATAATTTGACGTCTGAAAATTTTTTGGTATTTTTTTCTAAAAAATGTAATTAAAAAACAAAAATTTTCAAAAAAAAACGTCTCGATAGGTCAATTTTTGAAAAAGATGGTTATTTGAAAAAAAATTTGAAAAAAATTTTAGGGTTGGGTAAAAAAATTTGAAAAAATTATGAAAAAAGTTTTTGATAGGGTAGAACGAAATTACAAAGGTTCAGCCAAATCAAAAAGGGTCAGGTTCAATAGTGGTCGATTTGACGTGGAATGACCCAGAGATATTTCGTATTCGACCTAAAAAAACTAAAAAAAGATATAAGCTCGTTTTACGAATAGGTTAGTTTTACACGGTTGATATAGCTCTACTAGGCTTCACTGATGGCGTAGTCCAGTTGAGCCTTCCAGTTCAGTCTCTTATCCAGCATTAGGGGCCATTCAAGTATTACGTAAGCAGAATTTTAGTAATTTTTAAGCCCCCCTCCCCCTTGTCAGCAAAAGTAAGCAATGCTCTTACTACCCCTCCTATGCTTACGTAAACATTGGTATATATTTTTTTAAAATTTGTTCGTTTCTTTATTGTTTTTCATGAGTCTAGAAATAAGGAGTTTATTGACTATAAAGAAAGAAGAATGCAAATTTATGTACCCACTTCCAATAGCTATGTGTAATACATCGTTGGATACGTTTTTTTGAGTTGAAGTTACTATGGCGCCTAGTTCGAAATCTTTGTCCGTTCTGAGTAATATGGTCAAAACTGTACAAAGATAGAGTTTTAGATATCAACCTGTATTTTTGTAACAGTATAACCTATTTCCATAAATAAGGTACCAATGAACGCGGAATACCTCCACCTATCTATGATAGTAAAAACGATGGTTCTATCTTACCAACTTTTGGAGTTATGAGTCAGCATATACACGTCATATCCAATGATATCTAACGAACCGAACCAAAATGAGACCGAACAAATTTAGACAAGTGAACAGAGCGCGCGGTAATTTCCCTTCTTCGGTTCTTTCTAACCTAAAAATAAAACACCGCAGTAAGCAATATCAATAATTTCGGGGAATGCCTGAACATACTTTTTGCTTTCGAGGATAGACAAGTAGGGTTGCCATATTTGTTCAAATCAAAATCCAATATATTTTTGCAAAAATATCAGAAAAAGTAAGTAAATTAATATTGCTGAAGTAATCACCGTCCAGACCCCCCCCCCCGTCCACCATGTCATCAAAAATAAGAAAAGCAAAGACCCCCCCCCCCCCTTTGGTGCTTACGTAATACTTGAATGGTCCCTTACTCCCAGATGTTTGACTAAGTCTGAGTACTTACATATTTGTCGTAGTCTGAATACAAACAGAGCGTAGGTCCAATTTGTAACGTAAAACAATAAAAAAGGTCGAGGACGGCCTTTTTTGGATTGATGGTGAACTCACCTAGGGTAGAATAATGGTCAACTCGTAGAGGCATATCCACTCAATGGTGGATTCAGGTTTCTGAAACCCAGTGCTCTAGAAATAGAATCATACCCTGTGTTATCAAGAGCACCCTCGATGTTAAGGACCGCACCACATAAGCCAGTTTCCTTAGCTAGGAGAGCTTTCTTGATTTTGCTGGCTAGGTGGTGTTAAGCAATTTCTGTTGATTTGAGGTGGATTTGCATATCTGACATTTTTCTATCGCGCCGCATCACAGCTGATCATTTCTGTCGCTGATTTTTAGTACGCGCTTTACATTTGTGACGAATTCTGTCGCAGCCAAAAACAGTCGTTACTTTTGACAACTGACGTGAAGAGAGTAAAAATGAAAGTAACAAAAAAATATAAATTAAAAAATTGCAAAGGGCTTTGATTTTTAAAAAGAGCTAAACAAGTTAAATTTCAATTTTCTGTCAGTCAGTAGGCTGTTTTTTCATCCTGCGACAGAAAAGTTGAAGTTTATTTAACTCTTCGCCGTGACGGTAAGATGTCGCAGAGGTTGTTTCTGATTTGTCGAAATTTAAAAAAAGGCCGGCGCAACGGAAAAAATATCAGATATGTAAATCCACCTTTACCCTTGGAGTAAGCGAACTGAGAGCTATGTAGAGGCAGAGAGATCTCCAGCTTGTGCCTGATGTGAAAATTCACCAGTCCTTGCATAGCTTTCAAAAGAAAAGAGGTTAAGCTCCTCCAGATGGTTGCAATATATCCGCATTTGAAGCTGGCTCTCTTGTCCAACTACTGTTTAAACTAAACTTAGTACTAGGCATTCCACCATAACACGATCATCAACGACATGAGGATCAGTTTTTTAAAGGTACTCGCACATAGAAAGTCACCATCAAACTAGGTGAAGGTCGCATCAATGATTTGTCTTCGACTTGCACCTAATTAGCGCAGTTTACTTACAGGTAAAAAAACATAATTTGATAACACCGCACAAAAAAAAAACGACGCCAGCCTTAAATCGTCACACCTAATAACAAACGTCCACCAATCGTCTTACAGTTGAGCAACAGCCTTTCATATATACATAAGATCTGTCCCAATTAATAACTTCTTAAAGAAACACACTTTCTTAACCGATTCAGATAAGTTAATATAAGTGACAAGCACCTAGCTTTATCCCATTTGTTATTCCATTAAGCCTCGGCCATTGTACATGTAGATTTAATCAAAAAAGTGCTCTCTATGTGCATTGGGAAATTAAAATTCCTCCTGAGACGCGCGCCGTGTATTATGATAGTCCATATAGTGAGCAAAAACGATTATATAATAAATTCATCGTGATATCTGAACATTCGGAAGCAGAAAAAAATTCAATCAAGAAAATTCAAATTGAGTTATTGAAAGTTGCTTTTATATATAGATTGCACCCGATTCCACCTGGATTACCTGCGAATGTGTGATATGCGGAATGTAATTACGACCGGTGCGGATTTGTTTATTGTTTGTTGTTATTCGTATTGTTGTTGTTTCGTTGATTAAGAGATATCAACAAATTTATATAACACACACCGCGCACACACATTTACAGGATGCGAAAGTTGTGGTTAGGACTTTAAAAATTGGGTTAACATTTATTGAATCCAGACATATTACGGTAAAATTGATTATGACGAATCGAGGATTTAAAACAGAAAGTTCCTTTTTCCTTTGAATCCTTGAAGTTAATTTTTTCGTTTAAATTCTCCGCGTTTATTTTTATCGGACGTGCATGATGTCCCATTTATTTTTTCATTTATAAAATTGCTCATTTTTCTCTTTCACGAACTTGGATTGTGCACCTTTAATTCAATTATTTTTACTTCCTCTTTTTTACAGGCATCGAAACTCCCTTTTTGGTAGCCGCTCGACAGCATTTTTTTGGGGAATGTATCCATGTGATATGCGTTTAAGGTTAATTTAAAATTTATTCATCAACGAAATAATGATATACCATATTATTTATGTAATTGATAAGTTTTTTTTTTGGGAGCATAAACGAATAATTGCTGTACAATGCAAACCAGTTAAGTGGACAAGCATTTTTGTAGGTCGAATTTTTATTCTGTATAATTGAAACACGTTTATGGCGACTATATGTTATTGACAAATAACATAATTAAGGCGTACAATTTTTCTATAGTTTGCATAGGAAACAGAATGGTAACACAGGCTTTAATTTGAGAGTGTGGGCTGCATTTAAGAATACGAAGAAACACCAAGAAAATTTCACAAATTTAATTGATTACGCTTTCAAATGCATTAATTAACTGAACAACAACCAAATATAAATTGGTCTAAATGCTTTAAGTTAATTAATCTAAGCTAATTTATCCCTAGAAGAAGGTTATGAAACGCCTTCTGCGAAGAAGTAGACAAGTTATGAGGTTAGGGGGCGTTCAAGTATTACGTGACGCAATTTGGGGGACGGGGGGAGTTGTAAAACGTTCCAATGCGTTACAGGGGCCGGAGGGGGGTTCGAACAACGCGTTACGTAACATTGTTTTTTTATTTATATAAAAAACTAGGGAATTAAAATCTCCCAACTTGGCGAGTTAAAAATCTTTTGTTTTATTTATTACTAGTAAGATTCACACGGCGTTGCCCGTGATAAACCTATGGGTCCTTCTGGTAAAATAAACACATTAAATATCCTTAAAATGGTAACTACCCACCAAAAATAAATAGCAACTATTAGGCACATTTTACCACATTTTCGTTTGACCTTACTATCTTTCCAAACAACTTTGCTGATGGATTGTGAGCCGATTGCTTAGAGAGCCTCAGACATACGTTAACAAATTGGGTAAATAAGGCTCCTCCGGAACACAAATGGAAAAATTCGTCTGCAATATTGCCCCCGCAATTTTGAATTTATAAGTTTTGATCGTGAATTCGTTATTTGCTACTTTAAAAACCCCCAGATACCGATTTTCATTGGAATCGGAATACAATTGGCAAATTAAACCATAGCGAGTTCATTTTGAATTTCGAAAACCGTGCTCCAGGTGCATCATGGGATACCTCCACGAACCTTCATGCAGAATTTCGAAGCTTTGGCTATTTGGTTAATATGGGAATTTTATCGGAATCGGAACACAATTAACAAAATTCGTTCGCCATATTGGCGCGGCCATTTTGAATTTATAGGTTCTGACCAAACATTCGTTACTTTTTACCTCAAAATACCCCAGATACCAATTTTCATTGGAATCGGAATATAATTGGCAAATTCGTCGACCATATTGGCGCGGCCATTTTGAATTTATAAGTTTTGACCACAAATTCGTCATTAGCGACCTTAAAAACCCCCAGATACCGATTTTCACGGAAATCGGAACACAATTGGCAAATCCATATTTGGGTGACCATTTCGGTCATATTTCGGCGGCCATTTTGAATTTCGAAAATCGGGCTTCGAGGTGCGTCATGCATGGGAGACCCCGACGCACCTTCATGCAAAATTTCGAAGCTCTGCGATGACTGGTGCGCCCGCCATAGCGCACACATACACCCATCCCGGCATACACGCATACATACAAAAACTTTCTTTTATTAATATAGATTACCGCAAACACGATTAAAACAATAACAAAGGTATTTCAGCGACTTTCCGGTACTTTGCTCAACATAATAAATTGTGACTTTTAGGTAAAAATGGTCACTTGGGTGTTACGTAACGTTTTGGGGGGAGGGGGGTACAGAAAAACGTTATGGTGCGTTACATGGGGGACTGGGGTCAAAAATCTTCGAAAATTGCGTACGTAATACTTGAACGCCCCCTTACACAATGTCTTGTCTAAAGATCACTCAAATAGCATGGCCTCTCTCAAGACTCCTGAGGGATTCTTTACCAGGATACCATGGAACAACTAATAAGCACTCATTTTCCGGGTTCTCTAGTCCGTGGCACACATATGTGTAGAGTGTGCATTTGCACTGGGCGGCACTTGGGGATGGCGGCATTTTCTGAAAAATGTTTACAATATATTTCATAAATATGCCGCGCCGATTCACAGTGATTCAGAATCCCGAAAACTTGATCAAAAATCTTTTTAGCGTTCTAAAAGTATTTTTTACCAAAATTTACCAAAAAACAAAATGGCGGACGATTTTGCTTAATAATCAGCCAAATTTCATGAAACTCATTATAGAGGGGCTTTCGAGGGCTATGATTAAGAATACGCTATCAATTTTTAAAAAACACAAAATGGGGGATCCAAAATGGCGGACGATTTTGCTTAATAATCAGCCAAATTTCATGAAACTCGTTATATGAGGGTTTTCGAGGGCGCCGATCCTCAATAATACTAAATTTATCTTTTAAATTGTTCTTTACGAGAAAGAAAATATCTTTTCTTGGTAAAAAGATATGTGGCTTCAGAGTTCCTGAAAAATAAATTTACTTATTATGAATATGAAGAAAAATTGTATTGTATATTTTTCAGCTATAGGTGCAACCAGGTGCAGCTAGTTTCTTTTTTATTTTAAGCATAAATGTTTACTGGACAAGGACAATATGCGACCAGTTTCAAGACTGTACCTTGCGGAACTTTCGACTTATCACCTATTTTATCAGAGTTATCTGAAGCGCGCCCACATAAATTTATTGCATCTTACCTTGTTAATAGCACTGTTGAACAGAATCGATTTTAAAATTTCACCCAAGGAAACCCTTTATAGGGTAGGTGGAGGACATGAAGAGGAAGCATAATCTGAAATTTTTAACAATTCGGTATTAAAAATAAAAAGTTATAAACAAAAAACTGAATAATTTGAAAAATGAATTTTTTTTGGTATGAGTGTGCGTAGAATTTTCCGCAGATAACAAAAATATATTTTTGGTTCGTTTTGTCCGTTTTGTTATTATTTTTTGGTTGGTTTTGTCCGTTTTGTTACTATTTTTTGAGTTTTGTAAGCGGTAAAACCCAAAAATTTGTTTAAAAAAATTATTTAAAAAAATATTCAACAACGCTAAACATTTTAATTATTTGTTAGTAATAACTATGCCAAAAACCAAGTAAATCGAACAACTTTTTTTTCCGAAAATTTCAAACTTTAAGCATTAATAACTTTTTATTTACTACACCGATTTGCATCAAACTTGGTAAAATATCATTTCTCAATGACATGAACCAAGTCCACCAGGTCCCGACCTTGGGTGATATTCGCTGTTCAACAGTGTAGTTAACGTAATTTGCAATAAAGGTTTCATTTAGTGACCTTATAAAAATATACTCACTTTCAAGATAAGAATCCATGTCCTATTGTTACAATGCACTAAAAAACAAAAATTCCACAGCGCTTTGAATGCGGAGACGAAATTTCAGTCTCGAGACGCCCACTTTCAGAATGAAATATAACGGATTCCTGGGAAATCTATTTAGTTTTAATAGTTACAAATGATGCTTAATTCATTTACGTCAATTCTGCAGTAAGAGAAGAACTGTACTAATAAATGACTTGGTTAACTTTGCCAAATAGAAAGAAAATTTATTTAATTAATAATTTCTTATATATGTACTAAGAAGTAAAAAACGCGAACAAAAAAAAATTTGCCCTTAAAGCCTAGTATGCTGTTGAAGCGAAATGAAAATTTCCTATCAAACTCTATGTAAAAAAAACGCACGCGAAAAGTGCCACCGAAATTTTCGCTTCCGATTTCGTTTAGAAGTACGCTGTTCAAACGAAAAATCACAACTTTTTCGGGATAAAGGTAAATGTCTCTGCTTATGTGGAGACTTTTTTCGCACCGAAATAATTGTTTTAATATTTATTTCGGGCCGAAATTTTGACAGTACTCAAGTGTGAAGTGAAAAAGTGACAAGTATGATTTAAATAAAAGTAGATTGAAATGGAAATAGGATTTTTTTAAGATTTTGAAGCGGAAGTATTCAAATTAACAGTTTTTTAACGTAAACTCTCCATTCTATTCTCCAATTATTTTTCGTGTGTAGAGATATATATCCAAAACGCAAACGAAAATTTCACTTCAACAGCATACTAGGCTTAAAGGGGGAGGCATCGGCGGATGTGCACTGGGCGGCAAAGTGCCTAGCCGCGGAGTAGGCATGTCGATTCATTCCAAAAAAAATCGATCTTCGATTCGAATCGAACGCACTAAAATCGATTCTCCATTAAATCGAGCATTAAAGGATCGATTCTCGATTAATCGAATCGTAAGTCAATTTTTGTTGAGCCACCGACAACTAATTAGAAACAGTTTCATAAAAATCGTATTTATACATTTTTTATATTTTTATGTAGCAATCCTGTTAGGAATTCATTAGGATATTGCTATAAGTCCGGGGAAATTAGCATTTTAAGGAGACAAAATTCCAAAATGGCTGAAAATTTGTCCACAGCTTCCTTGGGGCTTTTTAAGAAAACAATTTCGGAATTACAAAAAAAAAACATGGCAGCCGGATATATCACTTTTTGGCAAAAAAATCACTCAAAAACTGGTTTTTTCA
Organism: Thereva nobilitata; assembly: GCA_963855945.1. Taxonomy (NCBI): domain Eukaryota; kingdom Metazoa; phylum Arthropoda; class Insecta; order Diptera; family Therevidae; genus Thereva; species Thereva nobilitata. The sequence goes on along the minus strand of OY979698.1, from coordinate 93,360,100 downwards.
AAAAAAAAAATGTCCTCTCTTTTTTTCGAAAAATCGGATGGGCTTTCTCGCGAGCGAAGCTTAATAACCAACTGTACTCCACAATGTTGTTGTTTTTTGTCTAAATTCTCTTTTGCCTATTGTGATTTCCCTTTCTTTTATGCTCCTAGCAAAAGGAAATTTAAAAAAAAACAGCAACAACCACATAGCTGTCAAAAAGTTGGCTGAAAAATCCTCTCTCGCCCTCTTCTCTACAAAACGACGTTTTCAGCGTGTAGAAGAGCCGAATGTGAATCGAGTCCGATTCGAGGGGTTTGTGAATCGATTCACTGAATCGATTCAGTGTTTGAGATCGGTCTAAAAAGTCGATTATTTCACTCGAAAAGATCGATTTTTCGATTAATCGATTTTAAATCGACATGCCTAGATCGGAGGTAGTTTCTGCCCATCGATCCTACAATAGAAATAAAGGCATGGCAAACAGCATTTTCGCAGCAGGTAAGATCGAATGGCCCATTGCACCTTCAAGGCTGCTGGGAAAGACCAAATCTTCACGGGTCTCCTTCAGAGGGGCTTAGAAGAAATCCTACCAATCCTGCTGTCACTAGTCCGAAGCAGCTTTGCGCTGGCCAATATTCCGAGGTCCTGGAGGGAGGCTAGCTTGGTCTTTATTCACAAAATGGGGAGCAGATCATACAAGGAAGCAAAATCCTATAGACCCATTAGCATAGGGTGACCATTCGTCCCGTATTTTCCGGGACAGTCCCGGATTAAAGCCTCGTGTCTCGTATTAATATATGTCCCGGAAAATGTCCCGAATTACATAATTCATCATACCATGCAGATATTATATTATTCGATTATATTTTATCCATGTAATCCCAATCCACATAAAGGCTTCACCGGCTAAAGTTCAGTTCCTGTTCAGTTCGTGTTTGAAATTGTTGTTGCTTTTTCGCCAGAACTTAGAAATGCAAAAGCTCACTGGAATAGAATTCCATTATTCCAGTTGATTACTCTCTTTTGAGCGAGTTTTTTCATTTAACTTCTATTCCAGTCCAGTTGGGTGAACTGACATCTGTTTTATCCTCAGTTCAATATGTAGAAATTGTATGCGAACTGAGGTTGTTTTAAAGTTCAGTTCACTAATTTGCTCGAACTTGCGCAGTTCGGCCGGGTAAGCCGGGGGCTATTAACTGATTTGAAATGGGTTGAAATTTTTAATCATTTATCTGAAAATCAGGAATTACAAACGATCGTGGAATTTGCGTGGAGTTTACCTGGAACAAACGCCGCTACAGAGCGTGTTTTTTCTATTTTTAATAATTTTTCGACATTGGAAAAAGCACAACTACATGTAGACACAGTAAAAGCAATGATTATAACGAGCTGCAATTTTGAGTAAAATATGAAGATTTTGAAAAAAAAGTAGAACAAAGTGATGAGTTTCTAAAACAAATTCACTCTGTGGGTAAATATTAGTATTGTTTTGTTCATTTTTCCTATATCAATGTTTACTATTTAAAAAAATATTATATAAAGATAAATTGAATATATACTAGATTTTTGCCAAACAAATTTCCACGCGAGCAAATTTACGTCTGTATTATGTTTTTTATTGCCTTTAGCCAAGACCCTCGTAAGTACAGGCCTGGAAGCAGCCAGGCCAACTAATACTAACATAGCTGAAAACAGGCCAAACATATTCTGACAGTTGTGGAATTAACATGGCCGAAGCCATACGAAGCAATTTTTTAAGTTTGTTTTTGCACTAAAAAGTGGTAAAATATTGTATATTATCACTTTTTGGTGCACATGGATTATCAGTGATTAGTGCTTTAGTGATTTAATAAAAAAAATTAAAATGAAGTGAGTGGTTAAGTGTATTTTAAGAGTGTTAATTGATTAGGTGACCATTTTTGTTTACATTCGCGGTGGTTTTTTCGTGTTAATTTAGGGAAAAAATGTTGAATTTGTGTAGTAATATAATAAAAAGTGCTTTTTAAGTGATTAAAGATTATTATAGAATAGTTATTAAAAACATAAGTGCAGAAAAATGTGAAGGAAAAGTGAAAAAGTTATTGTTATTCATGTTGTGTGGTAGTACTTGCACTTATGTTTTTAATAACTCTTCTATAATAATTTTTAACTACTTTAAATTCACTTTTAATTCCATTACTACACAAATTCAACACTTTCCCCTAAATTAACACGAAAAACCCACCGCGATTGTAAACAAAAATGGTCACCTAATCAATTAACACTCTTAAAATACACTTAACCACTAATTTTTTTTTAATTTATGGACTCAGATCACTAAATAACTTATCACTGATAATCCGTGTGCACTAAAAAGTGATAAAATACAATATTTTACCACTTTTTATTCCAAAACCAAAGTTAAAAAATTGCTTCGTACGGCTTCGGCCATGTTAATTCCACAACTGTCAGACGATTTTGGCCTCGCACAGACACAACCAAAAAGTCTGCTTCCAGGCCTGTACCTACGAGGGTCTTGCTTTAGCGGATTTATGTAGTGTTTTTTTATTATTTTTATTTTCTTTATTTAAAATGAGTGTGAGAAATGTTTGGCGGTACGACGAAACAAAAACAATGTTGAATTTTATCATGTCACAGGTGACAGATTAATGCTGTCAGTTGAACTCTATTTCGACTCGACTCTTCAATCTTGTTGCTCATATAGGCGAGTCCAAGAATCAGCTCAATCTCAATCCAATTGAACTCGCCATGTATACATAGTATCTGTCCCGCATTATCTTACGATAAAAATGGTCACCCTACATTAGCATCTCTCCCTTTCTTCCGATGGAAAAGGTTTTCGACTTCCATTTACGTACTAGTAAGAGATATGGAGAGGGATTTTAGAGAAATTGATTTTTTTTGCACTTCCATTTAACATTTAATTTGAATTGGCACCACTTCGGCAAATTAAAATGAAGAGGAGACGGAAATCGCCCGATCTAGCTAGTATAAAAGATGTAGTGTTTCACTATAATAGGACCAAATCTCACATAAGTTCGACAACAGCTGATATGCTAATTTTCATGAAGAATACACAAACTTTAAACTCGATCAAATAGACTACATAAGATTATATAATTATCGCGAGAACACCATAACACAAGTAAAGCCAATTTATCCATTAATTAATCACTGGCGCCCTCAGGCGGTGTATGGTGCATTTGTATGATATGATAACTGGCAGGCCATACAGACAGTGTAGACAACGACGAGTTAATAAATTTGTCCATAAGAATTAAGTGTGAAAAGTCAATATTATGTTAAGTGTTAACACTTTTTATTATGCTTCTTATAAACTAATATTTACATCAGGAATCCTAGTTAAGATCCTTTAATGATGCACAGCATAATGTCCTCCGTGTCCATGGATGGAATGGCTGCTTACAAGAGGAGTAGCAAAATGCGCAGCTGGTGCAGCTAAGGTATGAGCAGAGTGCGCAAGTACTGGAGCAGAGTGGGCTACGGCAATTGGAGCGGAGTGAGCGATATGAGCAATTGGAGCAGCATGATGGGCAACAGCTACTGGAGCAGCATGATGAGCATAAGCGATTGGTGCACCATGATGGGCAACAGCTACTTGAGCACCATGATGAGCATAAGCGATTGGAGCAGCATGATGAGCAACAGCAACTGGAGCAGCATGATGAGCAACAGCTACAGGAGCAGCATGATGAGCAACAGCAATTGGTGCAGCATGATGGGCAACAGCTACGGGAGCAGCATGAGCAGCAACATGATGGGTTGTTCCTTCACGTCTGACATGAGCGTTGAAACCATTATGAGCATCAGCACTATAATCAACAACACGACGATGACCATCAGGTTCGACTAGGGAGTATTGTCCTTGAACATTATCACCATGACGAACTTCATGTTGGCTTTTAATATCTCCAGTGTGGCTGTCATGTACTGAATAACCAAATTCATAGTTAGCCGGTGCATGATATTCCACTTGTTCATGACTTCTCACTAAAACTGGGGCAGCATCATGAATATCATGTCCATGATCAGCAACTGGTAATAATCCTGCACTGCAAACAGCCAAAACGGCGGACAAAATAACGAACTAGAAATATACATAAAGAAATTTAATAGTAGTTCTATAGTCAATTACTATAAAAGATGCTATCATTTTACCTTGAATGCCATAGCTCTAAGTTTATTGTTAATTGTAAAACTCCAATTTACCAAAAGACTGAACTGAACAAGCAGCTGAACTTGAATGATAAATTTTTTGATTTCTTTCAAGACTTTTATACTGTAAAATCGGGAAAAATGGGTCCACCAATTATGATGCACACTCACCCTTCATTATTAACAACAAAATAAAGAAATAAAGGCTGAAAAACAAGAACTATAACTGCATTCACCTGGAACCAGGAATTCCTTCTAGAGAGAGAGACACACAAGGGCAAGATATTCCATCGTTGTACAAAAAAAAATAAGTTCACTTGCACTTTTCAGCATTGCATCTGGATTTTCGACTTCCATCCACATGCTAGTAAGAGCTATGGAGAGGTCCCTGGCTCGATTTCTACACTTTCACATTGCTTTTGTCCGCCTGCCAGATTTTATTATGTAGTAGTCCAGGAGGAATAGAAAAAAGTTGAAATAAATGTACCCTGCGATTTTTGAACGCTGTAATTAAAAGAAAAATCGTAGGAATTCAATGAATGTGTTTTGGATAAAATCGGTCCAGGAGAACAAGTGGAAAAATGTTAAAAATGGTAGCGAAAACACGTTTTTTAACGTTTTAGGTGCGAAAATTTTTTTTTTTGGAATACAAAAAATAGTACGTAATAAAGCTTAAAAAGACCAAAAATATGAGTTTTGGACAATTGAACGTGTGAGAAGAAGAACAGTAATATTCCAAAAACATATTTTTCCGGAAATTAAAAAAAAACTGTTTACAAAGAAACTTGAAGTTTAAAAAAAACGTAATATTCTAAATCTGTAGATCTATGGGTCCTACATATTATCTCAAAATAGGAAATTACTCGCATTATTAGTTTTGTATATATTTACTATAATAGCTGCGTTCTTTTTACACCGTGATCCAGATCAGCCGAGTATAAAAGAACGGAGTTAGATCATGGAATAAATTTAGTTTTTTAAAGTTGTAGTTTTGATATTTGATGTGTCCTGTCGCAATTTTTATCAGTTTCTAAAACTTATTAAAAATATTTCTGCTTTAAAAACAATTTATAAAAATGCTTAATCGACTTCCAAAATTAACAAAAGGCAACTTTCAATCATTTTTCCAAAGAAATTTACGAAATTTCGCAGAACTACCAACACACAAGACTATAAAACCACTGGATTTCCCAATAAGATGTGTCTTGGATATGGTTGTTACACAAGCTATTTTCCTATCACAGATTGTGATCCAAATCTTTTTTAGATCAAGTTGTTGTTGTTGGTTTACTTGAAAGTTAATGATCTGAGTGGGATTACGGTGTAAAAAGAACGCAAATATTATCTTTCTTCCACTCAATAAAATTTTTTTTTCAATAATAGTAGTCCGGGGAAATTAGCAAAAAAAACGCACGGAAGGAGACAAAATTCAGAAATGGAAAAAAATTGGTCCACAGCTTCCTTGGGACTTTTTAAGAAAACAAATTCGAAATCACAAAAAAACAAACATGGCCGCCGGAAATATAGCGGTTTTCCGGTGTTTTCCTTGTATTTCGGTGTCTATAGCTCGTACAACCCCATACAAAGGCCCTAAATGTTTACAGTGAAATTCTCTACAACTTTAGTTCTTACAAAGATGTTGACCCTATTAACCCTTTCCAAGTTATTCAAGGTCAAAATTTCCAAAAATCACTTTTTGGCAAAAACATCACTCAAAAACTATTTTTTTCGAAAAAAATTTTTGGACAGTGAATACGAAACGATATTGCCTACAAAAAAACCGAAAACTTAACCCTTTCGAAGTTATTCAAGTTCAAAGTTTCCAAAAATCAGTTTTCGCCCAAAAAATCACTAACGATTGATTTTTGCAAAATTTTTCGAAAAGTTTTCGAAAAAATCACAAGGGTTTCATTAAGGTTGGCAATAATCTTTTGTATAAATAGAACAAAAAAAATTTTCTCAAAAATCAGATTCTGAGTCATTTTTTGACCAAAAACTGATTTTTTGAAGCTTTGACCTTGAATAGCTTCGAAAGGGTTAAGTTTTCGAGAAAATGACAAAAGGGTTTTTTGTAGGCAATAACGTTTCATATTGACTGATCAAAAATTTTTTTCGAAAGAACCAGATTTTGAGGGATTTTTTGGCCAAAAAGTGATTTTTGATAACTTTGACCTTGTATAACTTTGAAAGGGTTAATCGGGTCAACATCTTTGTAAGAACTAAAGTTGTAGAGAATTTCACTGTAAACATTTAGGGCCTTTGTATGGGGTTGTACGACCTATAGACACCGAAATACAAGGAAAACACCGGAAAACCGCAATATTTCCGGCGGCCATGTTTGTTTTTTTGTGATTCCGAAATTGTTTTCTTAAAAAGTTCCAAGGAAGCTGTGGACCAATTTTCAGCCATTTCCGAATTTTGTCTCCTTTAAATGCTAATCTCCCCGGACTATAGGTATGCATAACTGTTTTTTATTTACTTGTTGTAAGATAACATTTTTAATGTATATATAAAAGAGAAAATAACAATGTTCAGATATTAACACACATGTTTTGAATGATTAAATGTCTCAGTTTTCTGTCCTTCTAGTGGAGTCAGAAAAGCAAAACATAAGGAATTGTTTCCAGTCTCAAATTTTTTTTGTAACATGTTAGTTACATCGAATACTATACGAAATATGCATTTTCTATCTCTAGCAACCGCCACTACGCAAGTAATCGGCCATTTTGTGAAAAAACGACCATTTTGGTCGTTCTTTCTAAATATAGATGAGTTTTTCCCGGTATGTGTAGATCCAAAAAAAGCGAAAAAAAATTGAGGCTATACGTTATGATATTGGCTTTCAGCGGTTACAATATGAAATTTTGCACACGTAACCTCAAAAAAAATAAAAACTGAAAAAATTGCCAAATTTTAGGTTTTTGGTTATTACTTGGGATTTTTTATGTGAAATTTGATGAAAGTTTTAGAAGTTATACTTTATAACGTGAACAATGCCTGGTTAAAATTTCAAGTCAAAATATTTAATACAAGTCTCAAAAATTGACCTCAAGTTTGAACATTGATTGGCCAATAACTTTTGTGCATCACTTCGAATGAAGTTTCTTTTTATTTCAAATGTAGGTATTTTTATGCAGCTTAAAATGGTGAACAAGGATAAATTTTAAACTTGAAAAATTGTGCAAAAAATAAAATCGAAAATCGTGAATTTTTGTATTTTTTCGTCAATTTTTTCGAAAAATCCCGTTTTTTTTGATAAAACTCATTTTTTCTTATCATATGTCTCAAATGAATTATTAATAACGGCCTACTGTGAGATACAGCGCTGTGGCGAGCACAGCGGCTGAGTGGAAGAACAATAACATTCCTGGAATATTATCTTTCTTCCACACATTGCAAACTCCTAAGCATTATTTAATGGACAGGATCGACTCGAATATTTCTCATTTTCCGCTCAACGATAGACCTACATTTAAATTGCAAAATGGCTATCTTAACTTTTTTTTGGTATTTTTGGAATATTACTGTTCTTCCACTCGTACGTTCAATTTATATCGGAATTTTAACAGGTTTTTGCAAAAAAAAAAAATCCCGCGAAATATGGCAATTTTTTGACATTTAATTACAGGAACTGTAATCATCGTAGAACCTTGTTTCAGGGCTTAAATTGGGCTTCTGTTAGTGCCTACCTACAATAAAAATTTCATGAAAAAGCAATTATAACTTTTCGGGTAAATCTCAAAAATGTAAAAACAGCCGTTTCAGGGAAAAGTTTGAACAAGGCCCACGGTGGTGCTAGAGTTATTTTGAAAAGCCTTATTTATTCTCGAAGAGTTGCTCTACCAACCCATTTTCATGAAAAGTTGGTGAAGCTCGATTTAATACCTCATAAACGCGTTCGAAAACAGGCACTTTTCTTGATTTTCAGAAAAAAACATCTTTCGGCGAAGGGGAAATGTAATATGAGGTTTGTTCGCGTACTTTCTGCATTCTGCCACTAGGTCTGTTCCCGTACCTGCAGAAAGTACAGAATCTGTCAGTTGCTTCGAATTACTTAACAGCATTCTGTTCCCGTACTTTTACTGCAGCCGCCATACTCATTTCCCCACCCTGCAGTAAGAAGCAGAAACCTGCAGTAGCTACGAGCTGCTGCAACCTGCTGCAGCTTAGATATTTGAAATATGGCAATGTCAGAACTGTCATTCCCGTATTAAAACTGCAGAAACCTGCAGAAACATGTTCCTGTACTTTCTGTACTTCATCCCCACCTCTCAATAAGCAACTTGCAGTAAGTGGCAGAATACAGAAAGTACGGGAACAAACCTACTGACTGCAATTTGCTTATTGAGAGGTGGGGATGAAGTACAGAAAGTACAGGAACATGTTTCTGCAGGTTTCTGCAGTTTTAACACGGGAATGACAGTTCTGACATTGCCATATTTCAAATATCTAAGCTGCAGCAGGTTGCAGCAGCTCGTAGCTACTGCAGATTTCTGCTTCTTACTGCAGGGTGGGGAAATGAGTATTGCGGCTGCAGTAAAAGTACGGGAACAGAGTTCTCATGGAGGCTATACAAGGAGACAAAACTACGTGTTGTCAATTTTCGTTTGATTATTGGTGGCGCTGTAGTCAAATGTACCCCAAAAAACATGGCCGATTGTATTTATCCGGTTCATGGCAAAGTTCATTTATTACTAATATATTTTACGTTTACCAGCTTACAGCTGTTTACCAGCTTCTAAATTCAATTTATATCCATGCGATTATTCGTAATTAATCAATTTTTGATGTTTCCAATGAATTTTTATTAATTTCATGTGGGGTACATCGGACAAAGGTGACATCTGTGGCCAAAAATGAACTAGAAGTTTAGTTTCTTCTACCCATCCATTTCCTGTCATTTTCCCCATAAGAGTTTTTCCTCCTTGTATATTCTCCATGAGAATTCTGTTAAGTAATTCGAAGCAACTGACAGATTCTGTACTTTCTGCAGGTACGGGAACAGACCTATGGTGTTGGAAAGTTTTCTGCCGGTCGAGCTTCCTGCGATGGAAATTTTCGGGCGTTTTCATATTTGCCTGACAGGAAAAAATTTTGATATCTCGAAATCAACTGATTAAAAATCCACACCATATTACACTTCCTCTTCTCCGCAGTGGCGTAGCGTGAGGGGTGCAGAGGGAGCCATGGCCCTGGGCGGCGTAGATACGGGGAGCGGTAGCCAAAGTGAATCAAACTAGCAATCCAGTTGGCAACATCAGGCCATAGCCATGGCATGACCGTGGTATGACTAAAAAGAATCCAAAAACGACATGTTTGTTAACCATTGATTGTTAAGAATTACCATATTGAGCAGATTGTTCCGGCTGACGATGCTTGCTATGTCTGGAATATAGGGTGGATACATCAATATTTTCCAACCAAACTCGCCTTTTTGACGAGTCATCAAAAGTGTATGGTCGAGGCGTTTTTGTTATGGAAGATGTAACGAAACAGTGGCACCGCTGTAACCAAAAGACGAAACCGAACGCCACCGGTGTAAAAGCGATACCAAATAGAATAGCAACGCACAACAAGGCACAGATATAAAAGGCCGGTGCTTGCCTGCTCAGGGCAGATGTAATCAGACAGTGGAAGCGTTGATTCCGTTGACCGAACACCATAGGAGAGTTGATCCATTGGTATTCAGATATACCAACAAATAACAGCGGAGTTGGTCCATTGGTACCCCGAAAACAACAGAACCCCAGAGAGTTGATCCGGTGGTAAACCGACAGATCAAGAACCAACAAGCCACGGAGAGTTGATCCGGTGGTACACCGTCAAATATAGACAAACACTACCACTAACTAAACGGTTAACCACGGGAGTGTTGATCCAGCGGTAACCCGCATAACTTGATTTCCTCTCCTAATGCCCGATTTCTTCACTTTACAAAATTATCCAAGAGTTTTCTAACTTTAGAATAAAGATAAACTTCGATTAAATGTTGGACGGGTTTCTTCACGCCAATCCAAAGTTACGTATTCCACAGATAGTTAACCTACCATTCATATGGAAACTTGGCTTTTGCGCAAGTCTCGTTGAAAAAAAACGCCAAATTATAATTTGGCGGTCTTTTTTTGACGTCAAACGTTGAAATAATTTAATTTAAAAAATATTTAAATTGAATTGGGAGACAGGCAAATACTTACGCCTACTTAATACTTAAATTAATGTTCTCATTTATGAATGAAAACGTACTTTTTTCTAATTTTAATGTAATATTTTCCATTTTTGACCATTTGAACCCTCCCCAAGCCACCCCTAGCTGAAGTTGCCATTTTTCTCCCCACACCCTAGCAAATAGTCAAAAATTTCTGCCACTAGTATTTAACGGTTATTTAGCCCTAAAAGAACCTACATACGAAGCGGCAGAAATTTTTTTCAATTTTAACCCCCTTTTTACCCCCCAAAACCCCTAACTCGAAATGGGTCCACTTCCCGCAAAAATGTCATATTATAAAAAATGCTTAAAATTACTTCAAAAGCTTATATACCAAACGGCAGAAGGTTGGGACGACACGATTTTTTCAAGTGCCAGCTCCCCTACTAGATCCAAAGACAAAACCTTTTCTATTATTCAGTTCGGGCCGTTTTCGTTCAATTCCGTTGCGTAATCTCTCTAGTTGTCCACAGAATGAATCGTCTTATCAACTAGAAGTACCTCTTAGTAAACAATTCCCTTCCAATGCAGATGGTAATTTGGTCTATCATGTTTTTCGCGTTCAACCCATGACATACATCGACCTTCTTTTTGTACCCAGATTTGTGTGATTTTTTTTATGTGATAGTCTAAGCTTGTACTACCAGTTCGTCATGCCGTACAATTCATGGTGCAATGTGTAGTAGTAGATAAGCTTCGCACGAATGATAGAGAGTAGAATAGCATAGGTTCGGCGGAGTCAGGAGGGTGTTGGAGGAGATGCCGATGAACCTTGCGTTTAAACTATTGGGTGTTGTATGAGTTCGGGAATTCTGACTGTAGAAGGTTGTTCCACAGTCGATTTATTCTTGTTATTAGCGAATTTCTAAGTCGGAGTGTGCGCGTATATAAGGGCAAGTGTTGTGAGATAGAGTAGATCTCGCCCCATAAAAGAAGGGGAAATGAGCTCGAATGTGGAATTGTCATCGAGAATATAAATTAGCCGGTTATTTGCGTTTTTAAACAAACAGAGTGACGTCACTCTCTTGTAGAGACTTGAGACTCTCAATGCGCATGGTAACAGCAATTTTGAGATTCCATTCGTTTATGGCGCGGGCTCTAACTGCTGAAGCTCGAGAAAGGGCCCAGGAGCTTCCAAATTTGTCGTCACAAATCTATCTATCTTGTCAATCGAACAAGTGGTACAAATTAGCATTAGCCATTGCTTTAAATGGTTCGCTTTGCAAAAAAACACACAGAATAAAGTTTTAATTTAAGAAAGAAGTTTTATATTGAATCCTTTTAAAACAGTGACTTTTCGACATCGCAGACTTTTTAGCAGTTTTTTGCGAAAGTATAGGGCGTCAAATTTAGGGTTCGCCCCGGGTGGCAGAAATCCACCCTAAGCCACTGCTTCTCCGAGAGGTGTTTTTTCTTCTTCTTCTATTTTCATGAAGAATAAACAAACTCTAGACTCGATCAAAAGTCTACTATATAAGATTCTTCAAAATGAAGAGGTATTATCATCATAAGCATAATGCGGGTCCATGTACTATCTACAATTCATATCCTGTAGGTAGATGAATGAGGTATGAGATCATTCATGAATAATACTACCTAAAGTTGTAGTCTATTATCATAAAAACTAGTCTGTTTCAAACAATACCAATGATCCCATTACAAAGTAAAATTGCACTAAAAATTTCTGCATCATATGTTACAGCATCAGACGATTGCATATGGATAAAATATTCATAATTTTCATAAAAACTAAATGAGAGTAAAACATCATCATCCAGCAGCAACAGGTGTAAATGGTTAATTTTCCGCAAGAGAAAAACAAGATCATTCCCGACTAATAGTATAGATATAGATGTTGGCCAGTAAACTATTGGTGGTTATTACTAGACTACTGCCCAATCATTGGCAGCTCGCATGTTGCATATTATGCAAAAAACTGGACTTGTTAACTGGAATTTCACATTTCTTAAGCAAAAAGAAAAATATTCTGAAATCATTACTTGTGGTGTACACTTTTACATATAGGTAAGAAGGGGGCAATTGCAGAGAGTATAACTAGAAATATTTTGGTGAAAACCGAATTGTTATCTTTTAGTAGTTCGTACTAATATTTCTATATGTATAGATTGATGTCCATCGAAACGTCCAAAACTAGTTTACAATTTTACAGATTTTCAATAGTATATAAACGTGCGTAAAGTCTGTTTAGTTAATTATTTGAAGATTGATTCTTGAATTGACAATTTGTCGTGTTTGAAAAGAGTAAAGTGATTTTAAAATTTCTGCTAATATGTCTCTGAAGGTTTTTTAATTAAAGAAATTTCTTTTCAAAATTAAAGTTATTAAGTTAAATTTTTTAATTCTAGTTTCTAACTTCTTTCGTTCTCCTGGCGGTGGCAAGTGCAATTGAAATACATCAGCATGCACCATTAATTAAGGCATATACTGCACCAGCTTTAATTAAGGCACCAATAGTCAAACACATCGAATACGAGGCACCAGCAGAATATGAATTCTCATATTCAGTTCATGATCCTCATACTGGGGATATTAAGAGCCAAAAGGAAACGAGAAAAGGTGATCGTGTCGAAGGTAGCTACGAATTGATCGATCCAGATGGTCATCGTAGAATTGTCCAATATACAGCTGATCATCATACTGGCTTTAATGCTATTGTACATCGTGAACCAACCGATATTAAAATTCCAATTCCAGAACCGAAGAAAATTATCCATGCAGCGCCGATTCATAAATTTATATCTGCGCCATTGGTTCATTATTCTCATGCTCCTGCGCATATTGCTCATGTTGCACCGGTTGCCAAAATATTAGCGCCGGCACATCATGGCGGCGGAGCAACGCATGTATCATTCTCAGCTCCATCGGTCTCATATCATTATTAATAATAATTTTAAAACATTTTACAGATAATAATACTCGTAATATTTACCTTTTTTTTAAATTTCAAAGATCTTATGTGCCAATAATTGTTGATAGAATTGTAATTATCAATCATTATAATAAAACTATATTTTAAAGAAATTGTATCTTTTACAAATTCTTGTCGTTACATATTTGTATGATTTCTGTTAAGACCCTTGTGGTACATCACTGGTATATGCCAGAATCAAGACTAGTCTAGGTATGAGTTATGACTTAAGGTCCAATTATTAGTTACTATCAGTTGTTTCGGTTCTAAGTCGGGTGGGCTAAGGGTTAGCAACTCACTCCAACAAAAACGTGTTCACTATACGAATCGGCAAACAATGCCTCGGGACCAGATGGACAGCACAAGGACGAACTTTGCTTTTCGAACCACGACACGAATTGGAACATCGAAAGTCAGAACGCTCCTTTCTGATGGACGACTAGATGAAGTCCTCAAAGAGTCATCTCTGATTTCATAACCGATGATCAAGATCATGGGACTTAGCAAAATCAAATAGCATGATACGGCGGAGTATATCTGCCCAAACGATGAAACCTTCTTATATTCAAGCAGGAACCAAGCCGAAAACCATAGGATTGGTGTTGGCGTAATACTCATCAAAGAAGCCAAGTCCAGCCCATTCAGCTGATTCACCAGTTTCTGAAAGCATTATTACTCTGCGTCTGCATACCATACTAAGAAACACTATGGTAATCCAATGCTCTCACAGAAGACGTCTGATGATTACATCAAGGACGAGTTTTATATGCGACTGAATCAGATTTTTCGCTCTATTTCAAGCGCAGACATCATTGTTTTATCGGGTGACCTAAACGCACAGATCGGCCCCAAAAACACCGGCCTTGAACACACACAATTGGAAATAAGGCATAGGCCAAGTCACTAATGGTGGATCCACACTACGCGGACTTGGGTCGTATGCGCTTTTGCCTTTTTTTCATATAGAGTTTTATGACTTTTTTATGACTTTGTCAATGGCAACGGCAAAACTGCGCGGACAAAAGGCTGTACTTAAAAAGGTACATTGTACGTCCACACAATATGGGCTTTTCAAAAGCGCGTACGGCGTTTCAAATGAGAATTGATTTTTTCTCACTCATGATTCAGAAAATTAAAAGATCACGCCCGCTTTTGTCTGGCCGTACGGCCAAAAGCGTGTGGGATCTAAGTCTGCGTAGTGAGGACGGTCCTTAACAGCAACGGTGAGCTTTTCGTTGACTTTTAAAGTGGATTTACATCTGCCGTGCAAAGGACAAATGATCTATATGCATTATAGGTCAAAATGGCTTTGTTTGCATTTTTTGATATAAAATTTTCATATTTATCCTTAAAAAAATTTCAGACTGTTTGCACTTTTTAATTAAAAGTTATCACTTTGAACAGTTACTTTATTTGCTTCAGTTTCATGTATTTTGAAAACTTTGAACGCGTTTTTCTCGAAACGAGCTTTTGGCAGATAGGTCTTTTGGCCTTTGCACGGCAGACATATCCGAAGTTTTTCCGTCGCGCCGGTGTTTTTTAAAATTTCGACCTATCAGAAACAATCTCTGCGACATCTTGCCGTCACGGCGAAGAGCTGAATAAACTTCAACTTTTTCTGTGGCAGGGTGATAGAAACAGCTGATTGTAAGTAAAATTTGAGGTTATGTGTAACTGAAATGTTTGTTTATTTGGATTTGTTTGGTTTTGCTTGGAAGTAAACATTATTAAAATTTGTTTGTTAGTTGAGTTGTTGAGTGACTCTTTAAGTTATTTGTTGGTTTTTTTTTTAATTTAAAGTTTTTCAAAAGTGTTTGCCTGCGACGACTTTCGTCGGAAATGTAAAATGCGTATTGAAAACCTGCGACAGAAATGATCAGCTGTTATGCGGGGCGGCAGAAAAACGTCGGATATGTAAATCCACCTTTATAGCTCCCACCATAGTAGGTGGAGCTTACTTGGAGACCTAGGTATCGCCCGATGGTAGAACAAGAAATCATATAGATCACCGTCGCCCAGTGGGACAAATAGCTCGTTTTTTGGACAAACGATAATTCCAAAGCCTGGAGTTAATGAAACTTAAATTTTTTTAAAATATTCGTTATAAAATTGCCTTTAATTCTATCAAGCCCGGATTTTGAAATTTCAAAATTAAAGATGGCTAATCCAATATGGCGGACATAAATTTTGTAAGTAAATTAAAATTTTATCAAAAGATTCTTTAAAATTATTGAAATTTATTATTATTAATTAATTTTTGGGTTCCAAAAAAACCTCCCAACTAACAATCTTTTATAATTTTAAAGAATCTTTTGCTATGATGGAATGTATATTCTGTAACAAGTTTGGAATGATGCATATTCCGCACAAGTGGAAGTTTGGCACACGAGCCGAAGGCGAGGGTGGCGGTCCACGAGTGCGGAATATGCCATTCAAAACGTGTTGCAAACTATAACTATAACATATTAGTAGGGAGTATTCATTCATAACAATTTCGTAATTTAATAATTCGTTAATAGATGGCCACCGCAAAATTTATTAAAAAATGCTACTATTTTCTGCAATTTAATAATTGAATAGTTTATTTAAAGCTAAATGTTTCTAGCGGAACATCATTGATTGTTTATTATTGAAACAATCCTTTTCTTTCTTTAATTAATAAATCTTTTTTTTCTTTAATTAATAAATCATATTCTTGGATTACGACGAACAGATGTCGCCAATAGTAGTCATTCCATAACAAGTGATGGAATGAATATTCCACATGGGTGTGGAATGCTGCTAATTCCGTAACTAAAAGTAATATCAGAATGCCTGTATTCTAACAGAGGCGTAGAAAAAATTATTTCTATCAATTATAACATACATCTTACTAGTGGGGCCCCTGTTTAAACACAAAACGTAAAAAAACGCAAAAAAAATCAAACACAAAACGTAATTCTCTTCTGTAAAAAATTCTCTTCCGATCAAATAAAACAGAAAATAAAAAAATTCTCTTCTGAAAAAAATTCTCGTTCGATTTCTTGGAAAAATGTTGAAAGTGGCACAACTAGAATATTATTATAGAATTACTTATTTTCCTCTAACTTCGAAAAAAAATTGATGTTTACATAGAAAAGGTCTTCTTCTTCTGGAGAAAAATGGTGCCATTGAAAGTTGTCAATTAGCAGTCCATATCTATATGTCAGTGGTCTATCGTAATAAAAGGCGGCAGATAAAAGAGCTCTCGTAGAAAACGCGGAAAAAGCGGCAAACATAGGAACAGTAAGGTGCTGTAGCCGACTCAAGCCTCATAGCAGAAGGGCTACATCAAATTCTGGTAATAGTATGGAATACCTGTACCTTTTCGGAGGATTGGACGGAAGGTATCATAGGTCAAATGGAGACTTAACAATATGCGTTAACTGGAGAGGCATTTGTATATTATCTACCGAGGGTGGTAAAATCTTGTCCCTCATTTTATTATTTAGGATAAAAGAAGCAGTAGACCTAAGACTACCGAAGACGGAAAGGGCCACTCCTGCATAGAGCATATTAACACCTTGAGAATTACAGTGGAGCGCAGGCGCAGTCTACTGAACTACGATCCCCCCTTTGCCTTGCTTTTATAGATTGTGAGACAGCATACGCATAGCCGGCGCACAGTGGTCGAAAATGCCAAAAAGCTGGCCAAAAGTCGAAAAATGAAAGTCTTATTTAGGAACTTTTTTTATTTTAACTTGTTATATTAGGGTACCTAGGATAGCATAAGACAAATAGAACCAATCAAATAGTGTTTCTTGCTTTTTAAAACCATTTTGAAAGTGGCCGTTGCAAGCGTTGCTTGAAATAGCATCATAAACCCCCGCGGCAACAAATTATTTAAACATACATAGGAAGTGTTGTGTCACATATTTTTAAATGTTATAAAATGGATTTTTCTCAGGAAAGTAAGTATAATTTAATAATATTAACAAGAATTCTCATTTGTTCACATATTTTTAACACGGTGAAGATTTCTTGACCTATCTTTTTATCGAAAAAGTAAAAAAAAATTGTTATATTAATAGACATACAAAAGAAGTGCCACTATATCCCGCTCTGATTTTTGTCTTATATTGTTTATTGACGCTTTGGCAAAAACATATTCCAAGAACTATTGCCCGAAGTTGACCCTTTTTGTTTAATTCCACTTTTTTTACAAAATTGTGCTTAATCCATGTTTTGTTTTTTTTAACTTATTCAAGTAGTGCTTAGCTTAAATTGAACCGTTTTATCTTTGGTAATCAACTTTCGAGGTCAAATTAACATAAGTATTGGAGTTATAAGCAATATTAATGCTAAAATTGGCTCATTTCGTACTTTTTTAGTACCTTTTCACCTAAGCTTTGCCAAAAAGTACCAAATAAGGTCAATTTTAACATCAAACTTGCTAATAACTTCAAAAGTAAAGGTCGTAGCATAAAAATTGTCCGGATATTATTGATAGGAAATTGTCCAAGCTTTCCAATTTTGCAAAAAAAAAATTAGTTAACTAGCTATTCTATGGAGAAAAGGGTGATTTTGGTTGAAATTTTAGTTAAAAAAACCAAAATTTTGACTTTGATGATTCATTACTATGGAAGTTGATAGGGTAGAACCTTGATTTTTACAGTTTTAGATAGGTGGCAGTATTCTGCGCTCACTGATACTTTATTCATGAAAATAGGTCATAGGGTTACAAAAATACAGGGTGATATGTAAAACTCTAAGAAAAAGAACTTCAAACACCCTAGCGGCTAAACCGTTACCATATCCAATAAAATAAAATATAATACCAAATTCGTGATCGGCGACCTGGAAAACACAATCCCAATTTCATTGAAAAATAGTGTTCAATATTGATGGTCGCCATTTTACAGCCGCCATTAAGAAATAATAACAAATTCGTGATCAGCGACCCCAAAACCTTTATAACTTTATTTCCAAACAATTATCTCAGTTTTTTCGACTTTTGTCCATCTTTTTGTCGATTTCGACCACTGTGCGGCGGATAATGTGGGTATGGTGGGTAGCAGTAGCCACCCGGAAAAATGTTTAGCATAGCGTCACGGTGATGAATCAGCTTTTACTAGCTGCTAATACTCCTGGTGTTTGCTAGTATTTTTTTTCTTTTCTTCGGCTTCTTCCAGCCTCAAATTCGTGTATGGCCTTCAGTCTCGCTTCGACTTTTCACCATCCATTCTTGTTCTTCATTATATGCCACAGGATGTTTTTCGGTCGGTCGGCTAATTCATCAATTTTCATCAGCAGATACCTGCGTCATATCCTAAAAGCCGCTGACAAGATAGAATAAGAAATGAAGAACTATGGTACCGTGCCAGCCAAGAAAGGATCGACGACGAAATCAGGCGAAAGAAATGAAATTGCGGCCTGCGAACGAGAATCTATAGCCAAACAGGCCCTTGACTGGAATCCGCAAGCATCCCGTCGAGTTGGAAGACCCAGAACAACTTATTAGCAGAGGCCACAAATAAAAATAGATATCAAACAGAAATATTCTTACCTAGAGAAATATGTGCATATCTACATTATATTTGCTGTGCTATTGCAACTAAAATAAAAATCAAACTCCAAATGAACAGCTATAACAGCTGATTTACTTCCAAGAGCAGACCACTGACATGTCAGTGGAGCGGACGAGTAATAAAAGCGAATAAAAGCTTCCACTTATCAAATTTTACTAAAATACATTGCATCTAAAATTCACGTGCACCTTTAACCAATGAAATAACAACAAAAAATCTTAAGTCGAACCTGCGCAGTGATCTTATCATGGATGACCACGAGTAATGAAAAGTAAGTAAAGACTTACAAAAAAAATTAACCTTATAATTTTCAAACTAACATAGACAAGTTGTTTAGATATTATCGAACCATACTTTTATGGGCAAAAACCTGTCAATCAATTCTACGCTTACGCAACGTTTTATCTCTAAAGTGACCAACAATGGACCCACTATACCGGGCAAGACAACTTCATCAGACGCGAAACAAATTAATGACCCACTGTGGGACTACGGTAAATGTAGCAGAAGCAGACTAGTACTATACCTCGGAGAGTATATCCACGTAATGCCTGCATCTGCGTTACGATTGAAAGAAGAAAAAGAAATTATTAACGCAGTTATAAAAATCTTTACCATGGAGAATATACAAGGAGACAAAACTCTTATGGGGAAAATGACAGGAAATGGATGGGTAGAAGAAACTAAACTAGAAGTTCATTTTTGGCCACAGATGTCACCTTTGTCCGATGTACCCCAATGAATTTAATAAAAATTCATTGGAAACATCAAAAATTGATTAATTACGAATAATCGCATTGATATAAAATCGAATTTAGAAGCTGGTAAACAGCTGTAAGCTGCTAAACGTAAAATATATTAGTAATAAACGAACTTTACCATGAACCGGATAAATATAATCGGCCATGTTTTTCGGGGTACATTTGACTACAGCGCCACCAATAATCAAACGAATATTGACAACACGGAGTTTTATCTCCTTGTATAGCCTCCATGATCTTTACTTTCATTCATGACCTGAAGTCCGAAGCAAAAGTAAGAATGCCTCACAATCATACATATTCTTCGTTTACTGGCAAGAAAGAGGAATTTGAAATGTAGCTACTGACACAATTATTGCCATTATGGGCAGAGGTATTAAACTGGTTTCATGTACCGGATATCTGTCGCACATGCGCTCTTATTTTTATCCACACCTCTGCTTTTATAGAGGAAAAGATGTATTGGGAGAAGGAATTTCCGGATGGATTTCAATAAGAGCTCTGGTAAGTTCTGTAAATAATTTTAAAAAATTTTATGCTGTAGAATATTACCTAAATTATTATTTCCTAATTAGTTTTTAGCTTATGTAGCAAAGATGACATCTTCAACAAGAGCTAGTAAACTTATTCAAATCTGGCATTTAGATGTACATAGCTCCAAACACAAGACACCTGCTATAACAACAAAATCGTTGGTCCAATTCTTTTTTTAAATGGCGCCTACAGTTCTTGTACATCTCAGGCCTCTGGCCCAATTGGTCATTGGTCCCAATTACTCTATTATAAACAGGAAACTTTAAAACTAAAGCACCGAACTACATCAAAATAATATTGCATAAACCTAGTTCAAATCTGTCATGTAAGGAATCTGCGCATGGCAAATCATCATATTGCGCAATTTCTCAGCTTTAAGTAAAGATTTGAAGTTAACTTCAATTTTAGTACATTGGCCCCATTTAAACGTCTCGAGCTATCCAGGTGTGCACTAGGCCGAAGGCGTTTCTGGACTTACAATAATTACTCGCAGTAACATATTTCAATATTATATAATTAACAGAAACGCGAGAACACCATATCACAAGTAAAGCCAATTTATCCATTAATTAATCACTGGCGCCCACAGGCGGTGTGTGGTGCATTTGTATGATATGAGAACTGGCAAGTCATACAGACAGTGTAGACAACGACGAGTTAATAAATTTGTCCATAAGAATTAAGTGTGAAAAGTCAATATTTTGTTAAGTGTTAACACTTTTATTATGCTTCTTATAAACTAATATTTACATCAGGAATCCTAGTTAAGATCCTTTAATGATGCACAGCATAATGTCCTCCGTGTCCATGGATGGAATGGCTGCTTACAAGGGGAGTAGCTAAATGCGCAGCTGGTGCAGCTAAGGTATGAGCGGAGTGCGCAAGTACTGGAGCAGAGTGAGCTACGGCAATTGGAGCGGAGTGAGCGATATGAGCAATTGGAGCGGCATGATGGGCAACAGCTACTGGAGCAGCATGATGAGCATAACCGATTGGTGCAGCATGATGAGCAACAGCTACTTGAGCACCATGATGGGCAACAGCTACTTGAGCGCCATGATGAGCATAGGCGATTGGAGCAGCATGATGAGCAACAGCAACTGGAGCAGCATGATGGGCAACAGCTACAGGAGCAGCATGATGGGCAACAGCTACTTGAGCACCATGATGAGCATAACCAATTGGTGCAGCATGATGGGCAACAGCTACGGGAGCAGCATGATGGGCAACAGCAACTGGGGCAGCATGATGGGCAACAGCAATTGGAGCAGCATGAGCAGCAACATGATGGGTTGTTCCTTCACGTCTGACATGAGCGTTGAAACCATTATGAGCATCAGCACTATAATCAACAACACGACGATGACCATCAGGTTCGACTAGGGAGTATTGTCCTTGAACATTATCACCATGACGAACTTCATGTTGGCTTTTAATATCTCCAGTGTGGCTATCATGTACTGAATAACCAAATTCATAGTTAGCCGGTGCATGATATTCCACTTGTTCATGACTTCTCACTAAAACTGGGGCAGCAGCATGAATAGCATGTCCATGATCAGCAACTGGTAATACTCCTGCACTGCAAACAGCCAAAACGGCGGACAAAATAACGAACTAGAAATATATATAAAGAAATTTAATAGTAGTCAATTACTATAAAAGATGCTATCATTTTACCTTGAATGCCATAGCTCTAAGTTTATTGTTAATTGTAAAACTCCAATTTACCAAAAGACTGAACTGAACAAGCAGCTGAACTTGAATGATAAATTTTTTGATTTCTTTCAAGACTTTTATACTGTAAAATCGCGAAAAATGGGTCCACCAATTATGATGCACACTCACCCTTCATTATTAACAACAAAATCAAGAAATAAAGGCTGAAAAACAAGAACTATAACTGCATTCACCTGGAACCAGGAATTCCTTCTAGAGAGAGAGACACACAAGGGCAAGATATTCCATCGTTGTACAAAAACAAAATAAGTTCACTTGCACTTTTCTGCATTGCATCTGGAGCACAAGGAACCGCTAAGTGAAAGGCTTTTTTCACAGTCCAGGTATATTCCAGAATTTTTATGGATCCGGATCAACTTGTTTTTTGAATGTGACATTATATGCGCCTACCTGCAATCAATTGTACATCGAGCGTTGGTATGAAAAATTTTCCTTAACTCTTTTTAGTTCTCCTTTCTTTGTATAAAAATGGGCATTTAATAAAATTCACTTATAAAAGGGCGTTTTTTACGCCGAACTGGTTTTCAATAAAATCTTGATAAATGGGTTCGATGCATAAACTTAATTTAGCCCCAAAAATATTTTTGCTCAAGCTGAAAATGTCTTAACAAATTTTATGCTGGTATACTTACTAGAAATGTAATTGATTAAATTGTTAACCATTAACTTCCACTAAAAATATAATGAATTAAAAAAACATTTCTGAGGTCATATGTACAAAATTCTGGAACCAATAATATGAAAGATTTCAACTTATATGATCACTCTTATTCTATGCCACTATTTACGGTTGAATCTGTAATAGA
The DNA here is from genome assembly GCA_963855945.1 of Thereva nobilitata. NCBI lineage: Eukaryota > Metazoa > Arthropoda > Insecta > Diptera > Therevidae > Thereva > Thereva nobilitata. The sequence goes on along the minus strand of OY979698.1, from coordinate 93,337,424 downwards.
CGTCTAGTTCTTCAATAGCCCCATTAGGTGTTGTGACATTCCCTAAAAAGCCTGTATCGAGTAGGCCGTTTTTTCGGCATACTCGGAGTCGAGTACAAGCAATTTGCTATAGTGCCCACTAAATTGAATGCGCATGCTTAGGTCTTACTATTGGTTGGTCTTCTAGGAGCACATTATCGTTGCTTATTTCGTCTGCTACATGTTGAAAGTGGTTGGGTGGAAAGTGGGACATTTTTCACCTGATTACATTAATCGACAGAAGTGTCGCACCAAATTCATTGCATTATGGTAGCAAGTCATAGTACACAATAAGCTTCCAATCGGTTGATTATTATTCCTAGACGGTCGAAATGCAATCGTGGCTGTGGGTTAAATGAAGTGATATTAACCAGCTGCCCTCGTTCAAAGAGTAGAACTAAAAGAGCCATAAAAACGAATATTAAAGATTATCAAGTAGGATACCGTGTTCTTTTCCTAGAAGCTTCAGCTTCCTTAGGCGCGGACGATGCTTTGGCATAGTCGTCACTTGGTCTCATGGTGTTTCCGGGAATTTGTTGGTTTTTTGATTTGGTCTTCGTTGCATGACAATAATGCAAGCTTGTGAGCTGGTCGCCGATATACCTCGGATGCTGTCTTCACACATTTACTACTCTAATGTTCCCATCGTTGCTAGGGAAGGTTCTGAGGATAAATTCCTTGTGCCTTCAAGAGAATATTTATCATGTCACTTTTTCCATTTGGAACGTTCAATTAAGTAATCTTGCACCTATTTCTTCCAAAATTCTTCCTTTATTCGGGATACAAACCAAGCCATATGGTCAGTAGATTGGTCTTCATTGGGCTCGCGTGAGGATCAACGTAAGCTGTCATTGGTTCGCCTATTAGAAACTGCCCACTGATATCACTCCGGCCTGTTGACTTGACATCTGGGTCAAAGGCCTTGATTTTAAGATTGCCTCTATCTCGACAACCAACGTTTATAATTCCTCGTAGGTTAAAAATGCTAAAGAGCCTGTCTTTCTTCATTAAATGCTTAGCCAATTTTACGGCTAAAGACTTCCAAATTGCGGGGATCTTGGAGGGATAATGTTGAATTGGATCCTTTTCTTTAAGCAGGTTGAAAGGGTTTCCTCGTAACCATTCTCGGAGTATAGGTCTTCTTTTAACTCCTGTAGTTTCGCCTGGGCTTCAACGAAATTGACACCGTTATATCTTCTGGCTGTGTACTATTCTCCATATTCTGGCATTGTCCTTTTCTCCCTAAAAATAATTTTAATGCACCTATAAAGGGATCGTTTGACAGGTCACTGACCACCTCCAGAAGGACGGCCTTGGTGGTGGCATAATACCGCTGCGTTGCTTCCCACAGAGCCGATAGTGGATCCAGATCAGTCCGCAAAAATCCACACCGGTGTTAATGAAGGGACGAGCTAACTGAATTCTATTTTGAGGCCGCTTACCGATCTTTTGACCCAACAACCTTGGATTACTCCTGGTGCAATATATACGACGCTGTATCGCAAATTGAATGATTGATTTTGATTTCAATCTCCAAAAGTGCTGCCTCGTGATCTCCAGTAGGGATTTTGGGACAGTCTGCAGGTTTTCTTCATGAATATCATCAGAAGCTTTGTAAATGAATGTGGGTAAGGTAATAGCATCTAATGTTTGGCATCTTATAGTATGGTACCTGCTTCTAACCTTCCTTCCATCATAAAAATAATTAAGCCTTAGCGCAAGGCTAAAAAAAACAATTAAATATTTTTTATAAAAATTTCTATTTTAATCTAAATATGTACTAATTTTCCATATTATACAATTTCAAGTTTTTAATTTTTAATTGAAGAATAACTACTGTAACTTGGCTTTTATCTAAACATTAAATTATTAATTAAATGAATGATAATTTCTCGTTACTAACAATAAATCTGAACCCGCCCCACTTTGTTTTTGTTTTTTTTTTTTAACTAAAAAATATCTACTTCTTGTATTTACACATTACATATTTTGAATTATCACAGAATTTTCTTTTAACGAATTTTTTTTTACTTTATTTTTATTTATTTATTTTCATTAGTTTAGTTATTCAGGTACTTTGCAGCCCAGTCAGTTCGTCCATTAATACCATTTATGCCATTTATTGGCCGTTTGTCTAAAACTGGACCTTTTTAGCAATAAAAAAATTAATAATTAATTAAAAGTTAAAAATGTAACAACAATTACAGAAATTACCATTATCTGACACCATCCACGCACTTATTTTATCATCATCTTTCTTCCTTGATGCTTCTTCCCATGGGAATAATTTTGGATTTTTATATTCTTGCAGATTCATCAGACCACTGATAACGGTATCAACAATAAATAAATAATATTATTATTATGTTAAATTAAATAAATGAAACTACTCACCCATTTGAAATGAACACTTGATGCTGATTTCTATCCTTTCCGGTTACATTCGCACTAGAATAAGATGGTTTCATTTCAGATTCATCAAGGAATCCATTTGAAAAATTCGAATTGCGAAGAGTTGAAGAGACTTTCGTTAAAGGAACTGTGTTTGGATATTTTGTGCCACTATCGTCAGCTGCTGATAGGGTACCAAATAAATCCTCAAGTTGAATGTTTGGTTTGGAATTTTTTCGTATTTTTGATGATTTTATTTTTGTCCTAAAATTATAATTTATTAGAAAAAACTAATTTAACAAAAATTTACTGTTTTTTTTATTTGGAAATTAGCCCTTTTTTATTTAGCTTGACTTCGTATATTTGGTTCAAATCTTGCGACAGCTTTTCAACAACTTCTACTTAACCGATTCTTATGAAACTTTGCACACACAATTGAGTTCCCGTGACAATGCAATCTGACAGTTTTGTAAAAAAAATCAAGATGGCGGACGAATTTTCCAATGGTGTCCCGATTCCATTGAAAATTAATATCGGGGGGTTTTTAGGGCCACAAATGACGATTATGTGGTCAAAATATGAAAATTCAAAACGGCCGAGCCAATATGGCGGATGAATTTTGTAAATGTGTTCTGAATCCATTGAAACTGGGTATCGGGGGGTTTTAAAGGCCACAAATGACGATTCTATGGTCAAAATTAGAATATTCAAAATGGCGACGTCAATATGGCGGATGAATTTTGCAAATGTGTTCTGAATCCATTGAAAATCGGTATCGGGGAGTTTTTAAGGTCACAAATGACGAATTTGTGGTAAAATTTTTAAAAAAATCAAAATGGGAAATAATGAATCTGTTGTCAAAATTATAAAATTTAAAATGGCACTGGCAATATGGTATGCAAAACTAATCAGTTCACCAGGATTTTGTAAAAAGTAAAATCCAAAAATGACTGAATTAAGACTAAAAGAAATACAATAATGATCAGGTTATTTCATTGGAATAATTTTTGATGTTTTGAATGCACCCAAGTTAAGGTTTCTGTATTGTGCCGAGATATGTGTGGCTTAGGGTGATACGTCGTTAGCGATACACCACCCAAGTCAACGTTAGAAACGTCCCGAGGACTGTGTGGCATTAGGGTGGATAAAAATGGTATGTCGTTAGCATTTCAGCCTCAAGGCTGGGCACATCTTGTTGTATAAGAGCCTTGCCCCTCTACATGGACCTCTGGTGGGGTCGACTGTTATTTGTCCAATACTCGTGGGAACAATATGAAAGAAAAAATTAATAAAAAAATTGAAACTAAAACACACCGAAAAAGGAGGCTAGAAAAAGCGAGGAAAGAGTATAGAGCAAAGCGCACTAAAATGAGTGAAGACGACAGGCATGCTGAACTACAGAGTAGACGGGAGCAGCTAGCATCGCAAACGCCATACCAGCAGATATTAACAAGACAGGAGGTTTACCACAAGAACTTGAATTATTCGTAGGAGACAAAGTTATGTTACGTGCTAACGTTGACGTCTCGAAAGGGTTGGTGAACGGCGCTATCGGCTACATCACAGAGATTGTATGGCCTCAGTTTCGTCGGACGCAAATGTATGAAGCAGATATACCTTCTGTTCAAATTGATTTTGAAAGAGACGGCGTACACCTTATCCATCCTAAAGACATACAATTTCCAGCAAAGTTTAATTATGGAACGGCCGAGAGAAGGATGTTGCCAATAATTTTGTCATGGGCCTCCATTGTCCATAAAATGCAGGGTAGTACTGTTGACCATGCTGTAGTGTATTCAGGCTCCAAACAATTATGTTGTTGAACCCGAAAGTTGTCATTTAGCATACGCAGTAGACAGGTTCTCGGTCAATTGCGGAGGTCAAGCAGCATCGAATATGATGAGTACTAAGTTGGGGGACCGCTTGGAAAACGATACTCGTTTTCGACACCTATTATTAGTTATTATTCACATGTCCAGCCGAAATTCTCAAATTTTTCATTCTGCTTTTTCCACTGAGGATGGGACAAAGCGTTATTTGTAACCTTGTAAGCCCTATAGGGCAATCCATATGGGCCCCACTTGAGGCAGTGTGGATAGCTCATAGGGTCCCATCTGCACCCCCTCAATATGCTAGTCGAGATACGAATTTGCCTACACACGATGAAGTTTTGGCGTGGCGTGGTGTAATTTGGAAGGATGAAGCCCTCGTGTATGGTAGCCTTTATATCTGTCACATAAAGAATAGAAAGGCTACCAAATCCATAAATTTTATCAGTTTGATTTATACCTTCATCCAAGGACGATCATCACTCGGCCAAATAGTTCGGTTTTTAAGGTAGTACGATGTGGTCATCGAGTGGGTTCATTGTCCTTTCCAACTAGTGCTGCACACGAGACGAGACGAGATTTGGCCCAGTCTCGTCTCGGTCTCGAAAAAATGGGTATTTGCAAGTCTCGATCTCGTCTCGTCTCGAAAAGTCTCGAATTTCACTGTCAATAATACAAATTGCTCAGACTTCTGTATTTAGATAAATATCAATATGTGCCATATTAATGAAATTGTATACAAATATTCTTTATATTTCCATGTCACTTCCCAGACGTAGACACGTAAATCTGCCTTTTGCAGTGGCACCAGTGCGGGGTAGAGGGGATCAATGAATCGAAAGCTAATTTCTAATTTGTGTAGAGTTACATTTACGTAGAGTCCGCTCCAAAAGAGAAGAGGTATTTTACAGTCATTTCTTTTCATTTCAACGCATTTCATTTTAAATGCGTTAAAATGAAATGACAGTAAAATACCTCTTCTGTGTTGGAATGGACTCTGCTTATGGAATGCGTACTCTGCGCCTTGTCTCCGCAGCTTGCTCAAGTCATGTATTGGTGCCGAATGTTGTGCTCGTCAAAGAGCGCAGCGTGAAGATACTGAAATAGTTGGTATCGATACGATTTCAAAATAACGATTTGATTTCGAGACCTCGAGATGTCTCGCGAGATCTCGAATGGTAGTCTCGGTCTCGTATCGATTTTTAATCTGGAGGTCTCGTCTCGATCTCGTCTCGAAAATCGAGACGACTTCGAGACAAGTCTCGTCTCGTGCAGCACTATTTCCAACTGTCGTAAGGTAGACATCATCGCTGGGGATATTAAGAAAAAATCCAGAGCATCAAACTATCGACTGTTTATAGGTCAAATGCAGCAAAGGCGATGTTGATCGAGCGGACAATCGGGCCTTGCACAATCACAATAGAAAATCGAAATTCGATGGTGATAAAAAGCTTTAGGAAGACTTTCATTTATCGCTGAGGGCATTGAGGGACTTCTTCTTTGCCCGACGAGGTCCTCTTTCGAAGAAAATCAAGCCAAGAGCAGTACCATTGTATACTCCTGAAGAAGTATTAGCCGAAGGCGATACATACGACCGGAACTACATGCAAACCCCAGGAAAAACCTTATTGTATGCCACTAACTTGTAATGTACAACCCAAAAGTTTCAAATGAACATTTCTGTACTGAGCTTCCAAGATCATCAAATTCAAATTAATAGTTTTGTTAGAGTTAGTAAATTATAAAAATGACTTACCCTAAAATATTTGCCAATTCATCATCATCCTGATTATCCCATTTCTTAGCCGGAACAGCTTTATTCTGCTGCACTAAATTAAAATTGTTAATTTTCTCATTTTCTAAAACTTTATTATTTCCACTTTCATTCAAAACTCTATCGAAAGATTCACCAAGTATTAGCGATGGAGGATTTGATTGTTTTGAAAAGGCATTATAAACTTTTGTTTCATTAGCAGCAGCAGCAACAGCAAGATCTGTATTAACATTTTTCGGTCTATGTAGAAAGAATCCATTTACATTGTTGTTGTTGTTGTTATTACTATTGCTGTTATTATTATTTGCATTATTATTATTTTTCACAGCCAAAACTTTTTGATCATAAACCGAGAAGCTTCTAGCATTTAGTAATCTAGCATTGTTGAATGATACATTTGGATGTTGATTATTTCCTGCTTGTATTTGATTGATATTCCTGTTAACAAAAATATCACTAATTTTTTCCATCGCGAAGTCATCACTCACTTTTCCATTTTGTATATTTTTTCTTGTAATATTATTTGGTAAGTCTTTTGTTTTAACTATAAATGGATTATTAACAATTATTGAACCACTTTTAATTGAATTTGTATCGGTATCTTTTAAGCTGGTCAAGCCGCCGGTGATGCCATTGAATACGCTAAAATTTAAACCATTCGTAATTACCGGTGGTTTATCAGGATGTGCAACTGCTATTGGACGTTCTTTTAGCTCATTTCGTATATTTGTTATGTCAGTGCTCATTGATACAAAGCTCATATTTGACATTCTACCATTTTGTAGATTGTTAGTGACCACCTGTGGGACAATTTGTGTGCCCACATATGTTGTAACTTTATTGGTTGCTGATGCTCGACGCAATGACTGAAAATATGGATATTTCAGTGATTGTTGTGCGGTTGGCCGTTTTTCTGGATCATAACGTAGGAAGTCTTCTAATATTTGAAGACCAGCTGAGCTGGCTCTGGTTACTATATTATTAAGTGGCACTTTAACACATTCGGGGAAACGAAAATGTATAGCAGCTGCAAGCTTATAGCCTTCTGCCCAATCATCCTAAAATGTTTTTAAAAAAGAAAATATTTTTTTTTGTTAAAAAAGACACTTGATTTGTTTTTATAATAAAAAAATTAATTTACTCTTTCTGGCGTTCCTAAAACAGAACATATTTTAAATAATTGATCAACCTCACTACTGCCCGGAAAAAGTGGTCGAAATGTATATAATTCAGCCATAATACAGCCAATTGCCCATAAATCAATTGCACTTCCATACCTTGTTGAATGGAGTAAAACCTCCGGAGCACGATACCTAAATATTATAATCAAACAAAAAATCAATAATTTGTAGTTAGATACAAACCATCTTGTTGAAACATAATCAGTAAATGGTGGCCTCGATCGGATTTCTCGAGCTAATCCAAAATCTGCGATTTTAACTAATTCTGGACCAGAACAAAGTAAATTTTCTGGCTTTAAATCACGATGAAAAAATCCATGTCTATGCATAAATGCAAGGCCATTCAATACCTTTAATTTTATATACAATAAGAAATATTTAAATTATTTTATTATCAATTATTATTTACCTGATATAAAATATTTTTAATTGTATTCTCAGGAAAGTGACTATCTCTATCCTTGATTAACTGATATAAATTTTCTTTCATATATTCAAAAACAAAATATAGTATATCATTTTCCCTGATGACCTCTTTCAATTTCACAACGTTTGCATGTGATAATTTCTTCAATGACTGAAATCCATACAAAAAAAAAACCTTATAACAATCAAAAACAAAAAATATTTTATATAAATTTTACCTTGACTTCCCTTAAATTCATTGCCTCCTCCCATGAATAATACTTTCTTTTCATACGCTTGATAGCCACCTTTTCCCCTGTGTCCTTCCGCTGTCCAAGGATGACAGTTCCATAGGTACCATCGCCCAGCTGACTTAATGTTATGTACCGATTCATGATTTCTGGGCAACTACTATACACCTCAGTCCTCCAGTTACGGTGACTGAATCTCCTTTCTACGTCACATTTTCCTCCATTTAGCAATTATCTATGACCTGAAAACGCAACATGCACACGCATTTAAATAAAACTGTTTTTTTTCCCAGGTAACAATAATCAGATTAAGGCAGGTTGAATAGGTGCATTATATTTAGTAAAAGGGGCGGGGGCGAGCGAGTACGTGATGTGTGTGTAGCCAGGTGCGTAAATTGTAGAATGAAATAATTGATGAAAGTATTCACGACTATGATTGTTAGTTAACCCTAACAATTGTCTTGTAAACAACATGTTTCATATCGTATGAATGTGGGTGGATACATATCCGACAGTAAGTATATGAAAAAAGCCTTCCCTTATTCTGGGTAGTCTATTTTATTTACGGTGTTGTTATGGCCGCAATGCTAATTTTTTTTCATCATATTTCTTCTTTTGATGTTGGACTCGAGTAAAGACACTTTGGAGTGGCCTTCATCATTGATAAGAAATTTAAATCTGAATTGAGGCTATCAGCGCAAAAGTGGTGTAATCACAATTTAAGCTGGTTGCGGTTGTGGTGTAACATACAGTGAGCGTCAAAAGTGAGTCAACGCCTAAAAATTTTATATTTCAACACCTGACGCTGCCATGCACCCCCAAACCATGACAGAACCATGACAGATGGTGGAGTTTCTCGAAAGAAACCTTGTATTTCAAAAGTAAATAAAAAAAATTGGTGTGCATAGGACCACACGTTGGAAGTGAAAACTTCTATGGCCAGTCTTTATTTCCAAATTAATCTTAGCTCTACAGGAGGATAAGGATCAATAAATTTTGCCTATGAATATTCCATTTAAGTTTATTTTATTGTTACTTGATGTCGCAATAAAATAAGAAAACCAAAAACATAATATATAATACATAATGCATAGTGGATAGCATATAATACATAGTGCATAGTACATAGGGGCGAATTGAAATATTTTTTGGCGGACTTGGAAACATATTTTTCTAGACTAGCTAGTCGTTCTTATTTAATTATACAGTCGTTATACCGTGTTTTATTCGCTCCATGTTTTTATTTTAGTCTGTTAAAAGTCCCAGATTATTACTTAATCTGCTGACGCAGCGCCCCTTGGCATACGACATGGGAAGACAGCACTGCTATTATTGCACAATTTCTTACCAGACGTCAGAATCTCAAGAAGGTCAATGTTTGTGTTCTAATTATTTTCTAGTTTTTGGCACAGCTTATGATTTAAAATAAAACCATTTAACTTAAAAGCTTTTTTACCTATTTTTATTGTATTCTTTTTAGTCTTAATTCAATCTTTTTTGGATTTTCCTTTCTACAAAATTCTGCTAAATTGATTTGTTATGCATACCATATTGCCAAGCGCCATTTTGAATTTTCTAATTTTGACAACAAATTCATTATTTCCGACCTTAAACCCCCAACTAGCGATTTTCACTTAAATCGAATGGTAATTGCCAAAATCGTACCGCCATATTGACTCCGGCATTTTGAATGTTCAAATTTTTACCACAGATTCCTCATTTGTGACCTTTAAAACTTCCCGATACCGATTTTCAATGGATTCAGAACACATTTGCAAAATTCATCCCCCATATTGGCGTCGCCATTTTGAATTTTCAATTTTTTACCACATATTCCCCATTTGCGACTTTAAAAACTTCCCGATACCGATTTTCAATGGATTCAGAACACATTTGCAAAATTTATCCCCCATATTGGCGTCGCCATTTTGAATTTTCAAATTTTGATCACAGAATCGTCATTTGCGGCCCTAAAAAATAAAACCTAAATAAAACCATTAATAATGCATAATAATACATACTAATAATACATAAGAATATTAAATACATAATAATATTAAATACATATTAATCCATAACACATAATCATAAATAAGAATACATAATAATATATAATAATACATAAAAATATATAATAATACATAAAACAAACTAAAACCCCCAAAATCAAATTTTTTCTCACATGGTACACAAAAAAAGTGCGCGTGACGCGAGTTTTTAGTTTTTTCCCCAGGCCAAAAAGTGCCCAACCCTATAGAAGTTTTCACTTCAATAAAAGATTTGCAATTCGCCAGAAAATACAACAATTTTGGTGTTATTTTGGAAATTTTTATAGGTGTTGACTCAATTTTGACGCTCATTGTACATTCCTTACATTATGAACTTTCAATACAATAGTGGTGTAAGCTACTTTTTGCCTTCCAAAAACATAACTCTACATAACATAACTGTTGGACAGAACAAATATAGCGAAGTAATAGAGCAAAAATGGTGTATGCGGACTACACCCGTGGTTTACATAGTCTGGGGTTACACCACTTTTGCGCCGATAGCCTCAATTGTAAGCCGATAACCAATAGAATTTGTGTACTACTAATTAAAACCAAGTTCCAAAACCTCATGATAATCAACGCCCATGCCCAAACGAGGATAAGACAGAAGAAGGTAAAGCTAGTTTTATCCAGGATCTTACAAATACTATCAGAACATCGCCATCAAACAAGACCCTCGTAAGTACAGGCCTGGAAGCAGACAGGCCAACTAATACTAACATAGCTGAAAAGTGGCCAAAAATTTCTGACAGTTGTGGAATTAACATGGCCGAAGCCATAAAAAGCAATTTTTTAAGTTTGTTTTTGCACTAAAAAGTGGTAAAATATTGTATATTTTCACTTTTTGGTGCACATGGATTATCAGTGATTAGTGCTTTAGTGATTTAATAAAAAAAATTAAAATGAAGTGAATGGTTAAGTGTATTTTAAGAGTGTTAATTGATTAGGTGACCATTTTTGTTTACATTCGCGGTGGTTTTTTCGTGTTAATTTAGGGAAAAAATGTTGAATTTGTATAGTAACATAATAAAAAGTGCTTTTTAAGTGATTAAAGATTATTATAGGATAGTTATTAAAAACATAAGTGCAGAAAAATGTGAAGGAAAAGTGAAAAAGTTATTGTTATTCATGTTGTGTGGTAGTACTTGCACTTATGTTTTTAATAACTCTTCTATAATAATTTTTAACTACTTTAAATTCACTTTTAATTCCATTATTACACAAATTCAACACCTTTTCCCTAAATTAACACGAAAAAACCACCGCGATTGTAAACAAAAATGGTCACCTAATCAATTAACACTCTTAAAATACACTTAACCACTAATTTTTTTTTAATTTATGGACTCAGATCACTAAATAACTTATCACTGATAATCCGTGTGCACTAAAAAGTGATAAAATACATTATTTTACCACTTTTTATTCCAAAAGCAAAGTTAAAAAATTGCTTCGTACGGCTTCGGCCATGTTAATTCCACAACTGTCAGATGATTTTGGCCCCGCACAGACACAACCAAAAAGTCTGCTTCCAGGCCTGTACTTACGAGGGCCTTGCATCAAATGATGTTAGCTGCATTATTCTCTGCATAATGCCATGTGGAACCGCCATGGACCTTTGTCAGAGTGACCTCCGGGAAATTGAATGGCCCAGCCCTATACTTTTTGTAATATCCTTGTAAGAAAGTCCAGTCATATGGACGTTTGGTTTCAGCAGTTGCTACTTTGCGGCTACAGTAGACCTTCGTTTGATGTTTAATTCCTCAGTGAGTGAGGCCTCTTGAGACTTGGGACGTTTGTCACAATGCGGTCCTTTAGTAACTAGCCACCTTACCTGCACCACTAAGAGATTTTTTCTTAAAAGCCTATTGATTGGGCTCTTCTTATCTATGACTAGAGGATAGATAAGAGTGTTTCCACCTCTAAGAGTCATATTTCCATTGTTTCATCCTTTGCCGAATTCTCCCCTTGTAGCGTTTGGTGGCACACCATCCTCTTGTTAACTTCCCAGTAGGAAGTTATTGTAATCGGTCCGAAAATCGAAATTTTCAATGTATTTTCATGTTTTAAAGTCCCAATAGCATTTTCACCAAAAATTTGAGAAGAAATATGTGTGTGTGTAGTGTGTGCGTGTGTCTGTGTGTACGTATGTGGTTATTTTTTCCTGCACGATTTCGAGGGGACCAAAAAAGATATCGACTTCGTCAAAGCGTGTTAAAGGAAATATGATCTGAAAATATTTCCATAAAAATCGGTCGAGCCGTTTTTTTTGTTTGAACGAAGTTCGTGATTTTTGTACCTGCACGATACCGCGCGGACGAAAAATGATATAGACTTTGTTGAGGTGCCGATTGAAGCACATTAACGAAAACATGTTCTGTAAAAAATTTCATAACATTCGGTCAAACTGTTTTTTTTGTTTAAATGAAAAAACTTCGGTTAAGGGTCACAAGCACTTTAAATTGATTGTTTTTTCTAATATCTAATAAACTCGTTGAAATAAAACCCATTCTAAATGAAATTACATTTTCTGGATTTAGTAAAGTGATAGCTTCCCATCAAGATATATCACTTGTCAAAATTCAAGCACTCTTTCACTCTTTAAAAACCATGCAAAATGTACGTAACCCTGTACAAACATCACGAATTTTTCAAACTTTTAGATGTTAGATCACCACTTTTATGACGGAGAGAGAATTGTTTTCCACGTCCTACATGTTCTGGAAATTGAAGTTCATCCCGGAATTTCCAGTAGTTACGAAACATTTAGGCTTTTCGGTCAAGTGTGACAAGTCCTTTACTTTAGCTGCGATCCATTGGGCGAATTTTTCTACATCACCAATGGGCCTATTCACACAGTGCACATTCATGGCGCCTAAAACTGGTTTTATAGATGAGAGAGGGAAGGGAGCGGAAGAGCTTAACGAAACATTTTTCACGCAAAACCAAACGCGTGAAAACTAGCACATATATAAAAAGTTACTTCTATCTCTTGCAAATTTTAGCTCTGTTTTTCTCTAACAAGTAAATTTTATCTGCAATACATTTAAAGGTTCCTGTATAGCATTCAAATTTACTACACTCATTTACGCCCCGTCTGAGTTGCTAGGAGTTTAATAAAACCGGTTTTACTCACCACAATTATGGCAGCGTGTGAATATGCCCATTGAAACACTCAGGCATATTCTGAACTCCGCTGGAATTACGATTCCGGCGGAGAGAAAATTCCAGCGGAATTTTTAAGAGTATCATGAACTTCGCTGGAATTAGCGAAATGAATTGCCCGATGAGAAATGCTTTCGAAAATCCAAAAACAAGCAAAAATTTCAACACAGCAAATGAGGCTTTACATATACGCAACACAATAATGGATTCTTTATCATAAATAGGAAAAAAAATTATATTTTTAATTAAAAAGTTTAATTCATTTTCAAAAAAAAAACAATAAATAATATTTTTTAATTCACATATATAAAATATTGTAGTGTTAATGGGGCTACGTCAGGGGCGTTTCCAGCCAACTGGCTTAGGTGGGGGTAATTTAAAAAAAAGAAAAACTTAAATATTTTCTTTATTCCATAAATTCCATTTGCACCCTCCCCAAGCCACCGCGAGCTGAAGTTGCCATTTCACCCCCCCCCCCCCCAACGATGGTCAAAAATGTCTGCCACTAATATTAAACGATTATTTAGCCCTAATAGAACCTACATAAGCAGCAGCAGAATTTTTTTTTCAATTTTAGCCCCTTTTTTAAACCCCCCCCCCCCCCCGGAAACCATCTAACTCGAGGTGGGTCCACTTCCCGTAAAAATGTCATATTATAAAAAATGCTTGAAATTACTTGAAAAGCGTATATACCAAACGGCAGAAGGTTGGGATCACGGTATACAGAAACAAGGTAATGTAAAAGAGACTGACAGCTTCGAATATCGTAGAAAAAGGTCTCCCAGTGACGTCAGCACTAATGCAGATACAACAACAATAACTTCGATTTTATATGGGAAGAGGCATAACCTTCTATATTACAAGCCATGCGCCGAGTGACGTTGCCGTCTTACGATATACAGTCTTTTACATTGGCCTGTTTCACACGGGACGATGACCAAAAAACAAAAATCGTATACGGTATTCTTTTTTTAAGAGAAGAGGATGAGAGAGGACGATGGGGAGGGAAGATTTTCCCATCCGACAGAGTCGTCTGCAATCGTCAATTCTCTTTTGTCTTTGGTGAAAAGAGCTGGCAAAGTGTTCGATCAAAAATCGGCTGGGGTCGGTCCCTTCCAGCAGTTTTGGAAATATTCATATATCGCCGACTAGATTCACCATAACTTAACTTGTTTGTTTGAAATATTGGTAATTTTTAAGAATAAAAATAAATAAGCGAACGAAAATTCAAATAAATCAAATAACCAAAAATAAACTAAATAAATTATATTTTCAATTGGGGAATGGTCCATATGGCTGCAAGGCTGGGACCAAAAGAAACCGGATAAGGTTCGCTAGTCTTATACTAGTAAATGCTAAACAACAACAACAATATATTTTCAATTAAATTTTATTTTGAAAATTGTTTAATTTTTTCATACACTAAATTAATTATCTCAGGTCCCATATTTCTAGCTTTGTTTTTATTAATGAGGCCAACTTAATTTTTTTCAGTTTTTGTAAAAGTGTTTTTTGATTTTTTCATCTCCATCCTGCAACCTGTTCCTCTACTTTATCCACCTCTTAAACCACTTGCATTAATTGACAGAATATGGGAATACACATTTTATATTTGCGGGCACATAAATCATAACGAAACAGGTGGAGACTAATAATCAATGCCATCTTCGATTCAGTATACCTACTAGCAAAATTCCCCCGGAGCTGCGTACCACAAAACGAAATTACAAAATAAATTTTCCGCTATTGATTTCGTTTACGTTTTTTTACATACAATAGAAAATTTCTTTCCGTTCGAGCTCCGTACCAGGCATTACCAGTAAAATGTATCTGCCCAAAAACAAGAGCAAGGGTAGTTGCGAGTAGCTCGCAGCAGTTTTGAGTAGTTTACCAGTCCCAATGGACCGAAGATATTGAATAGTTTTGCTAATACATATCTCTTGAAATCGTTCGTATTTCCAAATGATTTTATGCGGAGTGACCTAGGTTGATGTTCATGTTAAAACTTACAAATTAAGGCCCAACTATAATGCACGTAAGAAACGCACGTCATCTGGGCGCTCTCATGGAAATTAATGGGTTCGGCCATATTGGACGTACGTCGGTAATATTTTGTTTCGTTAAGTTTCGTTAAACGTAAAAATGCGAAATGAACCGCGCTCAACGTACGTTTTGTGAGAATTTGCAGTAAAATTGATGACAGCTGATTTTTTTGTTGTCGTTTTGTGGGTTTTAAACAAGAAAGAGTATGGAAAATATTGTGCTTCAAATTTATGGGAGTGATTTTGACGAGAAATTTATTATAATTGAAAATAAACACGATTATTTTTAATATGCAAAGATTAATAG
Organism: Thereva nobilitata; assembly: GCA_963855945.1. NCBI lineage: Eukaryota > Metazoa > Arthropoda > Insecta > Diptera > Therevidae > Thereva > Thereva nobilitata. Next base: position 93,322,010 of record OY979698.1, on the reverse strand, counting down.
CCAAGTCTTAATAGCCAATGAATAATATTTATGCATTTTAATAATTTTAAACTTGTGAAAACTTTCCGTATACACAAACCATTATACGTTTGACGAAGGTTTGATAATTTACGCACGTCGGCTGACGTGCGTTTCTTACGTGCATTATAGTTGGGCCTTTAGGGTTAACCTGGTTGATGTATACGGCCCTTAAAGTGTGTAAAAATTTACTACAATGTAAATCAAATGGGTGATGTCACAGTAACACACACTTTACGCGTGTTGAAATAACACACTTCCAAAAGCTAAGATTTTCAGTGTGGAAACAAGCCACTAGAAATCGTACCAACTAAAAATAATATTTAGAGGAGTCCAAGGCTTGATATGAGCTGTAGCTCCATAGGAAGGGAGGATGTTAACCTACATTAGTAGCATTTATTAATATTTAAATATTTAAACAATTTTCTTTTAAACAGACTGGCGAAACACAATGTAATAAAAATAGAAAAACACATTCCATTCCCCACTAAAAACAAATAACTTCTGTAATTACTCTCTACAACCGGGGCGAACAATTACAAAAAAAAATTTTAATAGACTCTAATTAAAAGTTTTTATCCACCATTTATCACCCCCATTATGCTCCCCGTAAAGGATAAATAACTTTCTGCGAATAGCTAAAATAACGTGCTCTCTCTCAATATTCTTTACAGCCAGAAATCGATATTTTATTAGTTTGTAATTAAGATCACGCAAATGAACGTTTATATTTCCCTTAATTCTGGACTTGACGGATAATTGTAGATAAAAGTAACTATCATTGCCTAAGCCCACACAGGTGAATGTATATAATTATTTAATGTACCTCTCCCTCTTGTCGTCATACATCTAGTCTGTATTATTGAATGTGTGATTTACTAGGAATTATTTTTTTTTAAATCGTTTTGTATGTTGCTAGTTAGGAGCTGTAAGTTTTTTCATTAAGGTCACTTTCTCCACATATAATTAGATTTCGATATAAATATTTTATTTGGAACTTCATTCATCGCCACATTTATTAAAGATGTAATACTTTGAACGACAGTTTTCAGTGATAAAAAGAAAATAGAGGCAATAAAAAAAACCAATTTGATGATGAACCAAAAGATGGTGTCCTTTCCACTTATTCAAGCCCCAATTGTCTACTTACACAGTTTTCTGAAAATCATCGCAGAAGGCGCTTTTAGCATCTTCAGTACTGTGGCCATCAGGGAGACCCTGACAGAAATCGGGATCCACAAGGAATCAGTCAATGGATCCTCCGCATGTTGGAAATTAAAATCAAGCTAAGGCTTATGGCGATAGACAAGATCCAAAAAATACTAGGGAAGCACAGAATAAAGCGAGTTGCCTATGTTGACGACTTGGTGATACTAGTAGCCGGAAAGTTCCTCCATACAATAACTGAGATTAGCCAAGCGATTGGATAAGTCAGTCAGGGCCATCCTAACCCCAGGGCTAAATGGGCTATAGCCCCGGGGCGCAAGCTTTTTCGGGGCGGCAATTTTTGTTTGTTTTTATATTTTTTTGTTCTTTTTAGTTATTAGTTATTTTTATTTAAAATCTTTTCATTGTAAGATTGTAATCAGTAGACTAAATAAATAAATAAATAAATAACAAAAATAGCCAAATAACCTATTCTAAAGATTGGATATTGGTTATGAAATTTTAAAGATGCTTTGAAAGAATTTACGGAGAATACTTTCAAAAGCATGCAACAGAAGCTGAAGCTGAGCTGCTGAGGGGTTGTTGAGTTCAACTCGCTGAAACTGCTATTGAACAAGGTGGCCCCTCTCTGGAAAACCTGGAGAACCTGGAAACGTCAGGGAATTTAAGGCGCCCATTAGGCGATAGGTTTTGCTGTCAGTTTTGCCACAGTCACTGCTATGACTGACGGAAAGCCTACTGTCTAAAGTGATGAATGACGTAATTCTCTGTGTATTTTGATTTCCATCAATCATGACTGATGGAATTGATTGACGCCTTCATGAACGTGTAATGAGCGCGCCTAAGGAAGTATGGAAAAGTCAGGGAATTTTCATTCAATCATGGAATTCTTTCATCCATAATATACCAAATATTTTATGATGAAACATGTCTTTTTCAACGGATGTGAAATATCCAGGAAATCAAGGAAATGTTGGAAAAGGCAAAATGTTACCTAGCGCATATGCCGGTGAACTCAAAATAGTTGCCGGAATTATCGGAATTCCATTGTACTGGAAATTTAGTCCGTTAAAACGCGGTGTATGACACTCGGAACGCCCCACGCAACGAAACTGCTATATTTTTTGGGGCGCTGATCACGAAAATCTAAAATGGTTGGATCAGCCCTAAAATCATCAAATCGCAATTTTTAGGGTTTTTTTTGCTACCATGTTTATGAGATTCCGAAATAATGCTCTGGAATGTGCAAATTGGCAAATTCACATTTGTATGTAAGTTTGAAAGAACAGTGATACCAAAATGGACAAATTTTTTTTTCACACTCTAGAGGTGAGAACTACCCCTAAGGCCGGCCATATACCAAAGCTTAACTTGCTTATTAGCGGCATATTTCCCTTCTTTTATATGGAAAAATTCGTCAAATGCCGCTTTGCTACATTTATCTTCAAGCAAAAGTGACGAAAGCTGTATATGAAGCTTTGGTATACGGTCGGCCTAAGTTGCTTTAAAATTAAAGTAACGCTCAGAAATTGGAATTCAAATTTGTGCCAAAGATGAAGGATTTAGCAGGAGAGCTGAGCTGAGAGTTTATTGCCATCCTAAGGCGACCATTACACGTTCATGCAAGCGGCAATCAATTCCACCAGTCATGATTAATGGAAATCAAAATATACGGAGGATTACGTCAGTCATCACCTTAGACGTTAGGTTTTCCGTCAGTCGTAGGGAAACCCATGGCAAAACTGTCAGCAAAACCTATCGTGTAATGGGCGCCTTACACCAATCCCGATGATTTTTGGATAATTGCTCTGGATATTGTAAGCGAAATGTATGTTGGAAAAAAGGACCCATTACAGATTTTAATAGTATACGATTGGAATGTTTAAGTGAAAATTATTTTTTTTCAAGCATTTCCCATCTTTATGTCAATTTAGGGGTGGTTTGCACCCCTTCTCTTCACCCGTTACCATACATTTTGAGCTCGGTTTTTATTTTTTAATTTTGTATGAATTTTATGTTATGTTTAGTGGAATGGTAATAAATTAACTTTGTCTAGTTTTGGCACTTTTGTATAACTTTGCTGGCAGCCCGCTCCCCCCAAACATCACGTGTATTTTCTTACGAAGAGGGGCGCATAATTTTTATTAGCCCACGGGCGCCGAATATCTTAGGACGGCCCTGAAGTCAGTCAGCTATGTACTTGGGTCTTATACTGGAGCCAAAGTTGAATTAGAGAATATAGCTTTAGCTTTCTATACCTATAAGCAGACCTTCCGCACAAGATAGGGTTTGAAGCCGCACATGGTTCGCTCTCTATAAACGGCAAATTAGTCCAGTGCTGACTTATGGGTCCGCCGCATATTGACCACACTCTTGCCAAATAACATAACAGATCCAGACCGGGTCAAGTTCAAAGTATGGCTTGCTTTGGAATAACAGGTGCCATGTCTTTTACAACTACAACCCCGCGTTTAACATAAAGTGACCATATTTTTTTTAGCAAAATGGGTAACAGAAAAAAATTTATAGAAATAAATTCTAGTTAACTTAATTTCTTATTTTTATAGTTATTTATGTTCTTATGTGTGAAATAAAGTGTGAACAATCTACAGGGTGCGGCAAAAATCCGGCAACGGTCCCATATTTCCTGAAGGGTAGGTTTACGTGAAAAAAGTTTTGAAAGAAAGTTGCTAAACTTGGAGGGTGGAAACGTTTGTACACAAATCTCACCCCCACCCAGTCACCCCCTAGAAGGGGTGGGGGTGAATCCAAAATTTCAAATGGCAACACCCATTTTTGAAATATGAAACTTTTGTCTGAATTTTTTCTTCTCTGAAGCTCCCTGCACTCCCAAAAATCATCAAAAATTAACATTATCTTCAAAAATCATTCATTTATGCCAGGTTTACATTTGCAAGTACTTTCACGAAAGTCACCTTCATGTGTCTCTACTTGCACGAAATATAAGTGTTTACATGGCCATGTAAGTGAAGACGAAAGTTCTACTTTCGTCTCAAAAACGCCTTACTTTCGCGAAAGTACTTGCAAATGTAAACCTTACATTAGGGGTACACGGAAGCTTCGGATAAAAAAAATTTTCGAAAAAAAGTTTGACATTTCTCTTCGGAGAGTCATAATCCGTGAGAAAAAATGTGGATTGCCATTATTCACCCCCACCTCTTACCTTAAATCTAAACCTGAAATTTTGAGAAAAATTCCACATCAAAATAGTATAGGTACCAATCCAAAACCATCAACTTCTTTTCAAGCTGAAATGGAAAACAATTGAATAAATAATGTTTTCTCCAAATATTTTATTTTTGTTTCATGTCTTTTATTTTTCATAAAATTTGTTTTTTCTTCAAACATTTTTCGATTTCTCTGATTTTTCAGAAAATGGGTAACAAATGCGTAATACGATCGAAATGGGTAACACATGGTCACTTTAGTTTAACGTGATTCTCGACCTGCTGCCACCTGATTTATACATCAGCCAGCAGGAATCCTGTACGACCCTCAGGTTGCGAAGAGCGTGTTCCCTTGTACACACGTAGACAGCTCCAAATCAGAGTCAGCAAGACCCTCGTAAGTACAGGCCTGGAAGCAGACAGGCCAACTAATACTAACATAGCTGAAAAGTGGCCAAAAATTCCTGACAGTTGTGGAATTAACATGGCCGAAGCCATAAGAAGCAATTTTTTAAGTTTGTTTTTGCACTAAAAAGTGGTAAAATATTGTATATTTTCACTTTTTGGTGCACATGGATTATCAGGGTGCCTTCCATTTAGACACAGAAAGACAATTGTGTCCGACACAGCGTGTCGCTCTGTGTCGTTCTGTGTAAGCCCAAATGAAACACATAAGTTCATGAAAAATCCGCCACGGCGCACTTTCCTCGTTTTTATTTTTGTTTGGCAAGTAAATCGTAAATTTTATGTTGATAATTTCTTTAAATTAATTACCCGACATCTTATAAATGCTGGGAGTCTTAAAAATGATACAATATTGTTGTAATTATAAATTAACGATCACATTTCAATTGGCGAGGGTTGGTAGCATTGTCTTAGTTGTGCCCGGCTGTGTCGTTGATGGAACACTTCTGTGTCGGACACAGTGTAACACTGTGTCTCTCTGTGTCTAAATGGAAGGCACCCTCAGTGATTAGTGCTTTAGTGATTTAATAAAAAAAATTAAAATGAAGTGAGTGGTTAAGTGTATTTTAAGAGTGTTAATTGATTAGGTGACCATTTTTGTTTACATTCGCGGTGGTTTTTTCGTGTTAATTTAGGGAAAAAATGTTGAATTTGTGTAGTAATATAATAAAAAGTGCTTTTTAAGTGATTAAAGATTATTATAGAATAGTTATTAAAGACATAAGTGCAGAAAAATGTGAAGGGAAAGTGAAAAAGTTATTGTTATTCATGTTGTGTGGTAGTACTTGCACTTATGTTTTTAATAACTCTTCTATAATAATTTATAACTACTTTAGATTCACTTTTAATTCCATTACTACACAAATTCAACACTTTTTCCCTAAATTAACACGAAAAAACCACCGCGATTGTAAACAAAAATGGTCACCTAATCAATTAACACTCTTAAAATACACTTAACCACTAATTTTTTTTTAATTTATGGACTCAGATCACTAAATAACTTATCACTGATAATCCGTGTGCACTAAAAAGTGATAAAATACAATATTTTACCACTTTTTATTACAAAACCAAAGTTAAAAAATTGCTTCGTACGGCTTCGGCCATGTTAATTCCACAACTGTCAGACGATTTTGGCCGCGCACAGACACAACCAAAAAGTCTGCTTCCAGGCCTGTACTTACGAGGGTCTTGGAGTCAGCCGTAGGGGCTGGAGTTTTCCCCCTCGCTTAGTCTGCAAAAATGCTACCGCCTCGCCTGCCTAATTTCACCAGTGTTTTCCAGGCAGAACTTCTGCCAATCTTTCAAGCCTGCCTAACAATACAGTCATACCTAAGTCCGGGAGCCAGGGTAATCTTATTATCAGATAGCCAAGCGGCCATCCAGACATTAGGCTCGGCCCGTATAACGTCCAAGTTGGCTTAAAACGGTCAGAAGAAGCTCTCTTCCCTCGCCGGGAGATCAGACACCCTGCCAACATCAGACACCTCGATTTGATCCTGTACCTAAATATGACTGACTGCCTTCCTTACGGAAAAGTTTTTCACGAGTGTGGCTATAGAACGAGTACCTCTACGCCAATTGTGTACCAGCCCCCGTTTGGATTGGACTGGCTATCCTACCTTACTTACTTACTTATGCTCCATATAAGGCCAGTATAGGCCAGTCAAATTAGATTTTTTCGTGCCAACTGAGCCATCCGAAAAGTAAAATATGGGTAAAATATGAAAAATTCCGTAGAATTTGATGAGCTACTTTTGGCACTCGTAGGCCTTTAGGAAAGTTTCTAAAATGGCGTCAAAAGAGGGCCAAAAACAGATTTTTGCGTTTTAAAAAAAACTACACATTGTACAAAAAAAAGGTTTGAATAAAGTTTGTAGATCTTCTTCATACTAATAAAATGACACCAGTTTGATGTCAATACATAAACAAATAAAGGACTAATTGCAAAAAAACCGCTAAAAATCACGTTTTTTTTAAATGCTCATATCTTTCACCAAAAAAACGATTTTGTAATGAAACTCCTGGAAAGTGTAGCCCTTGGGGAGTGCAATAAAATGTTTTTGTAAATTTGCAAAATAATAAATAATTTTTGCAAAATACATTTTTTCGAAAAAAAGACCTTTGTTGTCGAATTAGATTAGCTCATAGCCGTCAACACCTACAGAAATGTTTGTGGCCTCAAAATGTTCTGGAAGAGTTATGCTAATAGTTGTGTTTTGTGCACACATAGCTACTTCATTGGAAACATGCGAAAAGATGGCCAGAAAAATGAAAAAACTTTTTTACTCGCGAAATTCTATTAATTGCCTATCGATAGGAGTTAATTTTCTATGATGGTCGTAAAATATATATTTTTGTTTTGCCTATCGATAGGCAATTAATAGAATTTCGCGTAAAACAGCTGTTTTTTGGTTAAAATCGAAAAACAGCAAACAGCTGTTTTTCTCTAACTGTTATTACTGTTTTTGAATTTTGGTTCAAAAAATTTGGCGTAAAATAAAAATAAAAGAAATACGGAACCCACACTAATACTTATAAATTGTTTTTTTTTATAAAGTGCCCTTTTACACGGCCGAACCCCGAACAGACAAAACGAACGAAGAGGGTAGAGAGGACGATGGGGAGAGCGGACAATTTGAGTGAACACCCTCAACGAACTTTTAAACAAGAAAGGAAAGTCGCCCCCATTACAGTTAAGTTTGGTCTGTTCAGAGTCCGGGCAAATAAAAGTAGCCAAAGGAATATGAGGAAAACAACGCCGTATAAAAATAATATAAAAATTGTGCATTAGTAACCAACACTAATGCAGAGTTTTTTAAAAAGAGAATGATCTTTTAATATGCATATTGGTGTAAAGTATTTGAGTTTTGTCCAGAATTGATCTTATACAAGGTGAGGCAAAAGTGATGTCATAATGTCTGCCGTGCAAAGGACAAATGACCTATATGCATTATAGGTCAAAATGGCTTTGTATGCATTTTTTGATATAAAATATTCATATTTAACCTTAAAAAATATTTCAGCACTTTTTAATTAAAAGTTATCACTTTGAACAGTTACTTTATTTGCTTCGGTTTCATGTATTTTGAAAACTTTGAACGCGTTTTTCTCGAAACAAGCTTTTTGCAGATAGGTCTTTTGGCCTTGAATATGACATTAGACTTTTCTGCTTTAAACATACTTGTCAAGGCAATGGAGGCCTTAAAATTAGCTGTCGCGAATCTTACTCGTGAGGACGCAACGTTGATGAGTTCAGAAAAAATTTTACAATTCCTGTTCAAGAAGTTTTCTGACGTTAACAGCGACATTAGTAATAAGCCACAGAAAAATTTAAATGTTCGTGCAGATGGACGAATGTACGAGGATGTCATGAAACTCCATCAAAAACCACACTAACTTTTGCAGGCAATCTACCCCGTCGTTTTTTTGGTGCCATCGATTAAAAGGGGCCCATACACAGTCGAACAATTTGCGCAACGTAGCCCGTTTTATGTGTTGCGCAACTGTTTAATGAAAATCAAACGCGTTTGCCCGAGCAAAGATAAAAAACGGCCTTAGGGCATATGATGGCCGTAGAGTTTTTAACCATTTTTAATGGGAGCACATAGGGCCTTACGACGGCCAAATTTGACCAAAAGATTTAAAAGGCCAAGTACTGAGCTGTAGAAACGGGCATTCGACGGGAAATTTGTGCCAAAAAAAGAATCTGCACCAAATGTATTGTTGAATGTGTTTTACGGCATTTTATTGTTGAATGTGTTTTATGGCATGTATTGTTGAATGTGTTTTATGGCATTTTCGTTATGTACAATGGTTCTTTCGATTTATCCTACTTAAAGATATCGATGCACAAGAGAAACGAGCTCGCCAGTCGTCGGTTTGTTGTACGTGAAGTGTGTGGTGCGTGTTGATTTATATTTTAGTGGGAAATTTTGTTATTTAACGGCTTGAAAAAAAAACACAACCGAAAAAAAATCAAACATTTAATTGCAGTGAAATATAATTTATAGGAGGGCGAATATCCACGTTGCTGCCACTGTACCACCGTCGTATACCCGTAATAGCAACCATACGGCCGCCGTACCACCGTCGTATGGCCGTTATTGGAACTGTAAGTCCGTTGTATCACCGTCAGTCGTCCCCTGTACGGCCGTACTGTCCTGCAACGAGCCTTCTGTTAACCGCCAGATGGCCGAGGACTATGTTTCAATCACAGTCGGCATTTGCCCGTTCTAAGGCCAGCATTTATTTTTACTCGGGTGAAAATTTTTGTGCAACAGCCAACGGGAAGCATTGCGCAATTTGTTTCCTCGTGTTTGGTGATGTTGATGCATTCATTCTGCAAAATTATAATTGCCAAACACGCAGCTTAAGACATGTTCTCTCCACGAAAACATAAACGCAACTGAAGTTTGCGCAACTCGTTGCATGGTATATGGACAATCACATATTTTTGGCAAACACAAATTTGCGCAAATTGTTCGCTCGTGTATGGCCCACTTAAGGGTGGACGATGTAGTTCTGTAGGAATTGAAACACCTAATGGAAGATACAAGCTTTATTTAAATTTATATTATTATATTCAGCTGTTTTTTGAAAGCCACTGTTTTTGAAATACTATAGTTACAGTCCTGACAATTTTCCTCCTAGTTTTTTTGAAGGGCTACTTAAAACAACTTGATGCTATGTCATGCTATAAACAATCCCTAAACTTTGTGAAAAACCTGTCTACAGTAAAATAACATCGACGATGGTTTCAGAATAGAGCGCTCAAGCCCTTCAATACCCATGGTCATTATTTCTCTGTGGTATAGAAAGCGGCCATCAAATTGATGCTGTTTATACTGACTTTAGCAAGGCCATTGATAAAGAAGCCCACTATATTTTTATTGCAAAACCATTAAAATTTGGAATATCAGGTCTTGAAATAGGCTGGATAAAAACATTATCTCAACGGAGAGCACATATTATCAAATTCCAAGCATTCCTCTTAAATGAAATCGAAGTAACTTACGGTGTTCTTCAGGGTAGTCATCTGGGCCCTCTTCTATTCAATATTTCCATCTAGTAGTTTCTAGTTCTATAGTGTCATTCTGTTAGTCCCAAGCTAACGTATCCTTTATTCAGTCAATCAACGAATATCCTTTATCTGAAAATTGATTGTAAATAGCTAACCAGTAATGATTCCTGCCCCTATTACGGCAACTCGTAGATGATAAAAACTCCTATATTTTCAATCAATATCAAATTCACTCTTAACTAGGAACCATATCAGTAAAAGCTTTTGTATTGCTCAAATACAATCTCAAAACAATTCGTTAAATTTCCTCTACGATAAAAAACAAACTACATATAAAAATAGCCCCGAAGGTTTCATTGTTAATTAAAGTATAAGATTTAATTTTGTTTTATTTTTTGTTTTCATCCCCTTAGTTCTCTATATCTATGTTTCCTTAAATAAAATTGTTTATCGATAAAATCCCAATCATTTGTAGGAAATACGCGGTTTCTATATTTAGTAAATTGCCCCATATAACGAACCACTGTAGTAACACAACAGCGACCTTACGTTTACACACATCAACATTTTTCTTCTTCAGCTAGAATTAAAAACACCAAATAAATTTTAACAACTGCATATAAATGTACTGAAAATATAATTTTATGTTTGTAGTGTAGAGCATAGCGTACTGGTCAATAACCTTGCTTACAAATTCATAGCCATCATGTTAGAACATATCAAAAAGTAGAAGTATAACAAAACAAAAAAACCTGCAGTGAATACACCCATAAATTTCAAGTTACTCCTGCTCACCAGGTAAAAAGCATGAAAACCCTTGTAAGGGCCAAACGTGGAGCCCTTAATAACGCGAACTAGAATTTTCGTTTTTTTTTGTATTTTTTGTTTATTTCCACGACACAACAAACAAGAAAGCAGAATCGGCATAAGTCTCTCCCCTTACTTTAAGCTACACATTCTTTCCCTCTGCTACACCTGCCAAAAAGAAAGTTTCATACATACGAGTATATATAGTTTCATGTTCTATATAATATTGATTACCTTTGCCGAAATTACAAACACCTTCCAGTCAGTATGCGTTGGTCTAATGTCTGTAATGCGGGTGAGCATTTGAGGCGATTATTTTGTAGTTAGAGACTGGCCATGACATTGCTTTGGATGCCAATTTTAACTGTGGGTCTCCGAGAACCTAATTTGTTATTATTTTTTGTTTTGGGGCTATACTATTTATTGACTGTCCTTAGATCACGTAAATGTGATTGGTTTAAGTAACCTTAGACCAACGAAACTTGTTGAGTGATGCCTGCGCCTTCGTATATATTTAATGGGAGCAATCAGGGGAGAGCTATTATTTATTTGTTCCATTTATTATTCGGTTAAGCAATCATTCTGGGTGCAAGTTTCATTTATGTATTTATATTGAGGCACGTTTTTGGGTTTTAATGCGCAGGGAGTAAAAACTTTTACAAAATAAAGAATACAATTATAGTTATGGACTACGTTCATCATCTAGCTTTTATCAAAAAATATCTAGTAAAAGGTGATAGCTTGCCAAAAAATAAATCTAGTCAAAGAAGAAGGAAGATGAAGGGTCATATAACTAAATGGGACACGATCACACTATTTTTTGAATGGAAACGGAAAAGCCTTAATCCCCCAAGTCTTTCAACTATTTCTTCATTCTAAATGAAAAAAATACCATTTTACTACCAAATTGATCTTTTACTAGTAAATCCTGAATGGCTTGAGTAGCATATCGATGAAACTATAGGACTATTTATTATAGTACTATCAATTTCATTTTTTACGATACAAGCTCATTCTATAATACTTTAATTGACAATCATGAAATTCTTCCAGCAAACATTCCTGGTTAATGTTTTGTTGATATATCCTCTACGTACATATCTAGGTATTTCAAGCTTGTGATAGTTCACCACTACCCAGCAGGAAAAAAGAGAATAGGTTCATTTTTCCATCGATGTATTCATGCAATGAAATGGAATTTATGAAACTTGGAAACCAAAATGTAATGCAGAATTGGTATTCCTCTTTCATACATTCCACGGTCAGTGGCAGTAGAAGTGAAAAAGTGTAAAAATGAAATCTAGTCTCGTGCGCTGCGAAGTTAAAATTACAATTTAAGGCTAGGGTGGCATTACAGAAGTTGTTTCAAGTCATCTGTTTCGAGGTTTCCTTTGGATATTTCCATTTAAAACTCGTAACAAATGAGTTGAAACGACTTCTGTAATCCCACCCCAGCATTCGAAAATTCAGCCAGCTTCGCAGAATTGGCAGCACATCATTCAAAAAATCAAACCGCTGCAGTTTTCGGTGATATAGCAAGTGAATCTAGAATGCATTACTTTTCAATGACATCCCCGTGTTAATTTTCATCGATGTTTGGAATCGAAGAAGTAGTATAGCTATCACTTACTGCATCGATTCCGTAATGTGTAAATTTCCTGCTGGGTAGCTACTATACTACTATTTGTATTAGTAGCAATTTATTTTTCTTTGCTCTTTAAAGTTTACGCTAGAAGTTTAGATCAACGATACTACTTAATACAAAAAGTTTCGTTAAATGATGATAAAATACTTAAAAGCCAATCACAGTCTTCTATTTTATCCCAGTATAAAGTTTCAAGCAGGTACTTAGTTATCTAAGCACCTTTTCGTTGGCATTGTTCAATATTCTAGCTCGATGGCAAAATTTAAAATCTTTTTCTGAATACATCCATTGCAGCTTCAGGATCATTCGAGTACATTAAATTACATTACATACTTTGAAAGGTATGTTTGCAAACACTGCAGCCTATTGGATTCATGGTGCCAACCCCGTCATTAAAAACCCTTAAGGGGACATAGCACCTACAAATTTTCAAAAAATCTAAAATTTTGTTTTGATAGAATTTGTTAGAATAAACCTTTGCGAAATATTTTTTAATAATATAAATAAAAGTGAAGGGCATCGTAGATTGAATTTTGGTAAGGTTTTTTTTAAAAAAAATGTTGTATTTTAACTTGAACGCGATTTTCTTAAAACAACGTGTTTCAAGTTGGTGGGCAAGATTAAAAAAAAATATTTTTTCGATCGTTCTAAAATTTTAACACGTTAATCTACACACATGTTAATGTACAAAATGAACTTCGGATGAAAAAATCGGCGTACAATTTTTTGAGTAACAGGATGTTTTCGATGACAAAAAATTTCGATTTTTGAAAAAACGCCGCCATTTTGTTATTTTTCAACCAAATTTTTTCTTTTTAGTTCAATTTACAGCGGCTTTGATGCTGATTAAAACCCCTTTTTTGTTTTTGTGTACGACTTTTCTGAGAGCGGAAATCCTCCCCACCGTGATTTTTTGGGGTTTTTTTGAAAAAATTCTAGCAGACAACGCGGGACCAAAAAAAATTAAAAAAATATTTTTTTGTATAGTTAAATACTAGTAAAACATATGTGCAAAGTTTCATTAAGATATGTCTACGTTTTCATTTAAAAATTTACATTAAAAAACAAAAAAAAATTGAAATTTGAAGGTGCTATGTCCCCTTAAGTTAAGGCTTTTGATATAGTCACCAATTAATTTAGGATTCATATCCAAAATCTTCCTTGGAACAGGTAAGCCGCGATGGAGGATACTCAATCTCCTCTTCCCAGTCGCACGATTGGTGATCCTTTTCTGGCTTCAAGGAAAATAGCCCTCTCAAACGAAGCAACCCTGCCAGAGCCTACTTGTTCACTATTAGGTGGAGCTGAGGGCGGATCAAGAGGGAATCCTTAGCCGCAGTCGAACAGAAGCTTATACCGAGACAGGCCAACCTTTGAAGCTAAGCAAGCTCAATCACAGCACCCTGTTGTTATGATATTAGTGGGCCTAAGTAACCTGCGATTTTAAACAAGGATGTGATTTAAAAAACACCATAACAAAGAAACGCCCTCAGATAACAAACTATATAGATAACCCCAAAAATGGGATTAACAATTGGAATCCTAAACAAGACCAGAAAAGGAAACTATGAAATATGAACAAAAAGGCGAACAAATGCGGCAATCAAGAAAGAGTTGAATCATTAAATCGCTTTCAACAATTATAATTTCCAAGTTTTAGACCATTTAAATGACCTTGGTTGTATTTTATGTTACTTCCACTAGAATAGTGTATTGCGGTAGGAACAGACAGGTGTATCGTTAAGCTTTCCGAAGTCCGAGATGCTACCACCGAGGTTCAAAAGGAAGCGAAAAACGCTGTCAAAAGCAAAACACCATAGTATAGCAACAAGCTGAATATAGTTTTATTTCATTTAGCTCCAAAGTGCTTGATATGCGCGATATAAAAGAAGTAATTGCTTTCTTTAAATCACATCCGCAACGAAAACTGTCCTCATGAACACTTTGAGATGTGCGCTTACTTTGCTTGTGCGACCCGATGGGTAGAGATGCATGAAGGTGTACTCCAATTTTCTGTTTACCACGCAAAGATTGTTGAGCCTCTAGAAAAGATTACAGAGGGTTGTGACCTGAATACAGCCAGCAAGGCAAGGCTGATTCACTGGTAACAAATTTATGCAACTCAAATTCATGGTATCAGTATTATCTCTAACACAATTTTTATCCTTGTCAGTCGTCCGGGAAGATATAGACGCTAGTTTTAACAACGTCTGGCAACGTGCAGAAAGCTAGCCGATCAATTGGGTGTCGAGCTGAATATTCCTCGGATACCTCGTCATAGTGGACGCGAAATTTGAATTCAGCTGGAGAATACTACCGAGCATCAATCTATGAACACTTACTAGACTTAATTTTCACAGATTTGAGAGAAAGATTATCAGGTGAAGCCTTGAACGTATTTCATTCTAGAAAATCTCGTTGAAAATGCTCCTGGTGAAATTGACAAAAGTATAAAGCTTCGAATTGCTTCTTGACTTCGATAAGACCGCTGCTTCTCTTCTTCTAAAAGATGAATTGTTGCTGCTGCTGCTGAGAAATGGATTCAAGAGAATTGACGACAAAATGATCTTCTTATAACTGCTTTGGATTTATTGGCTAGGTTCGATAAGGATGCATTTCCTATAATACCAGCGGTAGTGGTAAATGCATCTGCTGAGAAGATCATTTTCATCGTTGTGGCGCCTTAAAACATATTTAAGAGCAACCATAACTCAAAACGGCCTCCTCGGTCTTGCCCTTATGCACTTTCACGAGGATATTGCTGTTGACATCTAAAAAGTGATTAAAAGATTTGCAAGTAACTAACTAAAATTTTAACAAATTTTTTGTTTAGAACGAATTTCTCGAAGATAGATAAAATCACACAAAAATTGATATTTATAGATCGGCTCAAAAAGGCGAACACGGTAAAGGCGCCACAACCAGATTATGATCCATCAGAAGAACCACCGAGCAATCAAACGGAAGATAGTCGAGTGGTCGTCAGGTGCGGAAACTATTTGATCAAAAAATCTGAGAGGAGGGAAAAGAAGTTTTTCTGTTCGGTGAATGATTCACAGTTTCGATTGTCCAATTATTTTTATGTCATGCCTTTGTAATTTGAATAATGTAATAACGGTGGATAGGACGCTGGATAGGAGATAAAGAAGCGCCCTAAAAATCCTGTTCCTCCTCCAGACAGGCCCGCCACGTTGGGGGGGGGGGCAGCTGGGGCGATTTTCCCCGGGCCCCAGGCCAGAGGGGACCCCGAAACTATCTTAAAACCCAAAAAGTCAAGACCGCCATATCGCTGCGTTGCGTATCCTAGCGCTGCGAGCCTGAAAGCAAAGCATGCAGCACTATAAAATATATGTTAAATATATGTTGTACTTTTAATTTACTGAAACCGCGTTCACCAGTTGCAACATCAATAGGTATCACAATAAAAAGACCTAAGTAAATCCATAATTGAAGAAAAACAGATTGAAGAGCTTGATCAAAGATTAGATTGGGAGATTTAGCTTGCACTTGAGTAGTATCTCTACTACCACTGAAGTAGTATAAGCTCGAATTGAGTATTAAGGAAAACTTACCCAGCGAAAAATGGAGCTAGAACGCTCCTTAAAAAGCTTGGGGCGTTCCCCTTCCCATCCCAGTTCTATATCTTGTTTAACATTGCATGATCGCAGTAGGGAGTACTCCTTTTACTGCTGCTTTTTTTAGAGTCACAAAAGTAGAAAAAACTTTCTAACCCTCCAATTTATGTTATAGTGGATATGAGAAACAACTGAAGTGTCGAAAAGCTTTATATTTTTGTTCACCTTGTACAATTGCCTTTTCGTCCTTCCAAACGCGAGTGGCGACAGCGGTTTTACCAAGCGGTCACCCAACTAAGTACCAACCGCGTTCAACATGCTGCTTGACCACCGCATCAAACGAGAACCGGACTATGTTTGCCGTATTCTTCGTTCCATAGAATTCCTTAAAGATCCAATCAGAGCATATTAACAGCGCTCCGAATTCGCCTCCCTTAGTAGTGCTTCGAATTTTTCCCTCTGGGATAGCTTCTGGATAGATTCTGCCAAAAGAAATATGAGTACTGAACTCCTGAGCTAAATACAAGGGCCTGCCTACATAAGACCTGTACCATTCTAAATCGCACTATGTAGCTTTCGGTATATCCGCGAATAAAGAACCGACCGTTCGGTATCTATACGTTACACCAATTTTTTTAGACAAAGATTTTTTGGAGTTTCAAAATCCTTAAAGGGCCCCCAAACATTTTTTAGCCCCAGGCCCGCAAGGTGATGTGGCGGGCCTGCCTCCAGAGGAAAGAAAGTCACAAGGTAAACCTAGGAAGAAATATAAAGACGACATAAAAATGGACTTATGCACAATTGGGATTACCAACTGGAAGAGAAAGGCTCACACTCGGCTGTAGCGAAAAGGCTGATGATGATGATTTATTAAGTTAAACTAACCATACAGTATCGAATTACTCTAAAAACTTTAAAGTGGAAAACTAAGCTACAATTATACAAATTTTAAATATGAACACCGCCCATGGACAGAAAATCAAGACTTGGATAAATCGTTAAAACCAGAAAAACATTCTAAACAATAGATAGACTGATTGCTTTCATTATTGTTTCAGGTAAATAAATATTTTGTACTTAACTCCTATTTCAGTATCCATTTCAAGGCAGTAACCATGTTTAACAATTTAACGACATCCTTCAAGACATAAAATAAATAAACAAATAAAACTTACATGCAATTTGCAACAATTGTAATACAACAACTTTTGATACGTTTTAATAAATAAACATCGATCACCAAAAGAAAATCAATAAATGAAATTAATGCTTTCACAAAACCACATGACTTTCACATTAAATTTTCCCAACAATATCTTTCAACAATACTTTTTTAATTGATTCTCTGAATTATTGATAAAAATTCTCAAAACTCAAATAACAATTCAATACAATCTTGTCGTCCTTAATAATTCTACTTAAAAATGTATAGTAGGAGGGTGTCTTTTAATATGACCTACATATCACGAAACCTTAATTTCTTGGTACTATACACGTAAAGCTAGTAAAATGTATTTCTATAATTAAGGACTATATTACTAGATTAAGGGTCGAATTGAAAGTTATATTTATATGGTATTAACAACTAAAAATCTTTTTATTTTGTTGGATATATCACCAAATTTGTAAACCGATAAATATCTAAAATATAAACTACATAAAAGTATTAACACTCACCTTTTCGCTATTAAAAATATTTTTATAAAATATTTTCTTTGTGGGGTAGTATATGTTTAAAAATATAACACTTTTCAATAATTTCTCAAGATTTAACAATAATTCTTTTAAATAAATACGCAATTTTATTAAGACACATCCACAACACTCCTTTCTTATTTTCAACCAACCGCCAAATACGTACGTGAGGGAGAATAAAAGTGGTGCAAAACCTTTACTCCCTTAAGCTTCTCAATACCATGAAAAAGAACTACACTTTTATATAAAGGTAAAATAAAATAATCGACTTGAACAGGCCCTAAAAACTTCTCGTCTCCTTGGATATCACCTCTATTGAATTATCGGTTTTTTTGCCGCAGATTGTCTTAGTACAAATGTTACATAATTTATGCAATATTGTTTCAACATTTATATAAATTTACGTTTTTATTATTTAGAATTTAAATAATTACATTAGATTGTAATAAAAGAGATAATTAAAGTTTTAATAAAATTTTTAAATTAATAATATATCAATTTTTTTATTTTTGTTTTTTATTAAAAAGAAATTTCACCGAAGCGCAACTTTCTTTTACTTTTTGAAAGGACGAAGTCATGAAACTGAATGAAATTACACTCCCACCTCGACAGCAGGGATAAACACGTCAGGTAACTGTAGAAACGTGTGGTTACTAAGCGACTAAGTTACAAAACAAACAAAAAAAAACATACCTTTATACACCTGACTGGGACAGGCGAATTCTCCTCGTTCTCAGTACTCGTGTATATCAAATGCCAAATGGATTAAAATTTTACTAAAAAAAGAAAAAAAAATCACATAAACTAATCAAAAAAAATCCAATAAAAAATGAACAACCTAAAGGTTTTGCAGGAGATAATCCATCCTGAAGTGGAGCCAGGTGTTATTAATACTCGCATGATCGAGGAGGCGATACGTGCTGCTGGTTTTAAGGGTGAAGCTGGACGATTACAAATTTTAGAATTTATTGACTATAATAAAGTGGAAACAATTCGATTAGAATTCAAAAGTAAGTACAAGATTCATACCTAAAAAAAAATCCAGGACTATCTTTCACTCCACCACAACTCTCACTCCAACTATTAATATATTCACTCCAACAGACATCCTTCGCGTTGATCACCTGTGGGTTTTACCAAACTTAACAAAACTATCATTAAATTTTAATAAAATTGAAAAAATAGAAAATATTGAAATGTTAACATCTCTGAAGGAGCTCGATTTATCATTTAACTACATCGAAAAAATAGAAAATCTCGAAGCATTGGTCAACTTAGAAGTGCTAACTCTGTTCAATAATGCAATCACGAAAATTGAAAATATGGACGCTTTGGAGAATTTAGTTATATTAAGTTTAGGAAATAATCAAATCGCTACTCTTGCTGGTGTATGCTGCATTACATTAATAGTTATTAGATATTTAAATAGATTTAATTATTAATATTTTTTTTAGATCGAACGATTTCGATTTTTATCCAAATTAAATGTGCTAAATTTGGAAGGGAATCCTATTTCAGAAGATAAAGAAAAGTTTCGAACTTATGTTGCAGCATTTTTTCCAAAAGTTAAATACTATGAATATGTATACATAACTGATGAAGAACGACAGCTAGGAAAAGATACATATGTGTAAGTATGATTAAATTCATTTTCATACATTCAGCATATAAACAAACTAATTACAAGATCGATAACGACATCAAAAACTGGCTTAGGAGTTTTCTTTCTAGCTATATTGGTCGGGGTCAGATCTAAACTCAAGACCATCTAGGCCAGTGTTCCCCAGGAGTCAATTCTATCACCCGCTCTTTTCCTAATTTTCATAAATGATCAGGGGGGTTATCCTGGAATGCGATCCGAATGTGAAAAGCAAACGGAAGCCAGTTGCGATTTAGTTTTTGTATCGCTGAATGCGATCGCAACGTATTGAGCCAACCAACTTCATTTATCAACTTAATTTGACATTTTGATGCGAATAATTGTTTCAGGTACATTTAAAGAGTTTTAGAATATTTTAAAACAAACAAATAAATTCAGGGTGTCCGTTAATGGGTTTACTCACGGACCGAAATCCGATGACAGACGGACAAATTTAATTCGAATTCGCAGGGGGGGTGCCATTTTCTTATTTCCGAAATTTATGACTTTCGAATCGCATTCCAAGATAACCCCCCGCTCTCAATCCCCATCAACCCACTACAAACATTCGCTGATGACGGTACTTTGCGTTACTCTTACTATGAACTCATGTCCACCTCCATCTATAAAGACATTGGGCGCGTTTAGGCCCGAGTTATTTTAACTCTGGTAAATTAGCGCTGTTAACTTAGCACCGTTTCTAGCATGCCATTTGACTGTTCTCATTTTACAGCTAATAACAAGCAAAAATAATAACATTTCTCAGTTTACAAATAATAAAAAGCTAAAAAATGAATAATAATGAAAATATCTTCATGCTGTATTGAAATATTTCTAAATTATTTGCTTACAACAAAAATTTACAAGCAAACGTCAATTCATTTTGGCTGTGCTACATTTTAGCTAAGCCAAAAAGTAGAAATAAGTTAGCTAACAGCGCTAAACAAATTGCTGTTTATGCCGTTGTTAACTTGCCTAGCTCAGTTAAATTAACTTCGGCCTAAACGCGCCCATTGAACTCATTCTTGACTGGAGCCGCAGTAATCGAAGTACTGTCTCATCACTAATAAAACCTGCACTGATCATTCTGTTTCAGTAGAAAGTGTGTGACTCTAACGGCTGAACCATCTCTTAACATCTCGGGTATAACTTTATCTGAGGATCTGCAATGGATTGATATATTCCAAATCGAAAACAAAAATCTCAATGTCTAAGATTTCTTAAAAGATGCAAATTTCTCCTTCCACCAGCAACCACTACAATCTACAAATGCACTACTTGACCCCGCCGCCTCGAATACAACTAATTTATATGGGCTGGCGCCTCGCAAACCGCCTTAGACAAGGTGCAACATCGCGCCATCCAACTCATCGAAGATGGCATCTTCTACCTTTCCATATATTTTTTAACTGACAAAATTTCTCTATTATAATAGCGACTGCTTCACTAAAATTATAACCCTCCTTCCTGCACGGCAATATTTTCCTCGCCCCCCCTAATAAGGCATCTCGCCGGCTTAACCATTAATAGCGTACCAAAGTTCCGCTGAGGTCGGGTCGTCATCTGGCGGACCTTGTTGTTCACCTGGTAGTCTAGTACTGTCGGTGTCATACTCTCTGTCGGCTGGTTAGCAGGATTCACTTGTTTCAGGAGTCATAACACTTCGAGAAGGCTGTCTCCCGATAATCCCGACTGTTGCATCTCTGGCTCAGCTTCAAAAAAGAACTCATTCAACATCCTTTTTCTATCCTTCGAGCTGAGCTGACGGACTTGTAGTATAAAGGCCAATTCACACACATCAGTCACGTCGTCTCAGTTACGTCAGTTCCGAGAAGCACAGTCACAAAAAATATGCTACACTCAATATTCCTATCTATTTTGACAAGGTATTCGTCTACAGTTCCTAGTTCTATCAAACTCCGCGCCAGTGTTCGCTCTCTTCTTATTCTTCCTCTTAAAGCGACTACGGTGCGTGTAGGACTCGGGCCACTTGGAGTCTTTTCTTTCAATCGTTTCTACGAACCTCTTGAAGCCTCTTCTTCCAGTCGTTTCTACCTTTTGCTAGTTCTCCCCAATCTTTTGGACCTGGGGTGGCAGCACAGAAGTCGTTTCAAGTCCTCTGTTTCGATTTTCCATTGAATTTTTGCAGTTAATACTCGTAACAAATGAGTTGAAACAGCTTCTGTGCAGCCGCCGCAGTTACTCGGTGATTTTTGAGTTTTACTATTGCTTTTGTAACTTTCCCTATCCTCTTTCATTGTCATTTCGGCTCATCACCACTGTGTTTTCTCCATTCGAAATTTGGTCAACTATATTTTGAAGATCTACTGAAAATTCCACTCCCTTGGCTTGAATTTCTCCCTCGACACTTATAATATTAAACAGCACCCGTCTCAAATTTAACTTCATATAATATTAAATGGTCCCAGATGAAATTTTGAATGTAGAAGAATTCCTACCACAGTCTTTATACATTCTTCTTGCTCCACTCCATCGAACATCAAGATGCATATGTCGACTTTCACTGTGACTTTTCCTTACGATTTACTCTTCCTTCTTTTCCAACCCCTGAAATGAACCCTTAAATCACTTAGGTCTCTAATAAAGATCTAAATTTAAAGACGCGAACTGCGAGAGCTTGAAGGTAACGAACAGGACGAAATTGATCTAAGAGCAAAACGGGCCAAGGAGCTTGAAGATGAAATGCAATTATCATCAAGCTTTGTTGAACATCTAAATGAACATCAACTCTTCGATTCATTATTTGATGGCGATGCAGATGGTAGTGTGCTAATGATGATTGGTGAAGAAGCAGCTGATATACGTGAAGAATTCAAAAACGATATGTATGCGATCACCCAGGAAATTTACAAATTAGGCTTGCTAAAATATGATGAACGACAAGAAGAATTAAGGCTCTTTAATGAATGCATTGAAGCTGGAAAAACAAAAGCACAAAAAAAGGGCCAACAGTATAAAAAAAACATTCATATCCTTAATGACCACCTCTTTTATTGACTTATTTATTTTCTAGTGTTATAGAAGAATTCATGGAGTTTAAAGATAAAGTATTCGCAAGTGCACGAGAACATCTTGTTCATATTGAAAGATTACGGCGTGATAGCATGGACGATCGAGTCAATGAAATCCCAGCGCACACAGCCGAGGTTGCGATTATTGCTGATGAATATTATACAAAAATGGATGATATATGGAAATCTTTGATGGAAGATGAAGTTCAAATTTTTGAAACAATTGAAGTATTGAATATTTATTTCATATGATTTCAAATGCTTCATTTCAGCCATTTTTTTTGTAGGAAGCTATTTCAGAATTTGAAAGAAACATCAACTCAATGATGCAGAAATTCCTTGAACAAGTCCAAATATTTTTTATTAGCTTACGAGATGTTGCATTCAATTTCTCTGAGAATCTTCTCGAAGCTGTTAGTAGATATATAACTGGTATTTTAGCTAGTGGTGAATTGAACAAAGTTCCGGGACCGTTAAGAATATGTTTTGAAGATAAGGAGGCAGTTGAAAATTTAGTTGGTGGTATGCGAGAATTTGAGGGAATCAAAATTGATAATAGAGAAGAAAAATTAATGGCAAGAGGACAGAATTGGGTTACGAATTTAATTGAAGAAATGCGCAAGTAATTCTTGTGATTTTAGTACTGGTTTTTTTATTTTTATTTTCTTATTATAATTGTAGTAATGAACTTCAGAGAAATCGAACTAAAATAACTGAAATCAACTTTTATCTTGATCAAATGCGGGAGTCCTTTGAAGACTTACAAGATGAGGCATACAAACAAGTCCTAAAGGAGAGCAATTAAATTTTGAACTTATTTTATTCCAAATTATTTTTCTCGTGGTTTTTTTTCAAATTTCTGTGCTAATTTATAATTATGTATGTATTTTTGTATCTTTTCTTGGAGTTAACGACTTGTTTTGTGTAATTGTCATCATTAAGACTACGAAAATTTGAGAATGATGCTCAAAATGATGTGCTTGCAATTGAAATCCAGCAAGATTAAGAACAAATGAGTATGGTTTGAAACGAAAAAGTCTATTATTTGTCCCTACAACAGTAGTGAGTTGAGTACATATAATTAAAATCATCCTTCTTAATAAATTTGGTTTTAAGTATTTTTTTTTCAATAAAAAGTCAATTAGATTTTATTTTTAAAATAAAAAAAAATATTTTTAATAAAAATATATATTTGTAATAAATGCAATAACTTTTGCCTTACTCAATTTCCATTTCTTCAAAATCATTTCTTTTTCAAAGATTCCAAATACATTTCTAAACCTTTTTGAACTTTAGGCTGATTAATAACAAATAAGAATGCACCTAAATCCTGTTCTCGATTATCTTCCAATTCCTGAATATCTTTACTACGAAAAGATTGTTTTGTCACGGCGCGAGCCATGGGATTAACTTTCTTAAATGTAGATAAAAATGCTTCACATTTTGCGATAGCATCATTCTTGTCCGCAGCAACCTCATCAATTAACCCAATTTTAAATGCTTCATCAGTTGAAAACATTTTTCCAGCTGTTAATGCTGACTCGGCATGTCTTGTCGGTAAAACGTTCCTCAAAGATGCCATAAACCATTTCGGAGCGATTATACCTAATCTAGTTTCGTTAAGACCTATTGTGTAATTCGGACACATTGCTCGATATTCGCAGCATAGAGCTAGCAAGCATCCTCCGGCTGGCGAATGACCCTGTATAAATATTGTAAAAATCAATTTCTTTGTGATTTAATAAAAAAAAAGTAATCACATTTATAGCTGCTGCTGTTGGAAATCCAGAACCGTAAAATTTAAGCCAGACATCCTGCAAGGTAGACCAGAAGTTTTTAACGCGTTCCTGGTTAGGCTTGTACATTTCCATAATATCTAAGCCTGCACTGAAAACCGAATTGGATGACTATGTAAAACACAAAAATTAATTTACCGATATTTTTTGATTAATATACGTAAATACTTACTGAAGTAAGAATTAATCCTCTTGATTTGTTAGTTTCTACTTCATTTAATACTTCTTTTATTTCAGTAAGAAGTTCTAAATTAAGGCCATTTACAGGCGGTCTATTCAATGTTAAAGTTGCAACTCCAGTTTTATCGTTAACGTCCACAGTTGTTAGTTTGCCTGTGGATGCCATATGTCTTGTCCCAACTAAGGTAAGCCTTGCATGGCGTGTTAAAGGCGAAATAAGAGCACGCATTTTGATTCTGAAATATATAAACAAATGTGTCTATTAAAGTTAAAGATAAAATTGCGGACCAATGGTAGTAGCGGCATCAGGTAGAGCTGGTACACCATAGAATTAAGACCCGGCAACCTCTGATTGATAATACGATCTAAAATCTACAGCCTTGCTACCAAGTCCTTCCTGCACCTCCTCGAAAATATTGACTTTACATCAGGTGATCCCGCTGGAACATTACGCTTGCAAATTAGTCAGGCATAGAAAGCCCTAAAGGGTGAAAATAGAGAAACTGAGTTGGTCTATTTACAGAGATAGATCTATGATTAGAATGTTGGTGCCACTCGTAGTGAGCATTACCAACTGTGATTCAGTACTAATTATCGTTTTTTTTTCTCTATTAGGCTCTTGTGAGATAAGAACCAGTACCTGACTGTGCTCTTTAGCTTGTTTTCATTTACCGTCGGAGGTTGTAAGGATTTATACTTAGCTAAACCTGAATTGTCCAGGGGAATCAGGGATGAGTCCTTAGACTTATTCGAAATACAGTCCAACCCACCGCTGGAAGGATCTGTAATGTTTTTTCTTCTTTGAAAGAATTCTACCGAAGTAGAATCTTCTTCGATTTTTTTCGATATTTCTATAGGCCTGTTTGTAGACAGTGGAAAAGAAACAATTTCACTAGAATTGTTACTATCTTGGACCAGGTTGCGTTGGTTTAAACCCTCCCTAGGTGGATGCGATTTTTTATTACATATTGGTCGTTTTTCCTTGTCCTCTTTCTTCTTTGTGCTTTGTGTGTTGAGGAGTCTGTTTTGCTTTGTAGATTCTTAGGGCATCGTTTCTTGAATAGTTTCCCCGACGCATGGTTGTTAACATTTCTCTTTCCTTTAGCCACAGAGGGCAAACCTTTTCCAATGCTCCGTAGTTGCCATGGCAGTTTGCACATTTGGAGGCTTTGACGCACTTGTTTCCTTCTTCACAGTTTTGGGTCCCACATTTACCACAGATCGTCCATTTGGATCTGCATGCTTTACTAATGTGCCCGACCCTCTGGCATTTTAAGCATCTCAACGGACGGCGGACAAATTTATTAAATTTGAAACTGGAGTAGTACAGATTTAAGTTTTCTGGGATCTTGCTACCCCTTATATACAACAAAATCCCAGAAAAATTAAACCTGTACTACTGCAGATGGAATTAAGCAATTAAACCATAAACTATTTGAAAGTTTTGGTCATCATCCACTGTGTGTTGTCAAAACCTAAGTAGACCTTCACCCCCAGACTAAAGTCCAACTTGAGCAATTTTTAGATTTATATATTTTATATAATTAAAAATAATAATTATTATAAAATATAGTAAATGCCATTTAAAATTAAAATCTAAAAGTTTAAAAGAAAATATTTAAGTAAGATTTTAATGAAATATTAATTTTTATTCTTATTTTATGCTTACCACAAGAAATATATTTTTCACTTTGAGCTTATCGATAGTAATAATAGAAAAGTGGATAATATAAAATACTTTTTTAAATATTTAAATTAGAAAAATAATGTAAAAAAGGAAACTTAAAAATACACTTTTTGACAATTCGTCCAAAAACGAATTTACAAAATTAACACACTCTGACGGAAATTTACAGAAAATAACATTTAACATTTTCGACGCAAAAATATAAAAATATAATTTAATTTAAGTATAACATAAAAAACTATATTTATATTAAAAATAGAAAATATTTAAATATAATATATATAAAATTTAATATCTTTCATACAGTAATTCGAAAAGTAAATCCATTTTGTTGTTTCTTAACATGTCTTAAAGATGCCGCTAATTCAAAATTAGAAACGTCAAGTACACGTTTGACACGTCAGACTCTTTCACTAATTTTTTTTTGTGGTTTTGGTACTTTCTTTTCCTCTCAACTTCTTTCTGATTTGCCACATTGAAGTTTGCGGTTGGTACCGTCCTGGTTGTGTAGTGTTGTGTTTGTTTGAAAGTACATTAAATTAATAAAGATATGGGCCAAAATAAGGGACAAAAAGTTGGATCCTCGGGATTTACTAAAGAAGAGGAATTACTTTTGCAGGATTTCAGCAGAAATGTTAGCACAAAGTCATCGGCAATATTCTACGGGAACGCCTTCATCGTCTCCGCTATCCCTATTTGTAAGTTGATTTGACACGTTTGCAGACGGCAGTTTGCGTGATATATATTTAATTAATTATAACTAATTTTTAGGGCTTTTCTGGAGGATTCACAGCATGGATCTAATTTCAAGTGCGGTATTTTTTGTCGTGATCACATGCCTTAGCACATATCTAATGGCACTTGCATATAAGAACACGAAATTCTCCCTAAAGCATAAGGTAGCTGTTAAACGTGAGGAAGCTGTCACTAGGGAAGTTATGAAGCAATTGGCTGATGATAAGAAAATGACCCGCAAGGAAAAAGATGAGCGTGTCCTTTGGAAAAAGAACGAAGTCGCTGATTATGAGGCTACAGCTTTCTCTATTTTCTACAATAATGCGCTCTTCCTGACTATCATCATTTTTATCAGTTTCTTTATCTTAAGAACTTCGTCTCCTACTATAAACTACATTTTTTCTGTTGGATTATCTAGTGGATTGCTCGCCTTGCTGTCAACTAGCAAATCTTCGTACAATTAAGGAGAGATTCGTGGCGTATTTATTTAAAAAAAAACTTCCTTTATTTTCAATTATTGAAGACTTATTTTTCATTTTGAACAATTTCTGTTTTTAAGAAATAAAATCTTGTTTTCTACAAATTAATTTCTTTTTGTGATAACTGGTGTGTTTGGAGATAAAGGGTTCATTTCAATAAAAATGATATCTAGTTTATTTTTCAGCTTTAAACAAGGAAAACCTTTTAAAAGTTCGTTATATGGTGGAAATTAAAAACTTTGGCTCCTGTTCCTCTGGCATTCCCGCCACGGTTGAGTGATTATTGAATCCTACGAAGGAACCTGAATATTTTCGACAATCGCAAACTATCAAATTCGCATTCACTTTCTCGCCTTCGTATTCGGGAATAGCAGCCTTCGTAGCATTACTATTTTAAATTAATTTTAAAAGAGAAAGTTACAGTGGAAATTCCTGTTAATTTGCCAAATGACAAATACTGACTTGTTAATAAGTGTACTTGTAATTTAAAAAATCTGGATTTTATTTTATTAATCTATAAACATAATTTAAAAATTAAAAATATATTTCCATAACAATTTATATGAAATCACGCAACAACATAATCTGGCATTACTATTTAAAAAATCATCTGCCAATTTTTTTCACTCGTATCACAAGAATCCCGCTAAAACCTGTTTTCGTTTTTGTGCGCGACTCGTGCCGTGATGTAAACACAGTTCGTCGTGCTCGCAAAGATAGCAAAAATTTGTAAACATTTCTAATACAAAACAGTGAACAAAATATACTCGATAAAACCTCGATTTTAATTGAAAATAATTTATAAAAATATTACCAAAGTGTTTGCTATAATGGATTGTGAAGATATGGTAATTTCTGAAGAGCCAAACCTATCGGTAAGTTTTAAGAAAATTTTTTAACTTAGAATTTTTATCATGTATGATGCCATGTGTGGACATTTTTATGGCATGAACTTCAACTTTGCACGGCCTTGAATAAACAATATTTTAAAGGGTGTTTTGAAGAAAGGGAAAGTTATGTTATAATATATTTTTGAATGTTTGGTTTTTTCTTTAATTTATTGAGACTATTTCATGTACTTGTGTAATATTATATGGCGTGATTTTCATGTTTATTTCGATTTACTTGCAAGGTCACGTGACTTCTTTGTTTTGATTATGAACTTTTTTCGTAATAATCAAGGTTCTTGTATTTGATAGAAATTGGTTTATGAATAGGAGAAATAATGAAAAAATCTAAAACGTTGATGCATTCCTTGATATTTATTGAATAAGAATGGTTTCTTATCACACAAATAATTCAAAAGAATATTGTTTTATGTTTTTTCATATTAAGTTTAGTTTACGACTTCCAACAATCGAAACCGAAAGTAATGGAAGAAAGTATCTTCTCACCGTATCTTCTGATAAATGATTGATCTTTGGGTGGGTGTAGTTGATGGGCCTTATTGTTGAATCCGCCGGCAGGGACGTGAATGCGAATTCGACAGGTTCTGATTGTTGACTCCCCGGGCGGGAAAGTGAATGAGAATTTCACAGTCGAAAGTGGAAGCTAAACTAAAAAACCACTTGTTTGGTGTTGTGTATGCAATGCAAACTGTCCATTCGGTTGTCATTTAAATTTCAAAAATGAAATATGTCATTTCATACGGCAGTTGCGCCTGCGGATTGAACAATCGCAGCGACAAGTGAAAGTGAAACTATTTAGCGGCGGGAATCTCAAATCCGCCGGATTCAACGATCAGGCCCGATATGTCCATAGAAGCAACTCGTGTTATTATTTTCTAATTATGTATTATTATTAATGATGGAGCGATATTATGAAAAACATGTGTATATTTAAAAAAATGAAATATAAAAATTATTACAAATCTGTACTGGTTGTTGGGCCTCCTCACACGGTGCCATATTCATGGCAAGTAAAACCGGTTTTATCGATGCGAGAGGGGCGGGAACGGAAGGAATTTACGAATAAAACCGGCTTTACTCAACACACTTATAGCATCGTGTGAACTGGCTCATATACCATGATTACATGCATACTTGAAGTCGGCTGCAAGTAGATTTGAAGTCATTTAACCTCAGATCGACTTCAAGTCTTTCACTCAAGTTGGTCCAAAAAATTTGTCGGATCGACTTGAACTAGCCATTACTTATGATTACATGCATACTTGAAGTCGGCTTCAAGTAGACTTGAAAGTCATGTAACCTCTGATCGACTTAAGTCTACTTCACTCAAGTTGTTCCAAAAAAATGGTCGGATCGACTTGAACTAGCCATGTAACCCCTGCTTCAGCGCTTGAGTTTTGAAATTAGTTCTCCGTTGAATGTGCAATTCATTTAATAAATTTATTTTATTTATATAAGCTGCATATAAAATTGTTTCTTCCATCACGTATTTCGCGGCAAATTTATGCGAAGTGTCAAATATATTTCAAGCCAGCATGAAGTCAAGCTCTCAAGTAGGTAAGTTGTCGCCGCGGATTAAACTATCAGTTCAAGTCAAGTCTTTAGGCCGACATGTAACCCTAGCAATTGAAAGGCGAATTCAAGTCATGGGTTGCTCCTGTTGAGAAAGATCCCTTTTCTGTTCATTGCAAATTATGTTCAATCAAGATCTTTCCTTCTCAGTAATATTGAAGAACACGCGCTTAAGAGTTATCTGAATAGAAGGCAACATAAGCTAACAGAATCAACTTCACAAAAAACCATAAGCATAACAAAATCAGTAATAATCCTTCTGGATTTTCAACAGCTGCTAGCACCATCAACTCATGTCCATCCTGCAAATGAACGACGAAGAGGACTAGTCTCAATGTTCACGAAAAACAGCGTCACTAAGGCAGAAATATTATGGTGTTTTGCATATAACCCTAAATTACTCACAGAAAAGCGAAGAAGAGCCTGTAGAACTTTAAAGTTTCCAGATCATCTAAAATCGATCGACTTCAGAGGACTAAAATCATATTATGTACTGTACACTATTAATTTTGGTATTGTCCCATACTTTTTCGGAGACTTCAGGAAATTTGTTCCAAGGCCAAAAAGGACAAATGCTCTTAAAATCATTCCTAATGTATGTCAAAGGAGTGAAAGATAACCCAGATGCAAGATTGTAATTCCAAAGAATAAGTAAAGACAGACAAAATTAAAAGCAGCTACAATTATCCCTGAGCTCTAGTCTTCCACATAAAAAAAAACGGACAAGAGATTTTATTTTTTAATTTGGAGTCATTTATATTAAAATACAATCAACGAATACCAATCTGGCTTTCCATATTATATTAAAATCTTGCTTCTGCAATATTAGTTCTTCGATAATATTTATACATAGTTTCATGATGCAACATGAAGTCAGAGAAAAATTCAAATATTGTCTGTAAAACCGGGAAAAGTCAGTGAGATTTGGTCCTAATAAACAGTGATCACGCTGACCCGTCTCAGATCATCATCAAGGGTAGACCACGGTTTTATATTACTAGCTGATCGAATCGTTGCCTTCATGAGATCCATCCTCTTTCATAACTCATAACTCTTGGCTTATTATTTACAAATAGTTTTCTCCAACTTTTGCTGGATCTACACGAAGGGTTCATCGTCACTTCCTTCAACACTACTCATAATTCTAAACCTATTGTTCCCTTCAAACTAAGTACAAAGAGTGATTCCTGAGCATTACTACTATTTCTTTTAATTGATATTCACATACATTTTTTTAAATAATTCATTGAAAACAAAAAGATATACGCGTGTATACATTTGAATTTTTTTCCATCATACAACTCAACTGCGCATCTTATTTTTGTTTACCTCCAGAGGTTTCTGACCCCCTTTTCTACAGCGGCAACAGCAACATAGATATTCTTTTTATAATTGCCGCACAACGATCGCTTAAATTCACATATTCTGTCTTGACAGTCTGACGAAGTATGGAAAAGAAAAAGGAACAAGAATCGTTCTCATACTCGATCATCCCATATTCGCCTATAAATTTCTTACTCTTTTGCGCAACAATTTTATATTTCATTGCATTAAATGCGCATCACTGTAAGTAAGTAAGTAATGTTGCGAACAACATAATTGAGAAAACGACTTTATAGTTTGTTTAATGTTTTTTGTTTGTTTAATAATTCTACCGTTGTTGCGGTTCAATTCTGTCTTTATTTTTTGTAGAATAAATGAATTACGTTTCTATTTCGCAAATAAATTTTATCGATGTCCTTTCAATTTTTTTTAATTACAATTGTGAGGCATTTTTTTTCATTTTCATTCGTTGGGAGAGTTACTACTATAGAACTTGGATTTAAGAATTTGAAGCGGCATGTTTGTAATTGACTGAGCTTAATCTGTTGTGCCATCTAAATCATAAAAATGCTAACTTAATGATCTTTGAAAATCATGTCCTATTGGACATATCGATAATATATATTTCATGGCGTCGAATGCACAAAAGTATACAAAGAAATTTTCAATAACCATTGCTTTGCAAGTAAATAGTTATGAATCAACCAATCATGCTTAGTATTTTCTTTTTCCATTTTGAATCTAGGACCTAGGAATAGATTTATATAAATCGAATCGCCTAAAATTTTTCTAAGAGTGATTTAATTGGGCTAGGTTAATTTTTAGGCGCTATTAATATCAATCCACAATTTTGGGCAAATTACTATAAGAAAATCTTTTAAATGATTTAATTCCCATCATGGGTCGAGATTTTTTCTTGTCGTCAGACATCCAAAAAACATAATACGTAATTTCTTCACATTATATTGGCTGTTGGCATCCACTATTGCAAGACAGCATAATCGTTACTACGTAGTTGGTCTTTTATGCTCAGGTTAAATATGAATTTTATAAATTAATGCGTAATACTCAAACCAATAATATATTAGCAGAACACAATGCGAGCGGACTGCGAACAGGGGCCATATAGTCTCATATATTCGCTAGCAGACTAGTATGGTCGTGTGCAAGTGTATCGAAGAGAGATTGCATGCCAGCCCCAAGTAATCAGCAATCAACGGCATTTTAATCAGTAAACGTAGGAGACACTATTCACTAGACAGAGCCCCTACACCGGATTGTTGTCTCTATTTTGCTGGTTCTCTGCACTGTGTTGTATTTTGTTGCTGGTGATGTGGAGCTGTGGGGAGCATGTAGTGTAGAGAGCATTTTTTTTCATGAAATAATATTGAGAATACGATGAAAGGCGACGACGCAACCATTGCACAGTCGTAGAGGAAAGTATATCGTGTTTTTGGGCTCTTTCCAGCTCTAGCAAAAAGCAGCATATCATGAGACTCCGCTGTAGGAAATCCTTTCAGTAGCTTCGTTCTTCCCAGACAGACCACATAGTCGTCCGATACAGTTGCCTACTCTCGACTGTTTAGTGCGCGGGCTAGTATCGTGTGTGTTTTAAAGAGATGTGCGCCTAATTTTTTTTGTTTCTTCCATAGAATTTATTTCTCATTTTTTTATTTAAGTTTTTCACTCAGAAAATTATTTAATTATTATTAAAAATTTTCCCAATTTTGGTAAATATTTCACATTCATTCCCGGTTCAATCATAATTAAGCTAAAATAATTTAAAAAAAAGTATAAAAAAAACTTTCGCGTTTGGATTGATAAGAAAAACTCTCCAAATAGTGTGGCTTAATACCGATCTCTGTATTAATAATATTGCATTTATTAAAAGTTTTGTAAGTAAAAATTATTATTTAAATAAAATCCTAGAAACTTTAATATTTATTAAATAAAATCTGCGTTCCTTCTTTTTTTCTTCTACTGGAATCAATTTAACCGCGAAACGCCGGCTCTCAACTACGCAGTTTCTTACTGTAGGAATTTCTCGCCACAAAACATTGTATTACGCACAAAACTAAGGTGAAAGCCAAATGAACATTAACTTATTATGAAATCGCTCTTGTTTAGGAGTGAAATGTTTTTATAATTTAATTGCAATTATATTAGTTAATTTGAATGTTTTCTTATATGCGCAAATATTACTACAAACATGAAATTGATTTCGTTTTAATTTTAACGGCGAATACAACTTTCTTTAAATAAAAAAAAAACATAGAATTATTAAAAAATCCTTTTTATTTTAAGCTTATTAAGTATAGTAGCATCTCAAATATTATCACTTTTTTAAGGTGTGTCGGCTACACATTAATTTATTATGTGTAAAATTTTTGAATAAATTGCATTTTAAATTGTTGCCGAATTATTTTTAGAATAAAGAAAGATTCTTCTTGGTAACAAACGCGGTATCATATTTATGTACTTGAATATGTCGAAGTTTTATAAAGATTACGCGGTGCAACATTGTTTATTTTATGAACGATAATTTTTTTTTAAAAAAATATATATATATTTCAAGAAGAAATGTTACTGATATCAATTAAAAGTAAAAATAAATGCACTTTAAAATATTTTGAATATGAATAAATTTTAAATTCATCATGTGTGTAGGATAATGAATTGTTCTGTGAACTTATAAACGCTTGGAAACATATTTTAACAATTTTAAGTTAGAATTTTAAAACTGTTTAATTATGCTGATATACCTTTAATGCTAAAATTGAAATGCTAGCATGATATTATTTCTTTCAATTTATGTTATCCCAAAAGCACGATAAAGCATTCTCCTTTTTTTATGGAAGTGGCTATGATCTATGGATGAACTTAGGATACATGGCAAATTATGAACGAAGAGATAATTTGATTAAGGACCCTTAAGGAAACTCTATTTTTTCCAAGTTATATCGATTATTTTGGTTCAGAAATAAATTGTTAAGTTACATTCTGTGTATTCAAGCACAGAATATTCTAAGTAGCAAATATGTATGCACTCGTTAGTGCATCATTAATTGATATATTAAATTTTGTACTGTTTACCAGTTTTTCTTAAGGATAAGGATTTATTGATTCTGCTGTTATGTGATATCATGTACAACTACTTCATAAAAATCCTTACAAAAGTTCGTTGGATTGGTACATGCTGGATGTTGTAATTGGTGAACCATCAAGCTAAATAATCTCTATCATAAAATTAATTATAAATAAAACACTATTTCGATCTCTCAGCAAGTTTTAAT
Source organism: Thereva nobilitata (assembly GCA_963855945.1). Taxonomy (NCBI): domain Eukaryota; kingdom Metazoa; phylum Arthropoda; class Insecta; order Diptera; family Therevidae; genus Thereva; species Thereva nobilitata. The sequence continues at coordinate 93,287,780 of OY979698.1, read as the reverse complement.
GAGTTTTTTCAAATATTCTACTTCTTTAACGTCTCTACAATGGAGATCCGAACGGTCAACGGTCATTCGGAGCAAATGTAATTCAGTTTGGCATTTCTAAGCTCTGGGCGTCTTGATCTACGCCATCGTTCCAGCGGAGACTAGCCTAGTGTTGGGTAGGACGTTTATAAAATGAGTTTGTAAGAGGTGCCTCTTTTTTCTTTTGAACCAGTATAATGTCATACTTCAAAAATGAGGCGTGGTGCCGTTGTAATGCCAAAATGACAAACACAAGCAAATTAAAGAAAGAAAGAAAATAAATACCAATGAAGAGCTTTTCAGAGTAAGTAAGAAACCTATGCGTCCACAATGTACTATATTTATATTTTACAATCTCACCGCGCCTACTTTCAAGTTGGAACATTTTCTGCCGCAAAAGAAGTAACAAATATCTCTCCAGAACGTATTTACAATTTCACATCACCTCATTGCAAGTAACAAATGTCTCTCCAGTACGTATTTATAATCCCACCTCGCCTCGAGTAGTAGGAGTAGGACATTTTTTTTGAACCGGGACATTTCAAAAAATTGAGGCCTCAGTGCAACTTACCATCGTGTAAGGGACAAATGTACTGCCTCGTGTAAGTCCAGCTCAACTCTAGACTAGGCCCCTGTGCTGAAAGTCGAGTCGTGTGGCGTGACAAGTCGTTTGGGTTGAAAAAAGTGACGTGTCAGTCGAATTACGACTTTCCGCACAGGGGCCAGAGAGTGGAAGTTCTAAGTTGAGTTCTGAAACGTCATTTTCTTCAACTCAAACGACTTGTCACGCCACACTACCCGATTTTCAGCACAGGGGCTTAGGTCTTCTTCGCTTTCGGACCCCATAGAACTTTCCGAGCATGTTCCACTTCGCTCGTTCGAGCTAAATACCCTGCCTACCGAACCTTATCTCCATTTTTTACGAGGGAGTGGTGAGAATCTTACATCGGTCTAGCACCAGGGAATGTGTGCGACCGTCTGTCTAAGGCTTCCATGCATACTTATGACAGAGGCACCGCTTGTGTCCGCACCCAAACGGTAGTGCCAGATTCATACTGATTAAACTCAGCAAACCCTTTGCATGACGTTCAAGTCCATATCGGTACGAGCCGTAAAAACATTACTTCAGTCTGGCGTCATCAGCGTGACCCTTAAAAAGGGATCCCTCCAAGGGGCTCACCAGAGCCGGAACAGTTGACCCATCTAGCTATCTAGCTCCTATCTCTCCTTGCAATTCTTTGCCCTTCTATTCTACTATTTGCTACAGTAGGCTTTGTTGGTCTTTAACAGCTGGGCGCGTATTCCATGTTGTCGGCTGCTTCTATTGGCTCAAGGTACATAGATAAATGATTTTACTACTTCAACCTTGCGCTCCTCTACCTTGATTGTGGGACCAATGTTAGGTGTTCTTGCAACCGGAGCCACCAACTACTTTGCTTTGCTTTCATTGGTGTGCAGTCTTAGCTTTCGTCTTTGGATGAAAGTGTTCTGTACAGCTCTTGATGTTCTACCAATGATGTCAATGTTCTCTGCAAAAGCCAGTAATTGGGTGGACTTGTGGAGGATTGTGCACCTTACTGTCACTCTCGAATCTCTTCCCTTGTCGGAGTCCATAACAGACGTTGATTGGTCTGGACAGGGTTCCGGATATCTTTACTTGGCTTGCCACATTGGTTTTAGTCAACCATCAGCTTATTGGGGATACCGAAGTGGCATGGCTCTCGAGAGTTCTACTCTGACTATCCTATCATACGCAGCCTTAAAGTTTATGAAGAGGTGTTGGATTGAGTTTTGAAACTGTAGAAATTTTTCATCGCCTGCCTCATGGTGAAAATCTAATCATTTGTTGATTTTCCTGAGCTGAAGCTACAATGGTATTGGACTCTGATGTTTCTAGCGTATGGGGCCATCCTGTTTTGTACGATAGCGAAGAACATCTTATACGCCGTACTCAAAAATGTTATACCGCGATAATTATATCACGCTGCTGTGATATCTCCGTTTTTATGTCCTTTTTTCGTCTTCTGGCATGGCTTCCTGCGTCCATACTTACACATTTAATTCATGAATCGCTTGGTGTGAATGTGGGGCCTCCATATTTAACTAGTTCCGCGGGATTGTCATCTGCATCCGAGGCCTTGTTATTTTTGAGTCGATTTATGGCCCTGCTAACTTCTTGGTGGCGTCAGGGTAGGATTATCATCAGATATTGGTGGAACCTCCAATTCCTCAGTTAGCTCCATTTACCAATTAATGAAAGTGGTCTTCCGATCACTCCAAGATGTCTTTAGGATCAATGGTCAGATGACGCTCCTTGTCCTTGCAGTATGTGCAGCGTAGTGTAAATTGCGCCATAGCACGGAGTCTGAAAGGGCTATCGCCCCAGCTTTCCTGGCTGTACTGTTGTAGTTAAGAAACCAAATTTTTCTCCCCGAGTTCCTTTTTCGTATCACACACTCTCTTACATATATTAACTCTCAACTCACATTTCTTTAGTACATAAGAAAATAAATTGTTCCGGTAGTTTCTAAGAAAGAAGTAAAAGTTTACCGACGATCTTTTAAAGTTATTTCATTAAGGTTTCGGACATTAAATTTTTTTATACGATATCATGCACTTTAAATCGTTACAAAAAACGGTAATTATATTATTGTTATTATTAATTAAGAATATATCCTTTCGTAGGAAAGAAAAGAAGGAGGAAAGCGAGGACGAAAACCAGGCAGGAAAGCATCTACTGAAAAGATTGATATGAAAGCTAAACTAGGTAAGTTTTATTCGCTATTAACTCCGAACTCAACATTCTTTATTATCAAACTTAAATAAATTAAAAATAAATTTTGTTGTTTTTAGAACGTAGTCGACAAAGCGCAAGGGAGTGTCGTGCACGTAAAAAGTTACGTTACCAATATCTTGAAGAATTAGTTGCTGATCGTGAAAAGGCTGTCTTAGCATTACGAGCAGAATTAGAACGAGTAAGTTCTTCAAATACAATTATTATTAACCTATTTATAATCTATTGTGTTTTTTTAAACTATTCCTGGTATAGTATCGGCAATGGAACGCAGAATTAGATGCTGGAAGGTTTCCTGAAGGATTTCAAACCTTTCTTGAAGAAATGGGAATTTTGAAGCACGAATAATATTAATTCTTCTTGTGATAATTCCTATTCTTGTATTTTTTTATTAATTTATGTTAAAAAGTTGTAAAATTTCTTGAATTTAATTACAAAATGTTTCTTTTTTTTTCTTTATACAGAATGCACTGTAAAATTATTTAATTCTTCAATGTGTTTTTTATATCCATGTTTTTCTTTGTTTGTTTTTTTTTGAGCTTTTTCTATTATAGCTAGTCTATATGTTTTTTTTAATATAATAAGGGCCCCTGGAAAAGGTATTAACGAATGTAATGTTTATGAGACAGTACCTAAAATATTTTTTATGAACATTTTAGAAGCAGAACATGTAAAAGCTATTATGAGTATATTTCGTTTGCCAAGTACAAAATAAATTGGTTTGTTAATATGGCCAAATGTGTGTTTTATTTCATCGATTTGAATTGTAATTACTAAAATAATTGTTTACCCTGGAATTCGTATATTTATTATTATTCTTAAATTCGTAAATTCAATAAATTATCCAACGTAAGTAATTTGTTTGTTTTCAAATTTTGATAAATGACTTATTTTTCTGTTCATATTAAATTTTCTTTTTGAATTAGAAATTTATGAATTAATGATAATAAGCAAATTGTAGTGCTGGGACAACGCGACCTCACTTCTGGTTGCAATTATCACGGAAATGTGCAATTATGCATTAATGCTTCCTTGCAAAAATAATAATCGGTTTTTCGTTCATTGTTTCAAAAAAAAAGTATTTTACTCTAACCTAATTGCAGTTTATTTAAACTGAAGTAAACACACTTGGTTTCACGTACTTGAATGGAATGGATGGAAACCACTACGTCCTGTGGGTTGGTGGTACTCCAGAGTACTCATGGAGAAAATACTAACTTGCCTTCTTCTTTCACAGTTCGCCTCCGTCTACGAGACCTGATGGCTGCGAAGGTAGAGCTGCCAGGGGACGAAGGTATGCCCGGGTTTTTCATACCTGCCTGAAGAAGAGCTTTAGAGCCCCGCCACCATCATCCGTCTTAAAACCCTGGGCCGAACATTGAACTTGTGATAGGTTACGACGCCAGCACGCATTACCTCGCGCGGGAAACGTCAATACTAATTTCAGGGGCGAGAACCTTTTTGACTTCATAACAACTACAGTTTGCAGGTTGTGAACAGGCGGTATTAACCTACCTTTCTTAATGTGATTAGGCAAGAGGTGATTGACTTGTTTATTGTCAGTGCATTCGTCAGTTCCAGACTGAACTGAGGCCTCTTAAGCGAACCACCAATGCCTGAACATAGGCATAAAAGGCTATTGCAGCGTCTTCAGAAGCATTTGGGGTTCGTCGGTTGGGAGGCTAATCGCACAGCACTCAGGGCAAAAGACAGCCGCATAAGTAATAACCCTATCACTGAGGCCTACAGCGAGTAAGAGTTTGAGTATTCGCCATCGCGACTTCCCTTTTCCAGGGAGATTTTGGATATGAGTCCTAAATCAATTTTAGGCTATCTCAAAACCCTTAACCTCGAGGGTTTTTAATGACGGTGGTTGGCTAGATCAAATAGGTCGTACGCTGCAAAGGTCGCCTTTCAAAGAGTGTAATGTAACCTCAAACATGCATATAAACATTTCATTCTATCTAGGAGAAACGAAAAAGTAAGAAATGAAACTACATATTAAAACACACTTTTATTTATCATATCACATTTATATTATCCTTATTAGTTTCTAGCTTACCTATATAAAAATTTATGTGTTCTGAAGATCAGTTTGTTGATATGGAATTGGCTGGAATTGAACAAACTGAATTGGGAACGTTTGCAGTTGATATTGTTGAGCATTTTCTGACGCCTGTGGAATGGTGTCTTGAATTTGATTTTGATCAGGAACCATAATTTGGAATCTAGGTGCATTATTATTATTATTATAATTGGGTAACACTGATACTGGTTGAACGCTGCTTTCTGCTGCGTTTATTCCTTGCTGATTAGTTGGTTCATGAACTCTTTGTTGATTTTGAAAACCTTCATTAAAGTTTCTTGGCTGAGGCTGAAGTTGAGCTGTCGGGTTTGAATATCTTAAAGATAAGAATTTCACATATTGTTGCTGTTGAGTTGGGTTTGAGTTTTGATCGTTAGGGGTGTTTTTTGGAAGTAATACTTGATGGACATTAGTATGCAAAGAACTATGATCTTGATGATATGAATCATAAGATACTGGGGCATGATGTTGTTCCTCTGCTGGTTTTTCATATTTATACGGCTGAGGTTGGGGAATATAAACGGGTACTTTCTTTTCAACTTCTACCTTGTAAGGTACTGGTACTTTTTTCTCAACTTCTACTGGATATGGAACCCTTTTTTCTACAGGATAAGGAACTGGTTTCGGGATATGAACTGGTACTTTCACTTCAACAGGATATGGTACTGGCTTATAGACTGGATAGGGTTTAGGTACATGTACAATTTTCTCCACGATTTTTTCAACTGGATATGGCTTCGGAACGTGAACTAATTTTTCAACTATTTTTTCTACTGGAACACGTACGATCTTCTCCACTGGATATGGTACTTTCACTTCTACAGGAATTTTTCTTTCAATATGAATTGGTTTTTCAACTATTTTCTCAACAGGATAGGGTTTTGGTACATGAACAACTTTCTCAACTGGTACATGAATTACTTTTTCTACAAGTTTTTCCACTGGTACATGTACAACCTTTTCAACAACTTTTTCTACTGGATATGGTTTTGGAACATGTACAACCTTTTCGACAACTTTTTCTACAGGATAAGGCTTCGGTACATGAACAACCTTTTCTATAGGAACATGAACTACTTTTTCTATAGGATAAGGTTCGGGTACTTTTTTGATAATTGTTTTAACATGATTATGATGATGGTGATGATGATGATGTTGAACTTTAACTTTTTCTTCTTTATGCTCTGCTTCAAAATGTATTGGTTCATGAATTTCATGATGTTCCTCTATTTTTGGGATTTCATGATGATGTTGCTGCTTCTCCTCCTCGTGAACATGTTCATGAGTTTCGGAATAACTGTGATGAACTTCTTCTTCCTGTTTCTTATGAAATTTTGGTTCTTTATGATGTTCTTGGTATTCACCATGTATAACGTGCACTGTTTTTAGTTTCTTAACTGGTTTCAATACGTGAAGATAATGCTTGTGTGACCCGCGTTTATTTCTTGTTCCCTTGTCATCAGTTGGTTGTGCTTCCTGATCAATTGCTTTTTGCTTAAGTGATTTGGCTTTTTCTTGGTTTTTATTTCCTCTTGGCAATGCATTGATAATGCTTACCAATATTAGTATGTTGATAATGAATATCTGGAATGAAAAATGATTTATTGTAAAAAAAAAATTTACAAGTTTTAGGGTTTTCTTTAATACTAAGTACTTGTGTATTAATAAAGAAAAATTGTTTGTATGTGAAAAGAAATTAAAAAGTAAAATGAATGTTTTAAATAATCCGATCACTTGTTAACCCATCATCACTCTTAAAAGGAAGAACAAAGATTTGCGATTAGAGTAAATATATTACGAATTTAGAAGTAATCCAGTTAGCTAATATATAATGTCTTCTGTTGTGTATTAATGTGATCATCAAATTCTATTTCACTATTATCAAAACTATGATTGTTTTTCAAAATTATTGTCCTTGTAAAATATTTCACCATCACACTATTCAACAGTCACTAAACTTTTTTTTTCTTTTAAAAAATAATTCTTCTTGTTCACTTGAAATATTGTATATTAAATCTAAAATTGCTGTAGAACAAATCCTCACCGTAATCTTCATTTCTGAGCACTTAGGATACTGTATTCCGAACGAATGTCGGACTCTATTTGCTTTAAACTCCTACAATTCATCACTATTTATAACTCTTTCCACAACCAAACTAAAGGACTTATGGTAACTGAACCAATAAACTGACGATTATTAATTGACAAAGAGCGATGATCACTTTCACTGTTCACCCTGCACTACGTCGATTATTTTTTATTTTTTGCACCAAGATTCCTGGTGTATTTAACCATAATCGCATGCTCGACACAGCTCGATGACTTCTTCTAGAGCTATGCCAGCCAAGTGCAAGGTAGCCAATTGCGTGTTCCCACGAATTATTACAAATTTTCATACACACTATTCAGAAGTTGTTGTTAACGATTATGAAGAATTTGCTCGTATTTGCAAATATGTTGCATGCAATCCTTATCACACGGAAGATTACAATTTCCACGATTACTGGGAACATCCAGCATTTGAGAATACGATCAAATATTTCCTGAGTTTTGTTAAGCTTCAAGTGTAGAAAAGTTTACATATTGTGTTTTTTTTTAATTGAGGGGAAGTGAGGAATGATTGGTTTTCGTTTTTACGTGCCAGGCAAGTTAGGCTTCACGTTAATTAAGTTTTTTAATTTATTACAGATTACTTAATTATAAAAACGCGTAGACAGGGTTTTAACCTTATAAAATAAAGACTTAGGTCTAAACAAATATGAACAAATTTTATTGAAGAAGGAGAGAACAGTTTTCAGCGAGGTGCAATCTGCGAAGATTCTTTGATATTATCTGAATATGCACTCATTATCAGCACTCCTAAATCATCTGCCCATTATCTTAAAAATTTAAAAGCTTTTCCCTACTTATAAAATTAACAGACTAAGAATATCTGGCCACGTAATTAGGATGGAGGGCACCCCTATTCCAAAACGGCTCATAATAGCAAAAGTTTCGCCAAATGGACCAATAGGCAGATCGAGGTGAAGATGGATAGACTCTGCGACGGCTGACGCAAAAGCAACGCTCAAAATTCGGAACTGGAGACATGCTGCAAGGGACCGTCAAACTTGGAGAAATGCCCTAGAGGAGGCCAAAGCTCGATTTGGACTGCAGTGCCATTGGATTACTATCCATCCAGTCGTCTTTTTTACAGTGTAAGGTACTAAAATATTAGGTCGTTAGTAAATTATTAAATTCAATTGCAATAAAAAGGCGCTCCTTTTTAGTTGAGCAAATCTATGAAACCATGTTACCACAAATGAAGAATTATTTGTACAGCATGGAAGTAGGTAATTGTCGTTAGATCTTTGTCTAGCCTTTGTGACAAAGACATTGGCAGACGCCAGATCTAATTTGTTATTACGACTGTACGTGTACCAAGCTCATATGGCAAACAAAACTTTTATCACTTCTTGCAACTGGTCGAGAGCTACCTTTTGATTGTATTTCTGATTATATTAACTATTGCCGCATTGTTTGGTAATTGTCTTCTTGCAGAAAAATTCGCCAACATTCGTTAATCGCACTAACTGTATCAAAGCGAAGTGAATAACTTAAATGTAGATTATCCTTTCTAAAGCGGCATACAACTATTTTGTCCAAGCGGCACTTAATCCAGGAACAAGACCGAAAATCCTGGCTTCGTAAATAAACCAATCATGATAAAAAGAGCTGTTTCTGAAGAGCATGTGGCTTGCAGTAGACATTTTCATAGTAAATTCAAAATGAGATTCATTCGAGCTGGTGTTATCATAAACTTCCTTCATACATTTTGTAGCTTGTAGAGCAAAGTTCACTTTGATAAGCTTATCTTGATATTGATCTGCTATAAGTTAGGTTTTTGGGGTGCCTATAGTGTGACCGGAGGTCTATGCTGTCTGACTTTAGCTAAAGCCGAGCATTTACACATTAAGTTAACAATTATTTCCCTATCGTTCCTCTCCCCGCAGCTACCACAACAAATGGCAGCGTGGTCGCTTATGGACCAATGTCCCGCGATTTTGGCGATATCTCGTCAAGGCCTATTTAGGAGTCCCATTGTTCTTTCTTTGTTGAAAGAGGGCCAACCCGTCGTACAGGTTTCCAGTGCTCTCCACCTTTGACTGGCTAGTAGCAGGTGGTAGTAAAAAATTGCGTTTTTGACTCTGCCTATTGGACTCTCTTTTCATGGACCCTCTTGGTCCTTTGGTTGCCGTCCTCTGGATTCTTCCTAACTTTATGACATTATAGGTCCTGCTTAGCGCTGGCCGCCGTACTAGCGGATCGTACGTGAACACGCTGTGTACATCCACAGGACGATCTTGGCATCAGAACCCCATCTCTTGCCGAAGGTATTTGTTTAGGTAAAGACTGTGGCTTTCGTACTCTTTCCTCGATATTCCATTTCCAGTCGAGTTTTGGGTTTAATGCAAGACCCAGAAATTTCACCCTGGAGGCTAAAGTCACGGTGTGCTCATCCAATCTGGGGAGGTTGAAAGTTGAAACTAACAACTTTATTTCTGCAACCTTGCATAATTTCACTATTCGTGGCTAGAAACATTCCTTACACCATTATCACTATGTCATCTGGGTATGCTACTACCTTAGTTCTTGTAGTATGCTATTTATCGTTACTAACTACACCAAAGGGGAAATCACGCCTCTTTGTGGTGCACCTTTGTTGGCGAATTTGAATACCATCTTGGTTCCCAAATCCGCTTGGATTATTCTGGAGCTCAACATAGCCGCCAGCCGTTGTGTAATAGTCCAAGAGCTAGTGACAGAATTGCAAAGTGATTTTGTAGAGGATGGGCCTTTGATATAAGGTAGATTAGGTAAAGCACAACCGATTAAAAATATTCGCCAGTTCGAGTCTACTTAAGTTTTAATTTTATGAATTTTTGAACTTGTCGATTTTTTGACCATGAAAAAAGTGATATTGCAGAGGATGGGACTTGGTATATAGGTTAATTGGGTTGCCCCCAACACATATTCCGATTCCCATCTCGTTTGGAGGTTAGGTTTGACTTTTGGGAATTTTTGAACATGTCGGTCTGATCAAGATGGACAAAGTGATATTGGAGAGGATGGGGTTTGGTATAATGGTGAGATAGGCCACCAAGAACCCTAATTCAGCTGCCCATCTCATATGCAATCACGGTTGCGATTTTGGCGGCTTTTAATTTTGTGGCCATTTTCGGTATGACCCAAGTGATTTTGTAGGAGATGGGATTTGAATATTAGGGTTCGTTACAACATCTACAATACATATCCACTTGCCCATCTCTTTCCCAGTTGTAGAAACCCTTGCCATCTCCAGTTGAAGTTGAAAAATCGTAAAATCTAGTTTTATATAGCAAATTGAGTTAAAATGGATGTATATACCCCTCTAGTGGCATATTTATGTTATATATTTCAGATATTATGAGTAGTTGTGTATTGTATATACAAACATACATTATAACCCGGCCCGCTGGGTGCGGGCGTGCAGAGTGTGCACCGCACGCGGGCGGCACTTTCAGGGGGCGGCAAACACAACAATCTCGTGATCGAACTCATTTTCATCATTTGCACCTAGGTGCTTTTTAGAATGCCATAACAATTACATGTATTGATCTCCTTTAAAAATAAACCGAAAACGTTCAAACCACTTAAGAAGGATCGATCTCTGAAAATAGTATAATATAAGGACAGAGAATGTAAAATTAAATTCCCATGATAGAAGTCAAATTTATTCTGTAAATAAAAGTTGACATTCTAATCTGATTATAATTATTGACAAAATTTTAAAGCAGTTTGACGTCTAGTTATGGAGAATTATCCATTTTTATGTGCAATAAATTCCCACGTTTAATATCATTTTTACTCGACCTTTACTTGAATATTGAATACTAATTACTCGAATGCAAGACGTCCAATGTTTTTTAAAAAATTTTATTGAATGTATGAGATATCAATAAATAACGTATTCAAATTTCAGATTTTTAATTTGGAATATGCTCCTTCAATCGATCTTCCTTAAGATAATTTTAAAGAGAATTCCCCGTTGTTCCATGTAGAGGAAAAACCAAATAAAAAGAAAACGAGCTTCCCATTCGCTCTGGTTGTTTAAAAGCGCAGCTTTTTCACTCATGCTGCGGGCTCCGTTTGCTTCTTAAAGCCCGGGACACACATATCCGAACCGTGTCTGCACCGCATGACAGCCGTGTGTTGGACAACACACGGAGAGAAAATAAACAAGTAAAATTTGATGCGGTGCGGACATGGAGACGCGGAAATGTGGGGACAGACTGGTAAGATTTTACTTGTTTACTTTTTCTCCGTGTGTTTTCCAACACACGGCCGTCACGCTGTGCGCAAATGTGTGTCCCGGGCTTAAGCCGGCTCTTTACGATGCGGTGAACGTTTCATTCGAATATTGGCTTCCAACGTTGGACGATTTTCGGCGAAAGTAGACCTCCTATCGAAAAAAGTTAAATATAAAAGTTGTAGGTAATAAAAAGATCTACAACTTTTGTACAAACCATTTTTTCCACCTTACCAACTTCCAGAGCAATGAGTCATCAAAGTCAAATTTTGGGTTTTTTTTAACTAAAATTTCAACTAAAACCACCTTTTTCTCCAAAAATACCTAGTTAACTAATATTTTTTTTTACAAAATTGGAAAGCTTGGACAATTTCTTATCAATAATGTCCGGACAATTTGTATCCTACGGCTTTTATTTTTGGAGTTATAAGCAATTTTAACGCTAAAATTGGCTCTTTTTTTGTGCCTTTTCACCTAAGCTTTGTCAAAAAGTACCAAATAAGCACCAAATAAGGCAAATTTTAACATCAAACTTGCTAATAACTTCAAAACTAAAGGCCGTAGCGTAAAAATTGTCCAGACAATATTGATAGGAATTGTCCAAGCTTTCCAATTTTGCAAAAAAAATATCAGTTAACTAGGTATTTTTTGGAGAAAAAGTTGTTTTTAGTTGAAATTTTAGTTAAAAAAAACGAAATTTTGACTTTGACGACTCATTGCTCTGGAAGTTGGCTAGCTGGATCCTTTGACAGTTTTAGATAGGTGGGAGTATTCTACGTACACTGGTATCCTATTCATGAAAATAGCTCAAAGGGTTACATAAATACAGGGTGATATGTAAACCTCTACAAAAAAAATTCAAAACGCCCTAGCTGCTAAACCGTTAAGATTTACCCCACCCCCACCCATACGGTTTTTTCTTCGTCTATCCAAAACCTATCTACAGCCGGCCGCTTTGTAAGCTTAAAGGTATACACCCTGTATAATCATCAAAATGTTTTTTTTTCCATCAACCAATTTTTCTCAATTAAACGGAAAATATTGATGGAACGGAGATGGGATTGAAAATGTAACATTTGGCAGATGGCACGAGCCTATGGTCCAAATCTTGGGTTCTACAAAATCACTTGGGTCATACCGAAAATGGCCACAAAATTAAAAGCCGCCAAAATCGCAACCGTGATTGCATATGAGATGGGCAGCTGAATTAGGGTTCTTGGTGGCCTATCTCACCATTATACCAAACCCCATCCTCTCCAATATCACTTTGTCCATCTTGATCAGACCGACATGTTCAAAAATTCCCAAAAGTCAAACCTAACCTCCAAACGAGATGGGAATCGGAATATGTGTTAGGGGCAACCCAATTAACCTATATACCAAGTCCCATCCTCTGCAATATCACTTTTTTCATGGTCAAAAAATCGACAAGTTCAAAAATTCATAAAATTAAAACTTAAGTAGACTCGAACTGGCGAATATTTTTAATCGGTTGTGCTTTACCTAATCTACCTTATATCAAAGGCCCATCCTCTACAAAATCACTTTGCAATTCTGTCACAAGCTCTTGGACTATAAGGCTTGCTTCTACAATTAGAGCTATAAAAGCTTCTCTAATAGATTCGGTGTGTACGTTGTTAAAGTGGCCTTTAATGTCTAGTGTAATGTAGTTCCCACCAGCTCGTGCAATGCTGTCTCAATGGATCTACCTCTGAGATAAACATGTTGCGGTACAATAATAAAAGTCGATGACCATTTCCAGTGTCCTAGCATGCACTAATATTAGAATCAGATACAAAAGCATAAAAGAAAATAAACATTTAAAACAACTTCCAGTAAAAATTTTATATTTTTATTGGTATCTTCACATGCCACATAAGTATAATGATTGAAATATTAAAAATTGTTTACACTGGCCAGTGTATTATTTATATTTATTTTATATCTTATTATCTAAAAAGTCAGTTAATTAATATTGGCACATGTTAGCTTCTTAAAATTTCTGTTGAACGGGTCTCTCTAAATTTCCCTTTCTTTCAAGCTACTAAAAAAAATTGTCATTATATAAAATTGAGCCTTTTTGCAAATATCTAAAAAAAAAAAATTCTGCTATCATTAATACAATTGTTAATAAATATTTTTTGTTTGAATTAAAATAAATAAATTAATTATAATATTAATAATGACGTTACAAGTGACTAGTAGGTATTTTCAAAAAAAAAGTTTTGTGTACTCTAGAAACAGAGTCACAAGAATAACAAAATCCTTTTCCTTTTTTTGTCTTATATCACAATTACTTAAAAATAATATAATAAGTTTTATTTTTTATTCTTTGTTTTTTTGTGTTGTTTTTGTTTTTGGTAAATAACCGATAAAATAAAAGTAAAACAATATAATATATGGCCTATAAGTAAGCATGCTAGTTCGGTGCATCTTAAAATAAATGCTAAATAGTTTTGAGATTAACTAAAAGTAATGTAGATAAGCTTATTTTTTTTGTTAAAAAAAAGGCAGAAATTTCTCCCTATTTTATTATTATTTTGATGATGGATAATAATAGAGAACTGTATTTCCTGGCAGCTGCCATCTAGATGCTTGAAGCTCAATCAGCTGCAGAAGGGTTCTTCGTATTGCTGGAGCTGATGCACTAGAATTTAAGAAAGCATCTCTTACAGATGATAATAGAGCTTCTAGTTGTTGAGGTAAATGACTTTCTAAATCTCTACCAATACAGGTGAGGACAAAAAATAAGCATTCGATCTAGAAAAAAATAATATAAAAAAATTTAATTATATTTTAGGTGTATAAAGGGTATGTTTACCTCTGATAAAGATCGTACTGGTGGCTTAACACAATCCTCACAGCACTTTGATAAAAGTGTTAGAAGAACTAGTGGTGGTGGTGCCCCATCACATTGTGTTCGTAATTGCAGCTGACGACGTTTCAGTTGACAAAACATTTCAGTTAGAAATGCCATGAAAGCCGTGAATCGTGATCGAGACGGTGCTTTCATTCCTTGTATTGAGTACAGGATCTTAAATTTTTTTTAAAAAAAAATATCTTGATACTTTCATCCTTTACATTATCGATCAAAAAAATATTATTACCTTCTCTCTTTCCTGATACCACTGTCTGCAAGTATTTAATAAGGCTTCCAAGAACGTCTCCTTTCTTTCTTTAGCTATTATTGATATACAGAGTCTTGAAATTGGAAGTGCATATCTTCTTCCTTCGACAGCCCTCTGCATAACGCTATTAGCTAATTCCATTAGGCAGCGAGCATTTAACTGATTTGGATCTTCGACTGCTTTATCAATAAGAGCTTGGATTTCTGGTGAAAATGTCCCAACGTCGGTGGCTTCATTTCCTAATGCTAATCCTAATCCAGCGATACCACGTGTTAGTGCATCGGCCGATGAAAGTGATTTTGATCGTTGAAGCGGATTCATGCTCATTTTCAAACCATTGTTTCCCATTTGCATAGTTTGATTATTATTCCCATTATTGTGCATCTTATTACCTTGTGTTTCAGAGGCAAACTTTACTCTATGTGGCGTGGATTGCTAAAAGATTTATTGGATGATGAAAAAAAATCTTATAGGAAAGAAAAACGAGAAAAAATTCCTTACATGCAATATATTTCCACTTGATGGTGAATTAACGAGCGGCATTTGCGATGATTGTAGTGCAACACCAACACCCATTTGTCCAAGCTGCATTGGATGTGAAACAAGTATGGCCCGTCCACCCATATTAGTCAATTGCATACCATGCCTGCCAAGATGATGCATTTGCGGCATATTTGCATTAGATTTTGAATGTTGTAAAATGTTTCCAGGTGCCGGAAATATGATTGATGAACTGGAAGTATGTTGTAAGTTGTAGTTTAATTCTGGAAAGGTAAATCATAGTAAATATTACCGAGGACTATGAAGCTCTCCCGGTCGATTCATGGTGAATTCCTGGGCATGAACATTCAATTTATTTAAGGAATTCCCATCGAGTCGAACGTCTGATTTATATAAAATATGAGGGGTAGGTACGTTTTAAATAAATATAACACTTTTATATTTATATGTATAATACAACAGACGTTTTAAAAGTCATTGAAAAATTAACAAACAGAGGAATCGATGGGATTTAAATATTATTATATTCGCGATACTTACTTGGTGGACGATATATTTCTAATGCTGGCTTTCCACGTATCTGATTTTGATGTTGCTGATTTGGTTGTTGATTAAAGGCAAGACTGCGCCGCTTATTTATATTCTACAATAATTTTAAGTACAATTTATAATAAAAAAAATTTTAAATTTGTATATATATTTTTTTTTACAAAAAAATATAGAAATTACCTGTTGGTTTGATGGCCTAACAAAGCTTCTTTCTCTAGTTATACCGCCAGGCGCCATGCTTGCTAATTGAACATCTGGGGATTTCCTTTTTTTACCATCTGGTTGAAGATTTTGCTGAGCTTGTGCAACTTGTTCTGCCATTTCTTCTGCACTTTTTCTCAATTTTTTGATTGTTTTGTTCTATTTATCTTTTCTAATCAAATATTATCTCTTAATAACACAAATATTTACAACCTTTTTCACTACAACTTTCTTAATTTTACGTAAAACTATTTTCACTTTTTTGCAATATCACAATTTGTTGTTTTGTTTTTTTTTATTTTTAATTTCTTTATTTAAGATACTTATAAAAAATATTTTTTGATACTGAAGATTAGATTATAAAAACCAACAATTACAGTGAAACAATTATTATGATATGATACAATATGTAGTTGGTCCTTAATCCTAGGAATCTTATGATGTAAGTTCGCTATGGGCTTTAGGCTTGTTCGGTGTTCTCAGTTTTTTAGATTTTTTCTGAAAGTAAATAAGATAAGAATATATTAGTATTATTTTAATGTAATTTTAATATTTAGATAAATTCTATTAAGTTAATAATCAATCATTCATCACTTTTAACTTCCAGACGCTCGTATCATCATAAACGATATCATCGCGCTCTATTGCTGCCATCGTATTTCTAAATTCAATATCATGATTCGACACTCATAGATTTAGCAATTGAGATTGATCTATGGAAACTCTGCTTAATTTAATGGTTCAGTAAGAATAACTGGAACATGATTATTAGCAATAAAGCCCCTTACCCCGGATATTTCAAAATACTTAAAACGCTTGAAAGACTATGGGTGTGCGGAATTTCATGCCAGTTTTACATGTCAAAAACAATCTCATATTATATCCATCATAATCTTTCCCCCAAAATCCTCATTTGGGGCCGGAAGCCAGAACTACTTAATTCGCAATATATGCATTCGAGCGAACAACTGGACAGAGAGCAATTAGGATTTGACTTGAGTCCAATTTTCTACTCGACGCAAGATTTCTTGATTGATGCTATGTGGTTCGTTCATGTTGGTTCTTGCTATTTACAAAATGTGAAAGCTCAAATTAATTTTAAGAAAGAAAAAAAATGTTTTTTTTCTTCATCACTCCTTGATATTTACTCTCGAGGCCTAGATTCACCCCCGGTGCTGAAGTAAGAAGAAACAGAAACAACAACAAACCGCACACAGCCGACCTTGAGAAGCGCGAAAAATTGTTCCGTGTTTTTGCGGCGTAAATATTTCCGCCGGGGGCTTTTAGTGGCAAATCCGACTGGCAGCCTCCGAAGCGACAGATTTTGCACCTACGCTCGAATTAGAACGATCATAGCGCATGATCACACTTCTTATTCGTCTAAGAACTTTAGTAACTATGTAAACAAGTCTCAACATAGATATGACCTAGGAAATCTTCATTGCCTAATTTCTTTTCGACTTTCCAATTGCGTAATTATTCTACTAGCTCCAAGCTCTGATCATAGTTTAGTAAAATGACTCAAGCTGAGGATCACGTATGATGCACCAAACTGAACGACAACGCCCTTTGGCTTGCATTTCGTGATGTCATCAAGTTTCTTGGCAAGATTCAGATTACTAACGCCGAATATTTGGACGCTGATGGCTCTAATTCTACATGTGCTATGACAATATTGTTCTTTCCTTGTTTATAGTGTATATATAACGCCAGTGTCTGCTAGCATGTATAGTATCAAAGGAATCTGTCTTGAGATTGTGAATACTTAAGTGAATCACTGGAGTTGAGGCGTGTTCAATGAGAAAGATGCGCTAAATGATGATGTGTGGCGGTTTATTTTTAGTGTGAAAGATTTTCTTTGAAACTCGAGTAATTTTAAGTTATTTTATTTACTTTAAAACAACTTTTAATACATATATTGTATATTCACGCAATTTCTTTGTCTAAAATGTGCGTAATTATTATTTCAACGTAGACATGATACATTAAAGTAAAAATAATGAAAAAAAATTGTTTAGGATTTTTTTTGTTAGCGAAAATTATCATGCACTCTGAATGTGATTGTTACGAAATGATCATGGATTAATTGTTAATCTAGAAAATAATAGCTACAACAAACATAAAATTTTTTGTTACTCTTTTATTTGTTTTCGCAGCATAACGTCTTCCAAAAACAATTTTCAATACGTTCACTTTCACCTTATCATTTGTGACCCTATTCACCAATAACGTATGCTTTTAAAATAAACCATACAACTAGTCTGTGTGGGCTATGTGAATTGTAACTCCCAATATAAACTGTACTATGTGTCTCAATCTTCTTTTTTTTAGTTGAACTTTCTATAAAGGTGCAAACTTACTGCCTCGGAAGTAAGCAAAACTAAAATAGTGAACATAAAATAAAAATAAATAATCCAAACACATTTCCTGCCTTCACGTTAGGCTAAACCGCATTATTATAATTTCTTACCAAATTAGGAATCTCTTTTTTTTCAGAATGCTTCGCTTGGAATGACTCAACGCAATAGCAACAATTCGAGTCTCATCGAAATGCAAATTATTCTATTCCAAAAAGACTTGGAACACTCTTCCGTCCTAACTAGTACATGGAATATTAATTTATTATACTACGGTCAGAGACGACGATTTTTTTTAAATAAAAGAAAAAGTTCACTTCTTTGCTGCCCAAGAAGATGCTCCGAAGAGCAAAAGTTTAATTTTTCTTTCAGTTTAAGAATCGCTCAACCGGGGACATATATAAGGCTGTTCATAATCGTAAAAGCACGTGGGTGTGCTCTTACACATCATCATCAACATCATCTTCGTCATTCCTGATCGAGTTGAACAGCTGGGCTTTCCTGATCAAATGAAATTTATGCTTGTGGGTTTTTATTTCTTAAAAAGAAATTGAATTATTGAAAGGGAAAACTCACGTAAAATTGTTGAAGATTTTGTATTCTTGGCTTTTTTTCTGGTTATAATATGGTTTTTTTTATATTTTTAACTTAGGATATCTTAGCCCTGATGTCTTCTTATTATAATAAAAAATATTTATTTCTTCTTAGACAGCGCTCCAGTTCTTGTAGGACTCAGTCCTCTTTTGAAGTGTCTTCTTCCAGTCGTTTCTACGCCTTGCTAGTTCCCTCCAGTTTGTTATGCGAATGTATCCGTACATATTCTAGAGCGTCAACCAAACACATATTTCTTGGTCTTCCTACGCTTCTTTTTTCCGATTGTCTACTATTGATGAGGGCAACCGTCGCAGGCAGGCATATGGGGAATGTACAGAAGCCGCTGGGCGTGCTCAAGAGAGACATTTCCATGGAAGACCCTATTAACATGCGTCAAGGCTAGGGAGATTTGGCCTTATTACAACAAACAGATTGCTAGACCTCTTGGTGATGCCACCTAAGGATATCGCCAGAATCATGTCGATAATTGCGGGGCACTTGAGCAGCGACGGAACACTTCTGCGGGTGTCCGGTTCTGGCCAATATCAGACACCGTGTATTTGGAAACCTCTTAAAGGATTTGAAGGAAGCTCAAAATAGGAGATTTAATCTAGTAACTAAATATGACTTACTTGATCTAAAATCTCCCAGCTTACTGACTCTTTTGCCCAAAAGCTTTTCACGAGTGCGGCTACACAACAGCGCACCTCAGCGCCATTTGTGTCCTAGACTCCGACTTGAAGGGGACTTCCGCCCCTACCTACGTACCTAGCCATGTGTCATTTATTTCTTTCGTCATACTTTTCTTTAAGCTATGTTCGTTCTAATTCGCCATTCGTTTTGGTTAACCCTTACAGACCCAAATATTCTTCTCAGGATTTTCCTTTCGACGGTTTTGAGCTGATAGTCTGTTTCTTTTCCCCAAGTTTTATACCGGTTGCCTAAGAAGGTCTATGAATTTCGTCCTTTATATTATTTTCTGCGTTAAGTATTGCCCTTAAATATATAAAGTTGTCTACAATTTCCATTCTGCTGATGCTTCGTTCTAAATCTTGTTCTGTTTGTTTGATTGAACTTTGCTGAGGATTCTACAATTCTTGAAAAGGTTTCCTTAGCTTCCAGTTATGACTATGTCATCTGTAAATGCTAGTATCGGAATGTTTCTTATAAAGATGATATTTGCTCCTTGAATTATGCTTTTCACATTATTGCTTCTAAAGCTATGTTTAAAAGTATTGTTGAGATTGCATCTCCTAAGACCTGATTCTTGAGGGAAGTTTATTGAATTGCAACCTTCTATTCTCACTTGTGCCCTACATTCTTCTGTTGTCATTTTTCACAATTCTATTAGCTTTATAGTGAAACGTAGTTCTGTAAAGCTGCGCCACAGCTTATTAAGTAGGTCATAAGCATTTCTGCAGTCTACAAAAGCAAAGCGCATATCAATGCTTTCTACTTAGTATTTTTCAAGTATTTGTCTCAATATAAAAATAAGGTCTGTTATCGATCTGTTCCTTTTAAATCCTTCTTGGTAATCTCCTACTTTGTTTTACATGTATGGTTGCAGTCTTATTAACAAAAAATGTGAAAGTACTTTGTAAACTGTGTTCAACAACGTGATTGGTCTGTATTTGTTTGCAGCTTAATAACTCACCTTTTTTGTGGACTGAGACATTTGTACCTAGAAACTATTCGGTCGGCATCTTTCTGATTCTCCATAGTAATGAGATTACGTAAGGCATGGTATAGCTTCTCCTCACCATTTTTTAATGCTTTTGTGGGTATACCATCTGGACCTGGAGCCTGATTTTTGAGCTCCGCTATGGTATTTGCAACTTCTTCTATTGTAGGCACTGGTCCATCGGGTTTTCTGTACTTCGGTTATCTGCTTCTCCATGTATTAATATTGATTGAAAAAGTCTCTAAAATGAAGTCGGGGCGGACGGGATACATCTTTGTCTAACTTGTAGTCTGGGGTATTGCCGGCGTCACAGCCTTTGTCGGCCGGTTAGCGGAATGCACAGCTTTCAGGAGGCATAACACTCCAACAAGGCTATCTCCCACTAACCCCGACGATTGCGTCTCTGGCTCAGCTGGCTGTTATTAAGGATATCGACTTTGAGAAATCGTAGCCGCGTTATCCGTGGGCTTCGTGCAAATTTCTTCTCTTTGGTAGGAACTCCTACAAGATTCAGGAGTTCAAGCACAAGGTCCATCGCTTCCTTCTTTAGCACGCTCTAAACTCCTACTAACTTATCAACATGTTCTCTTCTATGCCTTCCTTTGAACCAAGTTTACTACTAGACATTGCACCATGACGAGAGCATCATGACGGATTGCTAATAAAAAAGGGTGACTACTAAGCTTGAACTTTCACATAAAAAATACTGTTTGATGCATAGGACTAACTCATACTCTTGTCATGTTTCTAGTACACTATAGGACTAGCCGGTAAACCCACCTTAAATAAACTATTCGCCCCTATTGTGATTGTCGAGTCGATAGTCGATTCTAAAATGATGACTGAATCCGTATTGCGAATGTCGACAATGCGAAATATTTGTCGATTTTATCGACATTTAAAGTCGATAACTATGCTTTTCCTGTTTGTTCAAGTCGATTCTCTTACGCAATACAAAATCAAAATCGCCTCGACTCGAGATTGTCGGATCGATTGCTGGTCGACTCGACAACCGCAATAAGGGCCATTCTAGTTAGAAATTCAGTGAAATTTAAGTGTATAAAAGTTGTGCTCAACACTGAGAGTTTTTGTTGATCTGAGTATCCTGTCCAAGATACTTGAAGGAACAAATTATTCAAAATTAAAGTGAAAATATAAAAAACACCGGAAATTTTGTACACTTACAACATTTCACCATTAACAAAAACTGATGGAAATTATTGAACATTTTTACTTTAACTGCTCAATTAAAATTGAATATATCTTATTTTATGAAAAATGTGTTATTTATGGCTTTTTGCCAGGTAAAACTGTAGCTACTACAAAACAGAGAATCGTTTTCCTTAATTTTCTAAGGAAATAAAGTTTTCCTAGTCATAAATTTATTAAAAACTGGCAAAATACACGAGAATATTTCGTGATTTTCTTTTTTTTTTCATTTGGTGTGATATTCATCATTGAAATTACATGAAAAATGACACAAAATTGTTCGTGTTCTTCTAAATTTATAGTAATTTAAATTATCTATATATTATTATTATTTTTTTCTAGCTTAAATCTGAAAATATAAATGAATCTTGTTTTTAAGTTCAATTGCATGCATATGTGTTGACATTTTATAAATATAAATACATTCTGTGTTGTTCGCCTTTTGTTGTTTATATACGAAAAATTCTTCAGATGGAATACAATATAATATTTTTTTTTAAAAAAGAAATAAACAAAATGTAATAAAATGAAAATATTTACATCCGAAAGCGCTTTTACTACCATCTCTTCTAAAGTGTAATTTTTGTGTCTTTTAATAAATAAAGCTATTTTTGGGAAAACACCAAAAATTATTTACAGATATTCTCACCCTAAATGAAAATTGAAAAAAAAATATATTTATTTATTTTATTCAGTTTTGGTTTTCTTGATACTATCACGAACATGAAATTTATATTTAGAAGTACCACAATTTACTTCACAGCAGGGGAAATTTCACTAAAAAAAAATATAGTAAACGCAGCTTGCCAGATAGATATCAGACAAATCGTTCTTAAAACAGACTAGAGTGATTATGTTATAAAATGGGATACTACTATCATGGATCATAATATTTTGAATTGTGGAGTTTGTGAAAGTAGTAATGGTATTAATAAAGTATTTTATTATGTGAGAAAATCAGGCTTTGTACTAGTAGTTCGTCTTGTCGATCAAGTGGTGCAATGACTAAGAGTAACATTGATTTGGAGAATAGAAGAGAAAGGCTAGTTTAGGGAACTCTCCAGACTCCTTGAGTAGATGTCGATGAACCTTAGGTCTAGAATTTCATTTCAAAAGCTGTAAATAAAGTGTAAAGTCGAAGGTGCGAAACGTTAAATATCGATAGCACTTTCTTTTTTCTATCAAAATGCGCACATACATGTATAGGAATCTTATATTGTTGGCAAAATCACATGGGTAAATCAAATTATAAAGAATAAACTCAACAAACTTAGTAAACAATTTAATAAAATAAACCACTTTACTAATTTTTGATTCAAACTTGAATTAAGTTAAGTGAAAGCCACTATCGGAATATTTTCAAATTGTGCATTTCGTACATTTTTATTACATTTTTCATCCAAACGCTACCAATTTCTTTTTAACTACGATAGATAAATTGCGAAATAAGGATCATTATGATCCAATGCTTTTACACATTCAAATAAATCTAAAAAAATTAATTTTTCTTAAGTCCAACAACCCCTATATGCAGAGCAATATTGTAAAACATTTGAAGAATTCACTGAACGATCTAGCTGGCAAGACCCGATCTAACAATAGAACACAATTTGATGATAGCACTGAGCGAAAAGTCGTTGATGGGACCCTATTTTTACCTTCAGACTGATTTTCTTGAAATAATAAAAGATCCATTTCGTTATATGTAATTTTAAAACTAACGTTTAACCCAATCATATTAAGAAAATATAATTATAGTTTACACAATTAATTAATTAATTAATTTTTTTCGGTTCATTTAGTTCGCTTTGTGGTCATTTTTAAATTAGCACGAATTTATTTATTTCCATTCACTTTTATCGTTCACAGCCTTTTTAAGAAACACACAATATTATTACCTGATCATCGAAATAATCCACAAAACAACCGGAAATGGTGAAAAAACTGCAAATCCTATCCGTTTTCTTTTTTTTTTGATTTTGTTGGTTAATTGTCTTGTTGTTTGCTTTTTTTAATGCATTGTTTTAATTAAAATTTATTAATAAAAATAATTAAACTGAATTCATTTTGTGATCCGATCGTTTTCGTATGAAGTTAACTTCTTTTCTTTTTCGTTTAAAACACTAGTTTATTACTAACACCCACGCACATATTTTTAATTTGTATTTTTTTTTTGCTTCTTTTTTTTATTAATGGTGTTTTTCCTTTTTAAACAATATTTTTCTATAAATTTATTTTTTTTGTTACATAAAAGATTTCAAAAGAAAAAGTCCTTCAATATTTTAGTTTCGAGTCGTCGGAGTATTTTCGAGTTACTAAATCATCGCGTATTGAACAACTGCAGTCGATCTCCCAGTCGATGATCGTCAGAAAAATTCGTTTTTAATCCACTAACACCGTTGTATTGCTAGTGCTGCTGCTGCTGGCTGCCCAGCCTGGATGTATGACGAAATGCTTAAAAAAGAAGCCAAAGCTTTGCGCAGGCGTTGTTGGATCACTTTAAAAGATCTTGATTCGTCTCTGACAATAATTTCCTCAAGAACTAATTGTGTCGCGGGCGCGCACTCGCGACCAGTTCGTTGGGGCGACTGTCAAGTATCAGATGCCGCCGCCGCTCTATTACAAGATTCAATTCGTAAGAAATTTTGTTTTTACCTATCTCTACATGCAACTTCCGAGATTCTATATGCGATTCAAGTCTTTATGTCATACAAAATAAAATTCTCTGTTATCAACAAACTCTTGAGTCAGGCGTGCCTTACCTGTGTGATCAAGCGTTTGAACGTTGATCACCTTTTAATCTCTTCCCATCAAGCAGAACGCATATGAATATCTTTGAGCATGAGTAATCAGAGTTTTTTTTTTTTTTATTTCATTTATTTTATTGGTTTCGCTTAACGCAGGCGTAAGTGCACTCTTACTGTTTTACTAAATTTATCAACCATATGGCATTTACTAATGAGGAAGATCAGTAGCGCCGCACATTTTCTGTGATTATTCAAAATTATAGTGCTTCAGCAACATAATATAAATGGTTTTTCATATCAAAACATTTTAGATTTAATGTTTATTTCTTATTTTTAATCAATATAATATATAACATAGACAAATAATAAAGGTTTTCCCCAAGTCGATTTTTCTTGTATATTCTTAACGATATATGAAAAAACATATATGGTTTGTTTGGTGACCTCCTCCAGCTAAACATGGGGCACAAGGATGATGATACACAGCTCAATGCATTCACTCAATTCCTACGTCATTGATAGGCCAAGATCATAATGAAGTTTGCGGAGGATTGAGACAATGCATTGTTCCGTGTATCATCCATGTTCCAGGTTGAGCTGAAGTAGTTCGCAGAAAAGACCTATAGATGCAATCCTCGACATTGAATACTTTTTTGATAAAAACAAAGGAGAAACGAACCAACCTAATTAAAAACTTGAGCTAACCCCATATTCTAAATTGTGACCACAGTCACAAGCTTATGAGATTCGTGCTTCTCATTGAGAGTTTGATTCTTGTGACTATCAGCTATTTTGGTATTCTAAGCACCCATTTGTGAATGGTCTAAATTATGATTAAAAAATTAGAACACCAAATTGCCTCAAGTTGAGACTCACCACACACTTGTGATTGCATTGTGACTTGCGATGCTTTTAGTATACGGGTATTAAATACATAGTTTTCTACAAATATAAAATTTATTTATTCTTCATTATCTTTTTTCATTAATAAGTAGCATTATAATAACAAAATCTCAAAAGTCAATCATAATTAATTTATGTACAATTTATCTTACACTTTTTGGTGTAAAATTTTTAAGCTGAGTTTCAATATATTTGGTAAACCTTGATAAATTTGTACGAACGGTCATTACAGCAGGATACCGGTCTTTCAGCTCACGTTTCTGCTGTCGCAACTTGATAAAAAAAATAGTAAAGTGTTTTAAATGATAATACATAAATAATATTCATATTCAAACCTTATTTTTGAGCACCTTTTCCAATTCTTTAGACTTTTGAAGTAAATTTAAATCTAACGCTATTTGATTCCAATCATTATCTGAGAACATATCCATTAATGCATCAGCAGCTTCAGATATTGTCCATGCATCATATTCCTATATTAAAAAAGATGTTATATTATTTGTTAAAAGAAATAATAATAATTAATTAAGTACTTTGATTGTGGTTTCTAATATAAATGCCATAATCACTTTAACAAGAGGCTCTGGTAGTAAACAACCCATAATTCCTAACATTCTTAACCAATTTGCACGAATTTCTGCAACTGTGCAACTTTGAACACCATTTAACATGAGCTATAAAAACAAATCAAATATATTTCATAAAATTACAGTTTTTTTATTTAACAACAAACCTGTAAATCATTTTCGGTCATTTCTTTAAATAATTCTGGACTAGTTTTTAAATGCTCCAAGGCTGCCCGCATTAGCGATGTTGATGGCTCTAATATTAAAGGATCTTGTGGTCCCTGAAAAACTAGTTGACCTAAATCTAACCAAACATTGTATATGGCATCTGGAGTACCAATATCCTCTGTTGACATTGAATTGCATAAGTTTTGTAAACACAGCAGAGCAGAAATTCGAAGTGATTTAACTCTTAAATTTCGATTTAAGTTGAATTAATATTTATTGAAAATAAACTGTTAATTTACTTTTTAAGCAGTTCCTGGCTGCTTTCTCTTAGAATTTGATGTACATTATCTGGTAAAGGTTGTGCTCGTTGCCATAACTAAAAGGTTTTCAAAATTTTAGAATTCTCTTGAATTTATATATTTTTTTGTGAACGTCTAAACTAAGGTGTCTCCCTATACTCCTAGTCCGTCAAGTTGTGCACGTCATGGTTCAATGTCTAGTAGTAAGCTTAGCTCGAAGAATAAAAAAAGGATAGGATAGATAAGGGCAGTCTGGAGGATGTACATATAAGGAGGAGGGTAGGAACCTTGCGTTTGAACTCTCTTGGATGTTTATGTCTTATGTTACGGGAAAAACATTATCATGCTACTTGATTATAGCCCTGGCCGACGGCTGAAGAAGGAATTTGCACCTATTTAGAAATTCCAGGCACTGAGATGCTTGTTTAGCTATATGTAATTATTCTAAAGCAGATCTTCGGTTAATGTTATACCTAGGTTATTAAGAGATGGTTCGCCCGTTAGTTCTATACCGTCTACTGAGAGGAACATTCGACGGTGGGAGTGGCATGGCAGAATCGGGTAAGGGAGAATTTCAGATACAAGTAGGTCGGCCTTGAATTTGCCGTCTGTTAACACCTCCCCTTCGTAAATAACTGAAGGAGTTGTGGTTGAAGTGAATTTTTTCCTGATGAAGGTTACCAAGGACCAGAAGTTTTTACTGCCAGCAATGGAGTTAACGAGTTTACCTCTTCATCGCTCATCGAATAATGATTTGATTTTCCTGGTAGTGGATTTACAGGCGTTTCTCAACCTGATGTACTCACGTCGAGATGATTCATTCAGAAAATATCTGTCCTCTCTTTGAGCAGTTTCTTTTGTTTTAATTTGCGTTCATACACTCCCGATTAAACCATCGATGCGGCCTAGGCTTTATAGTTTTGGAGAGAAGAGGGATGAATAAACACATATTAACATTGATAACTTAACGTACCTTTTGAACTACACCCATTGATTTAATAGCTTCTAAAATCTCTACAGAAAGTTTATCAATATTTTTTAAATTCGCAGAACTTCCTCCATTTGATGCATCATAATCATGAACGCTTTCACCATCAGAACCATCTTCTCGATCGTCATCTACCCATTCTGTTAAAGTAAAAATATTTTTAATAAATTAATTTAGTTAAAAAAAATTTGAAAATCATTAAATACCAACCTTCATCTTCACTAGAACATACATTTGTGATTATTTCAGCAGAAACTCTTTGAGCTTCTAACAAATATCCAACATGCCTTATTTCAATTTCAATTGCTGAAGGCATATCCTCTTTTCGTCTACGGCGAGCAGCAGCTTCATCTGATTCATCTAAAAAATTGTATATATCCATAAGTTGTTCTTAATACAAATAACGTAACATTACCTTCTATTTGCATAGAAGTTTCATTAACATCAATTTCTGCAACATCTTCTCCTAATAGTGGCAATTTACTAGTTATTGCATTAATTACTGCTCTATGATCAATATCCAGAGATTTAGAAACTGCACTAAATATCTGGCCAGAGTGTGCAGCAGCAAGTGCAGGGACATTTGAAATAATACCTAAATGAAATATAAAAGTTTATTTCATACATAGTATAAAAAATAAATGAAATACCAGCAGCTAAAGTTCTTAAGAAAGTGTGTGCATGTCCGCCATCAATATTAAGCAAGCAAACAAATTCTGGGACGTAGTTGCTTAAAATATTCCAAGCGTTTGGATTATCTTCAGATATAACCAACAAGCATTGACCAACTGCAATGGCAATATCCAATCCGAAAACTTTGTAGTCAAGGCATCGAATAAAACTTTGTAAAATATGGGATTGATTAAAATTGTCAATTGCTAGAGATGTACTTTCGCATAAATTCCATAGTAGATTTATACTCTGTAATTAAGAAAAAATACATTTCATAAATGTAATGTAAAATCATTTGTATTATTACCTGTAAAAATGTGTCGGCTTTACTATCAAGTTGGTCGTTCATAGAACCATCAAACGTTGGCACCCAGCTCGTATCAATGGCATACTCATTAAGCAGTGCCAGCAAAGGCGTAAGAACATCTTGTTCAACAAGATACTCACAAACATCAACATCACATACTGATAAATTCCTTAACGCTCCAGCCGTTGCATTCCGTACAGCACTAGTGGAATCTACTAAAAACGGTGCTGCAATTCGTACGATTTCACTACTGCAAATCAATTTAACTTTTTCTTTATTAATTGATAGCATTGCCAAAGATTGCAAAGCGTTCATTTTATCCTCAATATTTGCTGATTGAAGCTGCTCAATCATAGCTTGAACAGGACCTTCTGATTGATCATCGGCGTCCAGTATTTCCTCAACATCTCGAAGACTTGGAATTCCTACGGGATTGACTTTTTTCCCATGGGATCTTGATTTTTTTGTTTTACCCATATTTTAAACAAAGTTATTCAAAATAAACTCGTACTACTATACTAGAGCTCAGTTGCTCACCCACGTTGCTGGGCTGTCAAAAGATAGAAAGTCAACTGTCATTTAAACAGCTGGAATGTTTTGATTGTATGTATTTTCCAAATTTATCTCATAGATGGCGTGTTATCAAAACAAAAATATTCGTTATGGAAGATCCAACGAGTGGGAATATACGCATATGGTTATAACAAAACTACATAATCTATTGTAAATAAAAACATTTAGAGTTCTAATAAGGCATCTCGTCGGCTAAAGTGGTTAATAATAGGGTACCAAAGTTTCGCTTAGGTCGGGTCTTCACCCAGCGGACTCTACACCTTCTTGTTAATCCTGATTGTCTGCATACTGCCGGCGTCAGAATCTTTGTCTACTTTTTTAGCGGATTCACTTGTTTCAGGCGGAATTATACTCCGACGAAGCTGTCTTTAACAACCCCGAGTGTTACATCTCTGGCTTAGAAAAACTTAACTCATACAATATCCGAGTTCAAACGCGAAGTCGCCGCCTCATTCTCATGCATCCTCCGACGTCTCTTAACCTATCCTATTCTTTTTATAACCTTCAGGTTAAGCTCACTACCTGATGCACCATGACGAGACTGTTAGTGTAAATGATGATTCCTGAGCTTAGACTTTCACATAAAAAACTTGATTTGCAGCAATTCCCATAAACTCATGCATCGTCACCAACAACGCCACCCATTCTTTTTAAACAAAGCCCATCGTCCCGAGTCATTTGCCTTCCTTCTGCGCTTCCTTAGTTATCATTCCTTAGTAAATTGGCTTTCCTTTTAACAACAATTTACTCGAGTTTCCCTTCACCTTCAACGTTTATAGCCATACGAGCTACCGGTAGTTCCAAAGCCCCTCTATCCTGCTCGTAAGTTCGACTGTGAGAGGTATAAGCAAAAGCTTTGAGTTCGAGTGAGAGGTATAAACCAGGGTTGCCGCGAATGTCAGTTTTGCATATTCGCGAACGCGAATGCGAATATTGAAAACTAACATTCGCGAATGCAAATGTCAAGGAGCTGCATGGAGATTTCAAATGGTTTCGCAATCCAGTAGTTGCACGACCGGAACGTGAAAACGCCTTTTTACAAATTTGCATTTAGCGCGTTCTTTGTCGATCACATCAAAAATCTCCAAATCTCACTTTTTTTAAGTGGCGCCATAGTAAATGTTATTCTTTCTAATCTTTACAAACAAATCTAAATTACGATGAATCTAAAAATGCAGTGCTATGTTTTGTAGTACGCGCGCCCGCATGTCGAACGAACAACTAAATTGTTTTTTGTTTACATTGGTAACTGGCCGGGTCCTGGGTATTCCCCGCCGCCTAAAATTCTATAGAAAACACCATTGAGACATTCGCATCGCTTGACGCGAATGCGAATATAAATTATAATGCGAATTACGAATATTCGCGCCATCCCTGGTATAAACAAAGCGTTGCTGATTCTCTGGAAAAGTTAACTAATTCTCGAGCCTAATTACACGGCCAAACACTTTTCCTCTTAACAATCTGGTTTGTGTATGTTATAAGAATTACACGATAAACTGACTGTTCTGCATTCTTTTCGTGTACAGATTCTATTTTCTATGCGGTTGTGTACAAAACAACAAAAATTCTCATGATTTTCGCAGCCCCCGTGAACGAAGTTATGCTTGTGTTAGTGTGATGATCGGTGCAAGTCCAAAATTGTTTAAGATGCACAAGTGAGAGACTTCCCTGCGACCCCTTGCCTATAAAACCGGTTTAATGTTGCCTTCATTCTTCCTTCTGTACACTTGCTTCGGAATGGAAATTTTATTCAGTCCTTGTATTCTGTGACAGAATCGTCCCCAATGAAAGGTAATCTACGTTCGAGCTTCGCCATTTCTCTGTAACCTTCCGCATTTCTTTTCTATTCCCCCCAGCTGCTAATATTTAATCAAACTCTCAACTACAAGCTATTAAAATATGTAAAAAAAAACTATAGAGCAAAAAATACTGGTTGAAAATATAGCAAATATTTTTAGTATTAAGTAATTCTCTTTTTATCTCACGGATAACAAAATTAATGCCTTAACAAAAATTTTTAACTAAAAAAAACCAAAAATTTCGCTTCGCTTCCGACTAAAATTTCACAAAATTATTTTTGTTTTTATAAATAAATCTCCAATTTCTTTTAACAATATTTACAAGTATATTTTTTATCGAAATTTTTTTTTGTTTTTTTTGTAATATTAAAAGAAATAAAAAATAATTAGGCGCAGTCTCCCATTTGTTTTTTTGTTTTTTTAAAATCTAGATTTGAAATTAAAAAAAAAATATTGAAAGTCATTATATGACACATTATTAAGCCTTTAGCGTTGCACAAATTTAAATCTATTTATCTAGATAAACTTAAATCTTTAGTTCGTTCTTTTTTTTATCTTTCATTATCTTCTTCTTTATATATATATATGTTTTGTATATATGTATATTATTAAGAATTACTACTTTTTAAGTTCCTTTTTTTATCTTCAAGTTTCATAAAAAATATATATATTTTTATATATGTCTATAGTTAGAAGTAAAACGAGCATAAAGACAATTCTCTTCAAATAGTCAATATCATGTTATAAACTCTTCTAATATTGGGCTATCAACGTCTTCTTGTACTGTGGATTCAATGTCAGCTCTGCACATTGGGCAATATTGAAGCTGTTTAGTGCAATTGGCACAGAAACCTCTACACAAATATAAGAAAACAAAAAGCATAATTAAGATTTATTTAAATAAATAAATAAGTAAATATATTACCGGTGTTTACAGGGCTCAAGTCTAGTTGTAGCTTTTTTATCAAAACAAAGCGTGCAAGAATCATCCCGAACACTTAATCTTCTAAGTTTTTCTAAATAAATATGTCTTGGAAGAACAATCTGAAATTAATATTAAAAAATTTTTTAATTAAAATACTTATTTTATATATTGATATGTAAATTACTTTATCTTGGGGTCTTAATGTTGTATTATCGTTAAAATTCTTAAAAATCTTGTGAGTAGGGGGATATTTAAATGGTTCTGCCCCAAAATTGAATCTGCATTGTTGAAAAGACATAAAGCTAGCAGCAGCAAAAAATCCTCCTCTGATTTTTTTATGAAAACAAAAAAAAATGAAATGAAACATCTCAAACTTATATATATATATCTTATTCAAACTTACTTTGCGATTTGAAAGACTTGACTATATATGTCACTTGGTACACCATCTAAACTAAAAATCACTTCTTGCGCATCTAAATCTATTAAACAACCTAAAGTCGCTCCACCATGCCATACTGGAAGATAATGTGGTATTGATTTCGCATTATGCCATATTAATCTTCTGCATCCATCGAATGCTATTGAGTAGATATCGTCCCCGATTCCATAACCGTCATCACTTAAAAAGTTCGAATCCTTTGTAGCCCAGCCGATTTGCATAACTCCTGGTGTTATAACTAGAACTTCGTAGTACCAGCAACCAGAATCTACCTATGTTTTTAAAAGAATGCCGTATGAGTTAGTTACAATTTATCATACATTGTTATTTTCTTACTTGATATGTACAACGCACGCTTTCAAAAGTGTAAGCGTCACAGCGAGCCTCCAGTCCGTCAGGAGATATTTTAAGATATTCGCTTACATCTTTTGTGTTTAGCATAACATTTACACCAGATACATCAACTGTTTCATGTGAGTACTTCCTTCCTGGTACTGTAACTAAAAATTTATAAAAAGAGGTAATGTAAATAAAAAATGTGCCACTCTGTCTCTCTACAAATAAAAGGTAAAGTGGCAATTCCTTAGCTCGTAGTATCCTGCTCGAAAAGCTTTGTAGCCTAATTTATGGGTTGCGACAAGGGAAGACCAAACATCCGCTGGTTGGATGGTAAGAGTGGCGGATTAAGAGATCTTTTTGAGTAGTATCCTCACTGAAGCACAGAACAAAATTTTTGTGCTGCTATCATCTGCTGTATATGTATATCAGTCAGATTGCACAGCCCTGAGGTTATGACGGTAAAGACCTATGGACAAAGCAATATACTCGGACTTCATGACATCGAATTTCAATTTCAAGTTCTGCCAGTGTCTTTCAGGCAGAATCGCTAGCAATCTTCAAAGCAAGCCTAGCAATACAGATGAGCCTAAGGCGACTAGGCAGGATAATAATGTCATCAAGTGGTGTATATAACGTCCAAGCTGGTCCAAATCTGTCAACAGGAGCCCTTAACAGCACTTTTAACAGCATCACAGAAACATCGCGGGCGATGAGAAGCAAGATGAATTGGCCAGACTAATTTTATAGGCACACCAGTGGAGAATGTACAGGAGCTGCTGAATGTGACGAAAAGAGATATCATCATGTACTTCCTTACAATACCGGGCTCCAGATGGGCGAGCTTAGTAGCAAGCACCAAACCTTGAAAGGCTTGGACTGACTACAACAAGCAGAAGTCACGCGACCTCCTGATGGTACTACGATGTCATATTTTTTTGATATGAACGTCTAAGCTCGGGTGTCATCCGTTATACTAAAAGTCCGCCATGTCGTTCATGCGATAGGTGCAGTCGTCAATGCTGTTATCATAACCATCAAGGTTACTCGAAAGCGTTTCGATGGAGTGTTTCGCCTCATCATAAAGCAAGGAGAATATATCAACTAACCTAGAAAGGAGGCGACCCCGGCGGAGTCGAGATCGGGGTACGGGAAAACGAGTTTTTGTGCTGTCTGTCGGCCGAATTCACTTTTTAGCAGCCGGCTTAAGCAGAGCTGCAACCTTCGGGGTTAGCGGGAGACAGTCTTGCTGGAGTGTTATGGCGCCTGAAACAAGTGAATCCCACTTACCAGCCGAAAAAGACTATGACGCTGGCAGTACCAGACTATCAGGCGAACGAGAAGGAGTACGGCCAGGTGGAGACTATTATTAACCGATTAAGCCGGCGAGATGCGAAAATGATTTCGTTGCCACCTCAGACAAAATGAATCTAATATTTTCTATTATTACACTTACAGTAGTTATCTAAACACCAGCGTCCGCAAAATCCAATTTGCCTTGTAATAAAGTCTGGGCTCTCAGCATATCGTTCCAACTTAAGCAGAGGATTATTCGCATGTTCTGCCAATCTTCGCTGAAATTTTATAGTCAAAATAATAGAAGTACTCGAGTAGTAAGTGAGGTGTACCTTGATAGTTGCTTTATTTTCACTAGTTTTTGCAAACTTTTCTAAAGCGATAAGTGATAGCAGTGTTACATCAGGATTAACACCTTCTTCCAAATTTCCGATCAGGTACGATAATGTCGTATCAGAAAGCATAGCTATACTGCTTGGGCCAGCAAGTTTCTCAGCTAAACAGCCCAAAATCACGCATAGATTTCTTTCGCGCCTTGGTGATCTTTTTAACGAATTTGTTATCATATCAGCAACTTCAAGAACCGAATCTTTTGTAGGTAACGGACTATCATCTAATAACAGCGCTATAACACTAGGCCCCATTGGATGTTCAACTGGAACAACACGTATTAAGGATCTAATTAATTCAATCCATCCAGATGGTTTATCTGTTAACATATGTAGTAGAACCATCGACCTTGGCGGTTCTGGTTCACTGTAAACATACACAAAGTTGTTTAATAATATTATATTATATAATATAGTTTTTTTTTTAAATTACTTGTCCACAATAGTGCCTATAACTTCCAGGGTTTCTTTTACTAAACGATCGACTGTTTCACTAAGTGATTTAGTATTGTTGTAGCTTTGAAGCCCACAGGACGGTACATAATTGTCTGTATTCTCTGTTTCTGGATGATTTGATGCTGGATCATTAGGCGGAAGTCCATCTTCTACCTTGTCTTTACATAGGCAAACACCCATCCTTGAAAAAATGCTGATGACAGGTAAGCACAGCAGCTTGAAAACTCAAAAGCTTTTCGGTTTTTAGCTGTTTCTTTACATGCCAACAAATAATCGTGTTGTAAAAGTCATTAGATTCCAAAATAAGAGTTGCCCCTTAATATTTTTATTTACTATTTATTAACAATAACTTGCTATATTTATCAATTTTTATTTAATATGTCACGAAATGTCCAAATTAACAGTTAAGTAAGTCATGTTACTTTCCGATTATTTCTCGTTATATTTTTTACAACAAATTTTTTTTATATCATATCACTGAATAATAATTTTCTTATCTAAAAATGTAAACAAATTTAATTATCTTGTGATCTTTTGTTGAAAAACTATTTAGAAATTTGTAAAAAACCAAATCCAAAACCACGACATGAAGAATGAAAAACACTCGATATCTTGTCAGATTGTTAATTGAACTGCGAAATCCATGGAATGCGTATTGACGTCATTAAAGGTAGTTTCCATATTGATAGATCCAGGCCATAAATTATTTGTTTTTTTTTCTTTAATTTTTTGCGACGAAAATCAACTTTTATTCAAAAACAAAAATAATAGTAAAAAAATAGCATAAAATAAATTAATTATTTATTTTATAGAAACAGCAAAACAATAATATAAAATGTTATGTTTTGAATTTGGTCAAAATTTAAGTACGATATATTTTCAAGTAGTTCCGTTTATCGACTTCCGGCAAATGCGAAAGTATTTGTTTTATTAATATGGACATTGAATTTTTGTTATCTTGTGTATAATCTCATATTGATAAGCTTTATACTTAGTGAGCAGTTACTGTATATGAAAAAAAAAATATAGAATATAAGAAGGAATGCTAATATTTAAACGACACATCGAAAGAATCGGCACACACTAACGATTCTTGATTTTTAAAACAGTATATATTTTTTTTAATAGCAATTATAGTGACGTGAAATACGATCATGGCTTATTTTATGGGATATACATAGTTTCATTGCACTATCCGCGGAAGTTGTAATAACAGCTTGAACAAAGTTAGTGATAAACATTGGATAATGATTCAGTCTCACCTTCTTTAGGCCCTCATTTTCCATGCCACCTAAATTCCGTGCTCTTAACACGGTGGATTGGGAACATTTTGGAGTTAGCCTTAATGATTCTCTGCTCTCCTTTCAACGCCCGGCCTCTTGTAATTGGTCTAATAAGGACATCGACTCTTCTATTTCCTTCTTAAATACGACCTTCAACTCCCTCTTAGATAGTGTTGCCCCCTTAAAACCTTTCGGGTTCCGGGACAGACTTCCCCCTGATATCCAAAAATTGTTCCTTACTCGCAAGAATTGGCGGAGGAAACTAAAGCGCCAGCTTGAGAGGAATCTCTTCCAACACGACAGTCTAACGATTGCTCTGGCCAATAGAATTATGCTTCTTAATCGGATTGTAGAGGCCCGTGTCTCCTCCTTTATGAATGCCTCCTTCCAAAACAAACTCCGTGCAATGAGGCCTGGCCCCTCGCTATATAAGGAGATTAATAGAATAATTGGCAGAAAATGCCCCCATCCTTTCGACAACATAAATCCTGGTAGCTCTACCTCTTATGTAGATATCCCTGAGCTTTTTGCTGACTACTATAGGGATCTGTTTCAGCCAAGGCAACCTGGTTATAACTCAGCCAATTGTGAGTTAGTCACCCGCTCGGTTGAAGCCCTCCAGCTTGATACCTCTGGTTCTCTATTTAATTTTGGCGAAACTCCTGCCTGCAGCGAGAGTCTATCCTATCCCTTCTTCAAACCTAGCTCTCTCGAATGTATGATCCTCTCCCTGAACGGTAAAAGGTCTGCTGGAAGCGACAACATCTCTAACTTCATTCTAAAAAAGATCGGCCCCTATATATCCATCCCTCTCTCCACCTTACTAAATAACTGCCTAAACAATAGCTACTTTCCTACAGCCTGGAAATTCTCCAAATTAATACCAATTCCTAAAGGAGACCAACGTAATTCACCTGCCGATTTCCGTCCTATTTCCTGTCTCTCGAACTTGGGGAAACTCCTTGAACGGAAAATCGCCCTTGACCTGGACCATCATTGCCAGTTGCATAACATTATCCCGCATGAGCAGTTCGGCTTCAAGGCTGCTCATTCCACTGAGCATGCTCTTCTTGTACTCCACAATCAGATAAATCAAGGCCTTAGGTTGAAGCACCCTACTGTTGTCTGCTCCCTGGACATTAGAGCTGCCTTCGATTCCGTTTGGCACACCGGCCTCCTTTATAAGCTTTCCACATTGAACTTCCCTTCCTATATTCTCAAAATTCTCTCAAGCTTTCTATCCAACAGGTTCCTTTCAGTCCAAATTGCAGAGCTATCTTCTGCCCCGGTCTCAGTCCACGCTGGAGTTCCCCAAGGTTCAATTCTGGGCCCAAAACTTTTCAATCTATATCTCCACGATCTCCCCCATACAATTCCTGGCATTAGCTCAAGAGTCATCCTGTATGCCGATGACACTCTTATTTTTGCCACTAACCCTAATCCACTAAAGAGCATGGAATGGCTTTGCAAGCATTTAGGATTCATAAATCGCTTTTATGCAACCTGGGGTCTATCACTGAACGCAAGTAAAACACAATTTATTGCCTTTCGAAATGCATGGGGTAAAGGTCGTAGAGGCCCAACCAGAATATGTGGCACCCTTCAATTTAATCTTAACAATACTGTTATAAATGTAAAGAGAAAACTCAAATATCTAGGTATTAACTTTAACCACCTTCTTAAATTTAACCAACATGCCAAGATTGTAATTTCCAAGGTTAAGAGTATTCTTGGACGTCTAAACCCTGTACTAAAATTCAGCAGCAAGCTCAATCAGAGATCTAAGCTTTTGCTTTATAAACAGCTCATTAGGCCTGTTATCAGCTATGGATTTCCATGCTGGCATACTATCTCCACCACCTGGGCTCGTAACCTCGAAAAGCTCGAAAGAAGGATCCTTAGGCAATGTCTCTCGATTAAATTTAAATCTCGCAATAAACTCTACTCGAACCGCGAGCTATATGATAGAGCTAACCTCCTACCCCTCCTCTCTTATCTTCAAGAGAAATGGAAATCCCGTGCACTTAGACTGGAGTGTCATGAGAACCCATTAATCAGGAAATGTTGGACCGATAACCCCCGTTCTCTGCCCTCGCACTACCTAAGTCCCCTGGACTTTGCTTATGCCTCCACGGGTTTTTATGTTGGCCGCGATTCCTCCCACAGTAGAGGATAGGATTTGATAGTCCCACTGAATTAACTACGGGCTGTGACAGTAATAACTAATAATAAAAGGTACTGACTAGAGTTAGTTTTAAGTATAAGTTTTAGCTCTACTTAGCTTAAGTAAACCCTCTATCAATTACCTATAATACTGATCTACTAGAAATGTAGTAGAATTAATATACACTAACCCCAACTATAGGATCCTTAAGTGCCCTTCAATTTATTAATTAAATAATATCTCATTAAAAGATGGTTGTCCCGACAGGGCCACCCCCTTAACCCGCTAAACGCGCTTTGTCTGTCTACTGGGGTGGCTTTGCCTTGTTCAAATTCTCTATGCAAAACAATCTTGTACTTTGGACTGGGCATGCGCGTTGCCCTGTTCGCCACCTTTTATTATGTGATATGTACTAGTAAGACTCTCGCAGCCAGCCTATTCACCTGGCTCCGTTCATTCCCACAAATTGTATTATGTAGTTCTGAAACATTGTACCTACAAATGAACTTAGACTTGAGTATTTTCTTACAGTCTTACGGTCGCCTTTTGGCTAGTATGTAATACCATTGTAAACTTTGTAAATTTCATGTATTATTGAATAAACTGTTGAAAGTTGAAAGTTGAAAGACATTGGATAATGAGTACATTTGTACTAATTCAAGTTTTTTAAAAGTATAATTTTCTAGTTGCAGATGTATCTAATGCGCAGGTCATTATAGTTGGGCGACCATTTTAAAAACGGCATGGTTTCAACTTGTGACCCATTACGAACATTATCTATGACGCAAAGACTGTGAAGTATTTCCGAGGGAAGCAGTCGTCAAGCTCTCCCTTGAAAATATTTTTTATACAAATTCCCCTTGTAAAAACTAAGTTACATTGGGGCGAAGTATTATTTACAGGACATTTGGGACTTGGTTGTACTGTGGCTGAACGTGATCCGAGTACGGCACAACCAGGGATATTTCGATCCAAGGCCGACCGTACGCTGCCCTCAGTCCACATCCTGCTCGAGGTGTCTCTGCACTGCTGCGTGAACAGGTGAGTGGTCATCAAGCTGCCCCGCCTGTGCGTGGAACAGACTGTATAGAGCCAGATCTAGAGAGGTCTTACTCGATAAAACCAGCAACCCCAAGGTGTAAACAATCGTACTCATGGAATGAATGGTATTGCGTGAATGTACTACCAACGATGGACTCCGGATACCATGGCCTGGGGCCGTATTTGGTTTCTCGAGTCGATATCGACTTCTGCCGATAAACAAAAATTGGCATTTGGCAACACGATATCAACAACGTTATCGTCTCTTTACGTGTCGATAAAGACGATTGACGTTTATTAAAAATCTAAATTTATGCATACAATAAACTTTTAATAATTTCTATTTTAATTAAATATACGTGGTTTGCTGCACTTGGAGTAATATCACACAATTTGATTGTTTTGCATGGCAGCGCTTATCTGTCGATTTAGTCGTAATGCCAAATATGAAACTTAAAGAAAATCGAGAAGCTTTTTTTGTCGAGTCGATCCATCGACTCGAGAAACCAAATACGGCCCCTGAACTTCCGAAGACGAAACGAAAACGAAACCGTTTTGTCAGCTACCTGGAAACACGATATCGTCTCGTTTTCGTCTAAACAAACGATGACATATTTCGTCTTCGTTCAGGCGTTAGTGCTTGTTGTATGTCAGGTTAAAATGCAAGTTGGGAGTATTAATAATTTTGATAGTTTTAATTTATTTTGCATAATAGGTCAAAAATTACAAACGCAAAGCAATACAATACAATCGTCTCTAAAAGTAGGAAATATATTCTCGTCTCGTTATTTCGTTTCGTTTATCGTCTTCGGGAGTACAGGCCCAGGAAACCTTCGGTTTACCTTATCCTTCGCATGGTAATGCGGAGCTCTGCAGTGGGTGACCGTTCTTTATCGCACAAGTCGTGGAATCAATATAGGGTCCTATTCCTGAAACCGATGGATCTGACTTTCCCGCCGTGGTTGAGTGATTATTGAATCCGACAAAAGAACTGGCATAAGAACCGCCATTGACTTTCACTTGGAATGTAATCGCAAACAATCAAACTCACATTCACTTTCCCGCCTGCAGATTCGGAAATAGATGCCATTGATTTTTATTCTGAAGTATTGGAATGGACAGTTCGCATTGGATACACAACTCCAAACAAGTGGTTTTTTATTTTAACTTCTACTTTCGGCTGTGAAATTTTCATTCACTTTCCCACCGGGGGGATTCAACAATCAGGGGTGGAATCACGTAAGTTGTTTCAATCGACCTCTTCATACAAAAATTTTTGTAACACTTGAATTTTTGTATGAAGAGGTCGATTGAAACAACTTACGTGATTCCACCCCAGAACCTGTCAAATCCGCACTCACTTCCCTGCCGGCGGATTCAACAATAAGACCCAGTATATATTCTGCCGAAGCAATGGCCACGTGGGGCTTCGGTACCAACTCCACAAGCTAGGACTGTCTCCGGAGACAGAATGCCGATTCTGCATGCGATGAGATTTCCACACATGATCTAACCTGGCTTAGAAGAACGTTTATCAAAGAGCTTCTGTCCCTGGGCGCAGGGTTCTGCCCAGGTGCGGGTTTCCTCAACTAAAGACCTTCTTGGTCTACTAGTAATAATCAACCTTTCTTCCTTTCTCCTGAAAATGATGGAGAAGGTTTTAGGCCCTTCGCAGACTTGTCTATCATTTCAAATCGGTTTTAATATGAGTTCAATAATACACTCTGGACTCACTTTTCTCCATCATTTTCGTATAACGATTGTAATGCCTATGTAGTAGTGCAACGATTGTAATGCTAATGTAGTACGTCACAGAACGAAAATATGCTTGTGTTATGTAATGGACGGTGAAACCTGAAAATGTTTGGGTGAACAAATGATGGAAGAAAAACTGTCTTCCCTGCGGCCCCTTGCCTATAATGACGAGTAAACACAATAGACAGGATTGACAGAATAGATAGGTCGCACTGCCTGCAAAGACGCTCTCTTCAAGGAAATAACATTTTATACTCATTGTCTTTATTTTTACATCTCAATATTCTTATTTATTTATTTAAATTTTTATTATTTGTATTTTTCTTTTACTTTTTAAAAAAACATTGCATTTAATTATTTCTTACAATTAATATTAAAATTATATAATAACAATTCCTTTAGTTTTAAAAAAACCACAAAATCAATATAATCTTAAAATTTATATAATTGTAACCTAAATTTCACAAAATAATATGTAAAAGTTTTCGGTCTGTTCTTCGTACAATATGAATATTAAAATTATTTTGAACGAAATATATAATATAGACTTTGTAACAAAAAAAATAAATTTAAAATTAAATCAAAATAAAATACAAAAAAAACTTTATCGGTATAATAATAGGGTGATATAGTATGGTATTATTTTTATGAATTGACGATCGTTTTTTCTTTTTAAATAATAATAATTCATTTTAGATCTTTAAACATGTACACACAAAACAAAAAAACAGGCATTTCTTAAGCAAAGATATAGCATCAATTTTCTTATTATTTAAATTTAAGATAATTTAATGTGCGTTTTTTAATTGCTTAAAAGTATATACGATTTACACATTTTAATTCAAATAAATTTCTATAATCACATATTTTACAGTATATATGTGTGTAGCCATATATAAAAATGCGATTTTGAAAATAAAAAGTACATACAGTGAACAAAAAGAAACTAAACGCTGAAAGGAATTCTTTATCCAGTTTATTTAATGGTAAATCTTTCAAGTTATTGATGAACTAAAACATGAAACACTCCATTAAAAAGATAAAGAGGAAAAAGTAAGGGAATTGAAGAAGATTCATAGGCATGGCAGTTATTGAAAAGTTTAAAAAAATACATATTTTTGTAAATGCGTAACAATTATTCGAAAAGATTTTTATTAAACAAAACTTTTGAAGAAATAACATTTTCGATCTGTTTACGGTTTTTGTTTTTAAAAAAAAATATTCCACATTTATACATTATTTAGGCGTTGCTGTTGTACTTTATATAGTCTAGTTGTTTTTTAATGATTTAAACATACTTCTGTATGTTTTGTTATTTAAATTCCATTATAAAAATGATATAAACTTTATAAATAAATTTTTTTTAAAAAAAATTATAATTGTTATACATAAATAATTATTAATAATTGATGAATCTTAGTGCAATATTAAATTCTTCTAAATATAAAATGATATTTTTATTTTATTTAAAAATATAAAAGTAAAAATGGAAGAAAGAGCTTAAACAATTTTATTTTTTTCTGTTTTATAAAAATAAATAACATTTTGTATCTAGAAAGAGAAAAAACATATCTTCCAATAACTTCTCTAAAAATTAGGAAAATTTGAGTTCATAGTTTATCGAGACCATTTTACCCCGCAATTCTAAAATTGTGACCAGTCTTAAGTCACAAGCTTTGGCGACTCGCGCTTATTTTTTATGAACGTCTTATTTTGGTTTCTATGTCAATGTTGAGAAAAGTTACTTCGCTTCTACGTTACTTTTTATTTACTATAGGCCTTCAAGTTGAAACTCACCACCCACTTGTGATTGCGCTGTGACTTGTGACTGGTTTTAGAATACGGGGGTTTATTTTTCATAACCATCATTCGCAAGCGTTCTCAATCTATTTATAAACAATTCTATTATACAATTGCCTCCACAAAATGTTAATAAATTCTTAAATGAATTATAAAAGTTACGTCTGGAGTCTGAAATATTGTAATCAATGAAATTGTCCCAGTTTTTATAGAGCCCGCACCATAAAAGAAGGGAAATGAGCGAATGTTGAGAATATAAATGAGTCGGTAATTTGCCTTTTTAAGCCAACAGAGTGACGTTGCTCGCTTTTGTGTACTTGAGACTATCACTGTGCATGGAAACAGAAATTTTGATATTTCCATTTTTTATAGTGCGGCCTCTAGTAGTTATGAACCTAACGATTGATGGCGATGAATACATTTTAAACAAATATTTTCAACAACAATCTCAATTTATCTTAGAAAATATAACATAAAATAACAACTATTTTGTTTGCCAAGTTCCGAGTTTATATTTAATAATAATTAAATATGTTTTCAATATTTAAAAAAAAATAATAGTAAAAAATAGAGAAAAGTACAAAGCATATTTTTTTTTATCAATTTGTTTTCATTAAAAATTATTTGCACTAATTGTAGAAAATATTACTTTATAATATTTTCTTTTAATGAATTTATGAATCTTATTTTAAATTTTCATATAAAAAACTATAAAGAATAAAATAAAAGCTATAATCTCAGCAATTTTCAAAATTCCTTTTTTTGAATATTGTATTTTTCATATAATATAAAAAAAAACTTTCTATTTACAAAATCCCAAAACATTTTTTTGTTTTTTCAAAAATTGAATATATTTGGCGTATAAATTCCCAAACATAAAAACGAAACAAATATAACAAAAAAAAATTCAAGACTAAAAGGAATAATCATTTTTTTTTATTTAATCCAACAATCTTTTCTTTTTTTAAATAGAAATCCTTCTTGTTTTATAGTATTCAAAAAAAAATTATAATAATAAAGAAGAAAATCAGTTCTTGCGATTTTAGATATTCTTTCTTGTTATAATTTCGTTTTTACTTGCTTACTTGAAAAGTAAATTGCAAGTAATCAACTCTCTCCATATTATTTAAATAATAATAATAAATCGGCTTAAAGTTTAATAATTTAAATATTAATTAATTTTAAATTATGTCTAAAAAGTTTAATTTCTTTAGTTTTTTTTCTCTTTTTTTTTATTTGAAATAAAAAAACTAAGAAGTTAGGAAGTCAAATCAATTGATATTGTTCGATTAGGTGAACTTATTTTATTTATAGTTACTTCGCTACTTTCCAAATAAGACATTATTTGTAAGACTTTTGAATTATTACTAGTGCTATTGCGATCAGTACGACCATTATTATTTGTTGTTGACCAGTCTTCTGATTTTTTTGTATTATTTTCGAGATTTTCTTGATTATTATTTTGATAATTATTTCTATCTGTTATTTGTGTAGCATTATTATTATTATTATTTGTTGAAAATCTATGAAAATGTATACTTTCAGCTGTATAATTTGAAAATAAAAAAACCGATGGCTGTAATGGTTTTGGTTGATTATTAATTATCGATTGTGATAATAAAAAATTCGCTTCATATTTATTTGTTTTACGTATATCTGAATAATTTCTATTACCACTACCAGTATTAATTTTTGCAATTGGTGTTAGTGTAACATTTTGATTTAAATGCAATCTAAGTGAACTATTATTATCATCTTCTTCATCTGATGAACATAAGTTAATTGTATCAACAACTTGTAATGGCCTTGGTGTTGATGTTTTAATATTACTATTCATATGCATTGGTTTTAATTCAATTTTACGCTGTGATCTCTTTTTTATATATGCTTCTGTTAATCGTTTCAGTTGTATACTAACTGGTCGACATCTTTTTAATAATATTGAATTAAAAAAATAAAAACATTCCATACGATATTTGTTTGAAAATTGCCGCCTTGGATAAACATATGTATGTAATGGAAAGTATGCTGGCTTCTTAAATG
Organism: Thereva nobilitata; assembly: GCA_963855945.1. NCBI lineage: Eukaryota > Metazoa > Arthropoda > Insecta > Diptera > Therevidae > Thereva > Thereva nobilitata. Next base: position 93,243,379 of record OY979698.1, on the reverse strand, counting down.
TACATTGTACATGTGGGAACATATATTTTTTATCTAAAAATTTCGGACGATGAACACAATATTTAAGAACTGGTGCATGACAAAAACGTTCCATTCTATCTAAACGTTCATATAGGTACTCTTCAGACATTACTGTTTTTGAATTCTTTATCATTAATCGTCCAGCTGGTGATGATAATGGTATTGTTGGACATCGCGATAATGCATAAACACTACGATTTCTTCGTGGTAAACGTTTAATTTTTTCTATTGGCGGTGAGCGAGACGATGATGATGATGATGGATTTATTGTAGTATTATTACGATCCTTTAATTTAACTGTATTTTTGACTAATGATACATTTGTATCTTTTGTTTTTTTTGTTGTATTGCTGATTACTTTAGGAACAGATGTTGGTTCACGGCTTTTTAAATTAAAATTAAGCAAAAAATTCTCTCTTAATTCATCATTTGAGTTTTCACATAAATCTATAGCAAACTGCACCGGTGATGTTTCCGGAATTGGTGAATCGCATATAATGACTTCATCATCATCTGGAGTACAAGTCTTTTCATGTTCCTGGAAGAATAACAATTTCATTTGAATTAGTAAATAAGTAGTAAGTTTAGTTCGAAGGATAGAAGAGAATAGAGGAGGTTATGGTGGGTGGGGGGCGCTTAAGATAATGACGATGAACCTGGCGTTTGAACTCTTTTTTTTATGTTAAAAAACTAAGCTTAGGGATCACCCTTTGTACTACCAGTCCGTCATGTCGCTGAGGCCATGGTGCAATGTCCAGTAGTAAGCTTAGTTTGAAAGATAGAAGAGAATAAGAAAGATTGGAGCGGGTCTGGGGGTGCTCGAGAAGATATAAATGAACCTTACGTTTGAACTCTAGAATGTTATACGAGTTCGAAAATACTGACTGCGGAAGATTGTCCCATAGTCGAGTTGTTCTATTTATATACAAACTTCTAGACCGTATTGTGCGCGAACGGAGAGGCTATAATGTATGAGGGTGGGCTGAGTGGGCTAATCTTGTATTGGGGAAAAATATTGGCGTGCAGGCAGGGGGTTCTTTATTTCAGTCGCTATAGTAATAGCAATCGAGTTTGGAAAGGGCTGCTCCGTTCTTACGGTGGCTTAGAAAGTCGATGGAGACGCTAAATGTGCTATCATCAATGAGTTTGACGGTGCGGTTTTGCACCTTGTCCAGACAAGCCAAGGTAGTCTTTGGGGCGCCTGCCCAGATATACGAGTTGTATTCAAGGCGGGGCCGAATGTAGAACTTTTAGATTGTAACTAGGGCAGCTGGCTGGAGAAGAAACATGCATCTCCTAAGAAATCCAAGGCACTGGCACGCTTGTTTGGATTTGGAATATGTGGCCATTCCATCGCAGATCCGCAGTTGAATAATCCCTAGGAGGTTAAGAGTTGGGTCAGCCGTTAGATTCTCATTGCCCACTGAGATAGAAGGAAGGTCGATGCAAGTTTTGTTAGATATAAGAGATAACTTCGTTTTGGTGACGTTCAAGTTTGGGGTGTTATATGAGCTGATTGTTGAATCCGCCGGATTTGAGATTCCCGCCGCTAAAGAGTTTCACTTTCACTTGTCGCTGCGATTGTTCAATCCGTCAGACGCAACTGCCATATGAAGTGACATATTTCATTTTCGAAATTCAAATGACAATCGAATAACAGTTCGAATTGGATACACAACTCCAAACAAGTGGTTTTTTAGTTTAACTTCCACTTTCTACTGTCAAATTCTCATTCACTTCCCCGCCGGCGGATTCAACAATAAGGCCCAATAACTGTGAAAGACTATTCCACAGTTGAGCTGTTCTGTTTATAAATGAACTTCTAGGTCGTAGTCTACATACATCCTCCACCCCTATCGTGCATTCCCATTAAATTATTTACCCCGCCGTCGAGGCTTTATGGGTTTGATCAAATATGATGAATAAGCGCTTTCCTGCCGGTATAATTTTGGGTACACAGAGAGCGACGGAGTTGGCGACAGCACTATGGAAGCACAATTGCCAGTCAGCGAATGCGAATGAGCCCCAGCCAGTTGCCTTTCCGATAATGCCAGACAGCTCCTTTCGGAGTTGTAATGTTTACGGCGACTATTGATATGGGAAACTAGCATTTACTAGGGAGTGATCCGAGATGCCGAAAAATGCGTCAATATCGACGGGGTACCATGTTGGATGAGATGTAAGAAATAGATCAAGGAGGTGTGCTCGTTGACTTGATGTTGATGTAAATTATTAATGTCTGCAAAGACCTCGGCTTTGAGTAATTTAGCCAGTTTACATTATGAATATTGAAATCACCCGCAACAATTATTTTACACTCCGGGTTGGAGGATAAAAATCTGGAGGTCCGTTCGGAAATATCATCGAAATAGCTAAAGAGCATGTTTCATTACTAATATTAGGACTTCTGTATAGAGAAAAAAGAAAATAACTTGGCTAGGTAGGAAATAGAAAATTATTGGAATATATGTATATAACAGTGAAATAAAACATGTTTACGTGAAAAAATAAGATCTTCCTCAAAAACATCCAAAGACAATTTGGGGTTTACATTAATCTTTCGCAAATAACATAATTCGTTCATTTCATTGCTAAAGAAACATAAACTATAAATATGAATGCTTACCGTAATTGCTTCAAGGGAATAAAGTTCCGCATCACAATTATCGCATAGATAGATATCGAACAGAGGTGGCTCAACCATTTGCTGTAACTGGACTCCTTTTGAACGTCGCTTCCGTTGTAGTAGACATTTTTTATTTGTTTGGGGTTGATCATAAGTCTAAAATTGAAATGATTAAATCAAAATTGTTTGTATTTAAAAAAAATAAAATCAACCATATTTTCATTCCGGAATGTAACAAGTAATTTGTTGTTTCGTCTATCAAATATTGATGTAGTTGCATTTAAATTGTTAATAAAACGTAATCTGGCAGGCTCATACGATGCTAGCTCATTACAAAAACGCAAAAGATATATGCTATCATGGAATTGATAACATACGACAACAATTTCCTTTAATTTATCTGACCAATTCTTTATTAAAAAAGGAAAAATTTATTAATAATAAATATAATTTTATATATCAATATATTTTCATACTCCAACAAAGTTTTTTGGTTTTGTTACTGGCATACTAAAAGGAATATCTTCTGGCCACCAATTTGGTTCTAATCGTCCATTTTTTCCTAACACGCTTATTTGCCCGAGTGAACATTGCACCATAAATGGTATGAAAGCCTCTAGTTGTCTTACTGTTACTTTATCAATTGATGCCGGATATCCATTAACAATTAGAAGAGGCAAATTAGATAACATATTACTTTGTTTAACTTCTGCTTCGTCCATAATCTACGAAACCTGGAAAAATTTAAAGAAATTTTGAAGAATTTTCTTTTACAATGTAAAATTCTTTTATTTAACACATAATACATCTATCCGAACTCACTGGATAAGATTTATTTGTGGTCAGTATCATGTCATTCGTGAAAAATAGCTGGTTATTTACGTGGTTTGTTTGGATTTAATCAACACTTAGAAATCTTCGAGTCGTCTTAATGGAGCAAATAGCACCTTCACAAAAAACATTCAGATACTAGCCTCCGCAGATGACATACTCATAATTGGACGCAAAACACTAGTCTCAATAAGTAGAAAGCTCGACAAAGTTCAATCTAAAAGTAAATGACACGACAACAAAGTAACTATCAAAAAGGGAACAACCATTAGGGCGAAGCATCTATCTTGAGACTATAGAATGGAAATTGTTGATAACTTTATATATTAGGTCGCCTAATAAATAATCCGGTTTTTCCAAATGCACGAACAGAAGGTTGTTATTCTTAGTACAAAGTTTGAACTGTGTAGTGCAGTTCTAACGGTAGTTTTCTACATCCCACATACCATCACCTTACGATCTGCTTTACACTGAGTTTCCGGGGTGTTTTCTTTATCTACCCACTGTCTTCTGCGTTTAAGATTTTTATACAGGATTCACTTTTCATGGCCATTGACAATTCAGTCCAAAAACGCTCATATCTGAGACGTGACAGTAGAGAAGCGCGTGATTCTACTCCCCAACTTGGTAACGAACCCATTGACCCAGCTTGCTGACATCCCCAATGGCATCAAGATGTCGATGAACGATTGTTTGTGCAAATCCAAACTTCTCCGCTAATTCGTCTTTGATTATGATGGGATTTTGTTCCACCACCGTTCGCAGGAATTTCTCATCAAGCTCCACACTTCTTGCAGGACGAGGTTCATCTTGTAAGCTGTAGTTTCTGACTCGGAATTTCTTGAACCAGCGTTGGTACTGGCTTATGCTTATTTTTCCTTCTCCATACACTGCATTAACATTTCTTGCACTTTTGGTTGCATTGTTCCCCTTATTGAACTCGTAAAATAAACAATGGCGACTATGCCCTTTTATCGGTGCCATTAGTTCATTAAAAAAAACTACCATTAGAACTGTACTTCAACACTTCAGACTTTGCTCTAAGAATAAGAACAAGGTAAAACAACTACCTGCTTTTATAACAAGTTTATGCAGGTAGGTTAACCCCTCTCCCATCGACCTTCAGGACTTGCATTTAGAAAACCCGAATTATTTATGGCATAACCCAACATTTAGGGCCATTGCATACTGCAGGAAATAAGATAAAGGACGTCATTCAAAGGCGTTATAGCCGCAAATAAAATCTATTTCGCTACAGGTCTGAGGGTTCAACATTGACTAACAGGCAGAATATCAGCTCGAAATATTCGAAAGGATAATCCGAAGAAGAAAAGCGGGTCCTGTAAAGGTCGATTCACACACATCAGTCACGTCACAGTTCAGTCACTGTTACGAATCAGAAATGTCGCCGTCCAGGCTCAGTCACAATGATGACTGTATTCACATATGTCCGTCAGTTCAGTTCTCCATTCAGTCATTTCGTTTCTGTCGTGTGTCATACCTTTACCTATTTTTATGATGGAGTTTTCGAATGAGGATTTGGCTAGCTTTAATTTTGGATGAAGAAGAGGAACAACAGCAGAAGAAAAAAAGAAAAGGGGTTCACAATTTTTCTCCAAATGCCATTCTGGAACGCAATATCCATATACTTTGGTTTTCGTAAATCGTAAATTACGGGGTATTTATGAACCCCCTCAATTAAAGTACAAAACACGTCAGTCAAAAACAGAAGAAATCTGGTGACGGCGATGAGCTTGACGTGACTGATTCGGAACGGCGGCGGGCGGCTCACTGCAGACAGTGCCATTGACTTTCAAAGAAAGCAAGTTTTTGAGACTGATGCTTCTCGGAACTGACGTAACTGAGACGTGACGTGACTGATGTGTGTGTAAATCGGCCTTAAGAGTTACCAAAAGGAATGGCGCATTAGAACGAAGAGCTTAAAATATATAACAAAATCTGCTCAACTCTACGATGGCTGAATACGTCGAACTTCGGAAAAACGAATGCTAGCCCGGATTTTCAATGGACGATTAGGAAAAAAAGCGTGGGACGGCCAAGTGAGATGACGTGCTAGATGATAAACGAAAACTTCGTATAACAATTTGGAGAAAACTAGAAGACGACTAGAAGAAGGGACTTCAAGGGGCCCGGAGTTCTACAAGGACTGTAGCGCCATTTAAGAAGGAAGGAAGTATGATCATTCAATTGTGTTATTTGCGTTCTTTAGCCTCAGCATCTTTACATATTCAAAAATTAAGGTTTGGCTTTAGGGATTTTTATAACAACTGATAATCAAGCAACAGTTTTTTGCGCTCGATACGAACAGCAAATTCATTCACACATGGAACAACCTAACACAGTCTGTATTTCCGAACTACTGCAACATCCAAGAGCTCAAACGCAGAATTCACCGCCATCTTGTCCAAGTTCTTCTTGGCTTCTCATAATATACAATCTAATACTTCCTTTGAGCTAAGCTGCTACTAGACATGACACTATGAGGGGACAAACGACAAACGATGACCGACTGGTAGTACAGAGTGATTGCTGAGCTTAGAAGCTAGATTAATGCGTAGACCTTCTTTAAACTACACGTTTAAATGACTCCTTTCTTTATTATTGAAACTATAATTATAACTTATAATGCATTGAGAATGCCTGAGCAAACCCTCCCCACCCCCCAAATTCTGTTCCTCCACACGCTAGAGAGAAAAAGGCCCCAAACACGACCTAGGAAGAGATATAAAAACGACATAGAAATAAACTTACGCAAAATTGGGATTACCAACTGGAAGAGTAAGACGCAAGACTGAGAACGATGGAAGAAGATACTTGACGAGTCCAAGGTTCACCAAGGGCTGTAGCACCAGTAATGATGGTAATAAATTAATTATATTCATTATTGCATGGACCCCATTGCATATTCATAAAACATGAAGAAAAAAATAGTTTGGGTTCTCTACCTTCAAGGATACCATGACTTATCTAACGGCGTAATTAAGGCGGGAAATATCACAGAGCATTTCTAAAAGTTAAAATAATAACTAACAAAAATACGATACTCTGGTCTATCAACGATCGCCATTACAATTCATTTGTTCATGTCAACGACCTATGATCCCCATCGTAGTCATTCAAGCCGAAAATGCATTTTACAAGACAATCTTCTAGTGGGATTACAAATCCGAATATAGAGAAGACGAAATGGGTCAAAAATCTTTCTTTTTTTGACTACTAATGTTGCATTAACAAATTTTGCAATGCAAAGGCCTAGAGCCAGAAAATTTAGCATAAATCTGAAACGGAATCAAGGTCTAACATGACGAAGGGTCGTATGTCAGCTGATGACGCATTATTTACGAGAATGCATTCAGAGAAAAAATAGCGCCAACACAGCGAAAATTATGTTGAAATTAAGGTAATAAAATGGTAAGAATAAGATAGGGCGTTACTAACATTAATATGGTGGTTATATAAAATAAAGTATCAGAAAAATAATCGTATCAATATCCTGTTTACCTATATTCCAAATATGACCTCTTATTGTAATATATCGTATTTTGCAAATCACTTCAATGTGTCCTATGAAGAAAAAAAATCGTATGCACTAAACAGTGGACAAGGGCAGATCCTACTTTTTTTATAAGCCCCAAATTACTACATAAGCTACATTTTCCTTTATGCAAATAACATTCTACAACATTTCCACTATTTGGCCGAACCACTTTTTTAAATGTTCTTTCCTGGTTAGTAACTTGCTGCTTTTTTGGGTAAATAATAATTTTAGTTTATTATTTCCCAAACTTGAAAAGTAAACCACATAAAGTTTTTCACTACGACACAAAAAAATGGCGGCCATTCAAATGCCAACCATGGTAGCGTTCAGAAACTGTAACCCGATTAAAGTAATTTTATTCGGGAGTGTTCTTTAAATTACATTATTTTAAATTAATAACTTACTAATTACATGAAATAACTAATTATATATATTATTTTATATCATTTTTTATATATTTCTCTCTATTTTATTACGTATTACCTTAAAAGCATGTTGCGAAAATATTACAAGTTAACTACCCCTATTCATTTTCCAGAGCCGCTGCTTTATCATATGTTTATGTTTTGACAGCATAAATGAAGAAGAGATTTAGCGGCATTTATCATCGTTTTGCTTTTTTGTGTAAATAAATACACTTTAAATATTTATAAGCACAATTCTAATTGAAATAAAGTGTTTTAAACCATTTTATTATTAAATATGTGTTGCGCTCATTCAAAATATTACAAACCTATAAAAAGTGATACTAGTTGTTTTAAAAATCGACTAAATTAAAATCATAATTACTCCTATTAATTAAATCGTGCATCACGTAAAAGGAATATAATTATTTCTACAATGCTTAAAATAGTTGCTCTTAATCAAGATAATGAATCGGATGAAAACAATGAAGATGAGGGACAAGTTACTAAAGAAGCTGAGGTAAAAAAAACTACAATCCATGTTTCTACTTCACAATATATATATATATATATATATATATATATATATATATATATATATATATATATATATATATATATATATATATATATATATATATATATATATATATATATATATATATATATATATATATATATATATATATATATATATATATATATATATATATATATATTTTTAGGAAACTATTGCTGTATCTGAATATATGAGAGCATTATCACTTAAAAATAACGACAGTAAAGAAAATGCTTTAGTACTTTTAAAGGAGTTATTAGAGACTCGTGTTATTAACGAGGTTTGAAGATTGATTTTTATTAATAAATTACTAATTTCTGCTTATCTAGATATCACTGGATGATAAAAATGATAAACTATTTTGCGTACGATATAATTGTCATAAAAATATAGCTTTAATATATGAAGAAAATGGCGAAAAGGAATTGGCGCTGGAACATTTTCTGGAAGTAAGTAAACTCTCTGCTTTTTCTATTTTCCTAGACATTGAGCTCTACCAAAGGATTGCTCCTATTACTGCGTAAGTCTAGCTAGCTACATAAATAAACTTAATTTTGGTTAACCTAGTCATTTATAATTAGTTGGCAAAGCTAGATTTCACTGTTATGGAAATATCGCCCGATTGTAGAACGAAAAATCAGATAGATCATGTGGCCGTCAGCCGCAGATGGAAAACTATTCTGGAGGATGTCAGGAGCTTTAGGGGAGCAGACACTGGAAGTAACCACCATTTGGTTGTAGCAACTATCCGCCTAAAAATAGCCGCAAACAGAAACGTCCAACGAGATGCCGTAAACCGTAGACGGCTTAACGTAGACCTTCTGCGGGAGAGCACTAAAAGGCAAGAATTTGCTGGGAATCTGCAACAAATCTTAAACCAGCAAACCGTTTCTGACGACACAAATATTGAAGAGCTGTGGAGCACAACCAAGGGAGCTATAATAACAGCAGCGGAAACAAGCATCGGTTATGTCCAAAGAAACCAGCAACACTGGATCTCGGACAGAACCTGGCAAAAAATAGAACGCAGAAGGGCCCTCAAAAATAACGTTAACTCTACAAGTGACCCGGAAAACGCCAACAACTTGAACGGGAATACTCTCAATTACACGGGAGGTAAAGAGATTCGGCGCGATAAAAGGCGGCAGATAAATGAGCTCGCAAAGAAAGCGGAAAACGCGGCAAACACAGGCAACAGTAAGGTGCTGTACCAAATTACTAAACAGCTCTCGGGAAAGCACTCTACTAAAAAGCATGAAGTAAAGAGTGCGGATGGAAGGCTGCTGTGCAGCGACGAGGAACAACTACAAAGATGGAGAGATACTTCTTCGTCGCCCTGAGTGGTTAAGATGGAGAAGAATGGAAGAATGGATAAGAATCACCACTCGTGCCCCATCAAAGACTGAAATAGTAACGGCAATTCATGCAATGGCCAATGGTAAAGCAGCTGGAAAAGATGGCATCCCGCCGAATTATTGAAAGCCGACTCAATCCTCATAGCAGATGCGCTACAGCCAATCCTGGAAATAGCATGAAACACCTGCATCTTGGGATTGGATGGAAGGTATCATAGTGAAAATACCAAAAAAGGGTTACCTAACAATATGTGGCAACTGGAGAGGCATCTGTCTATTATCTACTGTGGCAAAATCTTGTCCGACAAACTATTATCAAGAATAAGAGAGGCAGTAGATCGAACGTTTAGAAGACAGCAGGCTGGATTCAGAAAGGGTCACTCCTGCATAGATCATATTAACACCTTGAGAATCATAGTGGAGCAGTCTACTGAATTTCGATCCGCCCTTTACCTTGCTTTCGTAGACTATGAGAAAGCCTTCGACTCGGTTAATAGGAGCTTTATATGGCGAGCTCTACGGCAACGTGGACTGCCGGACAAAATAATAGAATTGATAAAAGCTCTATACAAGTATTCCAAATGCAGAGTTCTCCATAATGGAAAATTATCCGACAGCTTTGAGGTGAGCTCAGGAGTACGACAAGGATGCCTACTTTCGCCATTACTATTTCTAGCCAAACAGGCCCTTGATTGGAATCCGCAAGGATACCATCGAGTCGGAAGACCAACAACAACGTGGAGGAGAACCCTATTAGAAAACGCCGCAACAACTGGGAGATCCTGGTCAGAGCTGAGAGCTGTCGCGCAAAACAGAGTCCGCTGGAGGGCAACGGACTGGAGGGTATGTCCCATGAGGGATTAAAGGAGCAATTAGTTATGGAACTATCTGAGTACCTTCTTTTTTTGGTGAGATATTGCGTCCAAAATTACCGCCGCTACTGGTTGGTCTATTGTGCCTCATATTTGTAGGCCAGGGGTGGCAGCACGTAAGTTGTTTCAATCGACCTCTTCATACAAAAATTCTGAATTTTTGCATGAAGAGGTCGATTGAAACAACTTACGTGCTACCACCCCAGACCGCTTAAAACGGTTCAGCAGTCTTAGAGTTGACTTGACAATTAGATCCGGCTTCTCACCCACAGAGCATGAAGGACAGACTCATTCTCCTCAAGGCGAAGCCTGCCGTTGAGGTCCTCCTCCTTTCCTATGCTCCATAAGTGGTAATCAAGCCAACAAGTGTCCTGACATCCTTCCTGTTGCGCCCCAAGAATACCTTGATCGCGCTAACAGACGGCATTGGAAGGAATCGCTTAGGGTTGGCCAATCCAGGCGCGGACCTTCAGGGCTGGGGATGTTTCATCAAAGTCCGATCGGCAAGGGTCATCTTCATCAAACTAGTGGGCGCCCCCATAGCCGGTTCCAAACCGATGAATACAACTTCAGAGGTCTGACTAGCCAGGGCCTCCGCCTTTTAAATCTTCTATAAAAGTCCCACAAACATGGCAGGAAAGGGAAGGTCCATTCTGACAGTGTCCATATATTAGTATAAGGGCACCCATGGCCAGTGGAGATCGTTATAGCGACAGTACAAAAACTATGCACTGCCATGCAGCCCTCAATACGATAATTACATCTTGGCTTGGTTCCCTCTCAGCTGCTGCATTCATTATCTTCCTTTTGGCTGGGAGTTGCGCAGCATCCATTCGGAGTTAAAAGCGTCACCATTAAAAATCGTAGTAGGAGATGAGGTGTCATATTCGAGGATCCGTCATCAGGTTGCAAATCTTCCCCCTTACTATGCTCTGTGTCTACCTTTCCAATCAAGTAACAACGAAATACATGTTGCTTGTTGATAATATTCCATACATTATACATTAAGCCATTTTCTTATAAATTCATCTATCTAATTCGCCAGGCAATGGAATTAGACGACACCGAAGTATACACAATGCACAGGCTTGGTCAGCTAGCACTTAAGCTGGAGAAATGGGAATTAGCTCATTATGCTTTTCAAAAATGCTTAACAAGAAATCCAAATCACTGGTCATCAGCTGATGGTATCCTTCAAGTTTATTGTGCAACTGAAAATATTCTTGCTGCTTATGGCTGGGCCATGAAATGGTATAAAAAAGATGAAAATTATAAAAGAGCCGTTGATGTTCTATCAGAAATTACTGCAAAATTTGAAAAAATAATACCGTTTTTTGAAAGGTACAGCTATTAGATTTAATTGAAGTAATTGTTATGTAAATTAATTAAAAATCACTTTTCAGTGTTTGGAATAGTTCTTTTCAATTAAAACCAGGGTATTCATGGAAAGATAAGCCAAGTGTTTTCCCCCAACATGATCCGCCTGAGGATATTATAGTCAGAACCGTAAAACCAACAAATATGGATGATTATAGAGTAAATGAGCTCACATGGTTAACAATTGGACAGTTTATAGTATCTGTATATGAACATGTGAAGGAAACGAAACAATGTATTATATTTACATTGACTTTTGATGATATCTTAATGGAAGACATCAAGACAGAAACAAATGATATCGATTTGGATAATAAAATCACTTTGAAAGATGATGAGGGAAGCAGCCCAGATGTTAAATGTAGTGATACCGTTGAAGGTAATAAATTGCTGGCTTTTCTTATATTTGTTAAATTTAATTTTTTTTTCTTTAGTAAAAACTGATGATAATCAACCAGAAGATGATGTAATATTTGTTGCGCCAACTGTTGATAGTGCTATTGGCTCACAAACACCTCAGCAGTCTGATTCAAATGCAGAAGATTCAGACAATCCAAAGGGTGATGTTGAAGCAGCGAAGCCAAAACAACGTAGAAGATGCAGTGATTTAAGTTTTCTTGAACAATGGGGCTGGCATAAGAATCGTAGATATTCATCACGGAAGAAAAGCCAACAAGATCGAGTCGAAACTGATACAACAATGAATGGTTTTCTTAGAAGGATGTTTGCCAAATTTTTTGAGTAAATTTCTTTTACATTTTTTTATTAAACTTGAAATTATATATTACGAATCCATTTTCAGAATTAATTTTGATAACCAATCACCATTTCTTCTTGATCGAAAGACAGAAATCGATATATCAAAATTAAAAGAGCAACAAAAAGAAAAATACAAGGAAGTCCAAGTTAAATATGAAGAATTTCAAAAACAGACCGATACAGACTTTCAGAGTTTACTTACGGAGCTGAAGGTATTTTGATTTATCAAAATAAAGATAATATCTGTTATTATTTCGTTATTTCAGTCTCAGAACTTCGATATTATTTTAATGATCTTTTTATGGTTGAAATACATATCAAAATATTGGGACCAATCAATCACAGAAGAGATTAAAGAACTTTATTATAAAATCTACGAGTATTATTTGTAAGAGATAATATTTTCATTTTTATTTTATAATCCTTAACTACAAACTAAATCCACAGAAATCATTATGACTTAGGTTCATGGAATCAGCTTAACAATGATGATTTTAATGCAGTTTATAGGATGGCAGTATTTTTCTTAGAGCTAGATCATGAAAAGTCTTTGGTAAAATCCAAAAGTCAAACAAAGTATGATTTTTTTTTATAAATAGACTTATTTAAGTTTTAAAATATATACTAAACTAATTTTACAGTGACATTGATGAACGTTGGAAGATGATTTATCATCATTTAATGTTTAATTCTGGATGTGCATTTATAATATCTGATGATCTTTATGAAAGGAATATAATCCGTCTGTTATGGCTGGATTATTGCTCTGCGAAATTTGAGAATGATCTTAATAGATCCGTTGAATGTTTACTATTCTTAGAACAACATATATCAAAACAGCCTGAAACTTTTAAATTAGAATTTCCAAATTTACGAGATAATAACTATCTTGATTTGGAAAGTGTTAAACATATTCGCGTTACTCTGCAAAGGTATCGTACTCTTTTATGCATATTTAAAAAATTATTAGTTAAAATAAAAATTGCAGGAAAATAAGTTTAAACAACGTTAAAACACTCTATGATAATCAGCAATTTGAAGATTTAGTTGAAATTTTAAAAGACAGCTTAATTAATAGCACAGAAATAAAGAATTCCGATAATACAATTATGAAAATTCAAACACATTTCGAAGTGTTATTGGAATCTTTCTGGAATTTAGATAAATTTGAGGTAATCTATTGTTAATAAATAAATTGTCTTCGTCGTTTATGGTTAATGATTACTGTTATTTAGGATTGTCTAATATGGTCTGAAAGATGTTTGAAACATGCAGTGGATAATCTATTGGCAGCACCTACAGATACTTATCGTTATAAAGAATGGGCTGAATCTGTTAATTTTATATTAATATACATAGAAGAATTAATTTTAAAACAATCTTATGAAATATGTAAGTACAGAACTTCAGTAATGTATGTTAGAAAATTTTTTAATGGAATAGTATTTAAAACTTAATTTATGTGGGGATTGATTCTATTAACATATTTCAGTATCTTGTTTGGAGGAATATCAATCGCGTTTAGTCCAAAGTTTAGCTAAAATTTTAACTCATCAGCTTGATGCGGCATTTGATAAAAACAATAACTCAACTCATCCCGTAAATACAAAAAAACCTTGGGTGATATTGCATCAAATACTTCAAAGGTAAACTAGCGTTAACAGAAAAATTGTAAATTAAAGTATTCTCTTTAGAATTGAAGATAACAGCCCTGTGGTAATAAAAACTAAATCTCTTGAAATGAATATGGAGATAGAAGATATTGAAGAGTTATTACCACATACGCTTCTTATATTATTCACTGCACATGAGTTTCTTGGAAGGTATGAATCACAACTTTATAATGTTACATTTCTTTTATATGCCTTAATATTTAGGCGACAGTGGTGTACGCGAGATAATGGTCATTTGCTGTTATATACTCTTGATATTATTGCGCCAAAAATGCGAGCCCCGTACATGGATGCTTATAGAGATTTGGTGGCTGAATATGTAGAACAGGTTTGATTTTGTAATACATTAATAGAGGATATTATTTATTTAAATATAATATTAGATAACTTATTGCTTGTATGGATATCCACCAAAGAAAGCCCGATCTCGTCATATCGAAGAGCATGACGCTACACCAGTTGAGTTTACATGGAAAAGAGCAATCCAGCTTTTCGACATCTATCGACCTGAAAACCTTCCTGAATTTAATTCTTATAAGTATATTTTATATTCATCTTTATGAACTGCAGATTTATAACTATATTCACACTTCAGATTAGATTCGATATCCGCTGACATGGAGCAATTATTGTTGAAAATTGTTCCATTAATACCAAATGAAATAGATCCAAGCACATTAACAACACATATACGTGAATTTATCTCTGGGGCTAAAGATGATCTGCCACAAGAGTGTAATCTTTTACCACATCGAATATCCTGCATTTATTATCTATTGGCTGATTATTATTTTAAAAATCGTGATTTTTCAAAAACAATTAAGTATTATGTTCTTGATTTAACAATTGAGCCAACCAGATATGATTCGTGGGCAGGATTAGCTTTATCGAAAGCTAGTAAACTGGAAACGAAATTGAATTCCTGCACAGGATTTGAGTAAAGACATTTTCCTTTAAAATAAATGAAAATTTTATTCAATCAATTTTTAATTTTAGCTTGAAGGAATTTTTAACTCAAAGTGAGGATGCAATTAAATGCTTTGAACAATGCATAAAACTTAATCGAGAAAACACTTTATTGTGGATAGAATACGGATCTTTTGCTTACACAGTTCATTCGTTTTGTTCGCGCAATATGAAACATGATGCTGATACTCTTTCAATGGAGAAGTATAGTTATATTTAACGAAAGTTGGTTGTTTTCTTATAAAAAATTCTGTTTTATATTTCAGATTTGCATTTGTAGAAGCTCGCAAAGAGAAATTTTTAAAAATATCATTTGACTGCTTCTCAACAGCTGATAAAACAAAACAGCACCATAGTGAGGATATTACGAATGACGATGCTGATTCTCACGACGAAAAATGGTTGCATCATTATATGCTTGGCAAAATTGCTGAAAAGCGAAAAGAACATCCAAAAATATTTCTCGATCATTATTTGTTGGTAAGTATCTAAATTTATTTTCTTTCTAAATAATATAAAACTTTATTTTTATAATTTAGGCTGCTAATCTTTTATATGAAAACAATGCAACATACCCAATTAAAATTAATCATAATAATCCTTCAACACTATCTGTTGAAGCATTAGAAATATTTTATCGAACATCATCTGCTATTATTAAGTATCTTGAGCAACATGATGAAATAAGTCGCGATATTGGACGTTTATTTCTTCAAGTATTAAAAGATTTATCTAACAGTCCATTTGCTTATAATCAGGCAAAAATTGATGGTAAGAATTGTCTTACATAGTAAAATAAATCATATTTTAATTTCTCTTGCACTTTAGATAGCAGTATAAATGCTTTTAAACGTAAATTGGCAGCTGAAAAAGTCGAATCTGGTATTGTTAAGCAAGTTAAAATTGATAATTCAGATCAGAGTCAAGTTAATGTCCAGAAACCAGAAGAAAAGCCTGCAATACAAACAGTTCCAGTAGAAGTTATTAAAGAAGAGGCTGTCACTAATTCAACGACTGTTGAGGAGAAGAAAGAAAAAAGTCGCTCTCAAACTCCAAACACTGTTGCCGGAAGTAAGCCTGTGAGTCCATTACGTAGAGGATCTCAGGTACGTAGTTTTTATTGTTTTTTTGATTATTTCACATTTACGTAACACAATAATATCAAAATGTCCGTTGCGGTGTTTAACAAAGGCAAAGTGAACTTATTCGTGTGACCATTTATAATCAATTATTGTAAAAACAATCACCCTCATTACGCACATCGACAGTGTCGATGAAATCAACATGTCGATAAATTCGGGACACAAAAACATGCAGATTTCATATAATAAACTATATTATTATCTCAAATTTTAAAATTTCCCTAAAGGGAAATTTATCGACATTGGCATCGACATCTATAGATGACGGAAATACCAAAAAAATGTGGTGTCGAATTCAAGTGTCGACAGCTGTCGCTGTCGATGACGATATGCGTAATGAGGGTGAATAATTAATAACAAGAATTGAAGCAATTAATGTAAAAGTTTGCCACAATTGGCACAATTCCTTCTTGTTGGAACATATAAGAAACTCATCAATGTTGTCAGTCTGTGTTTTCTTTAAGATAATTATCGAATAGGACTTGTTATTATGCAAAAACATTTTCAGATACCATTTCCACAGTACAAAGCCAGAAGTGCATAAGTGAAGAATAAGTGTTTCGAGAGAATCGCCTTCAAAGATTTTTGTAAATATGTACAAAATTGAAGCGGTCATTGTTGAAAGGGGATATGTAAACCCTGCAGGTTATGACACATCAATTGTGCAAATAAGCACTTTTGTCGGTCCGATAACTCAGCAAGTAAATCTCAGTTTAAGACAAGAGTTATACCAATGATTAAGAATAAAATACTGAATACAAAAATCATCGAATTTGTACTTAAGCATTTCTGGCTTTGTACTGTAGATTTATACTTACTTTATATATCTTAAATGCATCAAAATAACTTCGAATTTCGTCACCATTTTGAATTATAAGTTTATTATTCTCATTATTGTGATAAAAGCATCTACCACTAAGGAATTGGAGGATTTCAGTGCTAGTTCAATTTACATAATACATTCCTTTTTTAAATCTGATTTACATTTTTACGATCTTCGTTTTGAGAAACTTGAAATGAAAACAAATTATTTTCTCGGCAGATTTAAAATGGCTAAATAAGCATAAAATACTTGTCGATTCAACAATATATATATCCGCCTTGCAAAGAAGATCCATCTCATGAAATTACTTGCAATCGTTACATATCTCATAAAACGTTGAATTTGTTATCGGTCTGAATTGCTTCCTCTTAAGCAGACGATGTAAATACACTGATCATGTAAATACACTGATCGAGTAACTCCCATACTTACTTGCTTTACCGGCTCTACAAGCGGGATCCGGTGCTGGGGCCGTATTTGGTTTCTCGAGTCGATGGATCGACTCGACAAAAAAGCTTCTTGATTTTCTCTAGGTTACATATTTGGCATTACGACCAAATCGACAGTTAAGCGCTGACATACAAAACCATCAAATTTTGTGATATTACTCCAAGTGCAGCAAACCACGTATATTTAATTAAAATAGAAATTGTTAAAAGTTTATTGTATGCATAAATTTGGCTTTTTAAAAAACGTCAAACGTCTTTATCGACACGTAAAGAGGCGATAAAGTTGTCGATATCGTGTTGCCAAATGCTAGTTTTCATTTCTTGACAGAAGTCAATATCGACTCGAGAAACCAAATACGGCCGCTGGCCTCGCAACTGTTCTCTCCACCGGCCCCGATTCTGAGCCGACGTCATTCAGTTTGGCATCTCTAAGCTCTGGGAGTTTATCCTTCCAGCGGGAGCTGGATCTCTCTCGCTGTCGCGCCCCATAACTCTAACCGCAGCAAGCTTTTCGAGCATGTTCCACTTCGCTCATATGAGCTAGATGCCTTGCCCACCAGAGCCTACCGAGCTTAATTTTCTTTACAGCATCTATAGAGCTCGTAGGTCGTTCTAGAGTCTGCAGAATCGTCCTTCCTCACATAAGGGGCCAAGAATTCTCCGAAGGACTTTAGTTAGATGCTTGAATTTGAAGAGCCTTGACAGACTATAGTAACTTACATTCAATCATAATTTTCTGAGTATAGGAGGAGCTTGCACCTCTTAAGAAACCCCAGGCACTGAGATGTTCGGGTAGCGATTTGGAATTCGAGGTCATTCCATCGCAGGATTTTGGGTAATATCACGCCTGATAATTAACGGATGGGTCAGCCATTAGTTCCACACCGTTAACTGACACGGATGAAGAGACGTTTCAGATTTGATTGGAAATAAGACAGTACATACTTCGTTTTGGAGGCATTGAATGCGTCATGATTTTAGCGGCCCCAATGAAGATTAAGTTCAATGTTCCTGTGGATTGAGTCAGATCTAACTCCGCGGTTGTCAGGACAGGATCTGGCATGTGTTTGTGTTACATTATCAAAGGCGTATGAGTAATACAGAGTATCGTCATCAGCGAAGCTGTGAAGTGGGCTTGAAAGAAGAGAGAGTAGGTCATTTATGCAGATTAAAAAAAAGAGCGGGTGATAAAACTAATCAATGGGGGGGACACCGGGAAATATGGGTGTTGGCTGAGATTTGACGCCATCCAATACTGCCTTGAAAACTCTCGTTCAGTTCTCTAGAACTGAGTCAATACCATTAGCTTGAAGTTGAGCTATCAGAGCAGGGTGCCAAGTTCTATAAAAAGCCTTCATCTGGGATCTGGGCAAATACAGTCTACCGCATACGCCTTTTGTTGATAATCGTATCCATGGTTTTGGAAGGGACAGAGGTAATTGCTATTGGACTGTAGTTGGAGGGATTGCTTGAGTCAATTTTTTTCTGGGTAAACTTTGGAGAAGTAGGATGGGGCAAAGAGTTTGCGCAGAGGTTTAGCTAAAAGTGAGGCGCATGTCTTTAGAAAAATTGGCGGAACATTGTTAGAGTCAGTGGATTTGTTAACATCAAGCGCTTTGAGGCACATACTATATACCTCGCGACGACAGATGAAAATCTTGTCCATTGAGTGAGCGGAAAACTTGGGGGCAGAGAATGGCATAGCAGTGTCAGGGCGGATTTCGACTGGAAACGCCTTGTAGCGCAGAACATATCATAAAGCTTGATATGGTGGGTTGTAATAATTGTATAATCCATTTCTTACGTCGTGTTATATTACCACTTTCGCTTTCGTGGTTTTAAGGTCATTCTTGTTAATTCACTCGGTATATCTTAAATTAATTGACAAAATCTAACAACTAGTATACATATATTACAACTTACCGAACTGTAATAAAATTTTCACATTTAAAGAATATATTTTCTTTAAATTTAAATATAAAAAAGCATCCCACCAACCAAATCTAAAAAATTTATTTTCCTGTCATCTTTTATTAATTTTTGGTTTTTCATTTTCTTAACAGACTAAAATATTACATAAATTTCCTTTTACAAAATTTTTCTTTACTCATTTTTTAAATGTAATTTAAATGATTAATAATTAATCAATAATTAATTAAACTGATTTCTTTTTTATATGCAAATATATAGATAATAAATTTTTCACATCTAGGCTAAAGCCGGACAAAACACCTGCCATGGGTTTCGTGGTTTTTTTGTGTCGTGTGTGGTTTTATCAGTTTAATATGATTTTTTTGTTGTTTTGTTTTTTTTTGGAATTAAGTCCCTTATTCAATTCTAATATTTATATATACTGGAATCCTTTGGCCTCACAACAGTTGCGTTTTTGGAAAGTCTTAACTGTTTTATATTACAAATTAATGCATGTATTATATATATATATCCATTAGTAGAGATAAGAATTATGTTGTACATAAATTATGAGTTACCGGTGGATTATTTTTCTTTTGTGCTTGATACCAAATTTTTAATCGATGGCTAATTTCTGAAAATGATGGTCGGCGTACAGCTTGCTCATGCCAGCATTCAATCATTAGTGAATATACAGCTGTTGGGCATACTTCTGGACATGGTAACAATTGTCGTGCTCTTACCATATTTATTACCTCTTGATTGCTGTATCCGTAATAGGGCTACGATAGAAAGTAATTTTAGTATTAATTTAATATGTTTTGTGATATAACAGTTACCTGAAGCCCATAACTATAAATCTCCCATAATACTACTCCGAATGACCAAACATCACTTTCTGTTGTAAATTTCCCATAAAGAATTGATTCAGATGGCATCCATCGTACTGGTAACAATGATTTTGATTGAACTCTATATTATTATGGAGAGTAAATTTGGGGTAAATTTAAAAGTATATGTAATCGAATATTACCTATAATAATCCGAACTATAAATATCTCTAGATAATCCAAAATCAGAAATTTTAACTGTTAGATTTTCACCAACTAAACAATTCCTTGCTGCCAAATCTCTATGAACATAATGATGTCCAGACAGATATTCCATACCTTCACTAATTTGTAAGGCAATATGCAGAAATTGTAATTGCGTTAATGATTTATTCTCGTTTGGTGAATTTGCAATTAAAAATTCATGCAAGTCGCCGTGTGCCATATATTCAAATAGCATGCAGAGGGGCTCCTTGTTTAAAACAACCCCTAATATACACACAATATTGTCATGCTTTAAATCTGAGATTAGTTCGATTTCACGCTTGAAATCTGTTTGTGTTTTAGTTGAAGCATTCTCCTTTAAAGCTTTTACGGCAACAAAAATCTTTTCACCGTTTGCTTGTGTTAGATGTCCTTTATAAACTTTTCCTGAAAATTATAAGAAAACAAAGCTTGTATAGTAGTATATGTGTATATTATATTGCTGCGAGATAAGGTATCATTTCTAAAGCAAAGGATATTCAAGAGATATTAAGAAGCGGGAGGATGAAAAAGGGGAAAGTGAAATGCACTTAACCATTCCGGTAACACGACCCCATTTTATAACCCCGACTCCTGGCTCCATCCCCGCCAAAAGTATGAAAAGTACTTAAAAACACTTATTAAAATGAAATTATCTCAGTTGAAGGAAAGATGAAAATTGCGCTTCTATGTGCGGTTTAATAGTTTCATCTTGTGGTTTTGTTGGATATTTAAATATATATACACAAGGGTGGTTGGGATATATTGGATGGCTGCTTAAAGTCTGTCTCCTTCCATTTAGCCATTCGAAAGATGGCAGAGACATTATTTAAAATGAGCTGATTATGGTTATAGCCTTATTTGCGGGCATGAATTATTTACAAACCAAAAAAAAAAATACGTACCAAAAGCTCCTTCTCCTAATTCTTCAACAAATTCAACATCTTGTAAAGTGTATTGTGGCACTCTTAATGTTGAATTTCTTCCAGAATTTTGTTGTCCATTATGTGTATTACTTTGATTATTACCAAAGAAACGTGTCATTTCAAATGATGAATTCATCTGTGAATTTCCATAAATATTTTTATCAGCATTTGGAAGATTTATCTAAAAATAAATGGAAGACATTGTTTTGATATTATTTTTGTAAAGAACAAAGGTTTTGTTTAGTTAGTAGAATTTATATTTTACTTACATTTTGGATATTGGTCATTCCCTGCTTTTTACTTTTTTTATAACAAATGTATATAACAGTGGTTAAAATGAAACCCAAAATAAGAACAAATGATATGATGATATACAGCCACATCTGATCAGCACATTTGGATATCTCACAATGTTCAATAATTTTTTCAAATGATTTGTCATCAACAAAGCACCATGGTCTTTCTTGTGTATTACCTGGATTTCTGAGGGAAAGAATGTTTTAAGTTTTTTTTTTATTCATTTTAGACTTTTACATATTGAACAATGATAGTTTTTTTATTTAAATTTAAACGAATATTTAAAATAAAATAAACAGTGACAAACCTGCAATAATTTTGTCCTGCCAATTCTGGATAATCAGCAATCTCCTTCATTAACCAAGACCATTTTAAGCATGGTTTACCAGATGCTGAAATAGCAACAGTTCCTCTATAGCCTGAACCATTCTCCCAGTAACAATCTTCATCTGGTGATACATCAATTGCAATACCAAATGACGAACAATCATTTTCATCCGGTAAATTATGACAATCTTCTAGCGGTAATTTTTGTCCAATTGTTGGATGTCTTTTTGCAATTGCATATTCTTTTTGGCATAGTTCATTTTCTAATAACTCACATTCATCACGACATATTCGTCGTAAATTTTCAGTATCTTTTGTTGGTGGATATTCACTTGATATTTTTGTATTAAACATTTCATGATAATAATCTGAATTTTTCATTGTTGTAAAGAATATATTTTTTTCACCATTATTATTATTATTATTATTACGATATAAAAAACGTTTTTTCCTTTTATAAAATAATGAATATGGCATTTTTGTTCCAATTAAATGACGATTCTTTTTTATTATTTTACGATCTGTATTAGC
Source organism: Thereva nobilitata (assembly GCA_963855945.1). Classification (NCBI taxonomy): domain Eukaryota; kingdom Metazoa; phylum Arthropoda; class Insecta; order Diptera; family Therevidae; genus Thereva; species Thereva nobilitata. The sequence continues at coordinate 93,220,898 of OY979698.1, read as the reverse complement.
GGCTCTATTTGCAAAATATAAATGATTTGTCCGTTCTGGTGTTCTACAAATTGGTAGGGTACTATAACAGAGACTTGGTAATGCATATATACGGCAATTAGCGTTCATGTCTCTGGAAATTTATAGAAGATAGTAAATGTTAAACATATTCCAAATATAGACGATATATTTTAAAAGCTATAATTTATTTTGTTTTATGCCCTTAATATTTCATAGAGTAAAACTGCTCTGTAAACGAAATCTTCTGTTGTTTCGCATGTTTTCTTCATAGTCGCTTTTATTTACATAGTTGAATAGTTTAAGAGTCATTAATATTTATTAACTAATATATCATTTTCGATTAAATATTCTCATAACTCCCCTTTTTTTTATTAATGTATAAATAAAATGAAAAAGCGCTGACAATCATTATTTTGTTATTAACGATTATGACGAAAAAAAGGGGGTCATCATCATATTCATTCTGTAGCGCAAGGGATTGTTAATGACATTTGAAAATTTTGTAATAAGAGAATAAATTAGGTCGTTTCATCAACTTAATAACCGTTAAACTAAGCCTCAAATAAATACATTTAAAATATAATTTCATAGCTTTACCAGCCCAAAAAAACGCCTTCGCCTATTTAGGGAAAGTCAATTTTTCAATTTAAGTTAATGCATATATAGAGAGAGATAGGGTAGAAAGTAGCTCTTTATCCGGAAGTTGTTACACATCCAATCTAATTGCACCAAAAAAGAACATTTCCATCAATTTGTAAAAAGAAAAGGCAAATATTTTATTACTTAGAGAAGTTACACAACAACAATTTATAGTATCACTTCATCATTTTAAGCGCATGTTTCCTGCATTTTGTTACAGAAAGTTTGTTTCTTTTGTCTTATCGGGTGCGGAAGTGAAAAGAGGGAGGTCAAGAAGAAGGAATTTACTCTTAGAGTTTCTTTAGAAAGAATGTGTACTTCAATATGAAATATTTTATGCTAGAGAAAACTTTTTTTTTTGTTGATGGGCTAAAGACTTTAATGTGTTTGGTGAATTATTATAAAGTATGAGGACTTATTTTTTTATGAGATTTTTTTTGTTGTTGAGTTTATTGGACTTAAATATTTTTAAGTGGGTTTAATAGAATTTACTTTATAAACTTTAGCTGGAGTAGCAGAACATAAATGAATGTCACGTCCTGAAGCGTGTTATTGTATCATTTTATGTGGTTGCTATAATATACACTTTTCATCTAAAACAAACTTTTTTATGTGTTATGCGAGGTTCATGTTACGTGAATATTCGTTATTGTGTTTTATAGTTGATTCAGCTGTTGAATGAAGTTCATTCATTTGGTTAGCTCTTTTAGTTAGAACCCAATGAAATTGTGGTTACAAAATAAAGTTTTTGTAGCTTCCTTACAATTAATTGTTGGATAATAGTACAAAGTTGTTATGAACTTACATTCTATGCTAAATTAGAAAGCTAAAGTGAATGCAAGCTTTAATGACTTGATTCTTCTACTATATCTGTTAAAACTTACTTTGATTCCTTAATAACACCATAAGCAGCTTTTAATCTTTCTTCAATATCACCCATGGTTAAATTAGGTGGTACAAATACTGTTTGATTCCTGAGAAATTTTTCACATGTTGTTCCATTATAAATTTGGCATATTCCGACCGGCATCTATTGTTGGTTTTTTTTTGGGGAGGAATAAGAAAAGAAAAACAAATATTAAAAATATTATCCTACTATAAAATACCGGAAAACTTTATTAATATAATGCTAAGACAGTATTTTTTTGGATATATCAAGAATGTTTAATTGTTTTAGATTAGAATCTAGAAGCTCACCTCCTCATTATACGAATTCCTTGCATGATCCGGTTCGTGTACATTAGCCCTGAAGATATATGTAAAAATCATAAGTTGAAAAAAAATATTTAAATCAGCACAAAACATATATGTATAAAAATTGCATGTATTAAACAAAGTTTATGCACACACAAAAGGGGTGGGAAAAAGGAAATGGATTAAAGTTGTGGAAATCCTTATTTTCTGTTTGAAAAAAAAATTATTAATAATAAATATAAACAGGAAGCATGCATATAAAAGCAGAAATTTTATATTCTATGCTATTTTTTTATGTATATCCCTATTTCTATGGAAGCTTAAAAAAGGATATGATTTATTCAAATATGCAATTAGAGGCAAAAGAAACTTTATATTTTTGCGTGACTACTATAACATCTCGTGCACGCTAAAATTATTAATCGGGCATTAAAAAAAATATATAGGATGGTTTTAATGGGATTCTATATTAATGTAATCAACAATTAAAATAATTAAGGACGCACTTTTTTATGGAAATAATGTTTTTATTTAGTTTGTTGTGCGGATGGCTGAGTGGGTGGGTGTGTATGTGTGTGTGTGTATAAATATGTTTTGATATGATAATGAATATACACAAGTAGGGAAGGATTTAATGATGTTTTTTTTAATGGTTGGGATTTTTCTTCTTTTTTTTTTGAAACTAAGCGAAGATATAAAAAAAATATGTCAAGATATAAAGCTCTTGATTTGAATTTCATTATTTGTGTTGGACTGGCAGTAATGTACTTATTTTTGTATTAAAATGAAAATGTCCTTATTAAATATGGAAATTAGAAAAAAGGGTGTTCTCGTTTTCTGTATAATCTCATTTCTTTTGTTTATAATGAATAATAATTTGCATGGCACTCGATTAGATTTCTTTTTTCCTTAAAAGCAGAATAGAGTATTTAATTCAACTTATTTCGTTTAACTTGTGGTTATATTTAAATAATTATTGCTATGCAGATAAGCATAAGTAAACTTATCAACGCGTAAAAATGGGTTAATTTATTTTATTTGACTTATTTTAGCTTGTTTTGAGAAGAATAGTATCTTTTAATATAAATTTTTAGATTTAAAGAAGTATTTTTTCGTTAATTTATTTATTTTTCACTATTTTTCCTTTTCACTAAATTACTTTCACTTCTTTTACACATTTAAAACATTCTCCCATTGAAATTTCCTTCAGGTTATGATTTTATCAAAATATTCCCAATAGAAACATAACTACACAGCCATTATATCCTACACGAAGTTTCAGTTAAAATTCCATTCTAATTGATGATGGAGGCAATTTCGCGATATGTGTCCCAATGGAATAAAATCCCGGAAAGACAATGTTATATTATTGTTATGCTTTTTGCCTAGCCCTAAATGGATTTCATTTACCTAAACAAATTCTAGCTTTCTGTATAGCTCTAATTTAAATAGACCACGATAGAGAGAGGGAGAAAACAATCTTAAATAGTACGAAACCAGAATACATATTAGTCCGTTTAATTTCTCCCCTTAATAAAATTTTAATGCTTTATGATTCTACAAGAAGGTACACTCCCCGAGCAGAAGTAACCCAGAAACCCCCCAAAAAAACATACCTTCTCATATAAATTTTATAAGAGAGCACAAGCCAAGAATACACTTAAAAATCGATATTAACTTATTTAATGAAGGCTTCGTAATAATAACCATAGGAAAATGATAACATAAAAAGGAAACTTTTTTATTCAAAAACCACTTCCATAAAACTCGATATTTCTTCTTTATTTTTTTTATATATATATGAAAGTATGTATAGTATCGAGAATATTTTTGTGACGGTTACAATTTTATTAAAGCCTCTTTGGTACGAAATTTGATTGCCAGCCACTCGTATAACCGTTACCCTAGTTATGAAGGAGCAAACTCCTCTATATATACTTATATGAATTTTTCTGAAATGAAATAATATTCTCATCTATACCATAAGAAGAAAAAAAAAACATTGAATTTTCTTCTATACTTTGGAATCTGTCATAATATATAGCGTCACACGGAAAACTCCTTCAAAAAATATATGTATGATATGGGTTCGAGTCAATATATATACAGACGCAATTGACTGTAAGTAAGTGAAGTGGAGTTTTTGGGCTGAACTTTTTTTTTTTTGGAGTGAAGCGTATGGGGTGGTCTATAATAAAATGCGGATAAGCGTATTTCATTCGGAAAGGGGATGTTAAAAAAATAGGCATAGACAAAATTTGTTTTTTTTCCTATCATTCTCAAAAATAGAACAAAAAATGTTGAACCCTTTTCATTTGGTTTTCAAAACCCATATAAAGTGGGGAAAAATACAAAAAACACATAATTTCAGTGAAATGGAAGTGTTTTATTAGATTTAATTGTTAATGAATTAATAAAAATTATTTTAGAGGCATATTTAAGCATGACACAGGTATATTTAAAAGGGTAATCCTGGATAATCTGAAGACTTACAAATGCCTGGTTCCACAGTGCGAACTTAAGCAATTAGCTAATTTTAAAACATCACCTAACTCACTTAAGATTAAAAGCAGTTTTCAAACGATGAATGCATTGAACTCATATATTTGTATCATTGTGATAGAATTTTAACGATTAAGATTATAGGCCTTATACATCAACGAAGATAATCTTTAGTCATAATTTTATTATAAACACCAACACAATTTATCCTCCATAAAGTACAAGATTATTAGGGGTAATTTTATGACTTTACACCACATTCGCCATGTGGCTTTGAAAATTCTTACTTTACATGCGAGATTTCAGTGTTCTACTAAGCTTTAAGCTGAGATTGATCTTTACATTGAAATAGACGTATAAGCCAGAAATTGATTTGTTAAAAAGAGGGCAAAAGTCGCCACATAGTATAAAACTTTTGCTAAATCAGAGGCGATGGGTTTTTAGGTTATGTCTAATTAGGGATTTTCTTAAGATATTTCGATGGATCAACGAATTGGTTGATATAGAATCATCAATCGAATGATTATAGGCGGGTTTATCTGTGTTTAGCGAATAATTTCCAGTAATTTGAAAGAACTTGTAGAGTCTGCACCATAAAAGAAGGGAAATCAGCGGGCCCATTGAGTATATAAATGAGCGGGTAATTTGCGTTTTAACAAACAAACAGAGTGACGTTGCGCGTTTGTGTGGACTTGAGACTCTCACTACGCATGGAAACAGCGATTTTAAGATATTAGAGATATTATTTTATGGTTTGGCCCATAGGAAAAAACATATCTTATATTTGAATCGGGTAAACAAAAATATTTTCTTATCAACATAATTCCCATATAATGGAGAAATGATATATAAAAATACTGGTAAACATTCTCAAATACAATCAAAAATTTTGCATTAAATTATTTTTTTCTTTCTAGTAAACAAACAAATTTTGTGTACGCTCCATTTCTCTCTCTAGAGAAGAAGCACATATAAGCAATAAATTCATCAGTCCATAAAAATTCTTCATATATATGTATATAATTTCATCAAAGATAAACTCGCATCATGCGTATAATAAAAATAGATTATATGTTGTGTATAATATCAAAAAGGATATATCCAAATCTTTCATATATACATATATATAGTATATTTGTATACACACGATTAAATATCATATCGCCTTCTTATTCCCTCCTCCTCTATTCTTCATATCAAGAGACATAGAAACCAAGATTTCCTCCATGTGACACAAATAAGCCATAAGCTATTTATCTTAATATCTTCTCTTTAAGTTTTACAAAAGATAAAGACTAAAGAAGACATTTTACAACACCAACAACAAAAAAAAGTTAAAATAGCTTTACAAAAACTCAAGTTTTCTTATCAGAAATTTATGGAACTAAGAAAGAACTAAGACTAAGCAAGTTTAGTGTGCTCCTTTTTTTATATCGTTTTGTTGGCCGTGTGTCCTTTTGTGTCGTTTTTGGGGTATGTGTTTTTCCTTCTCCTTTTTAATCTTTAAAAGTTTCTTAACTTGTCTATTTTGGTATGGCATATACATATAGTATACATTTATTTTTGTTCTTTTGGAGAATTTTTTTTAAAATATTCTAAGGACATGCCAACATACTACTCCTCTACATACATACATATCTATCGTATGAATACTAAATTTTTTTTTTAGTTCAACAATAACCATTTTAGCGAAACTTTCTTAAGGTAATTTGTAACACACAGAAAAAAAAGGACTAAAGGTTTCTATTTCTGCAACAGAAAAGGAGTTTCTGAAGTAATTTAATAAAACACTACAGTAGTAAATTTTCGGAGGCTTTTGGGTGTGCTCTGGGAAACTGGGAAACAGCCACCAACAACAACAACAACAACAACGAAAAAAAAAATAAAAATAAACCAGAACATTTTTATGTATAAAATTACTTCGGAGCGTATTTTTTTTTGTTTCTTATGAAAAAAATAGCACCAAAAGGAAAAGAATTGGTCTGTGGTGTATGTGGCAAGAACAGAAAAAAGAACAGATAAAGGCATACATAACATGCAAATAAAACCAAAGAAAATCCCTACTTTTCCCATAGCTAAGGAAATGAATTTTGGTATAGCACTTTGCTTGCTGGCGCTGCCCCCCATGATGTCGAAAGATGAGATTTTTCACTCCATTTATATTGATTTAGGCACAACTCATTCGGTTTAAGTGAACATAACAAAACTGGGAGATGAGTGGCGGAAATATCACACGAATATTTCCCGGTGAAATTTTGTATTTTTAGATATATAGGTAGATATGGTAACAACACAACAACAACAGCAACAACAAAAAAAGATGATTGCACCATAGGAAATTTGAGGGGGTTGGCTGAGGTGTATTGAAAATATCAGGATCCTAAACGAGTTCGTCTTGATGATAAGGTCGTATAAGGGAGATGGATGATATACAATTATATTAAGGTGGGAAGAAAAAATTCTGGTTTTTTAAAGGTATCCTGGCAAAAAAAAGGGACAGAAACTGCTTTTCATATTGACTTTATTCATTTTTTTTTTGATATATATTTGGAAGAGAATCTTAGAAAGTAAATAATCTAAAGCAACCCAAGATGAATGGGGCTTGTGACAGAAAAGAAGGGACATCTGTGATATATATAATAAATAAAAAAAAGCTACCAAATTTTTGGATATTGAGAAAAAAATATCAAAACCATTTTATCTTATTTTATCAAGATTGACATGAGGGGATAAAATAACTTTTTGTCATTGTATTAAGTTCATTTTTCAATTTATCTGTTATATTTTTTATAGTAACCAAATGTGTAAGGTCAGGACTCTTTCCTGTTTAGGTATATGTTACGTATTCATGAATGAAATTGATATCACTATCATTTTCTTGTAGATTTTCTTACTTGAAAGCTAATGTGATAGTTAGCAATGTTTATCCTTTAACATCTTATATACACGAAGTTAAAATGAAATTAACAAAAGTGGCAGGAAGCATTGATTTAGTTGAGACCAAATAAAGTCTTATAGGCTGTAGATCTTTTGATAAGGCACGAATGTGAATTTAATCTACACACTACATTGAAGTAGAGGTTTCAAGTTTCGCAGAAAATGTAAAGGCGCTATAAAGTTTGTCCTTGGGGATGTTTGTTTATGGAGGATATATTTAGCCAAAAACCATTTTCAGAAACTTCTACTTTGTTTCGATGTGTTCAAGTGTTTATATAATATAATAAAAACGTTTGTCTTTGTATGTTTGTTATATACATTCACTTTGTTATACTTAAGGTGAAATATGTTTTAATCTGATATTTATAAGCAACATTTTTATTTTGTTGCATTATTTAGCACGAATTTAAAATTGTTTATCTTGTAAACCAATATTGGGCCAAGAGCTGCCGTTGCTCGCTACTCTTGTAAGCTTTAAGTGGATTACATATTCTATTTTTCTTAAGATCTCAAAATCATTTAAATCAAACAAAATCTTATTGCATGTCATTTTTAACGCAGAACGATATTTAACACCATACATTAATTTCATTCAAACTTCAAATGCGTGGTTTTAATTCCCCTTTTATTTATGGGTATGAATTTTGAAGCATAAGCAAACAATAAAGGGCGCCTCGGTGGCTACTATTAAATTCCAATTTATTAAAGAAAAAACGCTCGAATGCAAGAACAACAATTCTTGATTGCATGTTGGAGCTTTTTTTCCGAGTAATTTGCACCTAAATTTATTGTCGCCTTTTAGTCTAGCACACACAGGTAGATGTGTAAAAGGTATAAGGCGGAAATACAAAACTCCGGTTTTACCCACTTTAAATCAATATCAAAAAGAAAACCTTGGTATGTACATATATAAATAAAGGCGACCTTTTCATTAGTTTGAGAAAGGTATGATTACAATTCGCAGATACGGTAAGAAACGGATAGTTTACCACTTGATTAATGTCAAAATTTGATGGGACCGTGTTTTTTTTGTTTGGTGTAAAAAAAGGTACATACATACATACACAAAAAAAAGTTTATTCAAATTTTTTGTTTCTTTTCCACTTTCTGTAATGAAAACCGAAATTTATTTTCATTTATAATCAAAGAATTATGTTAAGTATAAAAAAATAATTTTGCTAATTATTTTTAAGAGAAAAATTCCTTCGTTTGATGTTAAAGATTTTTGTTTAAAAGAAAAATATTATGACTTAAACATAGACGCATAAAAGTAGAAGAAAACAAATTTCACAAAGTTCGATTGATTGGTCCTTGAAAGGCGGTGGGGAATAACTTTTTTTTTCTTGTAAAAAGACTTCTTTTTATACATTACTGTTTGTTGTTACACAGCTTCACATTTGCTGTGCGAGATACTTAATTTAGAGAGGGGAGGAGATTACCAAGAAAAAACCGGAAATTGGCAAAACTCCTTAAAGGAAATTCTACCTTTTACATTGTGTCATTTCGTCTATGACGATGTGTTTCATATTATATACCAACAAAAATATTCTTAAATATCTTTTCACCTGAATACTTTTTTTTTATTCAGGAATGTTTTTTTTGTCATTCTTGGAAATGAGGCTACGTTGTCGTTGTTTGCCGTTATCGTTGTCAAGGACCTCCGCTATGCTCTTAGGTTACAATTTTCCTTTTGGGTACAAAATACACAAAAGAATAAAATTGCTTAAAAGAATTCATTTACGGTTTATAAGCATTTTTGTTGTTGTTGTTGTTGTTAATGTTGGTTTAATTTAAGATTATGTATTATATTCGTATGCGGCTTCTTTTTCATGTTTAAAATTATACTAACAAGTTTTATTTTGTGAAAATTATTTTGAATTTAAAATTTTCCATTCAATATTATAGCATTTTCTTTTCGCATTATATGATTTTTTAGGTATTGTTTTTGTATTCTTAGGTGTTGTTATATTGTAAAACATATCCATACAAGTCAAAAGAAACATGCATCAAACGCATCCCGAGAAAAAATAAGACTCGCTCATTCTTAGTCTGAAATAGGCATGCACACCATCAAAACGCTTGTATGGCACCCAAATGAGGCACGATACACCTGAGTAAAACTTCAGATTCACATCTGTTTGGCAGTGGTATTTTTCAGTTTTCGTACCTGTAGCAGAAGTGTCGATACCCGTGTGGCAGGCATATTTTTCAGTTTTTATACCTGTAGCGGAAGCGTGCATACTCGTGTGGCAGCGGCAGGCGTATTTTTAAATTTTCGTACCTGCACCAAGAGTCGGTCATAAAAATACTGGGCGCATTGTTCGCCATTCATGCTAGTTACGGGCGCATATTTAAAATACTTTTAAAAATATAAACGTCTGTACTTGGATTGGGCGTGAATATATGTACCAACTAAATTAGTTTTACTCTCGGGATATATTGGGAAATATTCAGAAGGAATTTGGGGATATTCTACTCCGAAACAACGACCCAAATATTTATAATAAAGCTAATATTCGAGATTTGCTGTGAGTATGTTGATGGCCACCAAATATATGTAGAGAGTTTAAGCAATTAAGCATTTATCATAACAATTTATGCTCAAGGAATTCATATGACATGGGAATTCAAACAAAACTAGTTTGTATGAGTAGACAATTCGTTAAAAATCTGAATAAATGCATTTGAATGGTTCGAAAGGCTTTGGATCGCACGATTTAGTTGACAATTCGATCATAGGTTTCTTTTATATGAATATATTTGATATTACAAAAGTTTCAATGGTGTGGACATGTGCAAAGTGTATCAAATATAAAGAGCTTCTCTCTACTTGAGTGCCACAAACTGCAGGACGTGGTTCTTAAACTCATGTAACTGAATATGTACTTAAAATGGATACGAGTACAAATTCCTATTTAGTCTATTGAGCCTAAGTGCTCCATATTACAGCGTTTATCATCATATTACTCAAAATCCAAAATCTTCTAATTCTTAAATTATTTTGTACTTTAAACAATTTTGTTATTAATGCTTTACGTTTTATCTATTACGATCCTAACACTATTCATCAATTTTAATGCTTGCCTAGTAAATCTAGTCCTTTTGTCTTTTAGAAACCATTCAATAGATTAAATCTTGCTTCAGCATTGTTTATTAAAATTAATTTAGCTAAGAAGCTTGCCATAATCTTTGATTAGAGACTTATAAGTATGCCTGCCTATGCGCTCCGTTTTATTGTATACAGATCCTAGGATGGAATATCGTGTGGAATAAAAGCTTATTACGGAAAATCGAAATCATGTTTGCTTTATACTAATGCCATTGTTTTAAGTGTAATTACTCTGGGTATGGAACTGCAATGATATGTTCATAATGATATTCATTACTATCTGCTGTCCAAATTTATTTGATAATGTTTGAATATTCCAAATATTTAAACTCTTAAAAAATTCAATTATTATTACGAAGGTATTTTACGAAAAAAAAACGAAAGAACATTAAAAAGTTTGGTTATCAAGAAAACTGAAAGTGAAAGTAGTCTCAAGGTAATTTCACCTTTTTTTATCTCTTTCAATTGAATATTTACGATATTTTGTACGAAATGTCTGCAAATGACGACCATAAAAATGTCTAGAAGGGTATCAAAGTCATTAACCGTATTGTGAACAGCCTGTTAAGGTCGTAAAACAGGCGTGTAACAACACACCTACTCCTGCATCAAAGATGATTTTATTGCACTGGCAATCTGACTTGTATATTTCGGGTGATGACAAGAAAATATAAATGTAAGCAATTTCGCTAACAAATCATTAAACCAAAAATGAAATAACTCAATCAAATTTTGATTTGATAAAATGAAAGGAAATGCCGTATTTTTTTTTAAATTCAAATACAAGCATTTTTTTGTTTTGTGCTATTTTCAGTATAGATTCCATTATGACAATGTAAATATTTGGCAACAAAAAGAAGAAGGTTTTTAGGAACAATTTTATTTTTATCAATTTTTCATTGCTTACATTATTATTTCCAAGAATTAGTATGATTCTATACAGAAATCCGACCCTATAATAATTGGGATTCAGTGTAGAGAGGACACATAGCACATAGAAAATTTATGCAGAGGAAAATCTTTGACCAAATCCGGGTAGCTAATGTTAATATCACAGCTTAAAGGTACTCTATACCAAAAACTCAGAAGTTGTTATAACATGGTCCACACATTAATGGGATTCGTAAAATTAATGTTGCCCAGAAATGTCCCCCAGGCACCGTTATTACACAATCCCTACAAGAGGTACAGAGACAGAAAATGAGTGGAGATTGTTCATCTGCGTTTGTTTTCTTTTTCGTTTTATTTTTTTGGTGTTTTGATGGGAATATTGAGTATCCTTCGTCCTGTACTTAAATTATTTACATTAATGCACGTGGCCTTTAATGGAATTTTTTTGTTGGTATATGGACTATATTTGAGTTTTTTTTTTATTTTTACTTTTATCAAGGTTATATTTCTTGGGCAAATGAAATGAGCAGAAGAGATTGGAGGAGCCCTTTTTTTGTTAAACCGAAAAAAATTTTCTTTATGAGTGACTATTTTAATTTTTAATTGAAAAGGACAGGGACTTATACTTAGCTGTTTTTTCTTTGTAAATATTTGTGTATATTTGTATATTTTGCTTTTCTGTATACTTTCTTCTTGAAATGATTAATTTACATTCAGCGACAATGTCTACCAGACTGGGAATGTCCAAAATGATTATTTTAATGGATTTCTGTGAAATTGCTGATTTGTTTATCCTCTTCTGTTTTAAGAATTACAAATTTAATCTCTGTTGGAACAGGTAAATGCCATAAAACAGGTTATAGCTCTCATTTCCAATCTGTTCTCCAATCAAATTTCAAAACCATCCTTCTTTAAGAATGTGATTATTTCGTTTATAGTATGCTATCAAAATTGGTAAGACAAAGAAGTAATTTTAAAGTTCAGTGGGTAATGTGACACTTGAGCCTGGGAATCTTATTTAATTCATTATACTTTTAGCTTCATTTGGATGCATAAAGAACTATCTGACGAATGGAAAATAGGAATTTTCTGTCCTCTACATAAAGAAAAGGAGACCAACTTGACTGTTCAAACTACAGAGGCATTACGCTACTAAAAGTAGCATATAGAATATTATTGTATATCCTTTATACTAGCTTACTGTACCAGTGTGAAAGCATAATTGGCAATTCACAGTGCAGATTCGGCAAACAAAAGTCTACTATCGATCACATATTTTCATTACGACAAGCAATGGAGAAGACGACAGAATTTAATATTGAGACCTACCTCTTTTTCATTGACTTTAAAACAGCATATGATCTTGGGTTACGATCCAAAATCTACGAAGCAATAGTGGAACTGGACGTTTAATCAAACTCAATCAATCAATCAATTAATTAAACTCACTAAAACGTCGCTAAGTCTAGTAGAAGAGTTCAGAACAAGGTATCGGTGCCCTTTGAAATGAACATAGCTCTCAGACAAGGAGACTCACTATCGTGCTTACTATTTTACACTGAATTAGAAAAAGCGGGCCGAAAGGCATGTATTAAAACCAGAGGGATAATTCTAAACAAGTCCGTTAAGCTAATGGTATATGTAGATGACAAGGTCATCGTAAACAGGGCCGAGAGCAATGGATGAAGATTCTTAAGGAGGCTAAGGCTCCCAGAGTCCTGTGATGATGATGATGATGAAAGTATCAAATATAGTAAAACAGGTTATAATTCTCATTTTCAATCTGCTCTCCTTTCTCCTTTGAGAATATGATCATTTCATTTATAGTACGCTATCAAAATTGGTAAATAGGTAAGGTAATTCTCAACATCTTATTTAATTCTGTTTTCTGTGTTAATGAAGTATATCTTTTCTTTAAGAGCAGTTGCAAACTGAATTCGCCTCAATTTATAATTAATAAACAAAACATCCTTGTGATAACATGTTACTCTTATATGGATTATGATAATTTTATTAGGAAATACATACAAAGAGAGGAGATCTATATCTCGTCAAAAGTATTCTAAACTTTTTTTAGGAGTTGCTCTTTTACAACCTTTCAAAAAAGCAGCTCATGTGTTACAATGTTTATTTTGTAAGACATGATTGTGATACGGTATAGATTAAAAAACTTATCAATGTAGAATTCAATTTAAAGATCAATGTTCGCACAAATAAGTGGACTGTCATATCGAAAAGAAGTACACTGTTTAAGTAGGACAACTATTGAAATTTATAAATTTGAAATTGTTTCTCCAGTGTGATTTAACGGTCTCAAAAAAAACTTTCATTTTAAAAGTAAATTTCGTATACTAATTAAAAAAATTAATTTAAACATTAGATCTATTCGGTGACCTGCTTCAGCTTAACCCTGAACACAAGGATGGATACCTGCCGAACAGATCTATTAACTTTTAAGTTATTTTTTTATCCATAACATTGAAGGACGTATTTTTGAAGCCTTGAACAAAAATTTCTAAATTTTAACAAAAAACTAATTACAAATCACTCAAGAAAAATTGTTGTGACCAAATCTTATTCCATTTAAACGTCTGCTAAATCGTGTGCGTTTTTCATTAAAATGAGAATTGTATATCTGTGCACCTCGCCCCCGTATATCAACATTATTATATATCTGAGGACAATCCCTGTTTTTACTGCGTGTTTAATGAGAGTTTAACACGCAAAAATGACTTGCAACAAAAGAAAGTTCATGTTTTTGGTGTGTGACTCCTTGTTCCATATTATTATTATCATTATTTTTTTAACTTAAGGATTTCCCTCCTTGTCACAATTATAATTTTGTTTTCATTATTTTTTTGATATATTCTCCTTTGTGTAAGTTTCCTGTAAAAAAAAATATTCCACCTTTTTTTTGTCGCATCTTTAAAGTTTTGTTGTGTACATTAAAAAAAGGATATCCTGCTTTAAAAAATGAATGAAGAAAGAATGGACAAATATTTCTTTTGTTGTTTTCTAAGGATAGATAAGGGAAGTTTTGTAATCATTTAAATGCAAATCCACAAGAACACGGGAGTGTAAATAAAATAAAACAAAAAAAAACATTTGGTGGAAACCTGAGAGAAGAGGGATGTGAAGAACGAATGAAAAAATAAAAATGTAAACTAAGCATAAGCGGAAAACCAACCCATTATTAGCATAAAATTTAGCACTGTTCTCCTGCTGCTGTTGCTGGTGGTGGTCTTCATCCTTATTATTATTGTCGCCCGCAATACTTTGGTATCTGTATAAACTTATGAAAATCCATAGGAAAATTTTGCTTTGATGCATTTTTTCTTCTCCACCTGGTTTTAGAAAACAACAACAACAAAAACTGAAGTTGCTCCTTTCCTTTCCATTAAATATTATAAACTTTTTATATAAATCATAATTTTCTTTCTTTTTGTTGCTTGTAGGATTAAAACAGAATCATAGCAAGGATTTCTTTTTATTGTATTCGTTTTCTTTGGCGTTTTTTTACTAGGGTGTTTTGTGTCACAAGCAAAACAAGGATTCTCATTCACATTTTTTTATGTTAAAACTTTTGTTTCACTTTGGCTTGGATTTCTTTAACATTTCTTCACTGCACTAAACTTTTACTTTTATTTTTTTTTGTTATATATTTGATAGTAGTTGTCTTAAATCATATATATTTTTTGTACATTTAATTACACACGGATGGTTATGGATTTTGATCGTTGAATTTAGTTTAAGTTTAGTTTTAATTTTTTTACTGATAAAATTAAAACCACACCAGATATTTCCTTCTAATTGTATCAAAAAATAAAATCTAAAGGGGAAGCGCTCTGTGAACAACACACTCTGCAACACTACTACGACCAAGAAGGTCGAAATTCAACTCTGGTAGCCACTGATACTGAGAAACCAGTAAACCTTAACCATTCGGCTGCTGCTGTTAAATAGAGGATGCGAGGGCTTATTGAGCATATTTTCAACCCCTGAAGTGCCACATACTCTGCTGCTGCTGCTGTCCTACAGAGGGTGAAAGAATTCTGGTCTCTTACATAGAGGTACCAAATATATTAAAGTACGCATGTCTACAGTTTGTCGTCAATTTCTGTTTCTTTTTTTTGTTGATAACATCTCGCTATTTTTTTTTTTCGTTCCGTCTTGGTTGTATGGTTGGTATACGCTACTATTATGGCTGCTACTTCACCGATTAGAGGCACATTCACCTTCTGTTTTATGGTCGAATACACTATGCTGGGTTTTGTAATGTTTGCGGCATACTAGAAGGCGAAATCACGTTTATACTTTAGCCGAGAGAGGGTTTATAATACCATATCCAAAGGGGGTACTATTTTTGTTCCATTAAATAATGTGTAGGTAGTAAAAATATAGTTACAACAGCGAAAGTTTAACAAAATTAACAACAATATTAGCGGCTAATATGGGTACTACCATGCTGTTTTGTTTGCTTTTTACAAGTTCTTATACGGGTTTTTGTTTTAAAATGTAATTCAACGTTCCGATTCCGGCTGCCGCAGCCTTGGTTACCACATTGGAACTAACTCTACAGAGAGGGAGTCTCATGTTTCATATGATGGCGACGTAATGTCAATGGTATTTTCTTTGGTGGTATTTTTGCTTCTTTTTACAAATTGAAGGAATTTTGCTCTCCAACCATATCTTCTAGATGCGGTGGCATCATGGAAGAAGAGGCTTTAAAAGACCGCCGTGTACGCCGCGTAGGTATAAAGTCAACGTCTTCCAGCAGCTGTTCGGGATTTTTGTTTGTATACGTTACTTACACTTTGGGTTAAAAATAATCGACACTACCTTATTTTGTTGAATTTTGTACCTGTATCTAATTTTTTACCTTCAGTTAACGGGTAATTTTTGTACTAGTACTGGATCTTAAAAATGATGTACGAAATGTTTTTGATAGGGCTGTGGAATAAAGTAATTTTATTTTTAAAAAACTAAATGCTCTTCATTCAACGATCTTTTAAACTTTTCGACACTTCCATGAAAAAGACGGTTTCTGGGATTGTCCGAAATATTTTTTAGTTGCTAGTTTAGTTGTCTTCTGGTTGGATCCTAATTTTAATCCACCTACACTTTTCCACATTGCACAGATCCAAATCTAGGGAACATGACGCGAAAGCAGTTTATTATAGTGTAGTTCAGTACAATTGGTTGTTGCAATTGCAGATGAATTTACTGACGGGCTTGAAAGAGTATACTTTTTGCCTGTTCAAACAAAGATGCTTTTTCACCCATTCCAAAGAGAATGTATCAGTATACCCACTCCGTGATTGTTATCTTTTATCAATCTTGTTTTGACTGAACCATTTCCACAATCATGTCTCCGCCCACCTTTTCCGATTATTCCTTTGTCTTTGGTATGAAGTGATGTGCTTTCGTTTAATCAAGTCACAAAGCATCAGCAAAATTCACT
Source organism: Thereva nobilitata (assembly GCA_963855945.1). Taxonomy (NCBI): domain Eukaryota; kingdom Metazoa; phylum Arthropoda; class Insecta; order Diptera; family Therevidae; genus Thereva; species Thereva nobilitata. Next base: position 93,204,165 of record OY979698.1, on the reverse strand, counting down.
TTGATTATGCTTAAACATGTCCAAACCGTGCTTTAGTCTAGCCATTTTTTTTGCTTCGGTGTCAACAGATGTGGCGGAAATCTTGGTCATTTCCAAGTGCTTGTGCAGGATATTATTAACATATGAAGAATCCAATTCCAAGACTGCTTCCTTCCATTTTAAAAAACCAATGGAGCAATGGTGGTTTCAATCTCTAAACAAACTCTTCTATCAAATCTGGTCAATTTTTTTCAGTTTTACAGTTTGGTGAACATACATTTAGCAAGTTAACAGATTCGTTAGAAGAGTTTGCTCAGAGATTAAAACCGCCATTACTTCTTTGGTTTTTCAAAATGGAAGGAAGCAGTTTTGGAATTGGAGTGTTCATATTCAAAGCCCGGTATGCAAGGCTCAAGAAATTTGCTCAAGAAAACTTCTGCATTTATTTCCCTAAGAAAAAATGACAGCAGTTCAGAAATTTTGACAGTGCCTTTTTTTCATTGCGAACATTACATAAATTGTTTTATGATTGTTTTGAATTAATGAAATTGTTTTAATTAATAAGGAATTAAAAAAGACTTAAAAAAATAATAATAAAAATTAATAAAATGTTATATTTAGTATTGCGGAAAGGTCCTTTCAATTTCAAAAAACAGCGACATGTCCATGTACTCATGAACCGTTAAAATTCCTTCAAGAAATAAATGAATCGACACTTATTTCTGGAGGAAAAACTAAAATTTTATCAAAAGCGACATCTGCGTGTCACTAAAAAACACGATATTTCTGGTGTGAATTTCTTGACTCTAGCATACCGGTTACAGAAATCGCTCCAGAAAATATTTCTGAACCATTTCTTGACCATTTTTTTTACATAGGTTTAAGATAGGCAAAGAAATTTCTTGAGCCTTGCATACCGAGCTCAAGACGATATTAACTTTATTGGTCGTTAGCGGTTTATCGTTTACTATTGTTTATCTATTGCAAAAAAACGTTAGTAACTTACGTTGCTTCTTCTTCTTCTATATCACAATTTGTTGCTTGACCTACTCCAGCTTCTTCCTCCGGACTCTGCTCCGCAGCTTGCCTCCAGTTTCTTGTGTTGAAGACCGTTTTCCCACCTTGACCGTGATTTGTAAGCTGGTCTTTTCCCATCTGAGAGTAGATTCAGGCATTTTTTCGACATCCTTGAGTCATCCATTCTTTGAACACAACCGGCTCAACGTAAATGCAGTAGCTTGGCATGTGTTGATAGTTTACACTCTTTCTATAAGTCACAATTCGTGATTATAACGTATTCTCCATGTCTTTTCATTGACTGGGCTTGACTATTCTTCGGAGAACTTTCCTCTAAAATATATCCCAATCTATCTGGAAATTGTTGGGAGATGCTCCATGCTTCACATTCATACGTAACTACGTATAATCGTTTATTAGATTATAGATTATTATTTTGGATATGTTTCTAGATTTCAGATTTGATGTCTCTGGATTTCATTACTGGCAGCAGTGAGAAGTATGTTATATTTCCAGCCTTTATTCTTCTTTGTACGTCTATCGTTTCATCTTTCTCTGTGGTAGTTAAATTTTAGTTTACCCGTTCGAAATTATATTCCGCCCAGGCGGTGTTGAGGCTTCTTCTTCTTATTTCAACCCTTGACTGAATTAGAGGCCGTGTTCCGTAATATCACCCAGCATACTGTCCAGTGAGAAATGGCAAATCCAAGCATTTACGCTGTGGTTAACGGCAGCATACATGAAAGTGATACAACTTGAAACTGTTTCAGCCTCGATTATTTAATATTTTTTTGATTACCATTACGTCACACCGATTCACACAAGTAAAATATGGCATCAATTAATGACGTCATTAGCACTGGCCTGTATACTGGGTTATATTTCGGAACACAGCCAGAATCTTGCTCTTGTCTGCATTTATTTGTAGTGCTATGTGTTCAGTTCCATCTCCTAATTCCGTGAATATTTCTCTAAGGTATGACCCAGATCAGGGTCATCGACATATCCTGCCAACTGTTTGGATTTGTTAAGCCGGGTTGCCTTTGACTCAATGATTACTTTGCGAAGTACTGCTTCTAGGCAGAGATTAAATAGCATGGGTGCCAACCAATCGCCTTGCTTGAATCCTTTCTTAACTGGGAAGAACTCTGTCAGTTCTCCTTCGTCAGCTTCACTATCTTTAAGGGGATTTTGAGGTCTAGCATGGCAAGCAAGCTGATACAGGTCGATGTTGTATTCCTAGCATTTTCTGAGGACCTGTCTTACTAAAAATAGTTAGTCCATTGTTGACCTATTTCTTCTAAATCCAGCTTGGTATTCACTAATTGTTGCTGCTGCATAGGGTTCCAGTCTGGCTTTAATTATATTTCTTATTATTTTATATACTGTGCTTAAAAGAAATATGTCTCTCTACTTCGCACAGTTGAATTTGTCCTATTTTTGTGTATTGGGCAGATAATGCTGTGCTCCCAATCTTCGTGCATTTTTCTGGTCCTCCATATGTAGTAGTTCGTGTAAAGCTGCTGAAATCGATTCACCTCCTTGTTTAATCAACTCTACTGGGATGATATCAATTCCTGGGGATTTGTTATGTTTTAAGGGTCTTATGGCACTTTGTACTTCTTCCAGGGTTGTTTCTCTGGTGTCATTGTTATGTTTGTATACGGTGTTCTGATAAGTGTGTGCTCCTTTCGTTTGCGTTCAGCATCTCTTTTTCGTCCTCAAAATATATGTTCAAAATGATTCTCACAATACAAAATTTTGTTAAATTCATAAACCAAGAAAATTTTCTCATAAAAAGACAAATTTTCCATATCAATTTGTGTTAACAAAGCACGTAGCATCTGTATTTCGCAGTTCACATAATTTGAAAAGAAATGAAACCAAAAATAAGGAAGCCTCCTTTGAAATTGTTTACCCACTACTAGAAAGCAATTTCGTATATGTGCCATAAAGTATCAAAGAATGCCGCTTTCATAACAGCTAAGAATTCTCACTCCTTTCTCGTTTCTTTAGATAAAAAGCAATTCCGAACTCTTCATATAACTTACAAAGAATCTAAAGTAGAGTGTCCTCTTTAAAACTATACAGAAAGGTCTTACAAGCAGGGCACACTAGTCGTCTTATGGATATGGATATAAGAGGAGCGTGTCCTAGTGTCTATATATGTATATGTAGTGCCTACTAATCTGGTTACTTACCTTATGACCCTGTTGATATTCCCGGTGATCCCTTTCTAAGAAAGTTCATGGCAAAATGGGTAGCACCGACGAACGTTATACCAACATTATTGCCAGAAAAATTGTGAAAGAGTCCCTTATTATGGCTTCACGCGCAATTAAACATGTCCCGTCTTACAATGGTTTCTTTGGGGTAAATGGACCTCTCTTCTATCTTGGAATTGTGGACGTTCCTAATGGGCATGCAGAAGTATTGAAATTAAATTTTCCACAAATGCCCTTAATGTTTCGTTCGTTAATAATGTGTTAGTGTCTAACCTATATAATGCTTTACAGTACATAATGCACTTATGCTTCGTTAGGTTCAAGAAGCCAAGCCCTAAGGAACTTGATTTTGCTGTAACTTTATTAAATTAAAATGTCAAATTATTCCAAATAACAGAATCAGTTTGTTTTATATATGTGACAAACATACTAAAAACACGAAGTTAATAATGTTCCTAAAAAGAATGGCCTGCCCCCTTCTTTACGCCATAGAGCTCTAACGCGTTAATCAAGAGCACATCAATATGTTATATACGTTATTGACCTCTTATCAGCGCCGTGACATAATAACTTTCACATCGCGTTCTTTCATATCAGGATTCTAGTGTGATTCATTAGCATGGCGAGGGCTTCTCACATGGGGGAACAAAGAATTTGAGAACCTGCCTAGCTCTGGTATATAACACTCTACATACTGCAGCTAAATTTTATGGTTCCAGTTGGCTCATATTTAACTTCCCATGGAAAATAAACAAAAAGGGAATAAAAGAGATATGATTACCCGGGGATCTCAGGCGGAGTCTCCTGTTCCTGTTTGGAACTTTCTGAAAGGAAATAAACGGATTTTTTTTTAGGTTAATGCAAGAGTGTAACTTGATATCTATTCATATCTATCCATTCACGAAGTCGTCGTCGAGTCGTCTTTTAGTTGGTGGTTTTCTGGTTCTTTTCATTTGATTTTTGTGAAGATGTAAACAAATACTTATATTTACATACAATTCAAGTGAACTCATATTTTTCTCTGGATGTAAGACGTTTGAATTAAGATTTTTAAGTAAAAACGTTCTTTTTTTGTGGTGATACAGAAAGAAATTCCCCTACAGAAATTGTTATCTTGCTAAATAAAGCATTTTCAGCCTGAACGCGCAAAATGTAATTATCTGGTTGTGGGGATGAAAAGGCTCATTGAAATTAAATTGGAAGGAAATGAGATTGTGGCGGCGTTTAAATAGCATGGGATCCATTTGTAGAAGGAAGACGCAATATTTTAATTTTTTTGCTTTCACCTCATAATTATCAAATGTGATATGTCTTCCTCGGCAGTTTTTTATGATAAAGACCACTTCTGGATAAGAACCCATCACTCTGGGAGCACTGATATAAACGAGAGAGGCGAGTGTCTTTTAGAATTTCTTGTTATGAATAACACAGATCTTGTAAATAGGGGGATGCAAACCCACCTTTATCACTGCAAATAGGGAGCAGGTGCTGGATCCCATTCTCACTAGCAGGCTACTCTCCGACGGAGTCCAAAATTCCCGTGTTCTGGATGAGGCCTCACTGTCCACCATCAAGGGACCATCTGCACATCAAGTTCGACATTGCCGGTCTTCCACATATCCGCGCCTTTTTCCTCGTTACTAAGAAAACCGACTGGTGTGAGTTTCAGGGGCTTATAGCCTAAAAATCAGACCGCCCCTTCTATCAGCTCAGTGTGTGAAGTGTAGACAGCTGCACTGAGATGCTGATCTCCTCCTACCATGACAGCAAGACAGCAATACTGTCGCTTCCTCCCAGTCGTCGCGTAAAATGCCCTGATAGAATGACGGACTTGCTGCAATGCGTACGAAAGTTAGGAGACTAGGGCAAAACATTCTGGGCAATGGGAAGAATACAGGTTTACTCTAAGATTGCCTGGAGAAAGATTGTGAGAGCCTTCAGACTCTAGTAGAGGCAACTAGACTGCAACAGCTCCTCTTCAAAGACTTCTACAACGAAGTCGGCCTTTTTAAAAAGGAGGATGACTCATACACCTCTAATCAGGAAGAAAGCTTAAGGTGCTTTCTCAGTGAGCACTTTCCAGGATCAATTATCCAGACCGCTTATATCCTGCATGCTGAATACAGTCGTAAGATCATTCCAGATCGCTATTCTCGGAGCGTCTCTGGGAACATTTTCGACTGGGAGAAGGTGAAATAGGCAGCGACCTCTTTTCAACCCTTCAGAAAAGTCTTGAGCTGATTCTCGACAACCTTGTTTGTCTGTTTAGAACCATCTTCAGTTTTGGATAAATTCCAACCATCTGGAGGAGAGTCGTGGTAGATTTTATCCCTAAACAAGGTAACATCCCTTCATCCACGAGGAGAAGGTGATAACAGACAGCAAATCCAAGTCCGATTTATTAGCATCTCTGTTTGCCTCAAATTATTCTTTACCCGAAACTCATACGCTACCCCCGGTCCTTGAGCACAGCGCTCATTCAATAGACAGGGTATTCTTCAGGACTCGCGAGGTGTACAGGTACCTGAAGGAGCTCGATGCCAACAAATCCACTGGACGCGATAAATTACCCCCCATCGTCTTATAGTAATGCACCTCACCCTTGGCTAAACCCCTGCCTAAACTTTTTGCCCTATTATACTTCTCCGGAGTTTAACCAGACTCTTGGAAACTTGCACAAGTTTATGCGATATCTAGAATCCAACCTGCTTATAAACGACAGACAGTATGGCTTCCGACAAATAAAGATCCACTGGCGATCATTTAGTTTGCCTTACAGAACACCTCAACCGAAGTCTACATGGATTTGGTGAGTCTAGTCTGGTTGCTCTAGATATCCCCAAGGGTTTCGATAAAGTTTGGCACTCAGCCTTGCTAGCTAAATTCAAAGCTATTGGAGTCGACTCACTTCTACGTGGATCGAAAGTATCCTTTCCGACCGTTCAATCAAGGTAGTATTGGATGGCGTCAAATCCGAATCTCACCCCAGCGGTCAATTTTATCACCTGCTCTATTTCTTATCTTTATAAATGACCTAATTTCAATCCCCTCCACCCCACTTCTCAGGTTCGCTGACGACGGTACCCTGTGTTACTCCTACGGCTTCGACAATGCAAGACAAGCACGTGCCAGATCCTGTCTTGATGATCGCGAACTCACCAACTTTATAAATAGGGACATTGAACTCATTTTGGATTTGGGAAGCAAGAATCGTGTCGAATTCAACCCCACCAAAACCAAGTACTGTCTTATTTCCAATAAAAAGTGCAACACCTATCCATCCGTGTCAGTGGATCATGTTGAACTAATGGCCGACCCATCCCTTAACATCTTGGGCGTGACTTTGACCAAAGACTTGCGATGGAATGGCCCCATATTCCAAACCGCCAAACAAGAATCCCAGTACTTGGGATAAAGTACAAAAAAGGACTAACTAATTGATGAAGCGTAGGAATGTAGCAGCACTGACAAAATTTTATCGCTACTATCATAGTGACTGTTCCATCGAAATAAACGCTCTCCTGCCTCCACAGCAATCTTATACCCGCAACACCAGATTAGCCCACTCGTCTCACTCCCACCACCTGGAGCCCGTGTTTTCGCGCACTCAACAAGATAGCAATTTGTTTCTTATAGAACAACTCGACTGTGGAATAATCTCACGCAGTCGGTATTTCCGAGCTCCTACAACATCCAAGAGTTCAAACGCAGGCTTAATCGCCGCCTTCTGCAGCACCCCCCGAACCCTCATAAGCCGTAACCTATTCCGCACCGTACTTAGCTTGCTGCTACACATTGCACTATGACCTGACAAACGACATAACGTACTGGTAGTACAAAGGGTGATTCCTGAGCTTAGCACTGCCACATAAAAAAAACAGGCCTTCGGAGCTGCCTAAGTCGTATAGACCTTTCAAAATTGAGAGATCCCTCTTCGCTAAGGAAGCTGTCTTATGTTCGTTCCATGACATCGAAGGTGCTTTCGATAACACTGGCTATGACTCTATTTCTAGAGCACTGGCTCTCAGAAGCCTGGGCCAATTGAGTGGATAAATGTCATGCTTGTAGAGCGTTGTAGAGCCGGTAAAAGCCTTTCGGGTAAGACATGCGATTCCAAAGAGAATTCAGAGCGTTTATTCCGGATCTCTCTGAGTGGGAGGAACTCATTCTTCCAGGGTCCAGAAAATCTCCACTGCTTTACCAATAGGTAAAAGATGAAAAACAGTAAAGGGGCTGGTGTCGCACGACCCAACTCCAAAGTCTCAATTGCAATAGGAAGGTGGTCTCTGTTTTCCAGACTGAAATACATGCCATTGAGACCTGCGTTAGGCTCTACCTTGAGAAAGGTTTGAAAGGCGCCAACATTACAATTTTGTCGGACAGTCCAGCTGCCATCAAGACACTCTCATCGAGGAAGTTTTCCTCCAAAATAGTTGCAGAGTGTTTTGACTCACTCCAGAGCCTGACCAGGAAAAATAGAGATACTGGGGTATAGAGGGCTGCAACTCTGCAACGTTTCAATTTCCAATGTTTCCAAATACCCTCGTAAGAGCGTCTGAATAAATACAAATATCATACATTGCACACGATCAGTTTATCCGCATAGGCAAATGCCTTTAGGAAAATTCCAAAATTTAAATTTGTATTTTTTGATAGTGATTTGTGCTCTACGTTAATACATTAATGCCCGGTTTCACAGTGTCGATTTGAGCTTTCGCTCAGCTGAACCTGAGCAGTAATTTTGAGCTTTAGCTCAAGTCAAAACTGTTTCACAGTTTGTTTTTGTGCTCAGTTCAGCTGAACTTAGTTAACTGGATTTTGCAGGGCACTGTGGTTGAATCAGTTGGGGAAATTTTTGCTTTTGGTTGATAAATTGTGTGATTTTTCTAGTTTTTAATCTTTAGTTGTAAGGATTTTTGAAAAGGATATGGCCGCTTATTACTATAAGAACGAGTACGACGACGGTAAATTGACCCCTGTCACCCACCCATTTTGCACCAACCTAGCTGTCGGAGACTTGGAATTTATATTAAGTAGTTTATAGTCTTCCATACTACAAATTTTCATGCGCCACGTCGATGACATTTTTTCAATAAGAAGATGACTACTCGTTGGTGTCGGAGAGCTCGGACATATCATGGTACAATAATACAGGTAGGCTCATAAGGAAAACCTCTGTTTCCATCTTGAAAAGCTTTTACGCCTTTTACATTAGAAAAGAAAGCTTTTTTCCTTTGTGAGAAAAGATCTGAGTGACGTCACGGGACCCTTATGAGCTTTCCTTGCAATTATTGTACCATGGGACTTATAATCCCGTTTAGTAATAGAATGAGTTGCAATCGGGTTTGCCCACATCAAAGATCAAAGCACTTTTTCGTCTCCAGCTCTTAGACTATATTAGCAGAAGTTTTCAGCAATTCTGGCGGGATGCCGCCTTTTTCAGCAGCTTTACCATTGCCTATTGCATAAATTGCGGTTGCTATTTCTGTCTTAGATGGTGCACGAGTGGTGATTCTTATTTGCTCTGCATTGTTAAGTTTTCTTCAGGTTCCTGTGAAAATGAAGTATTCAGAGCGGCAAATAAATTATCTCTCCATCTATTCGTACTCTTTACGGCATGTTTGTAGTAGAATGCTCTCTTTTTTTACAATTGAAAAATCCAAATTATAACTAGAATCAATAAATAAACACAAGTTCACTGTGACTTCTCTAAAATTAATGACATTTCTCTCACTTATATCCTGAGCTTTGGCTTAAGTGCCCAAATTTAGTCACTCAGTTCAAGTAAATTTTGAACCAAGTTCATCACTTGAACCACTACTGTGAAACAGTAAAATAAGTTGAGCGAAAGCTTAAGGCTGAGCGAAAGCTTAAGTGAACACTGTGAAACCGGGCATAAGTTTCTTTATAAAGTTCCTAGACAATTTATTGCCACTGAATCTACACAATTTCTTAAACAATTCGAGGGTGGTTGCAAAATCAACACATAAACCACACTTTTAATCGAAAACTACATTCTTTTGGATATTAATATCCTTTCGTTCTTTCGCAATTCTCAAATTCATCAATTACATTAGCAAACAACTTAGCTTGATTAAAAATCAATAGAAAAAAAATCCCTACTAGCCGATGAATGACTAAACATAATCTTTATCATTTAATTAAAATTGAAATAAAACAAAAAAGATTAATGGTTGCCTTTAATTTATACAATATATTCCTTACCATAGCCTCGGAAATTATCAACAGCCTTTTCTAATTTTATTGCTTCAACACTCGAAATCCCGGGGTCAAAAGATTATACAACACAAACTTTCCCGCTAATGGCGTGATGGGCACAATTCTTTTCCGCAAACAATTAGTTTCTGCTTCTATTCCATAAAAACTTTTTTCAAACTTCTCTCTACTAATTAATTCAAGCAAGAAAACATAATGATATGTACATACCAGGAGAATAACTTTGTGTAGTACCATAAACGCGTTCTTTACAGCATAAATCAATTTTGATTGTTAACAATAAATCTGGATAATACTGAACAAGAGCATAGATTTATGCTTTGTTTATGTTCACAGATTCATCACGTCATTAATGCTATTACTTTTGCGTTCCCCAGTTATAGAGAGAGAGAAAAAAACTGCCTACTATAAGTATTTTTCTTCGATTTTATTTCCTTTAAGCAATATTGGTGACAATGATTATGGTCTAGAGCGAAAATACACCCCATTGCCCCTAAGGAAAAAAGGTTATTGCCAGTAATACCGCATTGGAGATAAATAAAAATCATCAATCTTATAACCAAATCGATTTTCCTTGTATGCCCTTATATGCCTAGGAGTGTACTTTGCCACCCGCAAGCAGATATTAAATGACTTTTCGTTTCTGCTGAAAGCAATAATCGACACTTGCTAGTAAATAGGCAATACGTGTATGGAAATGTTCGGTTAGTTTGCATTTGCCGACATATTACTGATAACAAACTTTTGCCTTTTTTTCGAAAATTTGTTTATACACGTACAAAATATTTGCTAGACAAGATAATTCCAATTTAAGTAAGCGATGGGATGAAATTTGTCCAAATTACTTTAACTACGGATGTTCCCATGGCCCTATGGAGCCAATTTTATCACCCACTGACGATGGTATTTGCGTTACTCATACAATACAAGCAGGAGCCAGGTCCTGTTTTGACGATAGCGGACATATGTCCAACCTAATCAACAGGGACATTGAACTCATTCTCGATTGGCACCAGAATCGTGTCGAATTCAATGCCTCCAAAACGAAGAACTGAATTTCTAATAAAAACCTGTAGCTTCTCTCCATCCGTGTCAGTGGATGGTTTAGAACTAATGGTTGGCGCATCTCTTAACATCCTAGGCGTGACATTAGCCAAGGACATGCGATGGAATGACCACATATTCCAAATCGCCAAACAAGCATCCCGCTGCCTCGGATTTCTTAAGAGGTGCAAGTTGCTTCTCCAAGCTTCAAATTCTAAGCGCTCAAACTTATCGAAAACAACACCATTTGCTTCACGATCAACCATTTCAGCCACCGTAGAAATATAGCAGCCCTGAACAAATTCTAACGCTACTATTCTAGCGATTACTCTACCGAAATAAACGCTCCACTACCTCCACGACAATCTTTTCGGAGCAACACCAGATTAGCCCGTTCGACTCATTCCATCTACCTGAAACTAATATTTTCGTGCACCCTACAAACTGGGAATTCGTTTCTAAACAGAACTACTCGGCTAGCAAACAACCTTACGCAGTCTGAATTTCCAAACTCCTGCTACATCCAAGAATTCAAACGCAGAGTTCATCACCATCTCTTTCAATACACTCTTGACTCCTCGTAACCTTAAACCTACTCTATCCCCCGTTCCCCGTACTAAGTTTATTACTAGACATTGCACCATAACGTCACCAACGAAATGATTGTTTCATCTAGTTCAGATAAAGTGCCTACACTTTTTATAGAAACTGAAAGAATGGACAACAGTAGCCCGCTTTTCAAAAAGTTCCACAGCCTTACTCAATTAATCCATAACTATCTATTCCAAACCTAACCTTCTTGCATATTTCAGACAAGATTCTAGCCTTTCAAACTACTTTATCAAACCCCTCTAATATAATATATTATGTATATTCATTTTCCCACAATTAAAATATTATCAATTTATTTTAGGAAAGCACAGCAACTACTGGTACTTCAACCACAGGCACCGGCACATCAAGTTCCACATCATCATCAAGTGGCTCAGATTCAAGTAGTTCAGATTCTTCAAGCTCAGATTCGGAAAGTGAATCTAGTGAAGATGAAGGCGAGAAACCCGATGAAAATTCACCCTTATCAGAATCTGAACTTGAACCAATTTATAAAAGTTGCATACGAAACTTAGAAGAATGTGTGACAAGATTTTCAGAACATTATAAATCAATTTATCGGCTTGTAAATCATTATTTAAATTCACCAGAAAAACTAAAAGATTTACAAAAATGTCGACAACTACTTTTGGGAACATATACAACAAATTTGGGAAATCAAATACTTGGATTGTTTGCAGATCGAAAAAATAATAATTTCTTTAATGGAATATGGCGTATACCATCATCAGAAATTGATCGTCCAGGAAGTTTTTCATCGCATCTTGTTAAATGTGTTGTGATACTTCTTGAAGTTCTAAGAAAATCATCAGATCATAAAACTTTAATTGAATTGGCATTGCAACTTCAACGCACTCCAGATAATGATAAGTAAGATTTATTTTATTAAATAATATACATTAATATTAATAATGTACTATTCTAGGCGATATATTAAAGACTCGGAACGGAAGGAGCTATACCAACAAGCTATGACATTCTGTGTACAAAGTATGAGAGACATATTGAAAAAGAATATTGAAAAGCGCGATGATAATGAATTATTAAATTTAATAATTGATGTTTATAAAGCTCACAAAAAATGCGTTAAACATATGATGCAGAGAGAAGCACAATTTACACAAATCTTAATTGAAGCATACAAGTTTTATGTTCAAGACAAAGTTGCAAAATTGCCAGAAAATGCAAATATGGTTGATCTGGCTATAAAATTATGTGTTCAAGAAATAGGTATAAGAAAAAGTAAGGAAAAACAAGCTCAACAAGCTCAACAAGCACAGCAAGCTAATCAAGCACAATCAGGTGGGACCAGCCCGTCTGTATCAGTAGAATCTCATTCTTCTGTTACAGCAAAGACGGCAACTGCAGCAACTGCGTCAACTTCAAATGTAATTCTTTTCTTCCTTAATTGTTCATTCTGGAACATCATTATTTTCTTTAAAGGTTACAAAACCAATTATTCCCGGTACTCGTCCTCGTGGTAGACCCGTAGGAAGTAAAAATTCCACAAGTAAAAATCTTAGTGGAAACTTCGGAGGTGGCTTAGATACAGCCTCGATGACTGCATTAATGTCTCTCTATGGGAATCCTGCCTTGGCTGCTGGTTTGTCTAAGGTAAAACGTAAAATTAATTGTTTTTGGATTTTGAAATTACATTTTACTGTTATATTCACAGGATCAATTCCAATCTCTTATTGTTGAATATTATAAATTGCTTGGTGCTTCATCTATATCTGGTGGCTTGTCGCCGCCCGTTTTGCCAAATTTAATCTCTCCTTCATTAAATCCAATATTAAATCCTTTCAAACAAATTCCAAACCCCCTTAAACCGCCAGTTCCTCAAACATCAGTTTCACCGTCATCTTCAATGCAATCAGCTAAAATTCCACAATTTGATATTAAAAATCTAATCGCATCTGCGGCATCTCAAGTAGCAAAATCTACGACTGTTAGCCAATCGCAATCTGCTACAATAAGCATAGGAAGTGGACAGTTAACAATAACACCAACAACATCTAAATCATCAATTCCTAGTGTTAAGGAATCAAAACCTATTCAAACTACAAGTGCTTTGTCACAATCAGCCTCTAAGGCTGGTGCTTCTATATCCGTTACAAAAGTACCATCTGGGTCACCTAGTATATCGGTAAAGCCTCTATCTGAGCTAAGTGCCCCTAAACCTTCAACACCTCAAAATCAGATTACTTTATTACCAGAATTACCAAAATCGTTAACAATTACGCCGGCCCCATCTTACTCAGGGGAAAAAACAAAATCTCAACAAGCTCATATTCCTCAAGTTTCTTTACTTGCTGAAAATCCAAAGCAGAATACCTCAAAATATTCTGGAAAAATTAAATCTGATAAAAAAGCTCCCAATCCCTCACCATATGCTCGGACTCAATCGCCATCAATGCCTATGCCTTCGGCTACTCAACTTGGAAATCTGGCATCTCTGGCATCGCAATTTCCACTTATGGGTAACTTTAATCTACAAAATTATAATAAACAAGTAAATCTTTTAAATTCGTATGCAGATCTATTAAAAACTATGGGAATGGGCTCGAATCCTGCTCTCCTTTCACAGCTATCGCAGCTGTCTCAATTCCCGATGCCTTCACAGAAACGCCCCTATACAAAAAGGGCGCGCACATCGAAAACTCTGCCACGTTTCCCAAGTCCATCACCACCTCAACCAAGTGTTTCAGCTATCCCAATACCTTCTCCACCCATTCCGAAAGCTAAAACACAACCATTTGTGCCACCATTTAATATTCCAATATCGAAGTCACCTGCCTTAACACTTTCACCAAATCCATCTCCCGGACTACCTCCCATTTCACCTGTTGCCCTTCCAGTACCGCCTATACCACGTGCAAGTGTTACCCCGCCACAAGTAGTCCATTGCAGTCCAACTAAAACGCTACAACAGAAATTAGCTGAAAAGCAGAAGGCGAATGCTATGAATGAGAACTCAGCTAGAACAGCAGGATCAAGTGGTTCGCAGGCAAAGCGCAAGGATTTAGATGTTATTATATTGGACTGACAGTTACAAAATTAAGAAGTTTTTAGTGTGATTTTTAAGACTGTTCTTTTTCAAGTTTATTCTGCTGTGGATGTGTGGTTTTTGTTTATTTTTGCGAGTAATTCTTTACAGATAAAATAATTAATATCATACCCAATTGTAAACAACTTCAAACACTTAACTAATCCCTATATTCTACAATAGTGCATGTCAGGAACAGAATAATATGTGTTTAGAGTTTAATTTAAGTTCATGCTTTTATAAAAGGTGTAGAAGATGCCACACTAAATGATTGTAATGCTTTCGATTAGTAATAAATTTAAGCGTAATTTCTGCAGTCCGATTATTTTATCATTTCATGGGTACGAAAAGTTTAAGGTTAGTACTAGTACTCGGTGTGGATTCAGTTTCCACCTTCGAAATTGCCCCTTGTCTTTCTACTTTTCTCGCTTTAATCAATTCTTTACAATTCTATTCGTTTCTCAAATATTTTTTTCACCAAAGCATAAAAGGGAAGCCAGCCTCCTTTCATTCCATCATCAAAATCAAATAACCTTCAAATTGACTGTGGTTGTGTGGTGGATGGCTTACGAAAAATCTCCCTTAAATTTATTATCATTTGATGTAAGATGGAGAAACGAAAACCACAACGCTAGTGTTTTCAGTCAAATATTTTGATTCTTAGTGAGCTTTATCATACATCAAAGAATAATTAGAACCTATAGCAGAAAGCCTTGTAGAAGAATATCATACTAGTTTTAGGACAAACAGGTCGACATCGGACCAGCTGCTGACCTTAACGCAAATCCTTGAGAAAACCATATGAAATGAATGTTGATATATCTATATAATAAAAGTGAAAGTTTCTCTGTCCGTCTGTCTGTAAATGTTTAATAGACTCCGAAACCGCTTATCCGATTGGCCTAAATTTTTGTATATAGGGGTTTTAGGGTACGAGGGTGTTCCTACGCGGTAAATTTTGCTCTATCTCGAACATTTCGGGTGGCTGTAGTGTACCTACATCGGTAAAATTCGAGTTTTTGTATGGGAGGTACTCATCGAATTACTGCTAAAGAGCTCAGATCCATATTATTTTGGTTTTTTTTCCGAAAAAAATACAATACCCAAAGTTTCAGATTGATCGGAGGTGATTTACGGGTAGTTGCCGTACAATTTCAAACAAAATCGTACGACAAAATCATGCAACGCGTAGCCAAAGGAAATAGTGGAAATAGCAATTTGATTTTGGCGTCGATTCGAATCCAGAATGAGATTGAACTCGCATTGTCATCATCGGGAATATCATCAACTCTACTTGATGGTGGACGTACAGCGCATTCAGCACTGAAGCTCCCATTGAGTTTGAACCAGATAGAAACACCTCCATGTAACATCAGCAAAAACTTCGGTATTGCCACAGTCCTTAAAACGTGCAAAATTATAATTTGGGACGAATGCACCATGGCCCATACAAAATCGCTCAAAGCGCTTGACAGGACTTTGCGAGATTTCCGAGGAAAACACCAACCGATGGGAGGCGCTCTGATACTACTTGCAGGGGATTTTCGCTAAACTTTGGCTGTTATACCTCGATCAACGCCTGCAGATGAGCTTAACGCATGCTTGAAAACATCATATCTATGGAACTGTGTCGAAAAAATCACGCTCACAATGAATATGCATGGCCGTTTGCCTCAAGATGCCTCTGCTCAAACATTTTCAAAACAACTTTTGGACATTGGAAATGGCGAAATTCCAATCGATATCAGAACAAAAAAGATTTCGTTTCCGCAAAACTTTTGTCAAATGCAGCCCAATATTCAAACCGTTGTGGACAAGTTGTTCCAAGATAAATTTAACAACGAACTACAAAAAGGCAGATTGGCTGTGCGAACGAGCAATCTTAGCTCTCAAAAATGACGATGTCAACAAACTTAATGAACAAATTAAAATGAAACTGCTCGGAAAAACTGTGAAATACAAATCGATAGACCCAGTAATGGACGAAGAACAAGCAGTCAAATATCCAATTGAGTTTCTTAATTTTTTGGAGCCATCACATATTGGCATTGGCCGGGTTTATGCCGGGGACACTTTGGAGCTGACTGCCATGTTGTAAGCGGCATATACGAGAAGAATTTTCGGCGCAACCTGGCAAAGTGGATCTGCTTTTTGGCGTGACCAAACATTTGGTACTGCCGGAAAGTTACGGTATAACAATTCAGACTTTCTGAAAATGTCAAACGCCGTAAACAAAAATAATAGGCACAGTTTAAGTAAAAAAGTTATTTGGACGTCCTCAGAAATTAATATTTTACTAGATATTATGATATTATGACGTTTCGATTAAAACGATAATCAAGTTTGCAGCTCCGTTTCATAAATCCAAAGTGTCCGCGGCATAAACCCGGCCATTGACAGTTGGATCACCTGTGATGCTAATTCAAAATTTGAACGCGCCAAACCTGTGCAACGGAACAAGACTTATCATCAAAAAATTAACGTCGAATTTGATCGAAGAAAGAATCATCAACGGTAAGGTAAATTCGAAGGGGAAGACGTCCAATTCCAGGTATACCGATGATTTCCAACGATATACCTTTCGAGTTTAAACGGCTTAAGTTCCCTTTGCTTGCCTTCGTGATCACCATCAACAAAGCACAAAGTCCATCATTGACTCTTGATGAATTCCTGTTTTTCACACGGCCAATTGCATGTTCCCTGTTCGCGAGTCCCATATACATACCAACAATTATAAATTTATACACCAAACAAAAAAACAAAAAATATTATTTATCCGTTAATGATTAAGTACATGTGTTCTTTATTTGTGCGCAGCATCGCACGACGGATATGAAATCCAAAATACAAAAAAAGTAGTCCTTCTTTGAGACACTTCATCTGTGTATGGAAATTCATATCTCGATAAATGCCAAGTCAATGGATGGTTTTATTCGCTCGATTAAAATATCAGATCCCTATAGTTTTACATTTTGTTATTTGGAATCAAAAATGCCAAAAAATTGGCTTTTTTTCAAACTCTCCTACTGTTTATTAAAATTCATATCAACTGATTACTACTATTGGCTTTTGGGTGCAGCTATAGGCGCACCGGGTCCCAGCTAGTACCAAATACTTGTCGACTTTAAACAGGCATATGATTCTATACAAAGAAAAAGACTGTACAAAACCTTATCGAAATTAGGAGTTCCCTCAAAGCAGGTACGATTGATCAAATACGCAACGCGAAAATCCAAAATGCAGTAGAGTTCGAAGTACAATAAGATCTTAGACAAAGAGGAGGTCAAACTAAAAAGTTGTATGAAATTTTTGATAACTTTGAACTCTCAACCTTTATAAAAAATCAACAGACAACAGTATTCCAAAACGGCTTGTAATAGCAGAAATTTCGGAAAAAAACCAATGACCCAGGAAGAGCTGGATATAATCTATCTGGACTCAAAAGTTATGGATAAGAGTTGCTGAGTTTAGTAAAGAGGAATTTGACACTACCTCACCCGAGACCATGTTTTTGGGTGTGGGCCTTACAGACGGTCTAGCACACATCGCCCTGCAGATCGACTGATGAAAGATTCTCACCACTCCCTCGTAAAAAGGTTATTCTACTACAATGCTATAAAAAAGGTAAACACCTAATATATAACTTCATATTTTCGGAATTATTCAATCCTTCAATTTTCAGCGCACATGTCGGATTTCTTTATGTTTTCCCTTAACCCATTAATTGTTATAACGCCATTTGACTACCAAAAACCTATTATTTCTTACCCTGTGTATTTAAAAAAATAAATTATTCTATCTGCGGCTCATAGGTGTTAAAGTAAGTAAACATATTCCTACTAACCAAAACCGTACTTCAATTTATTGAAAAAAAAATTAATAAAAACGCACAAATTTTCAATATTTTTCTGAATATTTTTGTTTAATAAAATTATCAACTTAGAAAAATTACAAAAACTTAACATACAAAGGCTACAAAAAATTTAAAAACAATTTATTTACATAAAATTCACAGCGATTGCCTTAAAGGAGTGATTAATATTTTTCATTTATTTTAATACGTTATTTTTTCTTTAAAAAAAACAAAATTACATCCAATTAAAATACAAACAATTTTATAGTTTCTTTTTTTATTTATTATTTTACAAAGGAAAAAAATACTAAACAAATTCTACAACAAATTTCGCAATGATTATTCAATTTTAATAATAATACAATGATGCTACTACACAATTATACAAATCGGTAAATTTACGACTATTTTAAGTGCACTATAATTAATTATTTTTTTGCATTTTCTTTTTTAAAAAAATTTCTATTTATTTATTTATTTAAGTGGTAACGATCTAATTATTATTAATTGATTTTCCGTTTTCTTTTGTTTGTTAATTTATTTCGTTTTGTATGCGATATGTTATTTTATGGTCTTACAAAAATGTGGAGCTTTATAGTGATTCCTTTATGGACCTGTATTAGTTTTAATAAGATTTTAAAATATCTTAATATTATTTTAATCAGTTTTGTTTGTTTTTGAGTAATATTGTGGCGAATTTGATGGAAAAATACTGACACGATATCATCTCAAAAGGTTAATTTATTTCATTTTTAAGCATCGCCAAAAACCTGTTCAAAAATAATTGAGTTGATAACTTTATTATTTAAAACAACACGTTTAGTTTTTTTTCAATACGTTAAGCATTAACTTTTATATGGTACGCACAAAATAAATATTAAAGAGATCTTTGGAACAATCCTGAAATCCAATCCTAATTGTACACGTAGTGATAGGCTTTCGGTTTTACTAGTAATATTTTACCTCAAACTAAACTTAAACAGTATTTTAGTTTCTTATTTTATGGGTGTAATTTGTATGCTGAAACAACACCCTTGTCAAAGCTTACTACACTCATTTTAAATCAAAATTAAAAGGGATGAACTAGTTTTAAACTAGTTGCTCACATTTATGGTCGTTTTTAATTGTAGAATTTGTGAAATTCTCGTAAAATTCAGATATACCATCCATCCAATGGCGTTGCAGCCCAAAAATCTTCGTAAGATGACGTGGCAGTCTCCAGATGATAACAAATAATCAAATTGACCACGCCCTCATTGAGAAAAGAGGACACTGGAGGTAAGAATAATGAGAGCAGCGTGCTGTGGCTCGGGTACCGGCCAAAACGCAAAGTGGGCAACAATACGACATAGATAAGCTAAAACTTGAAGAAAAAAGAGATGCTTACCAGAATGCTTTCGTACAAAACTTAAAAGCAGGAATAGGAGAACAGCCCAACATCAACGACAAATTGGGAAACAATAAACTACTGCTTACTTACTTCTGTTCCTTTAATCCCACGTGGGACATAGGGCAGAAAAGGAAACAATTAAAAGCTGCTTAAAGGGGGCAGCAGAAGAGACACTAGGCCCTCCCAGAGAGACTAGAAGGGACTGGATCGATTAGGACCGTAGATCTGCAATTTAAGAAAGAAACCGGAGCCACCGAGAGTTCACAAGAGCAAGGATGGGCGTCTTCAAGCAAAAAGGAGAACTGCAGACAAGTTGTGCTAACCTTAAAGCAAATCCCGGAGAAAACCTGCGAAAGGAATGTAGATATATACCAAATATTTGTGGACTTCCAACAGGCATATGACTCTATAAAAAGAGTAAGGCTGTTCAAGATCGGAATTAGGAGTCTTTTCAAAGCTGCTACGATTCATCAAATGCCCAACGAATAACTCTCTGGCGAAAGAAAAGATCTAAAGCGCATTAACAGAAGAGTTCGAAGTGCGAAAACGTCTTAAACAAGGGGATGAACCGGCCCCAAGGCTTTCAATCTTGTCCTAGAATGGGTGGATAATGAAAACGTCTGTCGAGAGAAGTGCGTCAACAGCAAAACATTTTGTACAATTAGGAGGTAATGCAGATGAAATGAACATCGTGCGCGCGTAATTTTTGGCAGCAAAAGAAGCTTATGTCGAACTAAAAGAAGCGGCAAATCAACGAAGCCGGAAAATCAACGAAGAAAACTAACCATTGTTAAATCCGGCTGTTTTAAAATACCTTTTTATGTACGAACTAACGTATGAGATAGATTCGAGAAATAAACTATTTAGGCCAACTTATCAAAAAGTCAAAAACTCACTTGTGCCCTTGGAATTTAACTATATTTTTAAAATATATTTTTTATCATAGCATCCACGCCGGGGCTATAATTGATAACTTTGTATTTATTATCTTTTATTAATACAATGATACGAAGCCATGATT
Source organism: Thereva nobilitata (assembly GCA_963855945.1). Taxonomy (NCBI): domain Eukaryota; kingdom Metazoa; phylum Arthropoda; class Insecta; order Diptera; family Therevidae; genus Thereva; species Thereva nobilitata. Next base: position 93,183,741 of record OY979698.1, on the reverse strand, counting down.
GCTTTATTCGAAGCAATCCTGTAGTTCTCAATGGTCTTAGATTTATTTTTTTCCAATGGTTCTTTTCTTTTTATCAAACCGTTTGTTGTTTTTCTATTGAAATCAGTCTAGTTTCTGCAAGAGATTTATGAATAATATATTACAGCTGAACTAGCATATATTATTTTCACTAGCATTTTCGTAATAACTTAATATGCTTTGGTATAATTATTGTCTTTTTCTGTTTGTAGGAAGTTAAAAGATGATTTTAAGCTGAGTTCAGCAACAATTTTTGTCTTGCTTGTTAATTCTTATTTATATATTGATGTTATATATATATGTATATAAAAGTTTATACAACTTTCTAACAGAAACGATACAAAAAATTTCTCCGAAATGAGTAACTTTTTCCATAAATTCGAACAATAACTTGTTACCACTTATTACGTTTCTTTTTGTTACGAATGTGATTAATTCTTTTTATTTGATATTTTCTTATTAAATACCTGCTTTGAGTAAAATTATCTACGTTTTTCTTTTAATAACTTCTAAAAATAACAAAAAAAAATTATCTTTGAGATTTTACGGTAAAAATGTTGTGGATACATCATGTGCGTCCTATAATCTTATAATTTAAAAACTCAGCCATTATCAAATGAATTCCTTGGCTCTAGTGATATTTAGCTATCTTATTTGAAACGATATTTTATCATTTTTGTTACAAAATTTTTTATGTATTGTTGCTGATGCTACTGTTGCTACTACTTAAGCTAGCACAACAATTACTTTGACTAAAATAGTTTCCCTTAGTTCCTAAATTTGCTAGACCAATAGATTCTGCATGCCGTGCATGTGGTGATGTATCCTTACTTCTAGCTTGATCTATAAGTTCTGCTGCTATTTCATAAAATAGCCTCTCAACATTTTCGGCTTCTTTGGCTGATGTTTCTAGGAAGTACATATCGTGCTGTTTTGCGAATTCTTCACCAATTTGCGTTGGTATTTCACGATCATCACGATCAGTTTTATTACCTACCAGAATTTTTAAGACTTTTGAATTAGCATATTCTTGTATTTCTCTTAACCAATCTGGAAGACAATCGAAAGTTGGTTGGCAACTTATATCATAGACTAGAATTAATGCATGAGCTGATCTGTAGTAACTTTGTGTAATTGAACGAAATCTCTCCTGGCCAGCAGTGTCCCAAATTTGAAGCTAAAATAAACAAGGAAATTAGATAACATATTGCAGAATCCAATATTTACATGAATTTTCACCTTAATTTTTTCACCATCTACTTCAACAGTTTTTATCATAAAATCAACTCCGATTGTTGCACCTTGTCCAGGTGGAAATAATCCTTGTGTGAATCGTCTTACAAGACATGTTTTTCCAACACCAGCATTCCCAACTAAAACAACTTTGAACAGAAATTTGTAGTCTTCCATAGTAATCTAAAATTACAAGAAAAACGTTATTAATTAGTGCCAAAATCGAAAAAAAAATTATAAAAAAAGCTTTCAACGACATCATAAGAACTTCACTCCTAAAACGCTGCAAAATCAGAACTTTCTTGTTACCGTTAACAAAAGTTCAGTGGCGCATGAGCGGTTCTTCGACAAACGAAGTGTAGTTCTATGGAATGAGCTTGAAGTCATTTTGAATTTGTTTTGACAGAAGCCGTTTGCGAAGCGAAGTGATTTCGTATCTCCAACAATTTAATTAGAAAAAAGTGTAGTTTGAGTAGTAAAAAGATTTAATTAATTATCCTTATTTAAAAAATATAAAAAATAATGTCTTTAAACATAGAAGGAGCACGAAAATATTTCATTTTAGAGAAAGATCGCTTAGAAAGTTTTAAATCATGGCCCTTTAAGGACAGTGAAAAGTGTAGCGTAAAAAATGTAAGGAATTTATCTATATAATATTTCTAATTAAATAAAAATAAATTAACAAATATAGATGGCAGAAGCCGGCTTCTATTGGTGTGGTAATGAGCGGGAAAATGACACTGCTGCCTGTTTCGCCTGTGATAAAGTGCTTGATGGCTGGGAATCAACTGATGATCCATGGGCAGAACATCAGAAACATGCTCCTCAGTGTGTTTTCGTGAAATTAGGGAAGCCAGAAAAGGATATTACAGTATAATACATACTTTTATTTATGTAAACAATTAGTAATTTATATCAATTTTTTTACAGCTAGATAACTTTCTCAATTTGTTGGGTGTTGTTGAACAAAGTTACTTGCAAAAACAGTTTAATGCGCTCAAAAAGAAATTTCACAATAACTATGAGAAAAGAGTCGAGAAAATAACAAAGACTTTTCAACAGTAACAAATTTAACACTTAGAAGCGTAAGAGTTTTTTTTATTAGTTTTTAATTATTTTAAAATATTTTTAATTTAAAAAAAAATTATATTGGAACTACACATATATTTTTATTTATGCATTTCTCATAATTCCTTACATTAAATGTGAACAAACGACGTCATAGGCGAGAATTGTCTAATATATGTATTATGGGGTCCCTGCTCGCCTTGAAAACTTCGGGCTTAGGGCGCCAAACTACCATCCCAGCAGTCCGTAGTTTAAATTCACTCCACGCAATGGCCCTTCGTCTTTCCGCTGGTCCGACCTAGATAACTTTCTTTTTTGCCTGTTTTCCTCTTTACAAAAAAAATCCTTTGCTCTTCTGCCATCACCTCTAACTATGGCCCTTATTGTGCTGTTCAATAACCGAAGACCACGTTTTGTCAAAGTAGTATTAGATGGGGAGCTGATGGAATAAAACCATTTGTTGGCCTTGTCAGTTCTTTCACTCTACTATTTTTCGCGCTAGAGATTTCTGTCCGACATTGCACTCGATGATAGAGCCTTCGTTAGCACAAATGAGCATTACGCCTGAGCGCTAGTCTTTCACATAAAAAAAATAACGGCTGAATATATGACCCTGGTCAAAAAAGTCAGAATTTTGATAGCATGAGTAGAAAAGTACAGATGCGCTGCAAAGACCAGAGGTGGGATTACAGAAGTTGTTTCAACTGATTTGTTACGAGTTTTAAATGGAAAACTTGAAACAACTTCTGTAATGCCACCCCAGTTTTTGAATGCAAGTACATTTCTCTTGCATCCAAAATATTTTTTCCTCCAAATCTCAGTCGCCCATCACCCCTTTAGTACCTGCACGTCTACGTATTTTTTATGTGCAGAGATACGATTTGCTGCATTTTTGAACTCATTTCTGTTTTGCAGGATTTGTCTTGAACATACCCTATCAAAAGAAATTAAACTGTACGGTCCTAGAACGCGAATTTAAGTTATAAGTGCGTTTTCACTTCTTCTGTTAATGGTTTAAACTCACACTGTAAAACCAGGCAATGTTATGAGAAGTTGGAATAAGGAACGAATACTGAAGGAAAAAAGCGCGGAGACTTCTAAACAAAATACTTGCCATCCAATACATCATATTTTCATAACTGAAATTTTACTTTTTCCTATTTCCAAAATTATTCTTTACTTTTTCCACATTTTCTCTCCTTTCCGGGTATAAATCGAATTACTGTTCGCACCCAGAAGGAGTCATAACGTCTTTATAGCGAATTTTTGTACAACCTGAAACAGTTTAAAACTCATCTCGTAAAGCGGATATCATCCTTGTCATAATACTGTAATTCTTTAGACTATTAAATCTCACATCAAAGTTACGCACTTCATACTTGTGAAGGCATAAAAATCTAGAATCTTATCAAACTTGCTATATTTCATCTTTTAAGATAAAATTTCATTTCATTCTCGTAAGAGCACAAAAAAATTGATTCAATATGAGAGGGGTTGTTTCTTGGCAAATGTTCAACTGTTTGTAATCACAAAAACACCATCAACAAGAACATACCTACTGCTGGTGCTGCTGCTACAAGGCAAACTATGCTGCTTCATGATTTTAACAAAATATAAGAAAAGAACATTTTCTCCGCAGTACAATAGAGCAAAGGATATATGTATCGGAGGGCCCCAAAATAAATGATACAGCTTTAGAACTCACATAAAAATAAATAGACTAACCGAGAAGATGAGAAAAAATTTTGTAGAAAAATAAAATAGAGATGTTAAGGGCAGTTTGGGGGGTATGAAATAACAATAATGTCACATTAGAGGAATAACAGTGGGGTTAAGTATAAGGGTGATGGTGTGTTTCTTTTGTTTCCGTTTCTTTTTCTGCCGACAACAAAAATTCAGCACTTTTGTTTTGTGTAAAAGGCTTAGAAAATAATTTTACTTGAGGCGTTTTTGTGGGTTTGTTTTATGTGTATTTATTTCTCTCTCTCTTTTCATGGTTCTAACATGCTAGTGCTTTTATTTTGGTGTGTTCACGCTGAAAATGAAATGCATATACTATTGAAATTAAAGACTACTAGAACATTCTGTTGCATGCGACTTGTTCAATAAAAATATCTATGATTTATTACAGAGAAAACAATTTATTTTTTCGAGTAAAGTCCACTTCACTTATTCCCTACGCTCGCATCAATCTCGTAAATTGAGTTTTCCTTATTATTTTCTATAATGTGGAAGTTAGAGCGCACAAAATGGACGACATAACGACGAGGTTGGTGGATTGATTGAGAGATTTATACAATATGAAATGCTGTTCATGTTTTCTTTTGAACCATAAAAACAATTTCAAAGTAAGCAAGCTTATTTCAATTTTTATTAGTTCTGGTCTTTCGTTAAAATGTATCAGGATTTTAATAAAGTATTTTATGGCCTTTGTCACTCTGCCTGGATTTCCTATTCAACTAATGCTAGTAAATATCTGGCGTCCAATGACGGATATGACGCCTCCCACCTTTCGCTGCTAATCTTCTACTACGCCCTTCAAGTAGTTACGCTGTTAACTTCTAATGGATGCTGGGCAACCCCTAGCGCAAAGGAGGAGAACGAATGCAGTAGGTGAGAGGGAGCACACCCTTCGAAGCATACAGCCAAAATGTTAATGGCATGGTATCAAGGGCTGTATGGCAGTTGGTAAGTTTTGCACTGTCGCTACGATCTACTCTCGGCAGCCTGCGCCCGGTTGAATAATGCCTCATCCTGATTTGGAGGCTCTGTCAGCATGGGCCTATTCTTTCCTAGTCTGGGACTACCAACGGCCTCTGATATTGTATTTATTGGTCCGGAACCGGTTTTTGGGTCCACCAGTTTTGTGGAGATGGCCGATCGGACTTTGATGAAACACACCGAACGCTGGAGATATGCGCCTGGATTGGCCAAATCTAAGCGATTCCTTCTTTCCCGTCTCTTAACGATGCCAAGGAATTTTTGAGGCGCAGTAGGATGGATGTCATGACACTTGTTGGCTTGATTATCGGACACTGCGCCCTGACGTACCACTTACGGGAGATAGGAAGGAAGAAGGACTTCACCTGCAGGCTTTGCGTTAAGGAGGATGCGTCTGTTCTTCATGTTCTCTATAAGTGAACCGCGAAAGCCCTACTCGAACAGCCACTAAGCAGACTGTTGAACCTGTTCAAGTGAGCCGGCCTACAAGTACATATGAGGTATAGGGGTGTAGTATAATAGGCCAAGCGAAGTGCCAGCGGTACGTTTAAACCGAATACCTCACCCAAAGAAGTAGAAGTAAATATCTAAATAAAGTACTATTATAAACAATAAATGTCTAAATTTAGAATAGTTGAATGCTATCCAAATAAGCTAGAAAATATTTTACTAAAATCCATTCTAATTAATTTAATTTCATCATGATTAAACCCCTGTCAAAATAAAACTAATTATCACATTTTTGCGATTACTAAAATATAAATTACAAAAGAAGACACATGATAACTATTCAACAAAGTATTGTACATTCGCATGGCAAAAAAAAACTCATTGCATTAATATTCTGGTATCTTAACTTCCTTGAAGTTGCGTCAACTTTTTTTTGTCTTTCTTTATTTATGGAAAATGCAAAAATTTAGATCAATTTCCTAATTGACTTCTGGCAATCAGTCTTGCAACTAACCTACCTCGTATGCTTCAATAATAATCTCTTTAAGCACGTACAAGGTATTCCAGCTGAAATTTTGCTTTCACATTGAGTCATGCATGCGTTACGAGCGGCATATGAGTCATCCAAATTATATGAATTGTAACTTTTCTCTCTTTTAACTATTTTCAACTATTATATTTTCGTTTCACCTGACGAGCAGTTGCTAAGACGATTGTGGCAATCTTATAAGCACCTTTTTAGTATTGCAGTCACCGACGTTATGTTTTACAAATTAGAAACGTGATCATTACAACATTTTCATAAAATGATTCTTTCTGATTACAGATTAGTCATTAGATTACACTTAGTACATCTTTCTTGTTTTTTGTGAGGTATTTAAGAATACATGATTAAATTTAATAACCGTGGGCAGGTATGTTAATATGAGAATCTATAATATTCGTTGCACAGAGAGACGCGGACATGATGCTATGTGATTTTGACGAGCTTAAACAATGGTCGATAAACTAGACCTTGAAAGTATTAAATATAATTTTTATTAATCTTTCCGACTGACCTTGAATTCTGGATTTACGTGCTTGGAGTGAGTATTTTTTTATAATCGCCTGAAGAGATCATTAGGTTTAATAAAAATTGATCAGTAAATATGGCGTGATGTGATAGAATCTAATGATAAAAGCGCTTTAAAAGTAATTTTGAAAATTTATAGATAATAACTTGCGCATTTTCCGGTAAATAGAATAGAATCGAAACTTGATTGAATTTTTGATAAAGGTAGTCTTGTCTATCCTCATTTATTTTTCGCAATGTTAAGAATTTTGATTTTTAGATTTTAAAATATCATCGCTATTAAATTATCTTGTATACAATATAAAAACAATTTCAACATCATCATCTTTTTTGATTTCCCCTTGAGATTAACTGGAAAAGGTACCTGAGCTAAATCCATTTTTGAAACATCAAATAATGTTGAATACGCTGTAAATTGATATTAATTAAATTCGCCGGTAAACCATAACTTAAAAAGATTCCGTTTAATGGTTTACAGCGTACATACATATACATAACATATTGTATGTGTGCATATAAAAAACTAGATTTTCATCTCAGATACAAAACCAAAAATGTAACTGGTAGCACAAAATAGCACCTTTAACAGCTCCTTTACTTTCGACTTTTACATTCATTTTCATCAGATTACAATTTTCTCATGGCACGAACATAATGAGTTTAATAAACCCTTCTTTAGTAATTAACCAGTGGTTTCTGTTTACAATTTTCCTTACATGTTTCGGGTCATGACCATGGGTAAACTAAAAACAGGTTGCGCCATCTGGAATCAACCTAGAAAATGATACCTGGGCTACTTCTGGCTTGTATATTTACTTGTATGTAATCTCGTGTCTTGTCTGCCTTTCAGGTACGTGCATTGACGGGAAACCCCATGCCAGTATTCAGTCATGGTTTTGCTTTGAAATTTTATCATATGTACTTGTTATTCAACGTTTTAACAACAGCCTTGTATATCGATGCTTACAGCCAACCACTCCTGAACATATAAACTTTTCACGGAGTTCTAGTTCTTTTGTTCTTCATCTCTCAAAACGAAATATGTTGTACATAATGAGGTCTTTGTGCACAATTTAACTATGAATTCTCGTTTAGTCATTTGGGAGCTTCTTTTTTTATAATTAATCATTAGCTAGTACTTAGTTTTAAAACATTAACCATCATTTTTTGAAGCTAGAAGTGGCGGTAAAATGTTGAATAATATACATATAACAGATTCAGAAGATTAAATTTATGTAATTTTAACAATTTCATAATATATAAAAACGCCAATTAAAAATTAACTGGATTCACATTAAAATTTCATTACAAGTATAAATTTGGCGTATTATTTGGTTCATATCAAAATTATTTGGTTTCATTTTTCCTTTCACTTTCCGGTGACGGAATTAACTTGATTATATAAAGTCTTGGTTACAAGCATACAAAGTGCAGATGAACGTGAATATCAGACAATCACAGTTTAGCGCTCTAAAAATCGTTTAATTACTTTGGAAAATGAATTCCTGTGTTGTTACTTAAGTACATTGTGCTATTTTAATGTTGATTTCCTTTAATTATGAAAGTAAGAAAGCATCTTAATTCAGGTAACATGCGTTTTTTTTTTTTTTTTTTTTTTTTTTTTTCGTGGGAGGTACTGGGTCAATAGGTACTGCGGCCATTCATTTGGCCTATTGTACTACACCCCTATACCTCATATTTTTAGGCCAGACCGCTTGAACAAGTTCAGCAGTCTGCCTAGTGGCTTGTCGCTTAGACTTGAATAATCGAGCAGGGACTCCTCGAATAAAGAAACCCTGCTCCTCGCTATTGCGGGGCATTCACAGAGGACGTGGAGAGCAGACTCATCCTCCTCCAGGCATAGCCTGCAGGTGGGGTCCTCCGCTTTCCCTATCCTCCATAAGTGGTAATTTAGGGCGCAGTGTCCGGTGATCAAGCCAACAAGTGTCCTGACATCGTTTCTACTGCGCCCTAACAATTCTTTGGCCGTGTTAGGAGACGGCCCAGGAAGGAACCGCTTAGAGTTGGCCAGTCCAGGCGCGGACCTCCAGCGTTCAGTATGTTTCATCAAAGTCCGATCGGCTAGGGCCCTTCGCAGCAAGCTGGTAGGTGCTCCGATAGCCGGCTCTGGACCGATGAATGCAGTGTCAGAGCCCTGTTTAGCTAGGGCATCCGCTTTTTCATTGCCTTTAAAGCCCCGGTGCCCCGGGACCCAGACAAGGGTAACTTGATTGAGAACGCCCAGCTCACCTAGAGCACGTTGGCAGTCCCAAACTAATTTAGACTTGGTTCTACGGGACCTTATCGCCCTAATTGCGTTACGTCATTACTTTTTGCATGCCACTTAGTTCTTTTGATAAATTTTGAATCTTATGTTTACAAATACAATTTATTCCAAACCTAGGTTAGGTGTGGGGCTGCCTTCAGTGCGGAGGAGGTCCAATTAGCGCTATGGCGCGCTGTTTTGATGCGACAACCTCGTGTACCTAAAATTCGATGATTGCATCTTCTGGAGTTTAGGGACCTTGCCAGTCATATGACCTCCATCCAGTCTGGATATCTCTTAAGTTTTCCAGAACACAACTGCTTAGAGTGCGCTGCCTGTCATTAGATTAAGCCGAGCATTTCCACATGGATTAAGCAAGTGCTTTTCTGTCATTCGCCTCATTACAGCTTCGGTCACAGACGTACGGGATACCCAGCTTGGTAGCGGGTCCGCTATAGACCAATCTCCCGTGCCGTGATTCTGGCAATATCTCGTCGGGGTCTGTTTAGTAGGCCCATTGTTCTTTCATTGTTGTAAATGAGCCAAGCCATCCTAGAGGCAGCACAGCTCTCTAGAGATCTCCACCTTTGGCTGGGTAGCGGCAGGTGATTGTTTAAAATAGCGATATTGATCCTGTCGACCGGAGAGACACTTCCTGCTTGACTAAGTAGTCGGCTTTTTCGTTCCCATTTATGTTCTTATGTCCGGAAACCCAGACGAGAGCCACGTTGGCTTTATACCGAGCTTATTTAACTCAGCTCTGCATCGCTCCACTAGCTTGAAGCGCTTCGTTACTGAATCCAGAGATTTTATAGAGGCTAGGCTATCTATAATAATACGAATGCCTACGTCCTTGTGTAGGTTCGAGGTTCATTGTTTGTCCAGCACCTCCGCTTGAAAGGTACTAAAGTGCACCGGCAGGGTATTTCGTCGGAGAAGTCCGTCCTAAACGTCAATCTAGAGGGAAGGTAGTCTGTTGTTGTAGCGACCATACCCTCAGGTGGCAAGTCTAGATTGGTTGCTATGACCTAGGTTGCTAGATTGGTGACTATGAGGTCCAAGCGTCGGATTTCCCAGTCTAAGGGCACACTGCACGGGGTTTGTTTTGAAGGTCTGGAGGGTGTGTGTGCAAGAGAACATAAGGAACATTCGTGGGACATGTTCTGGTGGCCCCTATTGTCGCCGTCCTCTGGTTCCTTCCCAACTTTATATCATTATAGGTCCTGCTCAGCTTTGGCCACCATACCAGCGAACCGTACGTGAGAATTTTGTTTCCATTATTTATGCAGGAACATTGATTGTAGGGATAAAATTATTTTAGATCGATTTAATCCAGAGAGAGAGAAAAACACTAAAAATGTTAACTTGTTTCTTATTTTATTGACCGTGTAACGTAATTTGTTCAAACGTTCCGAATAAATCAATTAGTAGTTCGTGCATCTACTTGTGTTGTATTGTAAAACGAAATTAATACAATAAACACATTTTTTTCCATTAAAAACAATATTCAATGATTATGACCGGTTTAATTTCCTTCATCGCATAAAAAACACCATTCTATTATATTGAAGCAATATTACTGACTTCTGTCTCGAATGAATTTCACAATCTGCTTTCAACTTTCGCTTAAAGACGACGGCTAATGAACATTATGAATGCAAACGAAGGTAAACACGCTGCTAAACGAAATTGCTTAACTAGAGAGGAAAATAAATTAGTCATCCACTAGGGTCGGAGGTGGCTAGTGCTCGCTCGTGGTGATCCTAATTAAATTAATCCCACCTGACTGGAAGAAGGGCGGGGTGGTAGTATAAGAGTTCGGGAATTTTTCGTTCTCCTGGAATACAGTAGTTGGATTGGGGACTTCTATCCAGTCCCCAAGTTAATTATATCGCGTGCTATTAACGCTGAGATGTGGGGATAGTGTCAGACTGTTCCTTTTTGGTTTTCGTGATTTAACTCCTTAACAGTAACAATTTATGGACTGTCAAAAACAGACAAAATTTTTTTTTGAAGTTGTATGTTAATTTTCGACCTCTTAGGTGAAATACAAAATATGTATGTACATATATAGACTTATAAAGAATATTCTAGGCTCTTTTATAAGCAGACCCTTCAAGTTCGTATAGTCCCCTCGACAGAGAGAAAATGTAGAATAAAATCGAAGAAACTACGCGTGTAATCCTTAATAATCCCATAATGGAAGGATTCGTGCGTGTTTTGGGTTACAACCGTCTAACAAAGTCGCCCGATTGATTTTTCATAGTCAGCTCATAAGTCCATGAACGTAGGCTGGGTAAATCAATATTTTTATTGGCCATTTGTTTTTCGGTTGACATTGCGTATATACATATATGCGGACTTGGCAATTTTATTCGGATTTCAATATTGCAATTTTCTGGTATACCAGAGGCTAGTCGTAAAAATATCAATGTTATTTCTGTCTATGCTTTTGAATCTAAGAGCTTATGTCATAAAAATACAGTTTTATAGCTATATTACAGTGTGTCTGTCCACCAACCACATCCTACAAGGCAATCGAAAAACATCACGATAATAACATAATAATAGCTTAACGGTAATTGCGTTTAGTATCAGTTATTTTTTATCGGCTATTAAAAAGTTCTGCTTTTACCATAATAGTCCTTTGAGAGTACTAAACAGGAAGAAACTATAGTTAGCAAGAAAATAAGAATTTCTGCTGACTTTTTTCGTGTTACCAAATAAATTTTCGGTATGACTCCTTTTTATGTTATAAGTAAGTCTGCTTAATGGCCACTTTTAAAGCCTATTTAATGATTGGAATAATGCTTATATATGCATTTCCGGATTTCAATAAGTTTCTTCTAGGAGAGTTACTACAAAACTAATGCTTACGTGGAAGTGGAAAGGCACAAAATACCCTTATGGACTTATTTGTAAAGATTAAGAATGATAGCAGTATAATAAATATTTTAAACATAAAATCAAAATTCAGTTCATTTAAATATTCATTATTCGTTAAAGTAAAAACAAGTTTCATGCTACTAAAAAACAACCAGTGTAAACAAGAAAAAAATTTCTAATTTATTCTCCCCTTTTGCTCCAAAATATTAATTTCCTTCTAGTTAGGAGTTAACGAGGCAAAAAAAATTTAATAAATTCTGGCTGCTGCCCCAGCAGAAGAAGCCCTAAACTGTGTCCTTATAGAATTCAAATTAGTCTTTAAGATAAGCCTGTGCCTGGGTAATTTTCAAAATTGAACAAAGCAAGAAAATTTATAGCTAGAGAATGGTGGTGTGCGACCGAATTTCTGAATCAACATATTTTATAGAATAAAAGTGATAGGGCAGTTGTGGATCCAGTTGAAAGAAATATACTTTACAAACTTTGCAAAGAAGCAATTTACATCAGAGTAAAGTAATTATAATTACAACAGAAGAAAGTATACATTTAACGTTGAATAAAAAATGTTATGATTGCAAAAAGCGATATTGAGAATATACAGATGTAATTAGAGTCATCGTATCTACCTTGTGTCGTCATTTCAAATCGCTTAATGAATTTTAAGAACTCAACTCTGTACACTTCTTGTCTATGACACTATCATGAACCTAGATCTGTCGTTCATGGTCGTTTTCTTTAAACTCACTAACACGGTGTCAACTGATGAGAAAAACTGGACGGCCTTGAAGGTAGTTCAATCAATTTACGATGAAGCAACTTTTTTTTGCAGACTTCGGAACTTGTAAAAAAATAATGTTGTCGAATAAACAGCAAAAATTGAGGTATTTTTTGAGGTCTTTTGAAATTAAAAAATCATTAAAGCAGTTTGTATTTTTAGTGATATTAGTGTTAACGATTAAATTAAAATAATTTTTTAAAAAATTAAATAATTTTAAAAATTACACCTAATCCATTAAATAAGAGAAATTATTATTTCTAACTTATAATGTCGAGAACAGTTATCTACATAATTATCGAGATTGCTTTATGCAAGGAGCAGGATCTTGCAAAATTTACGTGTGTGTGAGATTATGATCTTGTTTTTTTTAATCGATTTGTATATATAATAAATAGATCATTAGATTTAACTACATTAAAATCATGTTTGTATTTGCAGCTAAATCGATAATCTTAGTAGATTATAAAAATATTAGCTGCAATTTGCATTGTGTTTGTAATCGAAGCATTATTTGTTGTCGTTATAGTTTATTTCAGCACATCTAATTAATTTTCGAAGTATGTATTTAAATTTAAACACTGAGCAATTTCAAAGTACATACTACAAAAACCAAGTATTCCACAAAATATCAGCGCGTTTAAATATTAAAATATCTCCAATCTTAAATCAAACAATTCAAAGTACAATAGACGCTATTTGTTAAAGTATCAATAAACAAATAAGACGGAACCATAATAATCACAGACTATCGCTAAACGTTAGCATAGAAACGTTCATTTTTCGATAAATATTAGATATTTCCTGATTTAAAAACGCTAAATTTTACTCCATCGCAAATATACAATAGCTACATAACTTCTGCCAGTATCAGGAATAAAATTTTATTTTTACCCTCTAAGAAGCAAATGAAAATAGAAAAAAATATTATATTTTTGGGCGAATAGCTAAAGTGACTTACACGAAGCTAATCTGCAATGATGACACCACACGTATGAGACACTTGCGGCGCTCGCAGGTGATTCTGTGTAGTAGTGTGGGTACGCCTTAATCAGCTTGCTTATCCCAGAGACGTTCGCGTTCACGCATTAAGTAGTAAGTGCAGAGCATTATTCACATTATGAAAAAAACCACACAGCACTAACAAAATTAATTATCGCACAGTTCTTAACAAATTTATCACTTCTTGACTAAAAAATTTGCAAAGGGGATGCACTCTTTCACAATCACTTCAAGAAAAACTTCACCTCATTCCGTCCATTATACCACCAAGGGTATAAAATAAATGGAAACAAATTGCCCAGAGCCCAACCCCAGCTGTAGTAGGTACGTGGGTGCAGTAACTCAGAATTCTATATAGACGAAAAAAACACTGTTCACAGGTGGTGACAGTATCTGGGCAGCAACTACTTCCTATTCCGTTTCCGTTTTGCAATTTTCGTTCGATTCTGGAATGGAGGAAAATTTACGTGGGTGAACAGCGCCCCGAGCAAACGTAAAAAATCAATTCAATTTCCAGGGTCGAGGTAGTCCTCGAATAATTGAAGCCTTCCAGCAATGAATACGAAATTATGCGCCCTTAAAACTTTGATAAATTCAGATATTCACCACCACACTACACACTCGAATATGCCCAGATCTATTCTCATTCACTGACATCAAGTACTCGACTGACGGAATTTACTCCCCAGTTAGCTACAATCTTTCTCGCTCGAAGAAGTAGATATATACGTGGAGCGAGAAGTCTTCGGGCTGATGGAAGTGGTGCGGCGCGTGTTTGACGTTTGGCGGAGCTCATGCGTACTTTCAGGTGAGCTTGTTGGCTATATCGTTCAGCAATTGCAAGGAAGGCTGCACTACCTACGTCCGTTCACAAAGAACATTGAACAGAAAACAAAACCGTGAAGGAAATTCCGAGCTTGATAGTAAATCTGGCTGGCGATTCACCATCGTCTTCATGGACGGAGGATGTCTTAACATGGGGCTAGATATGGGGCCTTAAAAGAGACCGAGGAAGTCTTTAGGTTAGTGTTGGTATGTTTATGGGATATTTTTAAACAATTTATCTTATCTTAAGTGTACTCTCTTTTGTTCAAATGATATTTTACGTGTAAATTATTGATGTTTAGGTAAAGCCTGTGCAACCAGTCGAATTTCGTTTCTGTTGTACAGAACATTGTATTTCACTCTTCGGTTGAGGAATATCTCAAAAATACAATAACGAAAATTTTACTCTAAACTGAAGCTTGTTTAATTACAAAACCGAATTATTATGATCGGAAACAAATGTGTGCAAGTTTTCTTTGCTAAATAAGAGCTTTGTGAATTCAGATGTTCAAATTAACAAGCAAGAAAACGCCGCAAATTCTTGATCAATCATTTAATTTTAATTGCCATTTATACAAACATAGTTTAATATTGAAGTAAAATGGAAATTGTGAGGAAATCGACAGCTGCAGAATTTATACGAAGTCGATATTGAAGATTTCTTCGACGTTCTTTAGGACTTTGGTCATTTACAATGTTCCTCAGAATACTAAATTTTCTTTCCGAATCAGACAAATTCATAATATTGTGCTTATCATTAACCTCCCATTGATTTATATATGTACTTATGTATATCGCATTGAAATTGTTTATTACTACTCTATGTAGAGTTTTACAAATTTAAACAAAACGTGTCGAAAAACTATAGGATATTTTTTAATATCAAACAACACTGTAATTTTTGTTTGATGCTTGGAAATATACCAGCATTAAAAACTCAAAACATTGTTGTGTACTGAAGCGGTGGGAGGTCATGTACTTGCTCTCGAAATTTAATCCATGGTTCATAGCTTTTCAGGCCCTGATCCACTTATCAAGCTGTAATAATGCTATCACATCATAAACCATAGGGGCTTGTTGAGGATTCAGTCTTTGGCCAACAATTCACATCAGTATACAATTTTTCCACAAGAGATTTCAAAGTTAAAATCGAGGTGCTAAGGTCGGCAGAGTTTGTTACTTTTTTGTAATATTATGAACTTTATTTCAGGTTCAGATAAGTTTCCCCTTCGTTCCACTCTGTGAACGCAATTTTTTTTGTTTGGTTCAATTAATTTTTAGAATTTCATACTTGAAACATGGATTGGTTTGAAATTCGTGTGCACAGGTGTTTTAACAGCGTTCTACAAAATAAATTGGCAGTAAATAGTTGATGAATTATAGGCACGCGGGTTCAGTTGTTTTATTCGTTAAAGATTTAATTTTACTTGATCGTGTTTTTTTTCATAGGATTTGGGTGTTTGACCTCATAGCATAACCGTTAGTTAAATGGAAAGAAAAATCTCTTAAGTATTTCCTTAATCTAGTGGGTCAGTCTATAAATAATTCTGTTTTTCCAAATACATGAACTGAAGGTCGGCGAGGGAAGGGTTAAACTACTTGCAAAAAACAGGTAGAAATTTTACCTTTTTCTTATTCTTAGTGAGTTTGAAGTGTGATAGGCTGTTCTAACGGTAGTTTTCCTCACTTCACATAGCATCACCTTACCATCTGCATAATTAAGCCTGGGGTTCTGGGGTGTTTCCTTTGTTTACTCATTGACTTCTGCGCTAAACACTTTTCATTGCCAGTCACAACTCGCTCCAAAAAAAAGGGTCATTGCTGAGACGTAGCAGCAAGAAAGAGCACACATTCATTCTCTGCGCGCGATTAGATTCCGAAAGTTGGTAAGGACCCAGCTTGCTGACTTTCCCGATGGCATGAATGTGTCGATGAACAGTTGAAAGACCAAATCGGGTTTCTCCGCTAGTTCGTCAATGGGTACGATCGGCTTTTGTTCTACCGGGGGTTCGCAGGACCTGCTTGTCAAGCTAAACTTTTATTCTAGGAGACTCATTTTTTAAGTTGTAGTTTCCGGTTCGGAATTTCTTGAACCACCGTTGACGCTGACTAACGCTTGTTCGTTCGTCAAAAAAAAGTATAAACAATATTAATTATTCTCACAATTTAACACCACTTTTTTCTGGTGTTGATATATGACGAAATAGTCTCATTTTAATTTATTTTTGATTGCTTTAAATCAAAAATAAATTATTATATTTCTATTAAAATGTAATTTAATTTTGAATATATTCAACAAGCCAAGAACAATTCAGCCAATTTTCGCTATTCTATTTTACTCCTGGCAAAATAAAACTCTAAAAACATCAAGGAAATAAGAACTTGCAATATAGTCGTCCTTTTATTTTAGCTAAGTTTACCTGATGTGCTTCTAACAAAAAATATGGTTTTCCTTTGAAAATAAATTTCACGTTTTTCGTCCTGTGTCTTATTAAATATTTATCAGCCGAGAAGCCTTGGGATTCTATTATTTTCCGAGAATGATACTTGTTACCAAAGCATAAATTTTACCGCTGGTAGAACAAATATGTAGAAAATTATTCTTGTTTGAAAGTATTTAGCATTTGTATGGTGAATGGAATACACCCTAATAAAAGAATTAAAATGTGTCCATAAATATAATATGGATCTATTATCTCTGTGAGTGCTAAAAAATGTTTTGGGTGTCTTCTTTTCCTAAGAGACTATGTTCAATTATTATATTGAGACATCTTCATTTTTTTGTTATACTTACGAAGATTTATTTCTTTTAGTGATATTAAAATTTACATTTTTAAGTAGTTTTTTTAAAAGAACCTTAATAGTATTTGGAAAGAAAATTATTGTTGCGTACAACGATTTATTTCAAGTAATAAGCTTATATATAAGTATATATTAAATTTTTTTAATTAAAATATAATTAAAAACAAAATAAAAAATAACGATTCTCCCTTGCGCTATAGCGTAACAAAAATTTAGTTGATCTTGCAATTAAAGTCGTTCCAGTGCTATATTTGTAATATTCGGAAGAATCTAGACTATAATTAGGGTTTTTGGCAAATACAATATTAATTTATAGTTAGACATAATAATTAATACGACGATCATAAACTTTCTTTTTATTTATCTCATCACGCATACCCTTCATTGGAAAAATTTAAAAGTCAAATACTTCAGTCAGTCATTTGCAGTAAAGAGTTTATTGTAGTGTCTTTGTTACCGCGATTAGCTTCAAAAACGGATTTTATAACTTCTTTATCGATATTTGGAAACATTTCTTGAACCTAAACGAAAAATTAAATGAATATTAGCAAAAATGAAAATGTGTTTCCATATTGTTATAAGTACCTGTTTTAGATCATTTTCCCAAAACTTCGGTGCAGGTGGTGACACTTGAGGGTGTTGAGGATTAGGTGCAACAAATACCGGTAAATTTCTTGGTGGCATCGTTGCACCAACACCTGGAACCATGACAACTGGTGCAGCAACTGGGGGGTACATATAAGGTTGAATTGGCTGTGTACTGAAGCTAAGAACTAGATCGATTTGCCCTTCTACGCCTTCACCTTGCTTTCCGCTTAACGCATACCATTCTTCATGTGTTTCACCACGCAAAACGGTTTCTGGAATTTTTATTTCTGTCCATGCGATTAATTCGTCCATTTTAAAACTACATTCATCATATATTTCAATATAAATCGATTGTACACCCGATGGCAGTTGACTGTAAATAACTTGATTCCAACGTGGATTTTTACCACCGTTTGGATCAGTTTGTGTTTCGTAAACAGAATGGCCAACTCGTACACGAACATAAGGATCCATTCGTGTTATACCATAATTTCTAACTAATTTCGCTTGTGCCACTGTTATGCTTAAACGTCCAATGATATTTGGAGTCTGTTTCAATTATAAAGTAGTATTTATGAAGAAATATAATAAATTTCTGAAATCATTTTATAAAACATATTAGTATCTTACCACATATGGGGTCATTGCTTGCTGTTGGTATAAAGCTAGGGCTGCTTGGCAATCTGCTGCCTCTTGTATTTCTCGCGGTGTAGCTATACGAAGGAAGTCAGGTGGTAGGCTTCCAACCACAGCCTATAATTGAAAATAAAATGTATTTGCAATAACAAAAAAGTTCTTCATTGTTTTCTAAAATTAGATATGCCGATTGTTGTTACGGCGACACTACGCATGCATTTATTGTAAAGAGTGTGCATTGTAACCACAGAAATCCGATATTCTTTCATAAAAACTATTTATTACATATAATTATTTGTTTCTTCAAATTAAAACTATTTCGTATGATAAGTCCCATGATTTGAAACATTACGAATGAGTTTAAAGGTCATATTAAGGATTGGATCACGGAAGACTCACTTTATTTAAGCTATGTAAATAAGACGTAAATTTGTTGCGAAATGAAACCATACGTTACGAATGTACAATAATTATTTTATAAAAATATATTGCACTTACTCTTTTCCACCGTTCTTCACGTTCATTAATATTTATAGCTGCCATATTTTAATTATTAGTAAAAATTATTTGCAAAACAAGTTACACGAAGCAATAATTGCAGATGTCAATAACCAAACAAAATTTTGACAACTGTCGTTTTTTTCTCCTTTCGAAATTCTGGAATTACTTATGGAAAGTTCGTTGGTAGTGCCCAGTTTCTAGGTGCTTATATTTATAAATAAACGTAGGAAAGCATAATAAAAGTTGCGAAAGTGAAATGTATTAATTATTAATAAATCTCAAATTACTTCAATTTCAAAAGAATTATTGCATTCAAAAGAATTCTATGCTGACTAATTTGGGAGTATACAAATTTTATTTCGAAAAGGTAGAAATTCGAAATGAGAGAAGCTTGAACAACTTCATTAAGTTTCTTGTCGGCTGAATTTGTATTGTCATCCATCAGTAGTGAAAAGTAAAAATGGTAAGTAATAGCTAGTGGCCTAAAATTATATTTTAAGTGAAGTGAAAACTTTTTGAATAGTTTCTAAATAATGTGAAATGAATTATATACTAATTATACAGCTTAAGTAAAATAAGTTTATTATAGTTTCCCCCCAACCTAACTTTTAATAATATTGTTGATTCCTACAAACTAATGTAAAATAAAACACTATTATATTTATTATATGTTTTACTTTTATTTAATAATTGGCTTTTTACAGTTCCGAAATCAATACGATAGTGATGTTACTGTCTGGAGCCCACAAGGGCGGCTGCATCAAGTTGAATATGCCATGGAAGCCGTGAAATTAGGTTCTGCTACAGTTGGCCTAAAGAATCATGACTATGCTGTCCTGGTTGCACTGAAGCGCGCTTCATCTGAACTGGCATCTTATCAGAAAAAAATTATTCCAATTGATTCCCATTTAGGCATGTCTATTGCTGGAATAACAGCCGATGCTAGGGTGCTAAGTCGTTATCTGCGTACGGAATGTCTTAACTACAAGTATTCTTACGATACGGCATATCCAGTATCGCGTCTTATAATGAATTTGGGAAACAAGATGCAAATAACAACTCAACGTTACGATCGTCGTCCTTATGGTGTGGGATTACTTGTAGCTGGTTATGATGATCAGGGCTCGCATATTTATCAAGTAGTACCATCGGCAAACTATTTCAACTGTAAAGCTATGTCAATCGGATCAAGATCTCAAAGTGCTAGAACATATCTAGAACGTCATCTTTCAGAATTTTCTGGCTGCACAAAGGATGAGCTAATTTGTCATGGCATTCAAGCTCTTAGAGGATCGCTTCCCAATGAAGATTTACTAACCAAGGAGGAACTATCGCCACTATTGGTATGTAATAAAGATTCATTTAAAATGTGGTAGCAGTTTTTTTTAATATTTTCTATTTAATTCAGAATATTTCTATTGCGATTGTGGGAAAAAATCAACCGTTTAAAGTTTTGGACGACGATGAAAATATGCATTATTTGAGCATGGCGAAAACTAAGGTAGGTCCAAGCAGTGGACCATCCCAACGTCCAGACGATGATGATGACGCTCCTACTGGCGCAGATCCAGATGTTCCACGCGGTCCTCCACCACCCCCAAACGATCCAGTGGTTATAACTGCGATGGAATCTTAAGTTTCAGGCGGTCATTTTTACCCAACTCTACGCTCTACCCGTTAACTCCTCGTTGTTTTGATAAAAAAAATCTGGGGGTCCACTGTCGCAAATAAAGCGGTGGTGGATCCCCAAGAAAGAATGAAATATTAATTGCTTTTTTTATTAATGGCTACTTGCTCCTTCAATAAATTCTAATACACATACGTTTGCTGTTTTGTTTTACAAGAATTGGAAGGTAGTTGCTATAATGGCTCTGTTTAGCAACCTGCTCCAGCTCTACCTGGGACACAAAAGTGACGATGCACGACCCAATGCATTGACTCAACTTCTACCATCATATGCTAAGCCAAGGGAGGGATCAGAGTGAAGTTTGCAGGGGAATTGAGTGAAAGCATTGAGCCGTGTAGCATCATCCTTGCGCTCCATGTTGGGCCGGAGCAGGTCGCCCAACAAACCTAATATAAATTTTACACTTTTCATTTAGATGTGATTCCAAATTAAAAACTACCGTCATCTATTACAATTTAAATCGTAGATTACACTGCGGGGTTTCCGTAAATCTCATTTCCTTGGATTGTTTTAGTTTAAATTGTCGAGTGGGCCTTGGAATACCTGTCTACAGTACACCTCCATTAATTTAATTGTTTTTATTTTATGAATAACGTTAGGATTTAAAATTTGAATTATTGTAATACCATTTTTCATCGTAATTTTAATTTTGTCGCTAGCATCGACTAAATTTCTCACCGGAACAGCTGTTGTCCATTTTGACAATACGATTTCACAAGATTAACAGAACGGCGAATGAGAAACTTGAACTCGAGTTTTTCGAAACAAAAACATATATAAGTGAATTTAAATTAAGTAAAAGTGATTAAATAAAACGTGATTGTGATCTTAAACAAGGTAGGTCTTGAATTTTCAATCTGAGGTAACATCTTAATAATTGAACAAATTCTCTTGTCAGGACTTCGAGAAATTTCGTGTAACATTACAATAGAAAAATGCTATCAAGACTAGCTTTAGGTAAACCGATCCTATCGGCATCACTATTAAAAACAACACTGAGAAAATTTCCAAGGCACGACACGGTGGTAAGACAATTTGCTCGAG
This sequence comes from Thereva nobilitata, assembly GCA_963855945.1. Lineage (NCBI taxonomy): Eukaryota > Metazoa > Arthropoda > Insecta > Diptera > Therevidae > Thereva > Thereva nobilitata. The sequence continues at coordinate 93,162,167 of OY979698.1, read as the reverse complement.
ATGGTCGAGAAAATATCACAAAAATTAGAACAGGACCTACGCTTAAGGAACGTGCCATGGCACAGCCCGGCCCCAATGGTAAAATATCGACTCAATTAGTTGTTAATTTGTTTAACGATGTTATTTGAAATTTTAGCATATGCAATGGGCAAAGGTGCTGCTGCAGGGGCTTCAGCTATCGGACTTGGTGCTTTGTGCTATTACGGTGTTGGATTAGGAAAGTCCCCTAGCATTTATGACAACTCATTGTAAGGCTTGCAGACTTCTTATTTAAAATATTTTCATGTTATATAAATTTTAAAAATTTAGGTTATGGCCTGAACACGTAAAACAGAGAATTCGAAGCACCTACGGCTACTTTGGTGGTTCGGTAATACTAACTGCATTAAGCGCTATAGCGGTATTCCGCAGTCCCCAGCTTTTACGTTTAGTAACACAAAACGGATTTATGGTAAAAATCAATTAGCATTGTATTTGTAATATATAATTATATGAAATTTTATTTAGTCAATCATGGGAACTATGGCTGTGATGATTGGTTCAGGAATACTTGCACAGTCATTACCATATAGTCCTGGAATTGGAGGCAAGCAACTTGCTTGGGCTACACATTGTGCAATTATGGGTGCTGTAATTGCTCCACTTTGTTTCCTTGGTGGTCCGATTCTTACACGTGCCGCTTGGTATACGGCCGGTATAGTCGGTGGTCTATCGACTGTAGCTGTTTGTGCCCCGAGTGATAAATTCTTATACATGGGCGGACCCCTAGCAATAGGCTTGGGATTCGTTTTTGCTTCATCATTGGCTAATATGTGGCTACCACCAACCACAGCACTTGGTGCAGGTATTATTTTAAGTTATAGAATAATATAAAAGAAAATATAATAAAATAAACGGTACTTGCAGGAATTTATTCACTCTCTTTGTACGGAGGCTTAATTCTGTTTAGTGGATTTTTGCTTTATGATACTCAGAGAATAGTCAGAACAGCTGAGGTCTATCCAAACTTTGAGGTGGCAAGACCATTTGATCCAATTAACGCGTAAGTATTTTTAATTTATATTTAATTACTTGAAAAATACAATTGTAAATTTTCAGTGCTATATCTATCTATATGGACACCTTAAATATTTTCATTCGAATTGCATCAATCTTAGCTGGAGGTGGCGGCAACCGAAAAAAATAAATAATGCTAGATGTAATTAATAATCTTCCTTATGACGGCCCTTGGTATTATTACTTTTTTGGGATTAAAAAGTAAATTTTAGTATATCGCAGCAATATCTTTCTAAATTACAACGATTCACATTAAAACCACTGAAATTGCTATTTAAATAAAACATTTAATTTTCCATCTTGAGTCTTTCGTTTTTATATATTGTCCGCCCATGTTATATAAGGCGACGACAGCGACTTCTTCAATTAAAGACCCCTGCCTTTGTTCGGAGGGCCGATGGTCTTTTCTGTAAGACGCACATGTACACAATAGGTGGATATAACAATTTCAAAGGCCGGGCCGTATTTGGTTTCTCGAGTACTCGACAAAAAAAGCTTGTCGATTTTCTCTAAGTTTCGTATTTGGCATTTCGACCGAATCGACAGATAAGTGTGGCCATACAAAATTACCAAATTGTGTGAATCCAGCGATTCCCTAATCCGCCGTGTGTGTAATCGTGATTCTAAACGTGGAGCAATGCCAACCTGTAAACGATCTCCGAGAACAAAACTAAAGAATCTCAACTTAAACATACGGCATTTTGGACATTTGGTGTCAAATCCGCACTCACTTCCGATCCGCCGGATTCGGGAATCGAGGCCATTACTCTAAGTGCAGCAAACCGTTTATATTTAATTGAAAGAGAACCTGTTAGATTTTTGTATGCATAAATCAGCCTTTTAATAAACGTCAAACGTCTTTATCGACACGTAAAGAGGCGATAAGGTTGTCGATATCGGGTTGCCAAATGCCAAGTTTTATTTATCTACAGGGGGCCGTATTTGGTTTCTCGAGTCGATATCGATTTCTGTCGATAGATAAAAATTGGCATTTGGCAACACGATATCGACAACGTTATCGTCTCTTTACGTGTCGATAAAGACGTTTATTAAAAAGCTAAATTTAAGCATACAATAAGCTTTTAACAATTTCCATTTTCATTAAATATACGTGATTTGCTGCACTTTGAGGAATATCACACAATTTGATGGTTTTGTATGCCAGCGCTTATCTGTCAATTTTGTCGTAATGCCAAATATGAAACTTCGAGAAAATCGAGAAGCTTTTTTTGTCGAGTCGATCCATCGACTCGAGAAACCAAATACGGCCCCTATTTAATTCGAATTCGCATTGGGGGATACCATTTTTTTATTTCCGATTTTCATGACTTTCGAATCGCATTCCCTGGATAAGCCCCCCGATCCCGGCTGTAGAGCCGTTAAAGCAAGTGGTAAGTATAGATGTTTTCAAACTCCGTGACACAAAAAATTCGAACAGTTCTGCGCACCTCGTTGCCAAATTTTATAAATTTTGTTCTATCATTTCCCCTCTTTTCATTTAAAAAGGCAACAAACGCAGAAAAAACTCAACAAAATTATTTGGGAAGGGATGCGCGCATGCCGATTGAGTAAAGTTAAGTTATCTTTATATGTATTGAGCAGAGCTTTTAAATACATGTAAAAACCCTGCTCAACCAAGTAAATCTATCCATCATAATAAGCATAATTTTATTATAATTATGAGAAATATTTCTCATCCCTAAAATTATAATAATTAAAAAAAAATGCTGACAAATCCTTTTTTAAATTCATGAGCATTTTCATTCATAAATTGTGAACTCTCCGCAGCCGCAAGCAACGTAACCTCCCCTGGCAGAAGCGCGCATGCGACTGGCCGAAAACGTCAACAATCCTAGTATCAAAGTATTAAAAACCCAAATTGCGTATTTTTTAATAGAAATTGCTACAAATTTTTTCTGTAGCAAATATGTATGTAAAATACAAAAACCTGAAAATTAAAAAATATATAAAAAAGGACACTTTTCATTCATAATTTGTAAAATTAGCAATACGCAGTCGCGATTGATTAAATGACAGCAAGTGATTTGATAAGGAGGAGGAGGAGTAAATTCTCGCTCACTTTTTAGAATATACAATGGTTCACAAAATTATAAGAAAAATAAAAATTCAATTTTAATTAGAAAAGTGTTCCCTTTTGAATAAATTATGTTTAAAATAGTTTCTTCGCATTTTTATTTTACTTACGGTTAAGTAATATTTATCTTCGATCTTGAAATTTCTATGAATTATTCAAATAGGAAAATATAAATTTCGTTTTTCGTTTGAGATTTTTTAAGCCACTGTGGTATATACAGAAGCTCTAATAAAAAGACAGAGTCGTCGTAATATTTGCAACAAGTTGTCAGAAAGTATTTGGGAATTGCTGACAATTCTTTTGCGTGCGCCTTTGGCTTCCTATTTTGGAGCTTAATTTCTCAATAGAGAGGAAGAAATATTATCTACAGCTTTTAAACATTTTTAAAAGCTTTTTACCCCAACATGCGTCAAATGTCACGGCATTTGAAAACATCTATACCCTTAATATGAAGCAAAGGAATTGAAACACTTTTTTTTAAATAATTCAACTATATTTTAATGAGATAAACATTTTTCCATTATTTATACATTATGCGGAAAAATTTTACTTTGCTGATGAATTTGTGAAAAAAAATTCTAACAATAAAACCAATTTTATTTATCCTTTCAGCCTGCACGTTTCTTCCATTAGCCATGTAATTGCTTCTTGTATTTTGTATTAATTTTTTCACTCTATGCAAATCTCCTTTCTATTAAGCATTTTATTATTACTATTTATGCTTAATTCTAAACTTTAGAACTATCCATTCCTAAACTAATTACGAAAATAAATATGTTGTATCTTTAATTCTATTGCGTATGCGATTTACATTCCCCATTTGTCCATTTTAACAACTTCTTAACTATAGTATAGTAGCATCATTGCATTCCCTTTTATTCGATTAGCTTTATTTTTCTTAATTTATACATTTTTTTTATTTTTAATTTACAAGTTTGAAAATAAAATAATTTAATAAGAAAATAGGCAAAGTTTCAGACTGGTGTAATTATTTTATTAGTTTTTATCAGTTGGATGAAATAAAATTATAGTATTAATGTGTATTAGTAGCTTTGATAACTAATCTAGTTAAAGATTTTGTTACAAGCCCTTTTTAAAAGTACTAAGTCGTGCGCCGCCGCAGCGTTTTCTGAAAGCTGTAAAACAAGTGTGAAGAGATGAAGACTGGTATTATTGTTTTGGCAATAAAAATCATTTGAATTTATTATTTGCTTTTTTACTTCATTGAATGGGCCACACAAATCTGGTATACGCAGCATTTTATCATTCGTTTACTGAGTTTATGTTTGGCTTGGCTTCGATTCTCAGATCCGGATTTGTGATCCGCAACAATTTTTCCGCGAATTTGAAACGTCAAATTTGCCTAAGCAAATCCGATATCCCTCATAATCGCGTGAATTTTTTCGGTAATTAATTCCGCATTCAATCCGCGGCCGTGGTTTTGAATTCGCGAATGCGGACTTGAGAATCGCAAAGTGTCAAATCCTCACTCACTTCCGATCCCCCGGATCTGGGAATCGAGGCCATTGTTTAATGTTTATGAAAGGCGATAATACAAATTACGCATGTGAATCAACGACTAAACATTACATAGGGCCCATTTTCTATAATTCTGTCCCGGGACAGACCCCTTTGAAGGAATTTTTTTGCCATCTCTGGGGCCTCTCGTTGAATTTTTGCACAGGGCCTCCAATTGTCTGACCGCGGCACTGCTTGCAAGTACGTAATTGGCCATAGCTTCTGAATGCGGGGGTGGATTTTCGTAAGGTTTTTAAATCTAGACTCAGTAGAGTCGCAGCTTTCCAACAAGCCATCACTCAATAAAATCGCAGCACCTTTTTAAAATAGTGCAAAAAAAGACAAGGGGTAAGAAGTATACACTGTAAAAATGATGCGAAATTACAATTTTGAACCCCGAATTTTTTGACGCGAAACTGTTAGGCCAATTCTAGGATGCTTGCAAAATACATTTCGCAGCAGGACTAGCAGTTTCTCGATAAATTCGGCATTTGGAGCGGTCATTTTAAAGAAAAGTTCGTAAGAACGAAAATTTCCACATACATATGAATGCGAAGGCGGATTCAGATAGATTCTAGATTCAGTCGAGTCGCAGTTTTCCAACAAACCATTGTGAAATGACTGTGCCTTTTGAAAATACAAAACGATCTTGCGAAAATTTCAAAAATTTCGACGCAAGATTTTTTTGACAGGAAACCGATGAGCCCAATCTCACCAATAATTCTCTAAAAATATTTTTCTTGTTTGACAATATACCAGTCGTTCTTTATGGAAAAGTAAATAATAGGAGAAAAAAATCTTGATGTTTTTCCTGTTTGTTTGGTTGTCTCTTAATGCTCTTGTAAGAAATAAGTCTATGTGCGTTTGTACTTAGGAAAAAAAACGATTAAGTTCTGTTTTATAATTTTTTAGGCAAATATGGATCATGTATAAATAAACATAATTCTTACAAAAGTATAATTCCTCTTCTTACAAAATAAACACAAAAGAATTAGGAGGACAAATGTCTTGTTCCATATAAACACAATATGAAACTTCAAATTTAAAGCGATTAAACGAAAAACATATTTTCAAGTAAGTTTAAAATGATATTTTTGTTTTACATTAAAACTAGTATTTTCACATTTAAATCCAAACTTGTACCTCCCACTCATCACTGAGCATACTAACTTCGAGAGCGTGCATCACCTGAGCTCAATTATTACAACTAAAAATAATTTCATTTTAAGTAAAGGATAGTAAACTAAATTATAAAAATGTAAAAAGCGTATTGTCTGTACTCCTATAGAATGAGGAATACACATACTTAAGTTTTCTATCTATAACAATTATACTAATAGTAAAAGCGAAAGTGGAGAAAAATGAGCTCAAAAGCAACTAATCTCTTGAAGTGCGTAGCTCTGATCTAGATTTAATGTTTTTCGAACAGTTATTATTTTCAATTAAGAAATTTAAAGCCATCCACCCTTTCTTCCGAAAAATAGCGAACTAATTGAACCCACAAATGATTGTGTCATAGACTGGGCTGGTTTCTCCTCCTGAGACTTCTGCGGAGAGATACTTGCATTCCTGGAGTTACCATTAGTATCGACCTTTCCTAAATCCGGTCTTACGCGTCCCCCTACTGTTCCTAGATCAGGTCGCTGCCCGCCAATTCCATTTTTTAGATTACGGCGAGATTTCTGACGTTGCAGCTGCTTAAGTCGGATATCTGTCGGTTCTGTTACTTGAGAATTTTGTGCTGGATTCGATTTTGTTGGTGTACTCGTTGAAGCACCCCGTGCTGATGCTGCCGATGACGATTTGGCCAAGGTATCACTGCTATCTGATGAGACCGAGATTCCGGTATCACTTTCTGTTAGGCTTTTAATGCTATCACTTGAAAGTCCTTTGCTTAAGACTGCTCTTATTTGATCTCGATTGAAATGGAGATCATCTAACGCACCGTTGCTTGGATGCAAGTTTTTCAGGCTTGTAAGTTGTGCCATTGGGCTCGCACTTCGACTTGCAATACCACAAGCCAGCTGACTCATTGCGTTTGGTTGTGCTGCTATGATATTTTCTAAGCCAACACTCTTCACCTTTTCTACAAGACGCAAAGAACGCAAAGCTCTTTTTTCTAAACGCGATAAAAGGATCTTTTGTTGCTTGATTTGTGGAGATGGTATTGGACGCTCTACTTCTCCAATCAGCTTTCGACGGATTAAGTCTGCTCCCGATGTAAGAAGTCCAAACAGAGGCTCTGGGGACATAGAGCGAGTTGGAGATCCCTCTGGAAAAAATAATGATTACCATTATTCATATCGATTACTTGCAATATAATGGGAATGGTAAACGGAAAGGACATAAAATAAAAGAGACCTACCAGGACTGTTACAAGGCGTACTTGTCGGTGAAAAATTCGGTCCGGCTGGAGTATTAAGCGCACTAGGTGTAACGGCTTTAATCCCACGTTCGTTAAGCATCGAAGCTAATCCCATATTCACTGAGAACGTTGAACATGAGTTCCTTCGGGATAAACCAGCGCGGGGCGTAGCCGGACAACTAAAATAAAACAAAAATAAATAAACGCGAATTACATCTTTTTTTCACACTAATATACCTTGGTTGCCTTGATGTTGAATTAGATGCCATTCTTGATGATAATTGTGATTGAGATAAAAAGGTTATGGGTTGAGTTCCGTCATCAGGATGTAAAACTGTACTATTTGTAAATGTATAGATACAGCCGGAAGTTTGGAATTGTTTGCCTGGATGATCCTCAATGTCCTCTTCAACGTCCGATAAAGAATATATTTGAAGTCCTAAATCTTCAAGACCGCGGCCACCCCGAATGGTTACACCCGGTCTGTCTTCCAACAGGCCGCTTAATGTAGGTGTAGCCAATCTAGACCAGTGATGAAGTGTTTGTGATCCTTCCATTGGCTTTACGATTTGCAATTTTTCTGGAAGACGCCACTGATTTCCTGATATGTTAGACATACCTGAAGAGGAGCCCGTCGACATTATACTGTCCGGTGTTCGAATTCCCAATGGCACTGTGTGTGGATCGTCATAGTTATATGATCCAATTGGAGCGTGTGAAAGCATAGCTCTGCGAGCAAGCACTTCAGCAGGTGTGAGACGTTTCAATGCTGCTTCCAAATCTTTAGCGCCTGGTGCCCCTGGAATACCAGTTGGTTGTGACGGGTAACCATCATCGGATTGTGACGCTAAACTCTCGCAAGACATAGTCTTAACTCCCATTGAAGAGCTTTCAAAACTTGGATAAGTTGATCCTGAATAAACTGAAGACGGCCGATGATAGGATCCTGTTGTCGTACCAATTCCACCCGATAAGAATGGCATTGTTGACATTCTTGGTTGGGATGATGAACTTAAAGCCATTGCTCCAAGATGCGACATTCCATCTGAATAATGCCCATTTTTAGCTGCACAACGAACTGTTTCAAATACTTTTTTATAAGGTGGAATTTGCCCGCCTACACAACCACTCATTCTATCGGTTGATATACCGGAATCTATACTATTATCAGAATATAACGAAGATTCCATCAGCTCACAATGAAGTGAATCTTGCTGTGGAACTCCTAATCCTGGTATAAAGGAACTTCGGGCATGGGGTTGTGCCTTCTTTCTGTATTTACGTAATTGTTCTTGAGCCTCTTGTAATAAAGCTAACACTTCCTGATATCGAGTTTTAAATTCTGCTAATTCAGTCGTGAGCATATTTTGATTCTCTTTAGTTATACTTAATAGAGACACTTGCTCATCATTTTCAGCTGTTAGTTGATGCAATCGCATTTCAGCTTCTGCTAAACGAGCCGTTAAACTCACAATCTGCTCATGTTGTAGTCTATTCTCTTCCTTCATCCGTTCTAATTCTAAACTAAGGCCATCGTATTGGCTATTCGCCGAATTTAGTTGTATTGTTATATCCTCCATCAGTTTGCGCTCCTGTTCTTCAACTTCGTCTGTTTGGTTTGCTAACTGTGATGCCTCTATCTTTAATGATTTATTTTCGTCCTGTAGAGATGTTATTTTCCTTTGAAGCAAATCCAACGTGATTGATTTGGATACTGTTGGTGTGTCTAAAATTAAATAAGAAAATTTTGAAATTTCTTAACTTTACTTTAAATTTCTTTATTGTTAATGAGTTTGTTTATAATATAATCTAATTTGTTAGCGAGACAGTTCACTTCTAATATTCACTTCTTTGATACAGCTACTTTCAGTTTTTACGAGTTACGTTGTTGTCTTTATTTGCAAATAAATTTTGTTTCCACTGCGCAGTATAATTTATGTCTAATTTGTAAGGGACCTGGTTGCATTTTTTGGTTGCTAATGATGCAAAAACTTTTATTCTGTTTTTACGTACTTGAACAATTGCTGAATAATAAGATGTGTTGCCATGTCGTGTTTAAAATTTAATTTCGTTCATAAATTGAAATTCTAATTAATTCCTATCTAATAACCGAAGATACCGGTCTCATTTCGAACAATTCAAAAAGGCTAATTCCTAACTAATCTATAAAAAATGTACCGCTTTAAGTAAGCTAACGAATACTAGTTTCTGGAAAATTATTGTTAGGTTAGGTTAAGTGTAGACCTGTCTCCAGTGCAGCTCTTGAATGTTGTAGGAGTTAGGGAATACAGACCGTGGAGCCAAGAGTGCGTTTATGGAGCAATCGCTATGATATTATGATAACATTTTGTCAAAGTTGCTACGTTCCTACCGTAGCTCAAAAGGTTGATCTTGGAGTAAACGACGTCTTCTCCGATCAGTTTAATGCCTTTTTTGTACTGTGTTCAACTCCTTTTCTTATTGCCACGGCTAGGGTACAAAGGAAGGGGTCTTCCAATAGTTCTACATCATACACTAACACGGATCGAGGGATTTTGCATGTTTTATGGGAAATAAGACAGTTTTGGAGGCATTGTATTCGACACTATTCTGGCGGCCCCAATAGAGGATGAGTTCAATGTACCTGTTGGTTGAGTCAGACATAGCTTCCCGGTCGTCAAGATAGGATCTGGCAAGTGCTTGTCTTGCATTATCGAAGGCGTATAAGTATCGCAGGGTACCGTCATCAGCGAAGCTGAGAGGTAAGTTGGAAGGGACAAGAATAGGTCAAATAGACAAGATTAGAAAAATAGCGGGTGATCAAATGGACCCCTGGGGACACTAGGGTCGATCCAGTTCTTCAGGGACCCTATTCTCTATTACAATGTTGTTAAATCCGCTCCGAAAATGAAACAGCTTTCGAGTAAAAAATTGTCAATATTGTTACATTTTCAAATAAAATGAATGCCAATATTGTAATAGAGAATACGGTTTCGTCAGTTTCGTGACATAACAATATTGTAATAGAGAATAAGGCCGCAGGACAGAGTCGATACAAATAGCTTGAAGTTTAGCTAATAGAAAGGGCTACCAAACTCTATCAAAAGGCTTGGAGTTATTTAGAGCAACCAAACACTCACCAAATCGGTGCTTTGGTTGAGGTGTTCTGTCAGTCTGTGGCGGATGGCTAAAGTCATCATCTGGATCTCCAACTCAGGAGTTTAAGAAGCTTATGAGTATTAGTATGACCTCTAGACTGAAATATAGTCTTCCAGAACGTAATTGCCTAGTGTGCCTGCCTGGCTTTGGCTAGGGCCAGGCATTTACACAAAAAGGGAACGATTTTTTCCCTCTCGTTTGTTTTTCGCGCCTATGGCAACAGACGTTGTGCGGAATACCGAATAATAACTGGTAATGAAATTCCTGCAATATCACTTTTAGAAAATTATTGTACTCACCATTTTCGCTACCATCGTCGACGTCGTTGGTTAAAACAGAAATTAGCTCATTTTTCTGATGAAGGTCATGTAATAATTGTGATCTGTCTTCGTTTGCCGTCTTCAATTCACCTTCCAGCTCTGCTAAGCGATTTTCTAAACGATTATTTTGTGTAAGTAGTTCTTTGCCAATTTGAACAGTCAATTCAAGATCCTTTTCTTTTTCCTCCAAGAGGCGTGTTACAGCTTCGATGTCATCATATGCTCGGGTCATTTGGCTAACTCGATTACCACAAAGAACTGCAAAGAAAAAAAACACAAACATATTTTAAATTTAGATTTCACAAAAATAGAACACATTTATGAGAGAAAAAGAGAAGATGGCAGGTTTAAGGTAATGCTTGCCATAAGTTGATTTACCTTTTACTTTTAGGTTAAAAATAGTATAATTAACCCGATGCCCAGCATAAATATTTTTGCAAAAGGAAGTGCGGTCTATTGTCGATCCACATTTAAAATGGATGAAATATTTGTGCTCATTCCTAGACATGAACGAAATATGTTTTCGCGATTTTTTTTTTTGGCAAACTTTTCTATACGTTCAAATTATATTTAGATTGACTAGACTTACACCATTGATAAAGAAAAACATTTATTTTGAATAAAAGTGTGTACGGACGATAAAATTCTCAAAAAAATAAGTGCGAATCACCCGGACTCACGGTTGATTAAATTTATGGGAAGAGGAATCGTAGAAAAGTTGCATTGTAATCCCCACGTTCACGTGCATAAAAAGCACAGGAAACTAATAGAGATACTGTTTAGGTGTGGTGAAAGAAATCCAAATCGATACCAAGGAGTGGTTTTATAGTCGCAACGAGTCAAATGTATGTTACAAACGGAGGGAAGTCTTTATATGTTCCCCTATTTTCATTTGTGTGATATTTAAATAAAAAAACGCAATTATGAATGAATTTTTAGTTAATTAAGAAAGGGGCCACTGGCCTCATTAAATAATTCTATAAGGGTAAATTATTTGACTTAAAAGTTGTAAAGGGAAGTATGAGAAGAGTCCAACTTAATTTTAATTGATAATGCTGCAATGATAATATCGTACGCTCCCAGCTACCTGAATTTGATATATTGTAGAAAACAGATTTTTTAACAGAAAAATTATGATTCTAATCATATTATTTCATGAATTTAAACGCCAATATCATTCTTTTAACGGAAAGAAAGGTAATCCGTGCAGCTCTCTCTGTATCTGTGCGATGTAAACTAAAGTATAACAGGCGTATAATAAAAATATTGACCGGCAAATATTTTTGCAAAAACGCCTACGCAAACACAAATGTAAAAAGAATTATCGTGCAATTCTACGCTGAACTTTACATAATTACATAAAATTGCCTCTTTCTTCTTTTGAATTCTAAGAGCAAATTCATTAGAATTATTCAAATTCCTTAACACAAAATCGCAATAATTAAGTCATCACGAATAGAAAAGAAAACACAAAGGGAAAAATGAATATTCAACTTGAAAATTCATTCCTGAGAAAGGGCCTATGTTGAGACCTGAATATTCAAACATTTTACAGCGTAATCATTATAATTTTATCCACCAACATTCTTAATAAAACTCATCAACTAAACCAGACATAAAACATATAAAATAATATTTAACTAATATGAAATGAAAGGTTTCTTTTCAAACCGACCCAAACAACAATTTTGTATCGTAAACAGAAAGTTCGCATACCCTTTCTATCATCATCATGTAAGAAGCGTAAATATATAATAAAGAAAAACCGAACATATCTTACCTTCATCGGGATTGTAACAAAAAGATGAAGCACCGGCTTCAGCATGATCACTACCAGTAGAGAAAGGTGAATTGTTAATGGACTGACGAACCGATGCAGATGAATTTTTGCCTAAGTTTCTATTGCCACTGCTGCATTCGCCTACTTTGCAAATGGGATCGGAAAATCGACCTGTTCTAAATCTCAAGCTTTTATGAATTTTTGCACTTTTTGAGCTAGAAGTTGTCGATATTATTGAGGAATCTTCCGAATCATCCTCGGGGATTTCCTCAGATTTCGATTTTTTCTTCTTCGATGAAGAAACATTTTTACGTATTGCTGTGATTGCGCGAGAAAACATTTTTTGTTTTTTAAATTGAAAAGTTGTGAATTTATAGACGGCAAATAAATGACATTTTTTCTCTATCACTAAATTTCACAACACATCAAGTAATTTATCTTTTCCCAAACTATTATTATTTCGCTGAATTTATAACAACTCTCTTCACTATCAAATTTATTCCAAAAAAAAGGAACAGAAATCCGACAAATCGAGCTATTTTTGTCAAATCCTTGCACTATTTTTTATACACTTTCCAAAGCACGTTCTTTTGCGAAAATAAACCCTCAATCTGTGATATTGATTTTTCAAGGAACACGCCTCACAACGTATAAATGTTTTATCCGATGAAAACTCCAACGCACACCAGAAGCATCTTCCCCATTTATATACCGACAGACTCTAAATAACACAAACGTCTAGAGATGGAGATGTTGTACCGAATGTAATCTAGTAAGAACTAAGGAAAAGACCTTCGCCATAAATCGAAAAATGTTATCGCGAAAATGCTTTCTAGTCTCCTCTCCCTAGCCGAGGGCTGCCTGCCTGCCTGGCTGCATCGGAATAGGTGGAAGACGACATTGAATAGAAGGTGCGCGCAAGCGCCACCATCAGGGCTAATTGATTTCAGACTCTTCCACTACCTACTTCTCCTCTTTGCTCCCAGTTTCCCAGATGATGATCACGTTTGATGCGCTCTGGTGAAAACTGAACTAGAGAATGGATACGTGGATACCGTACCGCGACTGCGATGTTGTCGTCAAAATAGTAAAAAAAAATAAACAATCTTTTTACATTCGGCTCGACAAAATTCATCAAATTCTTCTTTTGCCGGCACAAAGCATGCGGAATTGTTTGTTTTTACTTTCTATACTAAGCTTTGAGAGCAATCCCAAGGAAGTGAGAGAATTTTGCTATAAATAAGCGTTGAAACAGGTCAACTGCTGAATACTTGAATGTCAAATTATGTTACGAACAACAAATTGCCGATTGTCATATATGTATGTACTCAAATATTTTAAGATAAATAAGGGACTGAAATAATCCTTGAGGTATAGAGATCCAGGAAAAACGCTCAATTTGTCGATATGAATATTCTTTTATTCTGTCGAAAACAATATGTATGCTGTGCTGAAAATCTAGCTTCGTACTGTAGCATTCAAGCAGTATGGCTTTAACAAATACAGATCCACAGGATACCTTTTAGGGTGGCTTACAGAATAGCTCAATCAAATTATGCATTTATTTGGTGAGTCTAACCTACTGCTCTAGGCCTCTCCAAGGGTTTATTAGAGTATGCCATCCTGACCTGTTGGGTAAAATCCAAGCAATTGATATTGCGAGTTCCCTCAATGGTGACAAATTTCAAGTCCACACCACACCATCTCTGTCGCTCTCCCCCCAGGATCAATTCGATCACCTGCCTTGCTTTTAACTTTATAAGCAACTTTTTATCAGGCCCTCCAATCCAATAAATTTCGCTGGTGACGGTACTCACATCTTCGATAATGGCGACAAACACCTTGTACTCAAAATCGTGAACTTATGTCCGGTTCAACCAATGGGGACATCTTTATTGGACCGCATTCAAGGGTTCATATCAAGGATCTTCGAAGTAACTCCTGAAGTGTCTTAAGGCAGCATCTACACTAGCCATCATCCATGGCATGCAAAATGTCAGCGTGACGTAATCCTCAAGTGTTTTGATGGCTTACCATGAGACATAAGGCGTCTACACAGGACATTTTGATTGACATTGCCATGGATGATGGCTAGTGTAGACACCGGGTAAAGAACTCCAGGTCAATAAATCCACCAAATCGGTAATGTACATGATCTTAAAGAAATGTGCTTCACAACTGACTAAAATTCTGGGCAAAATTCCCTTATCCTTCTTCGTCTATTTGGAAAACGAGTTGCAACAGCAAACTTACAACTATCGCCCCACAGCAATCAACTATGTATAATTCTATACAAAACCATTTGAGACAAAATCATAAATAATAAATGGTATATTTCTCTTGATATCACTCAAGCTTGTGACCGAATATGAAGTCGACTTAAAGCTATTAGTATCGATTTAGTTCAGAAGAACGGACCGGCGAGTTTTCTTTCTGGCCGTTCAACTAAGTTAGTATTAGGATGTCGTTGAAACAAACCCTACATCAACTCGTACTTTTTCTAATCTTTATAAGCGAGCTTCTCCCTAGTCCCTTCCAATCCGTTTCTCAGTTTTGTGGATTTAGATACTCTGTACGTACGATGCCCTTAAGCTTATCGGATATGGCGAAATTTGCTTCAGCATAGAAGCATTGCTCATGATAGAAATAGAGCAGACCGACAAAGCCGTTCGCTGGATCTCATCTCCTCCACCCGCAACCTGTTTTTTCATGTATTCTACATCTAAGGGACTTATCCATCAATCGAAATATGAGGCTATAAGAGCAAAAGTGGTGTAACCCACAATTTAAGTTGGTTGCGGTTTTGGTGTAATATACATTCCTTACATTATGAACTTTCAATACAATAGCGGAGTAAGCTACTTTTTGCTTAGCAAAAACATAACTGTACATAATATAACTGTTGGACAGAACAAATATAGCGAAGTAATAGAGCAAAAAGGGTGTAAGCTGACAACACCAGTGGTTTACATAGTCTGGGGTTGCGCCACTTTTGCGCTGATAGCCTCATATGTACTTAATTTACCCCGTTTTTGACAAGGTTCAAGCTAGGTTCAACCCACTCATAAACGGAGGTCGAGTACTGGGTCCACTCAACTCAACTCAGCTCTCCTACCTGAGTCGAGTTGAAATTTTGCCTCATATACGCGGGTTTAGGTGTAATTGGGTTGAAGTGACATTTGGTTTGTTTGTTTAGCATCCGTGCAGTTCATTTTTATTGAAAACTCTATAGGAAATCAGAAATATTGAAAACTATAGAAAAAGAATTAACAAAAAGAGGCTATCGTATCTAAAAAGGAGAATTCCGCACAAAAATTTGAGGTTATGTTTTGATGTCAGTGCAACTCTATTTCAATCCAAAGTGAACTCAACTCGAGCTTATTATATATTCAATTCGGATCGAAAATAGCAAAAAAAAACACATAATAAAGAAACTTCTTTCTATTAACTCTTATCTAATAAACATGCACAAGTTATTCTAATAAAAGAAATTTAATCTGCTCGTCTTCCAATGTAATTTCTATTTCAGATAACCTCAGAAAGTACACACAGAAGACACTTGTATAGCTTTATTTACTACACGAGAAAATCTTGAAACGCAAGCGCTATTACAGCATAGAGTTTACGTCAAAGTAACGTGAGAAGCAGGGAATTCAAGCTATAAATTCACATGGGAGATACCTATGCTTTAACTAAGTAGGATAATAGGTAAGACATTGTTAAAAATTGTTTTAAAAAATAAATTGCGTACAGAGTTATGTAAAAGAAGAAGTTCATTCTGTTTGATACTTCGTCGGCAATGACGGCCACTTTTAGAGTTTAAATCAGGAGTACTGATAACAGATTTTAATCCGCCTAGAGAAGACAATTCGAGATCTTAATAACTTATCTAAGTTCACTGATGGCTAAAATTGACTAGAAAACGAGGCTTTTAATTATAAAACAAAAATTCACGTAATTACATTTTAAAATACATAGCATATCCCATCATCACTATACTCATCAAATTTGAAACATAATTACGTGAAATATCCACGGCGTGTGACAGAACTTTACATAACAATATCAAAAAAAAATGCCAGTCGCCGGCTATTGATCCTCCAGCGCATTGATGACTTTTGAAGGTCATTTTTACTCTACGTAAAATCACCAAAAACACGAGATGACTATAAAAACAACCAGCGGCAGAGGTTTTTGTTTTTTTTTGTGAATACCTTTTTCAGAATCAGTCACGCGTTGCTGAATAGCGTGAATATAATTAAAGAGAAAGTTACTAGTAATAATATGATGAATTCGCTAAGATAAAAAGAACGAACAAGAGTCTCTCTTTAAGAAAAGAATAGCCGAAAAATGAATGAATCGTGATAGTAATTGTTGTGATTTTTTTTTAAATTCAAATCAGCTTCTTGTAAATGCAAATTAGGTTGGTAACAAAGCTGGTTAGGTAAGCTAGTGAAAATGAGAATGGAAAATTCTTGTCGATTTTTGTTGCAGTCAGGAATCAACTGAATGAAATTTAATTTGGTCATCAGAAAAAGATGTTTCAAAGTTAATATTGACTCTGATGTGTGCTCGCATTCTTAGAGGAGCCATAACAAGGCTGCTGGCCGGCTTAAACCGTTAATGACGTCAAAGTTACGCTAACTTCGAGTCTTCACCTAGCTGACGGTGCTCCTCCTTGTTCATCTGGTATTCCGGTACTGCAGACGGTTAGTGGGATTCACTTGTTTTAGGAGGCTTAGCACTGCACTGCATAGCACGATTGCGCCTCTGGCTTAGCCGGCTGCTACAAAGGATATTAAGCTTTGCGAAATCGAAGCCCCGTTACAAAAAAATATTGTTTTGAGTTTTTATACATCCATGGGCTTCGTGCGAATTTATTACTTTTGGTGTGAAAGTACAAGTACATACAAAAGTTCGAGCGCAAGGTCCATGGCCTCCTCTTTTAGCACCATCCAGACTCTTTAATCTATCTTGTCCTCTATTCTTTCCTTCAGACCAGGCTTGCTACTAGAAATTGCATAATGACGAGTACTACAGCTGTGATGACATTTATTGAAATCGAACTTTTCATAGTGTACGTTAGCGGATGGGTACTACGTCTAGGAAAAACTAAATCTGAGTTCAACTCAAACTGAACTGATGTTTAAGTGCTCATTAAGTAATGGAAAGACAATTGGTAGAGGACTAGAAGTTTGTGAATTCTGTCAAGACGAAGGACAATAAGGAACTCGAACTCCTGCAATTGCAACAGGCGAATGCATTAATCCTTACATCACAGAAACCCCCAGGGGGAGATGAAGGAACAACTAAAAGGTTCTTTCAAAAATGATTATACTGCTCATAGCAGTCTTCTTTATTTTGAGCCGTAGACATATTCGAGCAAGTCATTGTTCACTACCATTGAGATAATGGTATCGTCTTTGGACTGCTCAGGAAACTAACTAGATCTGAGCAAAATAGAAAACTTGTTGGCAATTATCAAAAACACGTTTTATGGCGGGGTATTGGCTAACGTTGGTAGTACTGGAATGATGGGGAGTGATGGCCAAGAGGTTGGCACGAGATCCGTGTGATGTGGGTTTTGACCAATACGTTGCGTTGTTGCGAGATCCCTGTGGTGTGATGAAAGGCTTGTGGCAGTGCTATGACCGCCGGTGGATCCAGACTACGCGGATTTAGCTCATACGCGCTTTTGCCTTTTTTTCATATAGAGTTTTGTGACTTTAAGGCAGTACGGCCAAACTGCGCGAACAAAAGGCAGTGCTTAAAAAGGTACATTGTACTTCCACACAATACTGGCTTATTAAATGAAAATTGATTTTTTTCTCAATGTAAATTAATCAATATTCATTAATAAAAGGTCTTATAATTATTTTCTTTCAGATTAGTTCTTATTTTAGGATCCAAAACTTACGATTCAGAAAATTAAAAGGCCTTTCCGCCAAAAGCGCGTGGGATCTAAGTCCGCGTAGTGAGGACGGTCCTTTAAAATTCAATAAACAGAAGTCTCCGCGACCAAAAGTCTATCGTGTGGACTCACGATAATAAGATACAAGAAAGCAACTAAGAATTTAACTGCTATCATCTAGCTAGACTATGTCGATCGTGAGGAAAATTTTATAACAATAGCTTTTTACTAGAAATTGCCTCATAAGACAACTAATGACACGACTGATTATGGCAAAGATGACTCTTACGCCTTCAACTTAAAAAACAATGTGAACTGAAGCTAACCATTAACTGAACTAAATGTTTTTCAACATATTCGTTGACCATGAAATCTATTATATATACAAAATAAAAACTCCCACAAACCATTCATAATCCTACCAAAGACTTTTCATACACCTTTACCTATCACAATCCTGCACAATAACACCCCCGCATACACACAGAAAGCAAAATTTCGATAGACTTGTTAAAATGTCCAGTGCAAAAACTGTTACGTAAGTAAATCGCGACTAAAACCAGCCAAAAACAACTTTCAAGTTAGTAAATACCATTTTAAGTTATATATGCCGCCGGTTTGAAAAAGTATGTCACAACCAACTAAACCTAAAAAAAAATCAGCATAAAAATGCGGCACTGCGTCACTCTGGTTGGTACAAATTGAACGCAAAATTTAGCTTAAAAATGTGACAAATTTTAAGGTAAAAATTTACACAAAATTGCTTGCCTGCTGTGTGTGCTTTTCAGCAAGAGAGATTTTCCTAGTTGATCTAATTCGACATTGACATTCAAAAAATATAATTGTTTGACCTGTTCTTGATTATTTTAGTATAAATTTTTTTAAAGATTAATTTTTTTCTTGTTTTTATAGTTTTTTTATTTTTAAACTTTTAACGATTGGTTACAAGACACCTTCCGAAATTTGAGTTTAAATTCGTTAAACAATACATCTTGCTGCATTTGGAAGCTATTAATCATCTGCCGAAAGGTTCGTTTAAAATATAATTTTAAAACTTTTTAAACAGAAAAAATATCGGTTAGCTCTTTTTGACGTAACACTTTCACAATATTTTGAAATCCTTCGGGCAATATATGTACATATAGAAAGAAGGAAATTACAGCAGTTGTGTAATAATTTTAAGTCAAAACAAACCGAAATGTCAAGTATGTATGTCAACACGAAAGCGACTGAGGGATTTTCCCCAAAGACTCCTAAAAAATATAGAAATAGGGAAGACTGTTCGGCGAGTATGCGCCTTTCCCTACACACAACAAGGAACCTATCCAGACAATGGCGACCAGCTGGTGTAGAAGAGAATTAGCACCAATTAAAAATCGATAGAAGGCATGCGCATGGGAACATGTAATTTAGTCATAAAAATGTCGAATTTATAAGTGCATTGATTACTACGACACGAACTTATTGTGTGCAAAGTGCAAATTAACTTACTTGGAATATTAAAACAAAAACGGGAACAATCGTAGAAGCTGATTAGATGTGTCGACTGTGTCGTCGTGTTGAAAAAAAACACCGAGCTCAAGAGAGATTCAAGAAAGATCAATGTATTACTCAGTTGCGGTTGAATGCACTTCAATCTTCATCAGAAGCGGAAAACAAAAAACTTCACACAGGAGTCGCAACAAATCGCGAATAACGCAACTAAACGCAAATAATCCATCCGGTGACCATTTGGACAATGGCCAAGTACGAATAACCTCACGATTAGAAAAGAAAATGGAATGCAAATCGGAATGTTTGGTTAATTTGAGATAAATTTAAATGGTTTGAGAAGAAATGCAATTATTTTAAAACACGCATTTAAAAATAGAATGTTAAGATTGGAAATGGATTTAGTGCAATATTGGACGTACAACCGCCTGATAATAAGTTGGCAGTTATTGAAAGATTGAAGCATGTTTCCATCACTCATTTGGAGAGTAAATGCGAGAATGTAGTCAAGTGGATGCAAACACAATTCACGTCAAATGCATATTTTGGTAAATTTTAAGTCTGGCTAAGTTTTGTGATTATTAAAATATAATAAATCTTCTGTAATTAAATAGAGACATAGCCTTCAGTTCTAATAATAACTACAGTAAACCCTCTCACTACACGGCATTCTGACAATACGATTTCCACAATTAATTTTGGTTTTTCGTCACACTGTTTTGATTAAGACATACATATCTGGCTTTTGTTTAAGTTTAAGTCCACAGACGAAGATCGAAATTAAAAGTCAGTACCTGTATACTGGCGATTCAACCTTAAGGCTGTCCGCACATTGGATGCGTTTTCGTACGAATTTGTCTTGTACGAACACGTATGCACGAACAATCCCGATACTCCGAGTACTATGGTACCTCGCACATTAGGTGCGAGCTAGTCGTACGTGTACGTGCGTTTGCTTCCGAAATCCGAAATCAATCCTGGCATTTCAACGGAGAAAAACGTAAACAATATGCGCGTTCAGATCAGACGTCCAAAAACGTATGTTTACGTACGATACAAATTCGTACCCAATGTGCGGCCGGCCTAAAGCCAAGGTGACTAAAACTATATGTGCTATAAAACGATTTTCCCGGCTATAAAAAGACGAACATGACCTCGACATAACACGGATCGCAATTCCATCTGTGTTTCGGTTAACACCTTTTCGATACAACACGAAGCGAATAACCATGTTTTAGGAGGGTTGATTGACTGTATATAAAAACTCCCTTTTGCAAAAGAATATTTCATTTGCATTAAAACACCTTAATCATCTTCAATTATTCTACCCACTAGAAGACCGCAATGTGCCTACGATTAAGTTCTTGTGCAATTTTTAAACAATAACAAAAAAAAAACAATCGCGCAATAATTCGCAACAGTGAATTCCCACATAATTGAATTTGTAATTTTGTGTAATATTTGCTTGAATACACATTATTACATAAGTTATTCCAGACGCACCACCCTACTATGTGCCCTATTTATAGTTAACACCCAACCATAACTCTGCTCTCGAGCACAGGCTAATAATTCTTTTGCGTGTTTTTTCAGATAAGAAAAAAATGCACACATAAATAAACATTTTTAAATATAATAATAAAACCACGTGAAGAATGTTTCTAGTGCAGATAGATAAAAAGCGTTTCAACCCATAAAATTCCTGGCTGCACCAATGTGGCAAAAGGTGCTTAATGCAATATATACATGTATACCTGAATGGTGCAGCATAGCTTTCACATCTGTCGTGACTTGTTCTGTGGCATTTTTCTTAATTGTACTAAAAAGCCACCACACACAGGCAGCATCAACAACGATATTAGATTTTCCATTTTTGAAAGGTAAATGGAAATCACCTGTAACACTTAAAATAGAGTTTGCCGTGGAAAATGTTACTTTTTCCCAGTGGCATAATAAGCAAAGTTAGCTGATCGGACACGGAGATGTCGGCATGATAAAGGAATTAAAACAAACAACAAAAGTGTCTGGCGTTAACCTAGTACGTGATGTTGTAGGCGGCTATTATTGCTTTTAAATAACACTGGAATTGGAGTTATTGGAGATCAATCCATGCCGTGTTAACTGCAAAAACGTTTCTGTGCTATTAAAAAAAGCATGCCGGTATTACAGCTTTGGTATTTACACCCTATCGGTGTTTCCTATATATATACATACAATATTTACAGACATGAATCGACTAAACTAAAGCGGTGAGAAATTGATATTTCACGCTTTTTGGTGGTCACTCGTGATGGGAAATGTATTTAGATTGTAGATAAGACAGGTCGGTAGTTCAGAGAGTTTAGAAATAAACGATTAGTTGACATCGTCGATTAATCACATGTCTGTGATAAACAAATTATCAGTGTTTATGATTTGTCGGTTAGTTATTAAATCAAGTTATAATTTTAGCGATTAACTGCCTATATTCTTTTCAGTAATTATTTGTTTTATCTACTATTCAAACATATCAAAATTACACACCAATAAAAACGGTTACCTTCAAATAAAACTTGTTCAGTATCAACTCCACCCATTGAATGATAGGATGTGTTTGGCTCAATGAAATTAAACGGATCAATTGGCCTACTTTCATTCCCTGTTGATAGGCCATCTATACTGTCACTACTGGCGCAATAATGTTCATATTTGTCTTCGTCAACGATTGAATCGAATTTTTCATCATCAATAAATTCCAACTCACTGTCACGCAAACGTAGAAATAGCTCAGGACCCTTAACAAAATCCCTACTTGAAGAAGACTGCCCTGAATTACTATGAGCTGATGTATCTATACTTTGGGCCAGTTCAACACTTAAAGGCACGCTATTATCACCAAAAGTTAGACTGCTGTTGGTACAGTAGTCACAATTAGTGCTGTTACTATTGTTGCAGTGATTGCATAGTGATGATGTGCTGTTACTACTACGAAAACTCATCGTGAAGGCATCGTAGGCATCAATATCGTCGTCAAATTCAAATAAATCGTCTAGATGGATTCTATCTGGGTCATTGTCACTATTTTGATGTTGTTCCTGAGACATTCGCTTCTTCCTTCGATGGTTTCTTGATGATTTATGTTGACTACTATTTTCGTTGTTCTTTTCCGATGATGAAGACATTTTTTGTTTTTAGTACAAAATAGTGTTTTTTTTATTTTTATTTTTTTTATTAAATTGTGAAATAGTACAAAAAAGGCACTTTTGTGTTTAATGATTTATATAATTTTCCCAAATTTTGAATGATTTATTGGGAAAATTTGTGCGTTTTTTAAAGAAACCGTTCATTTGTAAATTGTGAATATTTACAAGACAATAAAGTCAAACTTGCTTTGTCAAAAAGTTGCTACAATAAATGCAAATATACTTTTTTTAACCAAATTGTAAAATACAAAAAGCACACCTTTAAACATGCACAAATATAAAGACGGAAAGATTACCAAACTTTGCTATTATTCATTAATCAAACAAGCTCTGTATCTTGGGCAATAAATTGAATATTTTTAATAGGACGACATTCATAGGCAAATAAAACCTATTTCGCACTAGTCCCGATTCTAAAGAACCCAGAAATCTGAGGACAACGCAATGTGAGGATATAATAAAACATTAATCTGTCCAGTTCTATGCTACGGAGTCTTGGTTATTGCCCAAAAAAACGGAATATCAGCTCAAAATTTGCGATAGGAAAATCTGAAAGAAAAATATTTGCTCCTGTAGGGTTGCGGGTTCCTTGGAAATAAGAAGGGCACACAGGAATCCCAGATAAACGGACTGGGTAGTCTTTCGCAGTTGGCAGTTTATTAAAGAGGTCCATGCAGTCAATTAAATAATCTACGATGGATATGGAAATATCCGCGGATTTCCTTACCAAGGCGGTTCCTGCTACTTACATTAACTGCCCCGTTCTGATGGGGACACGCAATGGAACGTCATGGTGGGATGATGAGCTCTGAAAATTGAGATCCACCACGTGGAAATTCTTCAATGCAGCCAAGAAGAGTGGCCACTGGTTATCAAAGCTCAATAGGGCGATTAAACGAGAAACAAGAGAGAGCTGAAAGTATTTTTGCAAGAACATCGAAGATATTCAAGACTCAGCAAAATTCCACAAAGCTCTAGTAAAAGGCGCGCTGGATCTCTGGTCAATTAAGAGAACTCATGGAACACTCTCCAGGAACAACCATTTATTTAAATGAAAGCGCCGCCTCTACCTTGGCAGTTAACAGTCCCACTTTCTAGAGCGACCAAAGTTACCTGAGCAGAAGCAAATACCGTGTTCAATAACGAAGCCAGGAAGCCGAGAAGATCGTTCAAACCATACAAGTCCCCTGGAAGACCCGGTATTTATCCCATTGTGCTAAAGGAGGGCTGCGACTTACTTCACATCTGTCTGGAGGAATGTCACCATCACATTTATACCCAAGGCAGGATGCTCTAATTAGACCTTGGCGCCTGTGAGCGCTGGAATCTGGAATAAAAGCCTCAGATTCAGTAGAGCGATAAACCTAAGCCCCTAGCGACTGTCTTTCAAGCAGAAGTGTACATCCTACTGGCATGTACTAATGAAAACTTAAGGGTCTGAAAAAAACAAACTAGCCTTTATCTTCTCTGATAGCCAAGCGGCAAAACGAAAAGGTCTTGTAGGACAAAGTTAAAATTAATCTAGGCAGAACTAGAAAAACGTAGAGACGGCTGAAGGATAGAGAAAGGACTGTTGCGGCATTTAATAAGAAGAAATTAAATGGGAACACATAACACAACTTTTGCTATTGGGGAGTCCGTTGGTAGGAAGACATGAGGCAGGTTCCCTTCAAACGTCTCGCGAGAACTAGAGGGATAGAAGTAAGAGAGCTTGGGGCAACCCACTCTTATTGAGACGATTCTAGGAACAAGGACAAGAGCACCCAAAAAACTATTCTGAAGTGTATCGGATTCTCTCGATCGAACCAAGAATAATACCTTACCAGACAGTGACCCAATGACAGACAAGAATTTATTGAAAGCCAAATTATATGGCAACATTATTTCAGGAAACGGTAAAGCAATTTAACTTCCAATACCATATGATTTGCACGTTATTAAATAACACATTTCCTATGAAGAGACTTTAAGTGGCCCGAGTCCTACAAGGACTGTAGCGCTATCTAAGTAAGTGTAGAAAAAAATTATATGCAAAGCAAAATATCTAACAGTTTAGCCTAAAGCAACATAAATTTTTAATTGGTTTAACTGATGTTGAGAAAGCATGGATGTGAATATTTTTAATTTGCACAAAAATTTCAACAGCGTCAATTTGTATATCTTAAGTCCCAAGAGTTAATTTTATTCAATAAAAAATCCAATTTGCAATGCACTTTATACATTTTGAACGTCGTTTAACTCGGAAATTTATGAATAAACAATTTCGAGCACCTCAGGCAGCAGTCCGCCGCAGTCTCATAATTACGAAGTCAAATGCGCACACTAAGCTTACGACCTTGCTTCCCCCGTAAGCAGCTCAAATCCAATTAACATCTCAAAAAGATGACTGAATACCAAGAAAATCTTGACTGCACAAGGGGGCAAAATCCACATTTTTATTAAATAAAAACCATGATTCATTCACCATGTAAATCTCATTCCGATGATCTTGACTAATCTACTATGAAAAGCGGAACCTAATTACTACGAAAAGTGAAGCTGGTGCCCCATTACAAGGAGTCATGTGACTATGCCCGTGTATAACATCAAAATGATAGAAGATAAGCGAAAAGTGAATGTTTATATCGAGTCTTTTTTAGGCAACATCCATATGAACCTGACTAGACATATTAGCAAAACACGAGAAGAGTTATTTCATTATACTAAAAGTATTTCCGTTGCTTTAATCTTGGACAGGCGCGCACAATTAACAATTACTTCAACCATGAACCCTCCTAATGGGGCAGAGCACTACACTACTACTATGGCAAAGTGGCAAGTTGTTGCGTAAGCATGCAAACAGATGAGATTAAAAGAAATCCTTCCTAGAATTTCTTCCTTTTCTTCATCTGTACAGCTCTTAAAGCACAAGAACACAATGAGTGAATAACTAAATATAGATGAAAATTTATGCAAAATAAATAAAAAAAACTAATAAAGCCGAAGATATTACTGTCGGGGGGCCCAGAAAAAAAGCTCGTGACTGTAAGGTTGAATCGGCGCTTATCATCATCACAGCGATGATGGGCTGAGCCCCCAGACAGATATAACATTTCCACAGGCCCCGGGCTGTTTTCTTATAAAATTTGTTACGTTATTCAATTGCAATATAATTAAAAAAACAATTTTTGTAATAAAAAAAACTACCTTGAAGCAAAAAAGTAAGCAAAAAAGCTACAAAAAACTGCAAAAAATCGAAAAACTCATAAATAAAAAATTTTGTGATCGCACTCTTCACACATGCAGGAAATTATCCGTCTGCAATTTTAGGAACTTTTATTATAATTTGGCAACTATTATGACAATTCACAAATACACTTTATCACACACTTATTTTTCACAATAATTCAATTAATTTAGCGATTATTTCACATCATTTTTATTGAATTTTATCGGCGCCAACGTGATTCCGTACATTATTTTTGACATTTCGCGAAATTGCAACTGTCTCATTCCACACTGTTCACACGTTTTACTCGTTCCAGTTTTCGTTAAGTTCATTTTTCCTTCTCTCTTGTCTACTTTTGTTCCGTGTTTTGATGGTCGCCCATTTTTTTTCTCTTTTTATAGGAAAAAGTGTTGCCAATATACAAGGCAGGAATGGATTTCATGGATTTTGAGGCATTAGTCATCTGTTGGTGAGTAGATGAAGTTTAATTGACTTGATGAAACTACCAACTTGAGTGATTAAATTGTAACGGTCATAACGGTTGAGGGACTAAATTGCTTGATTTTGCTTTTTTTTATTAAATTCAGTTTTTAGATAATTATTTGTTTGGGAGTATTTTAGATATTGAATTAGGAGAATAATTTATATTAAAAATTGCTGATATACAGTGGGAGTCAAAAATACACCGGACATTTACTACTTTTGAGGTGAAAACGCCTTGAGTAACAAATAATAAAGGAAATATTTTGAGGCACACGTGCATCTTATGGTTAGATGTAAGTGAAGTGCGACCGGAGACCCTATTAGCACTTTAGGGCGCCTTTTGATGCCACACCCTCAAGTAGGTGGTTGTTAGATTAACTGTGGCGGATGTGGAGTTTAGGAAGCTTATCAGAGCTCTGATCTCTAATCTGGATATTTCCTTTAAGTCGCTCAAAACCTAACTGCGCAGGGTGCGTTGCTTGGCTATGGATAGAGCCGGGCATTTATACAGGAAGTGAACAAGTCCTTCTCTCTCATTCATCTATAGTCCTTTGTTAATTCGTGGGCCTGGGATGAAGTGGACTCTCCGTTTCAGCCACACTCAGCTCTTGTTAAATGACCACCAGCCATGGATTACTACCTCAGATAATTCCTGCAGCATGACTGATAGTATGACGCCCGGGCCGGGTGCTTGAAATCAGTTCTAGTTCACTTACCATACTACAGTGTTCGTTTTGCGTACATTTTTATAAGTCAATATGGTGAGAAGAAAGAATTTGCCGCGTAATCTAATCGTAGAACTTAGAAAAGAAGGCAAATACTTGAGGGGAAATCGCTCTTATTGGGGTAACGTAGACTAGTCATGATTACTATGTAGTAAAACCGATTTTTAAGAGAGGGGTGAAGGGGCGGTGTGAGTATGGAGTAAAATCAGTCTTACTACATGTTGCAGCATGACTAGTCTACGTCGCCCCATTGTAAGGAAAGGTGTTAATTACTGTATAAAAAATAACTGCACCATAATCTTCGCAGTTATATAAAAAGTCTTCCCCACTCCTATCGTCCCTTTCGCGTGAAGTAGTACATGAAGTGAGGGAAAGTCCGAGGTCCAGTGCCGTCGAAATAGCAAAAGAGGTCCGAGTATTGAATGTAGAGGTAGAGTCCCCAGAAAGAAATTTTGCATTTCTGCTGCTAACCGTATAAAAGCCTTAATTTTTCCAAAACTCGCATGAACGTTTCTCAAATATATGTGCTTTTCACCGACGACATCAAGCTAGAGATATTTGGTCAAAAACAACATGGCAAAAGTTCAGTACTACTTTTGGGATCCATGTCCGCGAGAAGAGGCAATCTTCTTTTCATTAAGTCTACAATTAAAAGCGATGATTTTCTGAATATTTTAACAAACAATTTAAAGCCCAGCCTGCAGAAACTGGTTCTGGTATCTCGTTGATCTTCCAATATTATAACAACTCAAAGCATAGAGCGAAGATTGTGAGAGAAGGGCTACTATACCACACTATAAGCGGCTTGATACTCCTCCACAATCTTCAGAACTTAATCCCATAGAACATCTATGGGTAGCTTTGGGCAGAAGTATTCCTAAGCTTGGTTTTTCCAGACATAAAAAAAGATTAAAATAAAATTTTAGGAATGCTTATTACCACAAATTATACAACATCTCAATTACTAAGTTCTAAAAGTATTATATAAAAGTAAACACTAAAAAAATTGACGAATTTCTCTAGTTATAATTTTTTATCAAATAAGACCACAAAATTGCAAAAGAAAAATCCGGAAGCCAGCCAATCACACCGCCCTCCCATTTCCGTGCAAAAAAAACCACCAGTATCTCCGGTCGGAATAGTTTGCAGCAGTTAAAAAGTAAGGGTAGAGAAAATTATTAACGGTTATTACAGATTACGCGCCTTACTTTTGCCATTAATTCATGCTTCTCTCTTCTCTGGTATTTTCTATGATTTTTTAGGTTGCACAAACATTCGCCAATTCGTCCAATTTCAAAATATCAATAATAAAAAAAATCGAACCCGATCGGTTTAGAGGCGGCGGGAATAATTGTTACGAAGATTTTTCTTCTTACTCCATCGGGGGACTGAGCACTGAACTCTATCTATCTAGAGTGGTGGTGCTCGCGCGCGCACGGGATTATGTTGCAGCATAATGTTACGCTAATTACCGTAATTGGATTATCAGATATCAAGACTTCCGGAAACTAAAGAAGCTTAAGAAAAGGAAACCGAGAAAATTTTCTTTTGCGGCCGCTTTTAAGAGCATGTAATTGAATGCTTGGCACTAGACGAATTATTATTTCAAAGCTTTGTCAGGGTGATAACGGTCGTGGGGCTTTAGGTTTTCCAGGTCGGTGAACTTTGTTCAATGATCCGTCTTCAGAATAATAGGGATTAATTTGAGAGTAAGCTTTAGGGCTTAAGGTATAGTAAATAGAGCTGATATTGTAGCTTAATCCTAGAGGCGTAGTTTTATAGTATTAAAGACAACCGACATCGGTTTCAACTAAAATATTGCATGCATGATAAAACTGCGTACATGCTATAGGTTTTCACGGTAGATGGATGGAACATTAAGAAGAAATTATCAGATAGAGAAGAAAGGAAGGATCAGCAGCAGAAGGATCAAGCAATCATAGTGAGAGCGAATGCAAATGAAAAGCCAAAAGCCCTTATTTTCCACCTTTTTTTAAATGGACCTCGGACGCTATATCCCATCTGTCTGGAAGAATGTCAAGATTACATTTATACCCAAGCCAGGTTACACCTTGGCTAAATCTTTCAGACCTATTAGTCTTTCGCCTTTTGCCTTGAAGACAATGGAAAATATTATCGACAAGGAGATACGGGAAACTTGATATGGCCTTCCAGCTGGTGCGCCAGCGTAGGACTAAATGTCAATCCCGACAAAATGCTTCTGGTTCCATACACCAGGAGACGAACATTGCCGGGACTGACAGTATCGATCCTTACAGGCTTGCCATGTACAGGGTATATACCACCATGATTAGGACCATGGTAACTAACTTGGCTTTGATGTTGTGGCATCGAACGGCCCTTAAAAGTTTTATAACTAGGGCCATCTGCCCTTCGCCGACCGCACCCTCATAAATTTCGTACCATTCCACCTTGAGGTAGAGAAATCCGCCATTAACGATGCGATAAGGCTGAAACCTAATGGCGACAGAAGGTAGGTCGAAGGTTAAAAAGAGCAGGTGATAAAATTGACCTTTGCGGGACACCGGCTGAGATTTGATGAAATGCAATATGTTCTACCTTGATTGAACGGGCGAAAAGAAAACTCTCGGTCCAGTTGTGTAGAACTGAGTCACCAACAATAGCTCTGAGTTTATCCAAAGGGAGGCGCATGTCTTTAGAACGATGGGGGTACATTGTCAGGGCCAGTGGATTTGTTAAGGCATCTATGTAACTCGTAAATCGCGGAGAAACCCCTGTCCATTGAGTGAAGGAAGAGAAGAATTCGAGGGGCTAAACGATGCTTATAAGTCGCCCTTGGATTTGCTGTCTGTTAACGCCTCCTCCTTGTAGATAAAGGAAGGGATAGTGAACGCAGTAAAATTCTTCTTCCTGAACATTACCATGGACCAGAAGTGTTTGCTGCCTGATGTAATGAGAGCGTTTGTTGCTCGAAATCAAATTTGGAGATAGTTGTGGTTGCCGCTGCAAATCAATAAAAACCAAACCTCTCGAATTGTTACATACCTAAGTAGAAAAACAGGTGCTTTTAATTCTAGATATCCTCGACATTATTTTCAACCATCAAACAGTTCCATGGCAATCAAGTTCAATTGTACGACAATCTCAAAAAAATAATCAATATTTTTATATTCATTTGGTCTACTTCGAAAATGTTTGAGACACACAAAACGAAAATATTCAATAAATTCTACTACCAGCAGCAACCAGCCTTTCCGTGACCCAAATATTTATGCTAAGCATATACAGATCCTGCACGACACAACCTTAACAAAAAGCTAACAATAAAAATTCGGCGTTCAATGAACCTGATTCAGGCCGAATATGATTGACTATGGTCACGATTCTATTGATTAGGAAACCGCAAAATCGTGGAGAGGAGATAAGGCTCGATTAATTACTATTAAAAAGGTAATGAATTAATTTTTTTGTTTGTTTGTTTAATTGTAACTAAAAAAACCCAAGTAAAGGGCTTATACCTAAGAAAGATGGAAAAAGCAGCGGACCCTTGGGCGATTCATGTGTGAAGGTAAATAAATCTGCTAAATTAGGTTAGAAGCATTCCTTTAAGAGAATTTCTTTTCTTGTAGAAAATTCTATGACCGGAAACGTTTGATTCACGCTTAAATCGTGCATTCGTGGATGTATGATCGTAAATCAAGTGAGTTGGAAAATTAGTGTCAAAAAAACCTGAAAAGCCTAGGCTTTCAGTTCAATAACCTACAAGCTACAAACACACTCCCTTGAGCTGCTCGTTCTTCAATTCTTCTAGAAAAGATAACAACAAAAAAAACGCATTAATCACGGATGCATTGGAAAACGTCTAATCAATGTTCATATATGAACACGAAACTGGTTTGTTTTTCCCCAGAGAGATGCAGCAACAAACAACCAACGGTCAAAAAAGAGCTCCAGCATCAAAACAAGATTAAAGACGGCTCCTCAGGTGCGCACTGCGAGTGACTGACCAGCGATCAGGCTCCCATGACTGCATGCTGGGTGCCACCACGTCTCCGGCTCGAACCCTTCACAGATTCCTTACCTCATAATAAATAAACTCGACTTTTCCTTTTAGTTTTTTTTTGTTGTTGTTGCTTTTAAGGTTACACCTTTCCCAATCTTGCGACTTTGGATTTGAAATTGGAATGGAAAACATCTGGGTTGGAATTAATTATGAGATTTCCAGAAAAGAATTACTATACATATTACAACAAAAAAACTTTTAATCTCTCTGTCAAAAATACGTGACCAACCGAAGGCCCTACATTTTTTGGCCCTGGGAGAAATTTATACAGCGTTTTACTGTACAGTATATATCGTGTGCTTTGTTTAAATGTGATTAAGGGCGTCGTTATAACTGAAAGGAGGTATTATTCCGGCTCATTATTGATTTTACCTGAGTAGTAAATATACCGAGGAGGAGGAACATTGTGACATTATTATAAGGACGATCCAATTAGTTTTATCTAAAAATATATTCGTACGTGGCGCTGCTTTAAGGGAACGGCATTGGAAGTATCGATTGGCCATTTTTATCCATGTTTCCTTTGCCGAACGACAACGATACAACCCCCCACACCCCTGAATCCGGCATAATACCTGGATACAGTGACTTCATAAACATGATCGTGGCTATTTTATTGTCTGTACTCCTGAAACTGATGCGCTAATAAGGGCGTGTACTCTGTAATGTGAATGGTGGCTCTAAGTGAATATAGTCAAAGTGTGACTAAAAAATGTGTGGTTAGCATACCGTCATCATCAGTGAGCACTTTGTTGTGGGCGGTAGAATTGTTGGTAATATTTCAGTTAGCCTCGCGCTAAAAGAAGTTGAGGAATAGTTGGTAGGTAGTAAGAGTTAATGATTTAATTTATCATTGTAAGCTTGCAATAAAAATATTGAAGTGGCGAAGACAGGTGGTTGCTGGATCAATGCTTTCAAATGTTAGAAAAGGAGTTTCAAGTTTGTGTCTGTAATAATTTAAGTCTTAAGGATTAATTGACAAATGGACAATTTGATACTTGTAAAATCTAAAAACAACGGGAAGGAATAGAGTCACTAAATAACAGTGCAAATCCTTCTGGTTCTTTGCATTAAAGTGCATGGCATTTAGGTCTGAGAATGCGGGATCCCGCGGGACCAAGAAATCACCCAATTCCTGTTCCAATAGAATCTCATGCTCGGAAAAGCGGGGAAATTTTTACTTCCCCTCGACCAAGAAACCGCAGGAGATTTTTAGGTGGAGTGAAATCTTACGACGTTTTCAACATGTCAAAACAGCTCTTACTTGTCATGTCAAACCAAAATGATTACGATGTGCTGAAAATAATTTCTTCGATTGCTGCCTTACTACAAGATTTTGAATAATTTCATAAATAATTTATTAATTTCAATAGTTTTATGTCATGATTTTGAAGACCACAAGTGATTTTTAGGTTATGGTCTTCTTGATTTGCACGAAACATCCCAGAAAGCGTTCCTTCACTTTTCGGGATTTTGACTAAATTTTCCCCCACCAATCAAGTAACTTTTCACAGGCTACGACAGAACAGGTTCTCTATTGGAACAGACCTATTATATACTACTGTAATAGAAAAAAACTTTTCCCCATTTAAATCACTCGGACTTATCCAAACGAGTTGGTAGCAGTCTAATTGACATCTGTGTCAACAAATTTCATGCCAATATCTTCAATAGTTAATGAGATACGCTTGTTAACTTTTCATCTAAAAAAAAATATATAGTTTAAAAAAACTAAAAAATACGCTTTGATTTTAAAATGAACTAAAAAGTAAAAAATAATTTTGAATGTAAAGTTTCTATTGCTCCAGCCAGAATATGGAAACAACCTACCTTTCGAAATGCAAAACAGCGTGGGACCCTCTTCCTATATTCTTATTTTATTAACACCGGAAATTTTCGCTAGCTGCCCACGCTTTTTTTACATTTCGAAAGGTAGGTTGTTTCCATATTCTGGCTGGAGCAATAGAAACTTTACATTTAAAATTATTGGATTTAAAAAGACGTCACACAGTTTACTGTACGTACACTTTCATTTGATACCCATACCGAGGGCATTGTAAAGAAAAAGGTAAACCGCCATTTTGTGTTGACCGCCATTTTGAATTTGGACACGCCACACAGTTACTAGTATTCTAATTGTCACACCCTTTTATTTGAAACCCATACCGAAGGTGTTGTAAAGAAAAAGGTAGTCCGCCATTTTGTGTTGACGGCCATTTTGAATTTTGAATGACGCTACACAGCTAATAGTATTCTACTTGTCATTTCCTTTCATATGATACCCATATCGAGTGGGTTGTAAAGAAAACGGTAGTCCGCCATTTTGTGTTGGCCGCCATTTTGAATTTTGAATAACGCCACATAGCTAATTGTATTCTACTTGTAATACTCTTTCATTTGATACCCATGTCGGGGGTCGGGAGCACAATTGCAAAATTGGGCCGCCATCTTGGAACCGCCATCTTGATTTTTTTACAAAATGGTCAGATTGCATTGTCACGCGAACTATACATATGTGCAAAATTTGAAGTTGATCCGTTACCTGGAAGTGGGTCAAAATCAAGTTGCAAGATTCGTTTACATGAAACATACAACATACAACATACAACATACAGGTCAAGCTAATATAAAGCGTATAAAAAGCGCTTTTTTCGATTTTTAAAAATGAGTGAAAATGAGAAATCGCATTCAATTTTTCTTCAAAAATTGGAAAAGGCTTTTGGTGATGACAATGCGCTGTCCAGAACGAGTGTTTTTGATTGGTATAATTTGTTCAAAGAGGGCAGAGAACGTGTTGACGACGATGAACGTCCTGGCCGTCCTTCTAAGTCGACCAAAGAATACAACGTCTAAGAAGTTAAGGATTTGGTGCTCAATAATCGTCGATTGACAATTAGAGACCTTGTTGACATTGCGCATATATCGTTTGGGCAGATTTTTTTCGAAAAGAGCTCTGGTATTACCCTTTGTAGCACCACTCCATGATGTTGTTGATCAAGTCCTGGTGCAATGTCGAGTAGCAAGCTCAATACAGGGAATAGAATAAGTTATGAGGTGTCTGGAGGAATGTGAAGGCGATGGCGGTAAGACTGTCTGTGAAACAATGATTTCAGATTACCAAAATGTCATATCGTTACGCAACAGGCCCATTCGGCTGATTTATTTGCGTCTCCCGAGGACATTATTTTGACTCGATTGAAGAGATATAAGTCGAATAGAAGAAGGTTTTGAAAGTTATTACGGTAATCGACTTCAAAAACTTTCGAGGACTGGAAAAAACGTTGGCATAAATGCATTTTATACGGAGGGATTACTTTGAAGAAGATTGAATACATTTGGAAGAGTTATAAGCCGTTTGGGTTTCATAATACTCCTCCTTATAATTGGTGAACTTTGCCATAGTTTAACCCAATTTTGAAAATGCGGATTTAATAGCTAATGTTCTGTATGTCTCGACAATGTATTTAGCCAACCTTAAAACACAGACTACGCAGTATCTGCATTACATGCCCAAACATAAAGATGTTATGTGGTGATCCATTAGAACTATAAGAAGAATGAACCATTAAACTTATGCATTTCTCCTTCAAATAGTTAATTGCTTGCATTCTAATGAATAATTGTAATGATATGAATCATAGTGTAATCGAGTTGTAATCACAATTTCATGCTATCACCACCACCACTTGGTTCACATTGACTACAGACCTCTATGTTTAGGTATTCTTTAGCATCACAGTTCTATTATAAAGTCATGAGTTCCCATGCTACAACGAAACCTTCTCTACTATGACGACATCGACAAGTAAAGATGCTTTTTTGCAAACCCAGAAAACAATACGAATATTAATCGGCGCCGCCTACACTGAATTTTTCTCATCTGAAACGATGTTTTTTCTCCATTCGAAATTGCAGATTATATATTGTCGGAATAATTCAAGCTATCTTATATTATATCTTCACTAGAGAATGCTATTTTAACAGCAGACAGTATCTTTAAGATGTAGTCATAAAAGGTCTTTCAATAAGAGATGTCATTTTAAATTTCGCGCCATTTTTTAATTGTTAAGATAGAACTGTCATTGCGATGACATTTGACAAGTAAAATCTAGTAGGGTTTCAGGCCGGCTCCACACGTTGGCACCAAGCTTAGCCCCAATGCTACTTGTCCAACGTGTGGATCGAGAAATTTGCATTGAAGTGAGTATTGGGGATTGACCGTCCCGTGTCGGAATTTACGCCAACGTTCGCTGGTACCCGCGTTGGGACTAGGGTTTCTCATACCGAATAACTCGTAATCGGATTCGGCGAATCTTTCCCGTGGGATTCGGAATCGGGATCCGTTTCTGAAATTCGCAGAATCCCGATTACTCGATATGAAATTTACTATTAAAATAAATATTCTTGATTAAACAAAAAATAAAATTATTTGTTCCATCTGTTAGAAACTTTGGTAATTAAAAGTAACAACTTGACTCAAAAATTCAAAATTTGAAAAAAAATAAATAAATCTTGGTAGGTTCTGGGTGTTTGGATTTTATGTCATGGTGAAGAAAATTGTATTGACATTTTATTAGGATTCTCGATTTAATTTTTCAAATTCAAAAATTGATTTAAAAAAAATGACATACAAGTACCTATAAATAATAATACCTTTTAAATTAAAGTAAATATTCTAACATTAATATGACCTTAGCTATGGCAACTAAAAGATCTAAAGTTTGAAATTATTTTACCGTGGAACCAACAACTAGCAATTCAAAACAAGCAAAAGTAATTAGTACTTTTTTGTTATGTTTTTTTTTATATTTTTATTGGCAAAAGTAGAACTATACATGGTGTTGCAAATCACCTGTGCGACCCAATTATCTCGGAAAGTTTCGATTGAAAAAAACCCCTTTTTCTCAAAAAAAATACGTAGTTAACTAATTTTTTTCCCCAAAATTGGAAAGCTTGGACAATTTCTTATGAATAAGGTCTGGACAATTTTTATGCTACGGCCTTTAATTTTGAAGTTATAAGCACAAAGTCTTTTCCACAGCCCTCCTGGAACAAAAAATGAGAGCAATGAAATTGCGTATGAAAAGCGTTATAATCAGTTTTGTAAGAAAACGTGTAATTAAAAAGTTATTGGACAAATACTACTTTTGAATTTACGTTAACAAACATAACATAACAAAAATTATAGATAATCGAGTGTTCTATAAGTATTACGCAGGATTTTTTCATGTAGAATTAACCATTAACGAAATATAGTGTAAAGAGAGTGATATATGAAGTTTGAAGCACCATATCTCCGTATATATAGACTTTACAAAAAATTCTAAACATGAAAGTTAAATCTACAAAAAAGATTATATCAATTTTTGTCGTGAAATGCATAGTTTCTGAGATATAGAATTGTCTTAACTATAAGTTTAGCATTTTGAATTTAAGCTCATAAAAATATATAAAATCATTTGGTAAAAAAAATCGCATGCGGTATTTTTCGCGAAAGCCTTTTTTTCGACCTATTTTTGGGACTATTAATACAATAAATATTTTTTGTAAATTAAAACTGTGAGTTTTTACTTGGAATCGGAATCGGCGGTTTTCAGTTTTAAGGATTCGGATTCGGCGAATCCAAAAAAGACCGGGTTTTGAGAAACCCTAGTTGGGACCAACGTGTGGAGCCGGTGTCAGAAATGGATCGATACACATCCCGCAAAACGCATTGAAATAGTGAAAATTCACTATAAAACGGTGAAAATATTGCGAAAACGATTCGTGCGTACTGCTTATGGTCTGGTCATTATCAAGCGCCTTCTCACATAAGTATTTTTTTATGTGAAAGTCTAAGCTTAGGTGAATTAAATCAATAATCTCGAACAATTATTAATGTGGAAACTCCAACGTGTGCTCGTTCTGCCAGATCACCTGAAAAAGTCGCCGCTTTCGAGACGAACGCAAGAATTGGGGATAACACAAGCCAGTTTGCATAAAAATCTTGTCCTATGCTTATAAGTTACAGTTAAAACAAAACTTGAAGCCAGCAGATCACGCACAACGACGTACATTTCTTGATTTGCTGGTGGAAATACATGAGCAAGATCATGATTTTTTGAAATAAAATTATTCTGAGTTATGAGGCTCATTCTTACGTACGTACGTGGAAAAAAGAAAACTATTGAATTATTATCATAGCGATTGCTTCACCGAAATAAACGCTCTCCAGACTCCCCGACAGTATTACTTATGTCCGTAACTCAGGTTATTAGCTCTGCATAGAGACGCTCATTTCGCACACTTGACAAACCAGGAATTCGTTCATAAATAGAACAACCTGTGACTGTGGAACAACTTTACACAGTTTATATTTCCGAACTCGTAGAACATACAAGAGTTCAATCGCAGAGTTCATCGCAATCTCCTTCAACACCCTTTGAACTAAGCTTACTCCTAGGCATTGCCCCATGACGTGACCAACGACAAGACGGACCGGTGTACAGAGGGTGATTCCTGAGGTTAGAACTGCCACTTAAAAAAATAGAGGCTCCGAAAACCCAAGAGAAATAGTCGAACGACCTCTCAAACTCCAACGAGACACAATTTGGTGCGGGTTTTGGGGTGTCGATGTAATTGAGCCATACTTTATTTGAAAATGCTGCTGGTTCGACCATTCCAGTGAATGGATTGCATTACCAAACGATGTTGACTGACTTTTTTGCCTGAAATTTATATTATGGATGTGGATGACGTTTATTTTCAGCAGGACGGTGCCAACTGCTATCTAACTGGTGAAACAATGGCTCTAGTAAGTGAAAAATTTCCTGCACGTTTGATTCTCTGAAATAGAGACTTCAATTGGCCGCCGAGGTCGTGCGATCTCACTCCATTCGACTTCTTTTCTTTTGGGGCTATGTGAAAGATCAAGTCTTCGCTACAGCAACGATTCAAGCACTCAAAGACAATATTTAAGCTGTAATTGGTGAAATATAGCCGCTATTATTCATCAAAAGAATAATCGTTTGTAAGTAGAGCTGAGAGGGACATTTGGAAGATATTATGTTCCATTATTAACCTCAGACTTTGTACTTTAGATTAAAATAAAAATAGCATCACTTGTTACGAAAATATTGCGCCTTTCTGTTCATTTAAAATGACACCTCTTGTTGAAAGAACCCTGTATTTTCTTCCTATTTCTTTTCATGATCGGAATCTTGACTCTGTGATTGAATTCGTCTCCATACGGTTCAGGAGCATCCGTAAAATTGTACCCCGCTGACACACTACCTAACAAACCTATTTCTTTTAGAAATAAACATTTTCTTCTAGAGAGCAGCATTTTTTCTATCTGCTATAGAGAGACTTCAATGGGTTTAAGAGAACCTATGATGCCTTGTTGTAGGAGGGTCACCTGTAATGGAAAATGTCTTTCTTCACGAAATAATCGTTTTTTACGGGCATTCACACATCTCCACTTTTTGTAAAATACCAAAATCCTAAAAATACTTCTCAATGAGAAAAAAAATCTGAATAAAAGAAGTTCAAAGTCTCTAATTCTATGTTCTAATCACAATTTGTTGGGAGCACGCACCAAATCCCATGTTTCCTTCTACAAAAAGTGCTCCAACTGAAATAAAAACGATCTTTTCACAGATCATGAAAGACAAATCCCAAGTCGTTGATCTATGCCCGTAACAAATTTATGCCAACAATAAAACTAGATGACGCCTGCCACTACACTAGCTACAAGTAGCCTTCTAGCAAAGCTTTCAATACTTTTATATAGAAAAATGCGGCTATTTTTATATTTTTGTGGAATCTCTCACAAGCCTCCTCCGACGCATTTCCTCCCAAATGTTAATCTCGAGATTTAAAGGTGGATTATTTCACATTCGACTGTGATGGAATCGGTTTTGCCTTGAGAACAGCTTGCTGATTAATTTCTTTTTAAAGGAAACAAGTTTTTGAAGAATTTGTTGCGTTTTATGGAGCGCGGATGAATGAATGAATTCTTTTGGGCGTTGGAAACGGAATTTAGTGCATTTGGTTTTTTAAATTAAGTGAAAAGTTGATGAAGAAGGCGAGTGACTAATGTGGATTCTTTTATGTAAGAGCGGTTTTTAGAAGTCAAATTTTAATGGACAGAACATTAGTAACAAATGATGCATTAGTAACAAATAAACGATCTACATTTTTTAACATTTATATCTTATAGTCTCTTGTAGGAAGCTTCCTATAACGTCCTAGCTAAAATAAAGAAGTTAACGCATCATTGATCTTTCATTCATCTTTGCTATCTTAAACAGAGCACAATAAACGGAAATATATTGGCAGAAAACCAAGATCATCATCAAGATAAAAAAATTATACAAACGCCGATTGAGAGCAAAGTAATGGTTTACGTCAGTGGTGGCGAACCTTTTTATGTGCGCGTGCCAGAAAATTACAAATATTACTTATCGTGTTGCTGGCGTGCCGGACAGTTTTTAATTTTGGTGTTTCAGAATTTTATTTAGACAATTTCAAAAATTAATATACAAAAATAATATATTACCAGAATCAAAATTGACAGAACCACCATACCTATTAAATTAAAGAAAAATCAAAAAATTTTAAAATTAAAGAAAAATTTAATAAAATATTGGAATTTTCCATCAACGCATATTTTCACAATCGCTTACCGAAAAACAACTCAACATGACTTGGAAACAATATTCCGTGGGGCCGCGATTATTTTTTTGTAAGAAAGAGATCAGGTATGAAACCTTGACAGTATGTAGTTTATGGATAACTAATAAAGAAAAACCGTTTCTTACACCTGGCGTGGGATGCAAAATGGTTCTTACACGCTGCTGATTATGTAAAATTTCCCAGAAAATAAAGACAAAAATAATAAGTAACAGAGGATCTGAAGCAGTACATAGTAACAGCCACAAAAATTCCTTATTATCAGCATTTAAGCAAACGGTCAATCCTTTCGCGAGCGATATTTATAAAAAATATGCTATTTCATATTTCGACGGGAGCGATTAATCGCAGATTTTTTGCTCAATGTTGACCAAAAAGGGAAGACCTCAAGTCATCATTTATTGATGAGTGCGCTACCAATGAAAATCATTTCGAGCGCCCTACACATAGATTGAAAGTACGTACATTTGAAATGAAATGATCGCCAAAGAAAAGTAAGGCATTGCAACGCATTTTCTTCGGGCAGCTGTTAAATATTTCGTAAAGAAAAAACTCTCGGCATAGATAAAGTATTGAAATACATATCTTTCATAAAATATGGCCGAGCCGTTTTTTTGTTTAAACAACGTTGTGATTTTTGTACCTGCACGATATCGCACGAACCAAAAACGATATCGAATTCTTTGAGGTGCCGATCGAAGCATATAAACGAAAGCATGCTCTGAAAAATTTCATAACATTCGGTCGAGCCCTTTTTTTGTTTAAATGAAAAGACTTCGGCTAAGAATCACAAGCACTATTTTAGCATTAGTTTTTCTAATATCTAATAAACTCGTTGGAATGAAACCCGTTCTAAATAAAGTTACCTGTTCTGGATACCGCACAGCGATAGCTTCCCAACAAGACATCACTTGTCAAAATCCGAGCACTCTCGTGCAAAATCGTGCAAAAATTACGTTACCTTTACACACATCAGGAATTTTTCAAACCTTTGATCAGTACTTTTTGGACAGGGAATTATTTTCCACCATCGACCATGCGCTCTAGTATCGCGAACGAAGTACGAAGGAAATGTTCGTTTGCTAACGTTCAGAAAAAACAAATTCTCTAGAAAAATCCTGTAGATTTACTACTTCATAATATTAAACATTCATCATACTGGGAAGTTGATCGTGTGGACCGAAAGGGTCAAACCCACATCCCAACTAGTTTTTTTAGACTTGTTTCAAAGCAGCACGATAAGTGCGAAGCAAGAGAGAAAGTGAGTCAGCGATACCATCAGTATTAGTCATTAATTTTTCCGTTTCACTACCAGGGGCCGGACTCGCAACGAAATTGCCTTTGTTTCGTCGTGCACACAGTCGTGTTCACACTGGCGGAATCCGGCCCCTGGACTATATGTAAGTACATGATTGTACACTTTGCAATGACTGGACAGGTTCATTTTAAAAAGCACAAGCAACTTCATCCAAAACATGGCTTAATTGTAAAATTAATCTATATTAAATCCAATTTAATAATAAATCGTTCACGTGCCAGCAACATTTTCGTACGTGCCATCTCTGGCACGCGTGCCATAGGTTCGCCACCACTGGTTTACGTTATTGAGGAATTTAAATTCATGCCAAGGGCATTGCAAACTAAAATTAAATAATAGAAGTAAATATGTCTGATTTATCGATAGTCTTTATAACAGTCGAAAATTGTTAGATCAGAACATCGCCTGGTCTTATTGAATCATTTAAAAATGGACTGATATAGACATTCCATGTTTTCTAAATTAGTTAGCGAAACTGTTTACACAAAAAACAAGCAAAACCACTTAAATTCAAACTCAATCACAAAAAACATTCAAAAAGCAAACAATATCCTACCTTTATCAAGCAGTAAGCTCCTCACAACCCTTAAATACTTGCGTCCATCCTTTCCTTTTGAAATATGATAGACCAGCTCTGGATATTCACCTTCAAGCTCCAACATTGTTTCATTAGGATTCACATTACTTTTCCCATCAGCCGTTGGTAATCCTTTAGGGCTGAAGTCATATAAGAGCTCATTGATTGGCGATGTAATACTACTATTTCCGCTATCGGCTTGTTCATTCAATTTCGCAAAGAGATCAGGTTTCGTTTTCTGCAGTAGCTCATTCAGTCGCTGCATTGCTTCCAGTTCCAATTCAAAAAAACTTGGATCCTCGTGTACTTGCTGCGAGGACGAATCGACTTCATCGATTGAAGCTGGCGTATTATCAACTGAAAGCGAGGATAAGCTGGGAACGTATTCTTCACTAATTCTACGTAAGTACATCCGTTTGTTACTGCGATTGGTT
This sequence comes from Thereva nobilitata, assembly GCA_963855945.1. Lineage (NCBI taxonomy): Eukaryota > Metazoa > Arthropoda > Insecta > Diptera > Therevidae > Thereva > Thereva nobilitata. The sequence goes on along the minus strand of OY979698.1, from coordinate 93,119,848 downwards.
TTCACTTGCTTCTCTAGAATACGGAAGGTGTTCTCAAATCCACAACTAGTACCGGACGGTGTCGATGATATAAAAGGAATTGATTTGGCACGTTTTTTGTCAGGCGTTAGTAGTCCACCCTTGAAATCGCTATTATCCTCGAAATAGCTGCTGCTGGAGTTGCTGCTGCCAGTGCTGCTGTACATATAATCTGAAACGAATTTGGAATACTCGTCTTCTTCTCGTGTGGCTGCATCTTGTCCCTGCAGATGGTGTTTCCGTCGCTTTGACGACAAATCCGCATCTCCGTACTTCGTTGTTGTGCTGCTTGAATCTGTCGAGTCAACACTAGCCTCATTTAACGCCAAATTTAATGAATGCGATGACGAGGCCATCACTATATATTTTTTTGCCAAACGAAAATCTTCTCTCACTTAAATCACTTTTTTTGTTGTCGGTGCAAACAAAAGAAACTCAATCTTCTTCCGCTGTCTTATAGTAAACAAGAAATTTCGGAGTATGTTGCTGCTGCTGCTGCTGGTTCTGCTGCATATTCCTTAGCATTTTCTTATTAGCGCATCTCTCAGATTCTAAAGTGGTTGAAAGAGGAAAGTTAAGTTTTGGAGGAGATGATGATGAGAGGAGAACAACAGTTAATCGATTTTCTTCGCAGGTTTTTTTGCAATTAAGTTCATAAATAACCCACAAAGTGCGCACCCGCAAAAGGTTCTTAAAAATGATCAGTGGAGGCACACACAAAAATCTAAACCGTTTTTACCGTAATTTAAGATTAAACATGGCTAGGTGGAAAAAAAGGTAACCATTTTTTTTTCAAAAGTCTATTAGAGGCAGTATTGTTCTCATTATGTGAGTTTACCGTTATAATTCTAAAGATATATCTGTCTACTTTTAAGTAGGTTGATAGATAATTTAATTTTCTATTCGTAATTATTTGTTATCGAGCCGCCCGGCTTTTGTGTGAGGTGATACGAGGTTATCTCGATTGGGTTTTGTTGCGTCGTGTTGTATTGAGAGCGTGTGAATACTGTAATTTCCCGGATTCGAGTGCTGGAAGATAATTAATATATTGTCGGGAGGGCGAATGAAAAAATATAGTTAAGCTTTTGTATTAATCAGTATATACATAAATAAATGTCGGTGATATTATGAAGAAACATATGGGTTCGAGTTCTGTATCGCGTCGATTTATTTCTATTTTTCCTATTTAAGTGGAGCGCAGTGATAAGAGCTAATATCTGCAATTCGCCATTTAAAATGGTTAAAGTAGGAGATTTCTCAATCTTATCTATATACTTCAGTCTTATTGTTGCCTACGTTGGCGAAAAGGATTTAGATAAGCACTTTGTCTTCATAATATAATAACTAGCTGTGAGCAATTTATGGTGTGCTATTGTGGAAACATTGTAGCTTTAGTAGATTAAACCTAATGTTTCCGGTGAGAAAATTTGATTACTTCTAACTTTGTAGAATCAAAACTTGATTTTCTCGTAGGAGATTTTGTTTTGTTTTTTTTATAAGCCGCTGTATTTCTATTAAAAATTTACTAAACATTAATGAGTATTAACTGTTAACTTACTCTGTTTTTTTATAAAGACTAGATTGGGGAGAAACTGTGCCAGGATATCCTGGGTCCAAGCCCGGAAAAAGGTGAAGGGTTTAGGACAACAGTTAATACACTAATGCTTAGTAAAATCTTTAAACCTAGTATCTAGAAATATAACTAGACCATCCATGCCCAGAAGGTATATAAATTTTCGGAGACCACTTCTTTGGTAGGGGGTTCGGCGAGAGATTAACAACATCTCCTCGAAAAAAAACCCTTGTTATGGGATCCACGGTATACAGAAACAAGGTAATGTAAAAGACTGAATATCGTTTTAGTGCGACGTCACTCGGCAACTCTTCCCATATAAAATCGAAATTGTTGTTGTTGTTTCTGCATTAAGTTGCCGGGTGACGTCACCTTTTTCTGCGATATTCGAAGCTGACAGTCTCTTTTATATTACTTTGGTTCTGTATACCGTGATGGGATCGAAATGTCAGCCACGGAGAATAGTGAGGATTTACGACAAAGATCTCAGTAGTTCGAAACGTGGGATATCAGACAATTATATAGGCCTAAATCAATGGCAGAAATGATAGATCAACTTAGACTATCTAGAGTACTCATCGCTGGACTACAAGAACTAAGATGGACTGGTAAAGGAGGTTTAGAAAGAAGAGACGACTTAAGGACCAAACATGTGACCGAAGCGAAACGAAAATGAAACGAGTTCAAATATGATAGCGATTATCTAGCAATCAGACCGAATCGGGTTTTGATATTTCTTGACAATTTTCGTGTTGAGTGAAGGATCAGCTGCACAGTTTTTAATTTAAAACAGGTGAAGCTAATATAAAGCGTATAAAAATGTATTATAATATAATTAAATAAATATTATAAAATAATATGCCAGATGTTGAAATGGATTTGCCTAGTTTTGCTTATTTTCCTTTTAATTAAAAATCTACAAAAGAAAAAGGAAATTTGACGATGAAATCTGTCAATCAGCTGATCAGTACATTCCTAGTGCTGAATAGCTAAAACCAAAGACGAAATGAAATGAATTTATAACTTTCGGTACGTTTCGTTTTCGTTCGCTTACATACTTGAGTTCATAAATTTTCGACGATCAACTTGGGTTGTCAACCTATTGTCAACAGAAAGTGAACACACGCTTCAACTTGTTGTCAACAAGTTTGCAAACATCATTTCATTTTCAGTTGTTGATTGTAAAGCACGCTGGTGTTCAGTGCTCAAGCTCACGATTTAAAATGATGTTGCCCACTACGGTTGTCAACATCACTCCACACGCGCAAAATGGTTGGCAAAATGGAAACTTCGCCTACCAAAAATCTAAAAATTTTGATCTTGCTTCAACCATTTATCAACGGTTGTTTTCAACCATAAACAGGACTACAGACGTGCAACTCGTTGACAAATAGGCCTAGTTGACAACCGGTTGAAAACACAAATTGATCGTCTGTAGGCCGCTTTACGCATAGGGTCATTTTACACGACGAAACACGAAACAAAAAGTTTCATGCAACTTTGCTCGGTTTTATGGGGAGAGGAGAGAGAGGGTTACACGTGTTCCCTCCAGCCCTCTCTCTTCTCCCCCTCAAACCAAGCAAAGTTGCATGAAACTTTTTGTTTCGTGTTTCATCGTGTAAAATGGGCCATAAGAATATACACAAGTTGACATGGACGTCAACAGGAGCACTTTCAAAAATTCACCATGGTAGCTACCGGTCGAACCAGAAGTTAATTTACCATGTTCGAAAATTGATCACTTACCATAAGTCACCAGTCACCATGTTCGAATATTCACCGGTAAGGTAACCACAGTCTCACCATAGGAACCATATTCTTTTGATGGTTGAAGTGGTAGCTTAGAAAATTTTTACGTTTACGTCGAATTGTTTTTTTTAGATTTCTGAGTTTTTCAGAGTGAGAAAGATCTGTGATATAAATGGAGTCATTAAGTTTTTCTGCAAATATATAGAATTTGTAGTAAACTGTGTTTTAAATGTAAAAGTGCATTCAGTAAATATGTATGTAGATATTTATAAAAAATTTGGAGTTTTAAGAATTAAAAACAAACGCTTGTACTTGAAAAAATACAAATGTTAAAATTTTGTTCGAATATCCACCACTTAACCACAGCTACCACTCGGTAAAAACTAACCAGACTAACCCTGATCACCTTACCAATATGGTAGCGCCACCAAAAACGTAGCTACCACTGGTGAATTCTCGAAAGTGCCCCAGGTGGCAGATACCATAACCAAATTCACCATGTTCTAGGTTATACTAGATATGGTAGTAGCATACTGGATGTAAGAAGTTACCGAGGAGGAAATGTGGACGCCGATCACTACCTTGGAAAAATGAGGGCGTAAAACCTAGCAACAAGACATAGAACAAACGACAACACCGACTATTCTGTTTATTCAAAAAGCCAGACAAGTGGAAATGGGCATCGTTACTCATGATGATTTTTTTTGCGAAAAATGTTAATCTATTAACCGACCTGTAAAACCCGTTGTTGCGGCGTTAGATGGTCCATAATAAATTGTGACAGTTGTCAATAATGAACTGACAAATGACAACCAAACCAAAATGGCGGAATAAAATCGGCCTGAAACATAAAACGCGCACCCTGTACCTAGAGCGACCAAACTAAACTCACCAACTCGATGCATTCTTTGGTTGAAGGGATCTATTAGGCGCACTAAAAGGTCGCCGGTGGTAGTTTTTTGGTCTAAAGCCGCATTGTTTGTCATTCTGGATTTATTTGGACTACTATATAAGATTTACAAATCATTGAAATACAACAGGTTACATATTTATATAAAGCATAGTTTTTCCCACTTATAATTGAACACATTTTACACGAGTTTCTAGTAATGCTCAGAAGCTAATCCTATACAGGGATGTGCTACATTATTTTTGTGAAAGAAAAAAAGTTCGCAAGGTGAATGATTATTTTTGAAACCATTTTCAGATAAAAAAATAAAAATATCACCTCGGCTAACTTAAACAAGAAGTTGTCAATATTTTTATTTAATAAATAGATATGTAAACCTAGGATTTTCTTTTAGTTGTACAAATAAATTTTTCGATGATTTATTCATGATTAAAATTAAAATTTTATTTTGATAAAGAAAATTTTTTAGATAATTTTGTGTTTATCATCAGCTGTTCAAAAATTTACTTAATTTAATTTTTTGTAATTTATGAGAAGCATTGAACTGTTGAAGATAAATTTTAAAAAATATTGTAGCACACCCATGTCCCAGTTTCACATTAAGTTCAAAATCCTAAGCCACTGTACGCTTTACGTAACGTTCCGACAATTTTATTGACAATTTATATTCACAGTCACATAAATCCCTAAAATAATTTTTATTTGCCAAAGTTCACAAAAAAAATCCAAATTTTTTCTGATTTGTAAAAAAGCCTCGAAGCACGAGATTTTTTAAAAATAAAAGTTTTGAAGCTTGCGAGGAAAAAACATGAAAACCAAAATAAACATGATCGATATATTTTTAGCTAAAAAGAAGCCAAGCATACTTGCGCAATTTTGATGTAAAAGACTTAAATCCTTTTGAACTTGGTGATTTGAACAAAATAGACGAATTTTTATAATAAATTTTAAATATTAACTTAAAGTATACTTTCACACAACAACACAGCTGTTAAATAATAATAATAATAATGACAAAATTGATTTGGTTTCTGAGCCTACTGTGGTGATAAAAAATCAAAGTATACTTTCAATTTTCGGAGTATTTTTTTTAATGTTGTGAAGGAAAACAAAAGTAAACCCAAGTCAAAAAGAAAAATAAAATAAAACTGATGATGAGAAGAACGTGATGCAATATTACAAAAGTCTCACGATTCTCTTCTCACCTGTTGTGTTTTTGAAATACACAAAAATTTTATGTTTGCAATTTTTCGCGGCTTCAATCAAGTCTCGATATTTTAATTCTTTCGTGATTTGCCAAAATTGGAAGACAACAGAGTTGAAAAAGTTTTTCGATTTTTCTTCTTATTTTTTGCATTTTTATTATTTAATTCCTTCTGTGATCTTCTCCAGGTGGCGGCGATCGAGATTATTTCAGATGTTGCGACTTCTTTTCAGTCAGTCGCGCCGCGCCGCACAGCAAGATTCAGGGAAAGTTTTTTTTGGGAAACAGTCGTGACGATAATCACGGAAGAAATTATCCCAAAATTAGGAAGAGCACGTTTTTTTTTGATTATTGCAAAATTCATGTTTCTGGCTGTGTCGAAATTGAGCTCCTTGGGAAAATTTTTGATTTCATTGAGGTGGTCTCGAGGGAAAAGCGACAATCCATGGATGGCACTATTTTTTTTTCTAGAATTTCGTTTGCATGCACTATTTTTGAAGAATATTTTTATTTGAATTACGACAATTTCGAAACGTGTTTCACGACTTTTTCTGAAGTGCAAAAATTGCTCTGAATCAGATCCGAGTCAAGGTCACGTACCTCAACTTTGAGACAATTTAAACACTGGAATTTTTTTTAGAGGAAAATTGTTCTGCAATTTTAAAGCGATTCCTTAAGATGTCCAATGCAGCTTACTTACTTACTTTAACAGCCTCTAGAAAATGGATCCAGTCCTGGCAGGGACTGTTCTCTTCACCTCCAAGGAAAATCTGATCAGTTGTTGATTTGCATGGACTGAAGCCAGACTACGATGGCTCTAGCGAATGAGGCTATCCCGTTTTACAGGATAGAGGAAAATATCTAGAAGCGGTACTCAACAACTAATTGGTGCACGCTTTGATTTCTCCTTTTTTATGTACCGGGCCTCTTGGGCCGGGCGAGGTTGCTTTTTCCAGGCTTCTGGCCTTATTCGCGGATACAAAGCTTTTTCGAGATTCATGGAGATTTTTTATTATTTATCCCGATTATGTTAGTAATTACAAAACATTAACACAAATTTCAATTTGCAAAAAAAACCTTGACAGTCATGTCGCCACTGTCGGGATTTAAGCAAAGAATCCTCAATTTCATAGGCAAATACTTAACCCCTTTAGCCATCAGGTACTACCTCATGCCATAGAAGTTGTGCAATATTTTCCCTCAAATTAAACAAAACAAAAAAAAACAAGAAATGCAAACGCAAATTAAAATTCAATTAAAAAATTGTTGTCTTTACAAGAAACCGATTTGCACTATCGCACTATACTTAAGAAAAAAAATTTCTTTTGCATGACTTTCGAACCTGATTAACTTCCTGGTCATTGGACGATGACACATGGCGTGTGTGCATGGAAACATACTTTAATAACTTTTTGAAGAAAGAAAGAAATAAAGAAAAAAAAATTCATTTAAGTTGTCTTTAAAAGTCGAATTGCACTTAAAACTGGTTTAATGAGAAAATTGAAGGCGGGCAATAACAATTAAAGAGAGAAAAAGTTATGTGTGCAGTCTTCTCGATAAGACTTCCATCGCTGCTCGTGTATGGATTAAATCTTTTTGGATAACATATATTTATATATGTATATGCAACATTGTTATGATACATGCTCGGTGATTAAAAAGATACCTTTCTCTTGATAGACTTGATTACGCCAAGTGGCCACATTTGGTATAGAGGTGTAAGATTTGTACGGAGCTATGCTGCAGAAATATGCTTTTAATTATTATGGCAGTAAGGAGCACTTATTTTTTTGCGTTTTGAACGATCGGTTCGACCGTCGTCAAGATATGTGGTGTAATTGAAAAGGAGTATGGGTTGGATTTTGTAATAATGACAGCCTTTAATTTGAATAAATTTATATTCCAGTTAAATTTGAAGCATATTTTCGATTATATTTAAAATATTGTACTTCTTTTGATTAAAAAAACGTTGATCCGGTTGGTGGAGTAAAGAGTAAATTGTCTGATATAAGTTTGAGGGAAACTCTCTGTACTAAAATTCGGTCATGATTTTCTTCGTATCATAGTTTAATATGCACAGTAGTAAGCTCATTTCGAAGGATTGTTAAAGGATAAAATAGGTTGAATGCGGCATAGTAATAGTTGGAGGGAACTTTGATAGCATCCAAGAGATCTTTGTGAATCTAACATCTCAAACACAAAAGCTAAAGTTCCAAAGAAAAATCAAAATAAGACGAAATACATGACACTAAATAAAAATAACAGAACAACGAGAAGAGTAGGTGAAGCCATAACAATAGGAACGAGTAATGTTGAAATAGACTACAAATATGCTTACGATAGTGTGAACCGTAATGAGTTATTTGATGCTATGGAGCAGCTCGGAATACCTAATCACCTAGTAGAACTGACGAAAATTTCGATGAAAGATGCAAGGTGTAGAGTCCGAATAGATGGTGAACTATCCCCACCCCTCAGAACAAATAGAGGATTAAGGCAAGGCGACGCACTATCCTGCTTGTTATTCAACGTGGCCCTAGAAAAAGCAGTAAGAGATGCATCGATTAACACATCAGGGTGCATCTTCGATAGGTCAGTGCAAATATTAGCCTTTGCCGACGATATAGCTATCATTGGAAGATCATTTGAGAGCATGAAGGAGACTTTTGTAGCACTTGAGCAAGCCGCAAAAAAATCGGGTTGGAAATAAACGAGCACAAAACAAAGTATATGTACACAAAAAACGCCAGAAGTAGCAGACAGAACATAACGATAGACACCTACAATATAGAAGCAGTAGATGAGTTTGTGTACCTCGGCACGATTATAACAAAAGGTAATGATACATCGGCCGAAATCAGAAGACGAATAGCACTGGCTAATAAATGCTACTTTGGTCTACGCAGGCACCTGACGTCTAGAAATATATCAAGGAAGACAAAACTGGCACTTTACACGACACTAATAAGGCCTGTCCTACTATATGGTTCGGAAGTGTGGACATTGAAAAACGCAGACGAAGCATTGGTAGGAAGATTTGAAAGGAGAATTCTTCGTTCGATCTACAAAGGAATACAGGTTGATGGCGTTTGGAGAAGAAGATACAACTCAGAGTTGTATGAAATCAGCAAGATTCCAAACATTGTCAAAGTGATCAAAATAAACAGACTGCGATGGATTGGTCACGTCCAACGAGGTGCGGAACGGAACCCGACAAAGATAGTGCTGGGGAAAGTACCGTCAGGAAAACGCAGACCCGGCCGGCCTAAGAAAAGATATATAGATGACGTCGAAGAAGACTTGAGGCAGTTGGGAATAAGAAACTGGAAAAGTCGGGCCAGAGATCGAGAATCATGGAGGCGAACGCTGGAGGAAGCCAAGGCCAACAATAGGCTGTGGAGCTCCTGATGATGATGATGATGAATGTTGAAATAGTTAAGGAATTAATTTATCTAGGATCGATGGTACGATGGCGTACAAGAGGAAAATATTACGCAAAATTTTTGGTGGAATACAGGACAGCAATGAATAGAGGATAAAGTCAAATTAAGAAATCTGATATATATATAATGAAATCGACATCATTGCGCATATTTTTTTTGGTTTTATGTGAAAGACTAGAGAGCTCAGGGAAAGCCCTTTGTACTGTCGACAATCTATTTTTCGAATAGAGTGCAATGGGCCTTATCATGGTTGGCGCGACGAAAAAATGACAGCGCCGTTTGTCGTTGTCATTTTTCGTATCATAGTTGGCGAATGCAGCGCCGAGAAAAATAGTTTCGCCGTCGCCCTGAGCATGTTTACAGCATTATAATTAAAAAAATTTAAAATCAGTCGTGAAAAACGTAACTTTGTCTCTTAAAAAGGCCAACTGTGATACACCTGAAGGCGTTTTTCCCGACAAATGTCAGTTTTTTCGAGAACTATGATTCCGTTTTACAGTCGCCGCGCCATTTCTCACTTCAAGCGCCAACCGTGATCAGGCCCAATGTCGAACAGTAAGCTCTAGTCGGAATATAGTGAAAGGAGAGAGAGAAGTGAAGAAAGGAACTGCCACAACCAAGCCGCGATATTTTTTGTTCCACCTACTCCCAACCATTACTATCGGCGACTCTGGCATCGGGGCATAGGCCTTCCGCACACTTGCCCATAACATCAAAACCAAAACCGGTTTTATAGGCAAGGGGTCGCCGGGAAGACAATTTTTCTTCCATCATTTTCCATCATTTGTTCACCCAAACATTTTCTAGTTTCACCGTCCATTACACTAACACAAGCATATTTTCGTTCTCAGTAAAGCTGCTTCGCTGTGCTTGCACCCCACACTACTCCAAAGGCATTACAATCGTTACACGAAAATTATGGAGAAAAGTGAGTTTCGAGTGTATTATTGAACTCATATTAAAACCGGTTTGAAATTATGGACAAGTCTGCGAAGGCCATAGAGAAACAACTCGCAGGCATAACATCCTGAAGCGAGTTGAATCCCATCAACCATCAAGAAAGAAGGAAAGCTATGTAGGTAGGGAAAGGGGGAAAGGCGAAAGACCGTAGTGCTGCCGGGATTCGAACCCCGGACCTCTGGGATAGTAGGCAGGTGCCTTACTCCCTAGACTACCGACGCACCGAAGTAACAGACTGAGGTGGCTTGACGAAAGAATTATGCCGCCAAAGAGGGCCTTTGAAAGCAATCGGGTAGTTAAACGCACCGTAGCACGACCAAAAACACGTTGGTGTAGGAACGCGTTAGAAAAGACCCAGCTAGAAACTGGAGAGAAGTCGCAAGGGATCGTGCACGTTGTAAGGCGGAAATTGACGAAGTTAGGACTCGCTTGGCTTGCGATGTTATCTGATGATGATGAAAATAGATTGAGTGAAGTCCGGGAGGTGCCGATCGTAGGAAAACCAAAGTTGCAACCCATTTCTGTAGCAGCCTGCAGCATTCAAGGAATATTGTTGAATTCAATGAATTTTCTGATATCAACTTCTTTGAGAAGTTTGTGACACCTTAAAGCAAATGCTGTCCGTTGATTGAATGAATGATTGAAACTCGTGTGTAGTAGGTGATATAGAAAGAGGTCTGTTCGGCGACATGCTCCAGGTAAGGTCTGTTCGCCAACCTACTCCAGCTCAATCTGGAGCACAAAGGTTTTGATATATGGCTCAATCCATTGACTCAATTTCGCCGCAGAGTTCACTCTGATCCTTCGCTTGGCATATCAAAGACGTAGGAATTAATTTAAAGCATTTTAAAGGTTAATTTGGAGTAGATCACCGAACAGGCCTAATATCAGGCAATGAAGAAATCTAGGAAGATGCAGACAGAACAGAGGTGCAATAAGGATTTTACCTCTCGTTTTGCCAGTGTTTCATTCAATGAACGGCTGGGTACGCTCTAAATGCGATACTCTTCCAGCTGAGGTAAAGGCTGGAGGCTTTATAGTTTTGATAGAATCGGACCAAATTCAACGCGTTTCCGTGAACGATAGATAGTAGAGAGAAAACGGAAAGATCGCCCAATTTCTGAGCTAAAGAAGACAAGTAAAGCCGTGTCCACACATTACAAACATTTGACAAACATTTGACAAACATTTAACAAACGTTTGACAAACATTTGAATAATGTTTGTTATGTGTGGACGCGAGTCTTGGAGTTTTTGGATTTTAAAAAATGTTTGAATTTAATCTAAATGAAATGGAAAACATCTGATGTTTGTTGAAAATTTTTCAGTGCTTTTATGCACTTTAATGTAAATGGACATTCATCTCCAGTTTAGAAGTAGGATAAAACCACAATAATTATATTTCAACTCATCGAAATTTGTGGGATAAGTCAAGTAGCGACTATAAAAATAAAATAAAGCGAACTGATTCATTAAAATTAATTGCAAATGACTTATCATTTCCGTGGAAGGCATCTATAGGAGGTTGTGACAAAGACGCACATTAAAAATCTTCCCTGGCTGTGAAAGACATTAAAGCGGATTCAAAGAAAGAATATGAAGATGGCACTATTGTTGGGTAGGCAAGGTGCCATTGTAATGCCAAAATGATAAAAACAAGCAAATTAAAGAAAGTAAGAAAATAAATACCAATGAAGAGCTTTTTTCACGAGTTTGATCCTAATATGCATTTAACTGCCTCAGAGTCAGAGTAAAAGAGTAAGAAACCTACGCCTTCACGATATATATTTATATTTTACAATCACACCTCGCCTCATTTCAAATTAGATATTTTACTGCGCCAAAAGTAGTAAGAGAGAAGAAACCCAACACTACGTATTTACAGTCCCCCGCCCCTTATTTAAAATTGAATTTTAATGCTCCAAAAGAAGTAAGAAAGAAGAAATCCATGTCTCATGTATTTACAATCACACCTCGCCTCGTTCATCTCGATACACGCGCATATACCAGAAGGAGATTATTTTTGAACCGGGACATTTAAAAAATTGAGGCATCAGTACAATTTACGAGCGTGTAAGGAACAAATCTACTGCCCCTGTAAGTCTAATTCAACTCTAGAGGACACCGACAAAAATCTAATCGAAGGGGGATATTCTATAACAGTGGCTTCTGAAGTGAGAGATCAGGAATAAAATCTTGTCGAAATTGTGGCAAATAAAGAATCTATTTTTCCTACAGAACAGACACAGGAAATAACAAACATTTCGGAAAACATTTTTCTCACAAAAACTTCAGCAAATGTTTGACGAATGTTTGTCAAACATTTGTCAAACATTGTCAAACATTTGTCAACTCGCTAGACAAATGTTTTTTTGCAAATGTTTGTTATGTGTGGACCCGCCTTAAGAAGGAATGATTTCAGGCAGAAAAGAGGACAGGCCATGTCTCTGCCAGGAATTCGATTGCCGCCGTCTGGATTAATGGATGGACAGCACCCTCCGTTACGAACTTCGACATGGTTCTGAATCTTCACAGATGGCTCTCTCCACTCTACTCTGGCTTATCCTGTACAATACGGATAAGCAGCTTCCAGACAACCCGCATGATGGCAATCACCTGCCATTCTTTCATTTTTAAATTTTGGCTAAAGATTGCTGTCATTTATTGTATTTATTTTCAAAAATGACGAGTTGTAGACCTAATAAGGCATATCGCTGGCCTAGTCGGTTAATAATAGGGTACCAAAGTTCCGATTAGGTCGGGTCTGGTACACCTTGTTCACCTGGTGGTAGTCTGGTATTGCTGGCGTCACAGCCCCTTTTCGGCTGGTTAGTAGGATTCACTTGTTTCAGGAGACATAACACTCCTACGAAGGTGTCTCTCGCTAACACTGACGTTTGTGCCTCTAGCTCGGCCGGCTGCTATTGAGGAAATCGATTTTGCGAAATCGAAGCCCAGTTATAAATTTTTTTGCCTTGATTGTTGCTATATCCGCGGGCTTCGGGCAAATTTCTTCTCGTTGGTGTGAACTCCTACAACATCCAGGCGTAAGATCCATTGCCTCCTTCTTTGGCACCTTCCAGACTCCTATCAAACTATCCTATCCTCTATTCCCTCCTTCGAACCACGCTTGCTACTTAGACATTGCACCATGCCATGACCAATGACATGACGGTCTGGTAGTACAAAAGTGACTACTAACCTTGGACTTTCATATAAAACAAAGGATAATGGGTCGATATGAAAACAAGGACTACCTGAAAAAAGCATGAAATAAATACAGGGTGCGTTTTATGTTGCAGCCTGATTTTGTTTGGCAGCATTTTGATTTGACTGTCATTCGTCAGCTCATATTTGACAGTTGTGGATAGTGGTCGATAACAATTTATTATGGAGCATCTAACGCCACCACTGGTTTTACAGCTCAGTATAGACGATCGACTTTTTGGAAAAAAATCATATTTCGACTTGGCAAGGCTTTACTGAAAACCCTCAATTGATACATCAATAACCATTACGTCCTCGTAGAGTGACTGTACGGTGCGACATTTGGGCGTCGACGGCTTCATAGGGACGTTCTTCGAGGATGCTGGAGGCAATGTCGTAACAGTTACTGGTGATCGCTACCGTGACATGTTTGAAAAACTTGCTTGTCCCGAATTGAATCATTTGGGCATACAGCATAAGTTCGATGCTTTTCAGTGTTCTTCTATTCACGGAACTGTGTTCCTAAAGATCGTTTTAAATCAGAATTTTTTCTAATTTTGAATCTCGGAACAAAGGGATATTTACTAACGTCAGTAACATTATCGGACCCGTCTACCGATACAACAAGCAGACCCATACAGCCGCCACTCTGTCCTAAGTTTCTCGACCTACCATAGATCCAAGGAAGGAGCGCCGGAGCGGAATTGGGGAGCCGCACGGAGTACCGCTTTCATGTACTCCTTTCCAATAGACCGAAGGAAGTGCAGTGATACCATGTTCAACGAGACCTTGCTCAAACAGTCAAACCTAAGCGACAAGCCACTAGGCAAACTGTTGAACCTGTTTAAGCGGTCTGGCCTACTAATATGAGATATAGCGGCATAGTACAATAGACCAAGGAGGGGCCGCGCATTTTTGGGGGCAAATACTTTACCAAAAGGAGAGGAAGAAAATTGTCTAAAAATGTAAATACACAGATCCTTTAAGCAAATCACTTCATTTATGGAGTCAAAAGCACCCTAATTAAGACATTACCTTCACAACTAGTGAAAATGAAGGTACAAAAGTGAAGAATAAAAAGAATAAAACACTTAACATTATTAACAAAATTCTTTTCCAAGCAATAGCATTACATAAAATTGCTATTTAAAGCCGACACAAAGAGGATAGTCAAAGCCTCACCTTAACAAAGCCTCACATAGCTTTTCAGGGGACAGGGGACTACTCCAAGAAAATTGAATCAATATATCGATCACAAAATATTTTTATTTTTAAATATTGGAAAAAACACATCATTCTTTATCTACACCTTAATCTACAGTGCATTATCACATGAGATTTTATAATATCTTATGATAAACAAAGTGGGAAAAACCATGCATTTTCGGTGTAGATTGAATATGATAAATCATTATTTTTTTTTATCAATAATCTTCCAATGATAACCTTGACTAATATTAAAAGTAAAATATTTTTAAAAAGAGCTAAAAAAGAAGGTGAAATATTTTTATTATATATTTTCTTTCCCACTTTCCCTAATCGAAAAATAAAGCAAATATAAATGAAAATTTTGTAAGGTGATTGATAGCCATTCCTTTTCTTACTGAAATTAATTTCTAGGTTAATAATCGATTCTTGTGATACATTGAATAGCAACAAATTGTGACATATTAAACAACTTGTATAATTGTTGATAATAAAAACAGACATTAGTAGATTTTCTGAGGAAACTTTTTCATTGAAAACAGTTCTCTTAAAATAGGCCGAGAATAATAAAACGGAAAAATCAAACAATTGAGTAATCATCGGAAAGAATCAACATCAAGACGACGAATCGTATAGGAACTGCTATAGAAAATAACTGTACTCGTATAGAAGTTCCCCGACATACCAAATGTTGAACGACACGTTAATTTGCTAAATGGAGAATTGGAGACTAATCGTTGTAGTGGCTGACATGTCACATTGCTCATGAACATATAGGGATTCTTTTTTGGTACCATTAAACCCGTAATGTATCATATGACGTCAACACAACTTGCAAACACTATTCCCTTGCGACGAAAGTAATTTTTATTAAAACAAAAAAAAAGTACGTGAAAGAAATGACAAATTATACCAAAGTCCAGCAGAGTTATTTGTGAAAGTATTTTTATCGCAACCAGAAGCTTATAGGCAATCGATTCTGGCCATGGGAGTGAATAAAGGTGCCGAAAAACTGCATTCAGAAAATCGATTAACATTTTTGCAAATTTCCCCCCGCCCGGAATCGGTCCAAATTTCAGACTTACTTCACTCACTGTGTGTCAGTGTCCAAATTATCTGAACAGGGGTCCACTACTACTCAACGACCGGAGGAGAGTCATTATCATCAGAACTGATCGCTTAGAGCGAATTTTAAGTCGGTATTTGCACATTGACCGCCGACCGAATATAGCGGAATACAAATGAGCACGACTTTTTCAAACAGAAGCACTTTTCAGTTATCACCACATGGCAAGCTCTAGACACTGTTTCGTAACTCACGCGCTTTTCAACACTGAGTAGAGATAAATGCACAATCAATCGGCTGCACAAAACAAAAGCTTGCAGTTGCAGCTGCAAGTGCAGTTGCATTTAGGAGTAAATTGAAAGTAAATTATTATTATGCAGTCGTGGAGCACAACACATACACATATTCACAAGAACAAAAAAAAATTATTATTCTTAAATATTAATCCAATAAAGTTGCCACCGTTATTTACTGTGGCTTTATCACGGCCACCGAGGCTGTAAGTAAATCAACACTTGATTGGCACTAAAAATAGAATTCAACCCACGGTGAAAAACATTCGTGAAATTCGTATATATAAAAAGTAAAAGAATCTTTATTGAAAACTAACGAAGAAGCTTTCTTTAAGACGATCGAAACACACCCCACGATGCACAAGACGATGTACAAGACAGACGACTTCGACAACGACGACCGGCCACTGGGGCAGTTGAGCCAACACTGAAAACTCAAACTACGAATTGTTGGTGAATCATTCATTCGGCTTCAAAGGCTGGCGAACTGATAAGTAGACTTCACTCTGTAGGAGCAGAAAGTTGGGAACTTTTCATTCGAGCATTTTGGCTACACGATGGGAGCCTCTAGCACAGTGCTCCCAGTGAATGCCGGATTGGAGTGATATGGAACTATGTGCCCTGATAAGGAATCAAGCCGCCATCATCATATCAGATTTATAGGAGACAGTCTGGCGAGGATGATGAGCCTAGAACCTGCATACAAGCATCCAGGAAAAAAATCTTATGAAAAGCGAGCTCGAGAAGACTCATACAATCTCTCGATCCAATGACGCGACGACGTTGGCCCCAAAACGAGAAGGGGTTATCTTTTCTCGTCAGGTGTGACTCGTGCGCGTGCCTTTACCGAATTCGATTCGAATCGAAATGTGGAAGCATATTCTCTCTCATGGTTCTGGCATTGCAGCTGAGCATACACTACAGAAAAGAACGATGAATAGGGTAAGGCCATGACGGTGACTTATGCTTGAAGAAAAAAGTTACTATACAACCTCCACCTAGGGACAATATCTGAATCAAGATCTTCGATTCGAAGGAAATGTAGGCACACAACATGCAAGATATTTACCTGCTTGTTATCGTCTCGAGCACAATACTCGCCCTTCATCAGTTCTTGTGTGTGGTTAATATGAAGAATATAACCGGGAGGAAAACAAGTTTGCATTTGAAGGAATGTGGATGCATAACTGACTGGATTTGGATGACTAGTCCCGAAGGATTGTAACACTTGAGTTGAGTTGGTTGTGGTTCATGTTTAATAATTTCTCAGGTTTAATATCTGAAAAATCTGAAATGAATGAATCATCTCCACTTTGTATGGGGTACAAAAACTCAGAAGTAAATAAAAAGATTTTTAAGAGCGCATTATAAATTTTTTATAGAGTGAATTTTTACTTTATAAACAACGTCTCTTTTTAGTTGAAACAATGTTCCTAATTTTACAAGAAAAACCTTTAACATCTTAAAAAAAAATTAATTAAATTTCTTACCATCTTCTTCAGGAAAAAAAGATGTCTGTGTTTACGTAATCTTTTCAGAAAATTAATGTCTATAATCGATTTCATGGCCCTGAGAAACTGAGCCAAGTGATCTAGTTCCTAAAATTACGGAGAAGTATGTAGGTTTCACTATTTATAAATTATAGTAGTTTTTTTGTAAATTGATTTTAATTAATTTGGTCGAAAAAAATTTTGGTTAGTAAAAATTGCATTGGGAAATTTTTTTTGGAAGTATAAAAAACAAAAGTTATAAATATAAGATGCGAAGAATTAGCATAAAATATATACATACATACATATATTATGTAACATTTTCCGCATTTAAATTCAATAAATAAAAAGCAGTTCTTATCAGAAAAATATATAGTTTAAAAAACTAAAAAATACGCTTTGATTTTAAAATGAACTAAAAAGTAAAAAATAATTTTGAATGTAAAGTTTTTATTGCTCCAGCCAGAATATGGAAACAACCTACCTTTCGAAATGTAAAACAGCGTGGGACTCTCTTCCTATATTTATTAGCACCGGACATTTTCGCTAGCGGCCCACGCTTTTTTACATTTCGAAAGATAGGTTGTTTCCATATTCTGGCTGGAGCAATAAAAACTTTACATTCAAAATTATTTTTTACTTTTTAGTTCATTTTAAAATCAAAGCGTATTTTTTAGTTTTTTAAACTATATATTTTTTATTTTCTATTTTTTAGTCTATCGTCATTTTGTAGAGACCGCCATATTGGATTTAAAATGACGCCACACAGTTTACTGTACTATACTCGTCGTACGCTTTCATTTGATACCCATACCGAGGGCGTTGTAAAGAAAAAGATAAAGCGCCATTTTGTGTGGACCACCATTTTGAATTTGGAATCACGCCACACAGTTCTGTATTCTAATTGTCAGACCCTTTCATTTGATACCCATACCGAGGGTATTGTAAAGAAAAAGGTAGTCCGCCATTTTGGGTTGACGGCCATTTTGAATTTTGAATGACGCCACAGAGCTAATAGTATTCTACTTGTCTTTTCCTTTCATTTGATACCCATATCGGGTGGGTTGTAAAGAAAAAGGTAGTCTGCCATTTTTTGTTGGCGGCCATTTTGAATTTTGTATAACACCACATAGCTAATTGTATTCTACTTGTAATACTCTTTCATTTGATACCCATGTCGGGGGTCGGGGAGTAAAATTGCAAAATTCGGCCGCCATCTTGGAACCGCCATCTTGATTACAAAACGGTCAGATTGCATTGTCACGCAAACTATACATATGTGCAAAATTTCAAGTTGATCCGTTACCTGGAAGTGGGTCAAAATCAAGTTGCAAGATTTTTTTACATGAAACATGAAACATACAACATACAACATACAACATACAACATACAGGTCAAGCTAATATAAAGCGTATAAAAATGCATTTATGTACTTGCAAAAATAAGAAAATGTTTTCCATTTAAAAATATTTATTTTTAGATAATAATTTAATGTTAATGAAATTGTTTTTTTCATTTTTATTTTGTTTTAATGAAGATATTTTTTAAACTGAAACTTAATAACTATCGATCACTCAATAAATTCATAGGATGAGATATAGATGGCGCCTTTATTGGCAAATCCATATGATTTTTAGATAGTACCAACCTTCAAACTCAAAATTTCATGACATTCAGAACATTAGTTTAGAAGTGTTTAGGTTTTAGTGACGCTACTTTTGTAATTTTCAAAACAATGGAAAATGTGAATTTCGCATTGCCTTTTAATGACCCTGAAAAATACCTTGGCTTGGCAGGTGTTATTTAGACCATGGGTGGGTAACCTTTTTATAACACGGGCCAGAATAAATGTTACGTTTTTTTGTGCGGGTCGTACTAGTCAATTGACACTTTCTTGTGACCTGTAATTTTTTTAAAGTTGAACCGGACTTACACGAGGCAGTACATTTGTCCCTTACACGATAGTAAATTTTACTGAGGCCTCAATTTTTTGAAATATCCCGGTTTAAAAATTGTGTATCAGTGTGTTGAGTGTGTATCAAGATAAATGAGGCGAACTGTGATTGTAATTACGTAGTGGAGACAAGAGTTTCCTCTTTCTAACTTCTTTTGGGGCAGTTAAATTGAGGACCGTTTTTTTTAAAACTCAACAAGTCAAAAAAATCGAAAAATGAGATATACTCGTAGGTATCAAACGATTCTCATTGAAAGAAATGGATAAAGCTGGAGTAATTTTAAAAGAAAAGTGTATTTGCCTATGCAAAATTCAACGTGGTATATCAAACCTAAACAAATTTTTGGACTACAATATATGAACAGATATAGCAAACCGAAACAAAATATAGCATTTGTCCTCTTTTTGAAAAAACGCCATTTTTTCATTGCGATTTTTTTTTGTTTTCCATTTTGTTTTTTGAATAAGTCTTTATGTTTTTCAATGTTGTTTATTATTTTGAATTAAATAAAGTTTAGATGTAAAAAATCCAACTGCTAGTTAAAAAGTCCTCAATTCAACGAGGTGAGATGAAGTTGTAAACACGAGCGACATTTTTTATTTTTTTCTGCGGCGGTAAAATATCCAATTTGAGCTGAGGCGAGGTGAGATTTTAAATACGAACTGGAGAGGCATTTCTTAATTCTTTTGAGGCAGTGAACTTTCCAACTTGAAATGAGGTGAGGCAAGATTGTAAATACGTACTGGAGAGACATTCCTTACTTCTTTTGCGGCAGCAAAAGCTCCAAGTTGAAATTAGGTGAGATGAGATTGTAAAATATAAATATACTTTGTGGAGGCATAGGTTTCTTACTTACTCTGAGGCAGCTTAATGCATATAAGCTTCTTTCTTTAATTTGCTGGTTTTTGTCATTTTGGCAATACAAAGGCCGCTCGCCTAATTTGAAGTATGACATTGTACTGGCTCGAAAAAAAGAGGCACCTCTTACCAACTCATTTTATAATCGTGCCCTACCCAAATTAAAGTTTTAGTCTGTATTTGAAGTGAAAGATGCTTTAATGGGGTAAATCACACTATCCGTCACTCGGTCCTCAACTCAAACAGGTTTATGTATAATGTATAATGGTTATCGCTCTAAATATTAATTTTTCTGTCTCTTTTTCGTTTAAAGATTGTAATAGTTGTACAATAAACGCTAATGAGACGGGGAGTTTCTCATAGTTTTCTCAGACCCCCGAGAACAATGTTCTAATTGTGTTCTAATTTTCTGAGGCAAAATGAGAAAAAAACAAACTTTCCTGCGACCTCTTGTCTATAAAACAGGTGTATGGGGATAATAAAAGATGTATAGTGTAACTTACCCCAATGGATGTAATATTCAATTTAAACTAAACGAAAAATATTTTTTTATAATTTCTTCTAAAGATCTCGCGGGCCGGATAGAAACTTTTCGCGGGCCATAGATGGCCCGCGGGCCCGAGGTTGCCCACCGTTGATTTAGACTCTACTCCATCGAGACAAATAGCAGAGAAGTGGTATGCTGAATTAAAACTCGGCTGCACAAACATGGATGATGCTGAACGATCTGGTCGCCCAAATTCGGCAGTTGGTCCAGAAAACATAAAAACAAGTGCACAAACTCGTTTTGGAAGATCGTAAAGTGAAGTTGCGTGAGATAGCTGACACCTTGAAGATATCAGAAGGCAGTGTATTTACTATTTTACATGAACATTTATCCATGGGAAAGCTCTGTTCAAATTGGGTACCGCGTTTATTCACTGTTGACCAAAAACAACAACGTGTTGATGATTCGGAGCGCTTTTTGGAGATATTTAGGTGAAAAAAAAGAATTTTTTCATGCTATATGTGAAACATGGATCCATCACTACTCTGTAGAGTCAAATAGGCAGCTGAGTGGACAGCAACCGGGAAAAGGCGTCCAAAAGTACAAACGTCGGCTGGGAAAGTTATGTCGTTCGTCTGTTCGGATGTGTATGATATATAGTAGGGGAGCCCACGATGCTAAATGGGGATTTACTCGAGCGTCGTGGGGACCTATTGGATTTTGAAGGTTACATGGTAGAAAGAAAAAAAGGTTATATGAAGTATACCATTTCATCGGTGGGGGGAGCGTCTGCAGGCTTTTAAAAATGTAAAAAAAAACAGTCGCATGGAAATACTCGAGCGCGTCAGATATTAATAGGGTATATGCCCTACGTGTCTCTGATGACGGAGGTATATTAATCTGCCGGTTTGAATGGTGGGGGCGGCCGTACGGAAGGGTTAAAAATGGGGAAAACAAAAATTTTCTCGAGCGCGTCAGATATTCAGAGGGGATGTTAAGTGAACCCGAACGAAGCTCCGATTCAAAAGACTGACGATTCGGATGTGACGCAAGCTCGTGGCGGCTTCTTGAAAATGCGAAAAAAATCGCAATTTTGAAATACTCGAGCGCGTCAGATTTTTATACAGACGGTTCCAGTTAATGTCCTGATCGTGCTGTTCCATAAGGGGACATCCATAAATTACGTGAGGTGATTTTGGCGATTTTTCGACCCCCTCCCCCCTTGGTGAGATGTCGTGAGATTTGGCTCGACCCCCTCCCCCCCTCAATCTAACGTGAGATTTTTAAAATTTTAAAAAATTTGTAGGATTTACACTATTATGCGTATTTTTAGTGTAAATACCTTAACCTGTGCTTGATTGCATTTAGAAATCATAATTTGTGTTGAAGAACAGTACCACAAAACCATAACAGCACCAACTCGGCATGCACCCAATATAAACTACAATACCTGTGGCAGGTGATTCTGCCTACCCTTTGGAAACCAACCTCAGGGTGCCTTACAGGGATAATGATTTCTTAACAAGAGAACAGAAAACTCGTGTATTTGTAGAGCAAGCATATGGAATATAAAAAAAATTTAGAATTTTACAATGTATTGACATACGAAGGTTGACTTTGGCATCCACTGATTCGTTTTTAGAGAGTAACGACTTGACTGTTTGTATAGTAATGGTAGAGCCATTTATGACTCTGGAGATATACAAACTTCGGAGCATTCTTCTATATATGCCATCGTTAGGTAAAAAACTGTGGCTGAAAGACCCGGGGGGGTTATCCTGGAAGCCTATTCGAAAGTCATGAAAGACTGGAGAAATAAGAAAATGGTATCTTCCACCAATGCGAATTCGAAATAAATTTGTCCGCCTGTTATCGGATTTCAGTCCGTGAATAAAGCCATTGCCGCATGCGCTGCTTTTATTTGTTTGTTTTAAAATATTCTAAAAACTCTTTAAATATTCTTGAAACAATTTATTGTTCGCATCAAAATGTCAAATTAAGTTAATAAATGAAGTTGGTTGGCTGAAAATAACTTCTTTTCGAAGATTTATCAGGAATCGCTACTAGCTTCCGTTTGCTTCCTACTTTCGTATCGCCTTAGAAAAGCGGAGTCTGAAGTCACAGCCAGCTTCTCAAATTGACGTTTGAGCCGCCTGTACATCAGGATACAGATTCAAGAAGTGCGGATCTGTTAGACTTCCATTCTTCACAACTCTCGATAATGATAATAAAAGGTTTTCAAAATCTATCTTGGCCTCTAGTAGGTATGTCAGAGCAGATGGTCGTCGATTCAAAATTCGAGTCCTGTAAGATGCTTAGATAACTAATTATGTCGCCTGGTGCAAATGTCTGCTTTTTGTAGTGACAATGCACCGCAGATAGCACGTGTTCTCACTGATGTGAAAAGAGCCGATTCTTAGGCTGTGTGCGAAACCGGCTAATTGCTTGCTAATTCTAGTACTTTTTCATTTAGTAAATTTTCGAGCTTGCTAATTCTTCTTCTTCTCTTGCTTAATATTTGAAATATTTACATTGGTTGCTACTGGTAACGGTTTTAAAAATAACGTAACATTTTGTCGTACATGAACAACAATTCTGCAAAAAATATTACTGCCATAATTTCATCATTATTTAATTGTCCACCGCCTTCCCCCTTTTAGAAAATCTTAAATAACTAATATTTCAACAATTAAACGTCAAGTACATGTCAACCGGTAAAACTTGAGCAAGCAATTCCAGTTTTGGTTTCGCACAGCACTGGAATTAGACTGAGAAGCTTCCAAAAAATCTGGAAGTTTAGCAAGCAATTAGCCGGTTTCGCACACAGCCTTAATATAATCTCTATGATTGCAGTAGGATTGGGTACATTATGCACTTGAGATTCTTAGGAACGCATTAGGTTCCAGGTTTTTCAATTGGGCTTGTAGGCTTTTTTGTTTTGTTTAAGCTTAGACCCCCACACTAGTTCATCGTAGGGTCGCAATCTGTCCAAAAATGGTGGTATAAGTCAATGCATACATTACTTTCGCAGTTTTTCCCAGACCATTGTATAAAAAGATAAGAATTTTTCATCACTTTTTTTTGGATGTTCCAGTTGGATGGTATTTGAAACAGTGAACAAATACAGTGTAAACGGCAGTGCAAAATTTTTATACCCAATTGCTATTGAGTCGAAATATAGTAATAGTATCACGTATACTTTTGATTCATTATTTCTTCTCTATTTGCAATATGTTTTGATAAAACCTTTCACCATGTTCATCTGATACTGCACCAAGATTTTCGTGAATGAAATCTAAGTGCGGGTCCGAAAAGACGATTTTAAAGATTTTCTCATTTACAGATATTGTACTTAAAATTGAAAAAAACAAAAAGATATTAAGAATTATTGCAAAAAAATGACAGAAAAATCTAAAAATACCCGTTTTGAGGGCTAAAACCCCCTAAAAAGTGGGCTTTTCGGGGTAGAAAATCGGTAGACTTTATAACCCCTTATTAAAAAGCATAAAAAGAAGCGCTCTGCCAATTTTCAGCCTGTACCTAATTATTTCCGCTATATCGCTTTTTTCGGCTAAATTTACCTGTACTATTAATTTAACCCAGTTTTCTCGCGATTTTACACTGTTTCTTGCGGAAAAAATTACGTGAGATTTGCGGAGACCCTCCCCCTCCCCCACGTGAGATTTGGTGAGATTCGGCTCGACCCCCTCCCCCCTAAACACCTCACGTAATTTATGGACGCCCCCTAATCTGACGATTATTTGGAGGGGTTCTCTTAATCTGACGGTTTGAACAAGAATTGTACATGATTTTTTTTAATTTCAATTTTACACAAAATTTATTATTGATTTATTATTTATAACTTCTTTATTTATAACTATACTGAATTCAGAAAAAATTAGTAAAAATAATAAAAAAAAATAGGTTTCCGAAGAACCTCAAAACGAAAGGAAGCGAAACGCAACTGTTAAAAGTGACAGTGATATAATTATTTAAACCCATAATGTCATCTGCATCAGATGGCATTATAAACCTCTATACGGAATCGATTGATCCAGGAATATTTAAAGTTATAGTCAAATTAAACAGCTCAACACCTATTAGCAGAATTGAAAATTTTGTATGAAGATGAAAGACTTGTTATTTCTAGACTTTGGGTTGGATTAGGACTTGCTAACAGTGACGGAAATTAGTGTGTGGAAGGTGCGCGAGAGTGAAAGAAAGAGAGAGGCGCGGAGTGGGGAATACATGCTTCACTGCAGCTGCACGCGCTAAACTTTATTGACGATTGTTGTTACTTCGGTTTGTGGAAATCGGCAGATTATACTTTTCTCGTTATCCTTGAATTATTTCCTTCGAAATAAAATAAAATTTGACCGCGCTCGAGAATGCCGAGGTCACGATTTTTTTTTGCAAGTTTGTGACCCACCCACTCCCTTTCGTCACGTTCAAATCGTCAGATTAGTGGAATGTACACTTTTCAGCATGTACTTAACCCACCATACCTTAATCTGACGCGCTCGAGTATTTCCAACTATCGATTTTTTTTAACATTCTGATCGGCTGCCTTATGCCCGCGGCGCTATATAGAAGGCTAAGATATGGTAGAGGTACTCAACAGGGTGCAATGTATCCCCCCATATGCTAATCTGTCGCGCTCGAGTAAATCCCAAAATCCCCGCTTGGGCTCCCCTACTAATAATATTCATCGACTATCGAAAAAGGATCAATAGTGAATATTACACAACGTTATTAGTGCTTTTGAAGAAAGAAATCGCGAATCAAGCCTCAAATGAAGTGCTCTTTCACCAAGATAATGCACCGTGCTCGTCGTTTTTTGAAGGATTGGACAAATCGTTCTATAAGAAAGGCATAGAAATATTGAGGAAGCGTCACTCATAAAGGAAACTATGTTGATGAATAAAGTCGGAACCACGTGGGGTCTACAACCGAAAGCCATGTACTGGATATGTACCACCTTCATAAAGACCATGCAAACTTAGGGGAATTTAGTGTGATGCCATAGAACGTCGCTTAAAAGTTTCATAACTAAATTAAGCAAAATTCAAAGAATTATCTGCCATTCCATCATCGGCGTCATCCGAATTGACTAACTCTTTCATATACCGTACGAATTTACATACAACTCCAAAATTTTACGTTTCACACAATTATTTCCAATTTTATCTTAAACGAAAATATTTTCTTTCGTTTCCTTCTCTATTTCCTTAATAAAACATCATTGATATCGCACAAACCCCCATATCTGATCAATTTCTCCCACAATAAGGCATGCCCAAAAACCGCAACAATTTTTTCATGATCCCGACACTCTTTTTCAATCCTATCATATGATGGGAAATATGTGGCAAATCTTTTTACCAATTATACCTGACATATAAAATATCCGTAGCATCTCCAATTTCCGAATCATTATCACACTATTTCCCATTACGTTTACGTTCGAATAAAACTATACCGACAATTTGATCCGGTGACTCAATGGGCGTCGGATAGTTAACTTATTGGAAAAATACGACCGCAAAAACTTCGATACTTGGATGATGATATGGTGGCGGTGCTGCATTTAAATTGCGGTTTACCTACGTAATCTTGTCTACAAGGTAAAGACAGTACCGTATAGTAATAACTATCAGTTGACAAACGTGATATACAATCGGGAGTGTGTATTATTATTTTTATAGGATCCATAAGTAAATAATGCTTCCGCTGCTGTGGCGCTCGTAGACGTCTGAATTTTTAAAAATGTAGGTTTATTTTGCAGAGGTACAAAAGTTCAATGATCGCTTGTATTATTATCTCAATTATTTATTAAGTGTATGTTTTGAAACAAAATAAAAATTCCTAATCACTTTGACACCTCCAGCTATAAAAATGTTACCCAAAAACCGTGTAAAAACAGACGTCAATGCGATCAATTTCTCCAAATAATTTTAACTATTAACCTTCAAGCGTCATTAAAGACTTTTCAATGTCGATATACTCTTTTCCGAATACGATGTGCAGAAAAAAGAAGATGTTCACGAAAATCGCATCTTTCTTTTTATTACACAAATAAAAGACTTCACCTTATTTTTTGTTTTCCTAAGGTTCACTTAGCACGCATTGAGAAAAACTACCGGCGGCAATAATTTTTCATTTTCTCTCAAATTATTATCAACACTTTTACTAACCGCAAATTTCGTACAATTTTTCCGGAAAGCCAGCACCAACTTAGTGGCTGGTGGTCCTCTCAAAGGGGGGCTTAATTAAATTACAAGCTCTTTCCTAAGTGTCACTTTATTGCAATTACAGACCTTCGTGCTAATTACAAAAAATTCGTGACTGGTGGTTGGAACCGAGGGAGTCTCCAGCGAATTTCCCCGTTCATTCCTCACACACGGCTCTTAAATTCACTTTGCAGGTGAGCATCAGGTGCAGCAAATGTGATGCGCGTGCACATAAATAATCCAGCAACAAAATGCATTACAAGTTGTCGAAACATTTTTGCGCTTTACTAGCATATTATGATTTTGTAAAAGCGGTTTACTATGAATGTTTTTGCATTTCACATAATTGTAAATGAATGAAGAAAACATATAAATGGAGTACAACATAAAACTATTCAACTACAGGTAAAATTATGTCGGGGTTTTGAACTTTTACATTGTATGGGGTTTGAGCTTGCAGATTGATTTATGGTAGGAAAACTTATTCAAGAGTTGAACTTAAGCTACTTAAGATACGTCTTGGATTTGTGATCTTTTTTAACTTCCCAGTAGGAAGTTATTGTAATCGGTCCGAAAATCGGATTCGATATTTTCAATGTATTTACACGTTTCAAGGTCCCAATAGCATTTTAAGCAAAAATTTGAGAAGAAATATGTGTGTGTGTGTGCGTACGTATGTGGTCATTTTTTCCTGCACGATTTCGCGCGAACCAAAAAAGATATCGACTTCGTTCAGGTGCCGTTCGAAGCGTGTTCAAGGAAATATGATCTGAAAAGATTTTCATAAAAATTGGTCGAGCCGTTTTTTTGTTTGAACGACTTAAATGATTTTTGGGCCAGCACGATTTCGCGTGAACCAAAAAAGATATCGACTTCGTTAAGGTGCCGTTCGAAGCATGTTAAAGGACATATGATCTGAAAAGATTTTCATAAAAATCGGTCGAACCGTTTTTTTGTTTAAACGACGTAAGTGATTTTTGTACCAGCACGATTTCGCGCGAAACAAAAAAGATACCGACTTCGTTAAGATGCCGTTCAAAGCGTGTTAAAGGAAGTATGATCTGAAAAGATTTTCATAAAAATCGTTCGAGTCGTTTTTTTGTTTGAACGAATACTGGGAAGTTAATCTTGTGGACCGAAAGGGTCAAAAGCCACATCCCAACTAGTTTTTTTAAGCGTTAATCACAATTGAAGAGCACGTGCTTTGTGGTGGATATCTGACAGGAGAATATCCTGAGAGAATACCTGTTAAGACTATGATTTCGGGGTTAGTGAGCTTGATTCTTAGCTTTTGCTCGAGCAGGGGTAATAAATAGGTTCACTTGTCTCATATCCAGTACATGAGTTTAGCAGTGAGACAAGACTCTTCTCATATTTGAAGAGTTTATTTCGCGTGACTACTAGATATTTCACAGAAAGGTTCAGAATCGATAACAATGCATCTAGGTT
Organism: Thereva nobilitata; assembly: GCA_963855945.1. NCBI lineage: Eukaryota > Metazoa > Arthropoda > Insecta > Diptera > Therevidae > Thereva > Thereva nobilitata. The sequence continues at coordinate 93,091,751 of OY979698.1, read as the reverse complement.
CGTAAACGCTACCTCCCGATGCTTCCCTTTCGATTTGGGATACATTTGTCTACCACAGTTTCGATCCTGTTTGCAAGTTAAATTACTGCGAGCGCCATTTTTGACGGTTCTCAATGAAGATTTTTATTCTGCAATCGAAGTTGTACAAAACCGACATAAAATATTTGATTTTAAACAGAGACGAATCATCATTGAGTATGCATCTTCTTCTTTTGATGAGGTGTTGGGTCCAAAAGTACCGCGTACAATAGTACAACGTCGAGGCGTTAACAAAGCTGGATACACCGAAGGATCCTTAGAGGTCACTGCACTGCGAGTCAGACGAGGGATAACTCGACAACAAGTCCTCAATGGCTCTGTCCTAGGTCTCCTCCTGTGGATCATTATGAACGATGAAGCACTGGAGCTACGCCTCCCGCTCGATGAGCTCGCTATCGGGTTCGCCGATGATATCAGGGACGTGGTAGTTGGAAGGCGACTCGACGAAATCGAGATGTTCACTAACGAAACGATATGGGAGATATAAACGTGACTGACTCGAGAACGATGGTCTAATGCTAGTGAACACAAAACGGAAGTAATGCTAATCAGTTGGAGACTAGAGCGGTGAAAGTAGGTGACCAGATCATCCGTTCCAAGCCCGCATTTAGGTATCTGGGAGTGATGATTGACCGAAGGCTCATCTTCGGAGTGCATTTGGCAAGCACGGCGGAAAAGGCTTCCTATATCAGCGCAGCTATCGCGAGGCTACTGCCTAACATGCAGGTCCATGCCTGGCCAGCGTTCATTGTGTGTCCAGCACGCAGGCGGCTAAATTGGATAGGGATAAGCTGCGGAACACCAAGAAAACCTTTCGTCTGCAAGACCAAGCCTTAAGAGCACCATATATTGCAAGGTTTTATACGTTCAACCATGTTCCATATTACAATATACGCATGTATGGTAAATGTTTAGAATTAGGGCTCCAAATCAAAATCGCTCAAAAAAAATTTCAGGTATTCAAAGTGATTTTTACGTGCACCAATAGTAGTTTTAAGCCGGGAAAGACAAATTTTTTTATCACAACGGGCGCCGCACAGTGGGGCAGAATCCCAAAAACCTGGCCAAAACCCCTAAAATGAAGATTCTATTTCGGGACTTTCTCTTTGCGTAATTTTAAGTAGGGGCCCCGAGGGTCACAGAACATCTGTCCTCGGGGTACAGGTACGTTTTCTCCCTTTGTAGGATCAGTTTGAAAGTGGCCGTTACACGAGACGCAGCTATCGAAGTTTCTAACACATATTGTGCATTGAAAATAACTATTTGTTAAATAGTGCCAATTAGTGCTTTTGAAAAGTTTAAAAATGGATTCTGTTCATGAAGGTGAGTGGAATTAAATCGAATATGTATAATCGTAAAATATTCATTGCAGAATTATTGATATGAATTTAAATAAATCAACTTTTTTGCAAAACGCAGAGAAAAACTAATTTTTCAAATAACTTAAAGTTTATTAGTCGTCCTCGCCCGTTTTTTAAAAAATTTTTTTCACTTGTCATAGTCTAAAGAAAAAAACAAGAAGTAAATTAAAGTGCGAATTTGTGCGAATTTGGAGATACAATTTTTTTCTGAAATCGCGCAAAATCGTTGCACAGCAGAAGGTAATGAAACCGACAAAAAGTTCCGACATGGCAAGGAATCTCTTGAAAACTATATAACAGGGGGTTTTCGAGGTCGCTGATTACGAATTTGACATTATTTTTTCGAAAAACAAAATGGCGAATCCAATATGGCGCACGGTCACATGAAAAAATGCATATTGGCAGATGAAATTCGATACCCCGGGGGTTTTCGAGGTTGCTGATTACGAATTAAATATTATTTTTAAAATTTTTTTGTATTTGCCGGGGCATATCGAGTATCGGTTTTTTCCTGCGTTTTAATGCTTTTTTTTGTTGTTAAATTGTAGTCGAAGCGACTAAATTTAACGTTTTTTTATGTTTTCAGGAACCCAAATAGTACTTCAATTAACACGAAAAGAGATCTTCTGCCTAATTAAAGATGCTCTTTATACTGAATCTGCTGACGAATTAGCTCTCACTATTGAGAAGCACTGATGCTAAAGATTTAATTGTACCCGATGACAGTGACACTGAAGATGAAACTGATGTGTCTACTTTAGATTCCGACATCGATTTATGTGATAGCGATAGCGATTAGATAGAGCCTATGTGTTAAAAATAAAAATGTAAATTATAAACTGAATTATTATTTTGTATTTATTTGTACTTATTCCTTGTGTACGATACTATTTTTATGCTTCTGAAATTTTTTTAAAACGATGAAATTGTATTAAAACTAAAAATATCAATTTTTTATATGACTGTCCACCATATTGGATCCGCCATTTTGTTTTTCGAAAAAATAATGTCAAATTCGTAATCAGCGACCTCGCAAACCACTGGGTACAGAATTTCATCCGCGAATATGCATTTTTTCATGTGGTCGTCCGCCATATTGGATCCGCCATCTTGTTTTTTGAAAAAATAATGTCAAATTCGTAATAAGCGACCTCGAAAACCCGCAACTAAGAAATTTCAAAGCGATTATTTCACGGGTGGGGGCGCAACACTAAAAATGATAAACATTTAATTCGTCAGCACTCAAAAATCACTCAGAATAGCTGAAAAAAACTTTGGAGCGATTTTGGTCTGGAGCCATAATTCTTAACATTTACTTTTTCTTTATGTGATATTACCTTGGAGGTGGTCATATATCCTGGCACGCAGGCGGACTTATACTTAGGCACGGCCCTGCTAACATGGGGGCCCCAGGGTAAGCCGTCGCTCCCAGAGTGTGGTTAGTTCGGTCCTTTTGTATGCAGGGCCAGTGAGGCAGCCGGTCAAGCGGGGAGAATGAGTGTTTAGAAGAAAGTAGTTCTTTTAAGGCTGGGCTACAGACCCACAGAGCTCGATAGAATGCTCCCCATCTTCCGACGCGACGCACCTACAGGCACTTATGTAGCCAGTGAATTGGGTAGCGAGCTTCGTTGAAGTCGCCTTACCCGCAAAGAAAGCAGAGACGGTAGGTCGCCGATCCGTATGCCCGTATGTTCTGGCTCTGGTGAGGAGCTTCGAGGGGCCCTTTTAAGGGTCACGTTAATGACGCCAGGCCGTAGTACTGCCTTCACGGATCGTACCGGTCTGAACTCAAAAGTTATGCAAAAGGGTTGGTGAGTTTAATCAGTAGGAATCTAAGTGCGGACCCCCAGCGCTGCCTCTTAAATTAGACATTCACAAATTCCCTGCAGCTTGACCCGTGTAAGATTCTCAACACTTCTTCGTCAAAAAAGCGACAAGCTAGTATGCATACTGCTGGACCTTTTCAAGCGGCCAGGATTACAAAATGAGGTATAGGGATGTAGTACAATAGGCCAAGTAGCGGCCGCGGTGCTTTTGGATCCAGTAACTCACCAAAAAAAGAAAAAGAAGACGGAAATTGTATCATATGATATAAAGAATGTCAAAAGAAATTACCTTGATTATGTTAATCGTGTAAATCCGCTTCCTATTTTAACAACACCAAACATTTTCCCTGAAATGTCTCCTGTCTAGAAAAAAAACTTCCGAATCAAATTAAGAACTAAAAAAAATTGCAAATAGTATTAGCAAATTCTGAATAGCCTTGCACACGAAAAATTGCAATCTTTTTAAACCTATAACAATTACCAAAGATTAATAACCGTGATATTTCTTACTGTTCATTCTGACTTTCATAAACAAGACTCATCTTCCCGCAATACCAAAAAAAAAAACCAAAAGAAATATTTTGCAACTCGATGGTGACCTCTTATTGTTTTCCTCTGCAAAAGAAAAAATCAAGTGAATACAACTCCTGAACATAATGACATTATCTTAAAAGAACCGAGAAAAATCTCATTCACTGCAACTATACAGCTGAAAGCTCCAACAAAACGGGAATTAATCCCAGCAGCTAGAGAGGTAACTTACCGTGAAAATATTTCTCGCAAAATAATTCTCATAGCCCACAAAATAACTCCAGTACATCGAAGTGACCGTGCAATTATTACCCACCGAAGTACCAACCATGATGGTCCAACACTGTCAGGTAGAGCACAATATAAAGTACCAACCATACTTGAGAGTCTGGGAATTGGACGCCTTTTCCAGGCCTATCACACCATCATCATTTACAAATGAAATGAAATGAAATGGCATTGCAGCAATTATTTAACCAGCGGTTAACCTTTCACGTCTTGATTAACAGGTAAAGGTTAATAAAATTTTCGTGATTAGGGTAGGTGCAATAGATTTGCCTCTCCTATTTCATTATTAAAAAACCGTGCGACCATACTATATCGCATAGGCACCAAATCTGATCTAGAACAGTTAAGGAACTTGAAGGTGATCAGGTTGTTCTATATTTATGCTTGATCGTGCCGTATGCTCCCATTAGGGAGAATGTAATCTGCAGCAGCTAGGTGATATTATAAGTAAAGGTTAACAAAAAAAAAATGTGAAATCATTTCAAGTAAAAGTTGAATTATTGCCTTTTGATGAGGGTATCAAGCTGACCATCGCAGCATCGCAAATTATAGGTTGTCTACAGAAGTGCCCACAGACATGACATACTCTGATCTCGCTAACGATCGTTGAAACATTTTCTCCTATCAGCAAGAACCTCTGCAGATTGATCCAAAGCGACATCGAGCACACTTGAAAACAATCATTTCGCGCGAATAGAATGCGATAATAAATCAAGTCCACTTGCTGCAGAACAAGATGTTTCAGTTGGCATAAAAGATCGTTGCAGAATTTTCTTCGTTTTTTTCTCCACTTTCATGTTTCCCCCTCAAATTTTTGCACCCATTTTTAATGACAAGCGAGAAAAAGCGTTTTCGTGAAAAATTTATTAGTGCAGAACTCCAACAAGATTAGATTGAAAACAAGAGAGAGAGAGAAGAAATAAAAAGAACAAACTCCGTACCAAGGAAAAATTCATTAAAGATGGATGTGGAAGCATTGACCTGAGAATTCTAAACAACTTGGAAGCGTTGTTCCATAGTCGCCGCGCGATGGCCGCCCCGTTTGGACGGATAGATTGAATGCAATCAGAAAAACTCGTTGTTGCAGAAAAATAGAAAAACAATAACAGCAACAACACAACATAAAAAAACAACAATCTTCATTTCTGCAATCGGCGACGACGACCACGACGATGATATTATTATCAGCCTCGAATACCTGGTGGTGCTGCTGGAGCTGCTCGACAACTTTTCTGATTATATGCGGATGGGACAATGTTCGGTACATGCTATATTATTTCTCTCGTTCGTCACTTTCTTGAACGTAACGACAATGGCTTAATATAGATATCGTGCACCCATGAGTCTGGTTTTTTGTGTCGTCTTCAAAGACACCGATTATGTGAAGTTATGGGTGATTGGCCGCATATAGAAACGCACCGCGTAATGATGTCCCTCTTTTCCCGAGTGAACAGGTAACAAAAAAAAAACTTTGAGGGAAACTATGAAATGACAGTAATTCACGATTATGAAGACGTTCGGCTTAGATTTACGGATGCGGAAGTATGCAGGGCCTTGGTACAAAAAATGTTATTCGTATGGCAATGTGGAAACGTGAATGGTTTTTTTTGTGGGTTAAGAATTGTGTGAAAAATTTCTTTTATCTTCTAGAATCATGGACAAGGGAAAAGGTGGTGATTATATCCAATAAAGTTGATGAAACATAGCCCAAACTATTTTACTGGAACCAGTGAATCTCTTTTTTCAGTGAATCATAAACTGGTACTCCTGCTGGACTGTACAGCACCAAACAAAGTAGTTGGTTGCGCTGGCTAACTTCAACGATATAGAGCAGTGTTTCCCAACGTGGGGCAATTTGATTGTTAAGGGGGGGGAAATTCGAAAATGGACTCGACACGAGTTTAACCCTTTCGCTCCGAGCCATTTAAACGCAATGCAAGATATCGGTGCCAAATTTAACGAAAAAAGCATATTCTTAAATAATTGCGGTAAATGTGGGGTGCTACACGGAGACTCAAGAAGTACGAAAAACCCGGTTTTATAGGAAATAAACGAAGGAGAGGAGAGAAAGAAGGACGCACATGACGAAACTTTAACGAAAGAATTTTCACCCAATTTCACAATTTCACGTCAATTTCGCTTGACGAGACCAAAATATCAACTGGGTGTTTGGCATCGTCACGTAAACTTCCCTGCGGCAGACGGCAGGCTCCGCGGGAAACCCTGAATCTCACTAAACAACGCAGTTGTTTGCACCTGAATGGCTCATCGCAACTTATGTAGTGTTTCACAGCATTCAGTTGGTGTTAATTTGAAATAAGTGTATTCAAGGTCAAAGTTTCCAAAAACCACTTTCGGCCTCTACTGATTCTTGCAAAATGTTTCGAAGGGTTTTCGAAAAAATGACAAGGGTATCATTAGGGTAGGCAATAATCTATAAATAGTATAAATAGAACAAAAAAATTTGGCAAAAATCAGTTTCTGAGTCATTTTTTGACCAAAAACTGATTTTTTGAAACTTTGACCTTGAATAACTTCGAAAGGGTAAGTTTTCGAAAAAATGACAGGAGGGCTTTTTTATAGGCAATAACGTTTCGTATTCACTAATCAAAATTTTTTTTCGAAAAAACCACTTTTTGGGTGATTTTTTAGGCAAAAAGTGATTTTTGATAAATTTGACCTTGAATAACTTTAAAATGGTCAATCGGGTCAACATATTTGTAAGAACTAAAGTTGTAGAGAATTTCATTGTCAACATTTTGGGATTTCGTACGGGGTTTTACGACGTATAGAAACCGAGATACAAGAAAAACACGGTGAATACGCGATATCTCCGGCGGACATGTTTTATTTTTTGTGAATCCGAAATTGTTTTCTTAAAAAGTCCCAAGGAAGTTGTGTACCAATTTTCAGCCATTTTGGAATTTTGTCTCTTTAAAATGCTAATTTCCCCGGACTATATACGTTTTGAAAATTTACTTACTGTGTTTCGTTACCAATTTCCTAGTGATTTCTTCCTAAAACCTATCATTTAAGTTTATTAAGTGAACAATTCAATTTTTTAATATTAAAAATTATCTATGTTACAGAGGGGAGGGGGGGCATAAGAATTTTAGAAAGGCTAAGGTGGGGCATGGCACAAAAAAGGTTAGGAAACACTGATATAGAGAGAGAACCTTCGACAATACACACTGATAAAAAAATTTCTTGGCTTAAAGCACTTTTTCTTGAACCAAGCAACTCATGTTTTGAATATAACGAAAACAAAATTGTCTCGGGATAAGCAATATTCATAGTCGTGCACCCTTTAAAACTGTAGCTAGAACTCTAAGTATACGAGGTCTAAAAAGCACTTTCTGCGACTAGATTGACTCTATGCTAAAAACTAATACTCTCTCATCTTGAGGGGTCCTTGAAGGGCACTATAGCAAAAGGATGTCCGTAAGGAGAGTAGTATTATCTCCACTTCTGTGGTTCACTGTTGTAGAGCTACTAAATGGCCAAAACTTTTTCGCCCAAGGCTATGCAGACGATGTTCTTATGGTGGGTGTAGGTGAAACAGAAGATACCACATGTCAAGGCGGCTGCAGCAAGCAATTTATTTGGTCTCTAGCTGGTGCGCCAGCGTAGGACTAAATATCAATACGGACAAAACGATTCTGGTTCCATATACCAGGAAACAAACATTGCCAGGACTGACAGAATTACTTATAGGCACAAATACTAAAGACCCACACACAACAACCCAAATACACTAGGGCCCGTATACACCAACGAAAGTAACTCTTAATTATGAATATATGATAAACATTAACCAAGATTACCTCGGACAAAATCTAGGGTTGAGGGTAAGATAATGATGTTACACCTCGTTTGCCATGTGTAAATTGTCGAAATCTGAGGTAATTCGAATCTGAAATATGACAGCGCTTTAAATAAGACTGTCATAATTTTCCGTGAAACTGAAATTATTTTATGTACATAAATTATAGTGAATAATAGCCTCGACACACGGCAATCAAAATATGACGAAAATTCCTAATTTATGACGAACGCCATAACGGGGTGACACACGTTAAAATACCTCATTAGATTATGACAGTTGTGGTGTAGTGAAAAATGTCAGAGAACGAAAAATAAAAAAAAATTATATCTATGGTACGTTGTTGGCCCAATGCAAGGGAAGCAAGTAATATTTAATTTTTTAATATGGAAAAAAGTAATATTTTTTTTATTAATTTTCAAGTAAAATAAAAATAAAAATCAGCTGACTCTGGGAAAACGCCTAAAAGCGGGCTTTTTAACATGATCTATCGTTCGACAGATGGCTCTCTTTTGGGATTTCGTACTAGATTAACCAAAATTTGCCTAATCGGTTTTCCTAATTGATGAAGTTCATATTCCTAATTAATGATGAATTTTCGTCATAAATGCGTGCTTGTGTCGAGGCTATAAAACGATTTCTAAGTTCTATGTTTTTCGTTAATAAAATGGATAGTTCAATAATTCCTTCTGATGATGAGGAAAGAATAATTTTAGATTTCACTTCAGATATATTTCCTCGGGAGAAGAAATAAATAAAGTGGAAACTACATAATATAAACACCAAAGAACATAGAACTTAGAAATCGTTTTATTCACTATAATTTACATAAAATAATTCCACTTTCACGGAAAATTATGTCAGCCTTAGTATTAAATTTGCCAAAACAATCAAAGGAAAGACAAAATTATAATAGAATTGCAACAATTATGATGATGAAGAATTTGAAAAACCTTTCAGATTTTGTAAACTAATAGTTCATGACATTTGTGTATTTAGTGGCAACAACAACGGGCAAATGTCAAAAAATTATTTTCGAAATTATTCGAAACGCATACCAAGTCTAAAAATTCTCCTATCTTACAGTATTTGATGTTTAAGCATTTTAAACATACCCAAGATTGTGGGTAAAGTTAACCCTTGACTCTCGATTAAAGGTATTCCTCGATGGTGTTTACGGCCCTAGATGTCAAGCTCAACAGGTATCCTCGAATAAAAATAATTTAGTTGGATAATTTTTTTAAAAGAATTAACGCGACCGCAACTAGCACGCGTAGCGAACAAATGCGCCTGCCACACGGGTGCGCACCTTCTCGCTACTGACATGAAAACCTAAAAAAGCGCCCGCCAGAGGTATGCACGTCTCTTTTACAGATAATAATTTATTCCTAATCGATCATTCCAAACGCGAGCGTAGTTTTACCAAGTGGTCCCCCAACTCAGTACTAACCATCTCCAATGCTGCTTAACTTACGCAATCGAACGAGAACCGGTGTGTTGAGTATGCTAATGGCACCCTTTATGCTCGCCAAGATATTTGCCCGTTTTCTTCGTCCAATACAATTTCCTGAAGCTAGAATTTTGCTGCCTTAAGGGGTAATATACCCTTGTGAACAATAAATTCCATATGATTTTCTGAGACGTACCACGAACGATAGGAAAGAGATAGAGCTATGGGGTTTTGTGCATATGAAAGTACTAGTCTTTAACTACAAAGAGCATGTTTTATTTTAATTTTACGATACAAAATGGCGGCGTACACGAGGTAAAAAAAATCTCGGACGTTTGGCATGCGCGTACCGCTACAGGTCACGTTTTTTAATCGGGATCAAAAAACCAAAAAGTTCCTTAAAACATAGTCCAAAATGTAGCGAACGTCGTAGGATTTTTTTTGATATCTTGATTTCTATAGATTCTATAAGCGATTTTCGGCCGATTTTTTCGAAAAAACAAGAAAAAAAAGTTCAAATTAACGGCATTTTTTTCTAAATCAATTTTTTGATTGGGTCCCAGGTCATCTAGGCTAGACAAGGTTCTGAAAATGTATTCATCGGTCCGGAACTGGCTATAGGGGCATCCACGGCCAAGAAATTGTTGGGGCGAAGTAGGAAGGATATCAGGACACTAGTTGGCTTCATTATAGGACACAGCGCCCTGAATTACCACGGCTGGAGGATAGGACTGGCAAAAGGACCCCAGCTGTAGGCTTTACCTTGAGGACAATGAGTCTGCTCTTCATGTTCTCTGTGAATGCCCCGCGATAGTCAGCCATGAAAACCACAATTCAAGCATATAAAAGAATGTGACCAATCTAATGTACACGTTTCTCGGTGTCTCTACCGCACATATATGTCAAAACTGATTGTGTCACATCCCGTAAAAACTGCAATGACTGGAATGTTACTCCCCAAAAAACACGCAAAAATACTAGTTCTGTGTCTCCGGAAACCATTTCACAAGTGCCCAAGACTACAGCGATGATAGATAACCGTTGAGTATAGACGCTGCCGTTTTAGCACAATAGACGAAAACCGAAAGTAAAATCTCCCAAGAAGCATTTCATATCATCTATTAAGAGCAGCACCAGTTAATCAAAAACAGATTTTCACTTGCATACATTAAGACGGCGGCGACTATTGCTCAAAACGCAGCTCGATGGCAGCTGAATGGTGGAACGAACTCCACAGGAGGTGGCCGGCCCTGTCGCTATAAGGCTAAAAGTAAACACCGGCAAGCAGCCATTAGTGTATGATAAATGTGGGAAGGTCGTTCCATCGATGTTCTTTTGATAAATATAGACCATCGCCGCGCTGTGCTGCATAGTTTTTGCCCGCCGGAACGTACAAACGAACGAAGGAACTTTCGCGTCTTAATGTTCTGTGATGAAACCCATCATAATGGATGCGAGAGCAGCTCTAAAAGTGAAATATTGCCAAGCTGCCATAGCCATCAAAATAAAACAAAAACAGAAAAAACAATCCGAGAAGATGCTGTGAAATTTTTGCTTCTTAATTGTGGCCGGCGATTGTGGTGAAAAATTTTGTTAAACTACTTTCCTTGACGTTCCAACAAAATTCGGTTGTAGTCTTTATGTTAGAAAATTATGGGATAGCTGGTGTGCTATTAGAGCCATCAAAACATTAGTCACTGAGATTTTATCTATAGTGAGTTTTCTAATGTCTTGTTTTTGATGATTCTATTATGTTTCAGAAATTATTAGATTGTATACTGCGGATGATGTTCTGCAGGGTGTGAGAAAAATGCTTAGATACGAAATTAAAAATGATATTAATGAGCACTAATAACAGACATCGTCTCTCTGTGTTGTTCTTAGTGTTTTTAGGATTGATGATGATCAATAGAAGAATTGGAAGTGGGTATTTTGTACTTTTATGGACTTGTATTAGACGTGCAATTGCTGTAGGTATATAAAAGAACGCCTATTAGAAATTTTGATGATATCTAGAGCAACCAGGCAAGATTCCCCGAAGAGAGATAATGCATGACTTTAGTTAAGGTAATGTAAAAGGCACACAAGAACTAGATTGTCAGTAAATCTTTCATGTTTTCAACCATTGAAATATTCAAAGTTGACAAAAATTTATGTAAAGAAAATCATCATATTCATTCATTCAAATCGTCATATATGTTATTCGTGAGCACGCCACCACGGCTGGCGCAATTCTCTGTAACAAGACACGAATTAGACATCACGCATTTAACTAGTGCACAACAGAAAGTTCTTGAAACGAGTGAAGTGTTGTTGTTTTTGAAGGTGATCTTATATCAGTGGCGTAGATTGGGGGGGGGGGTCAAGGGGATCAATCCCCCCCCATGAGCCTACGAAAATTATAATAGAATTGAATAAAAGTCTTCGTATCTACGTATTTAAGTATAGTATAGTACATGAAATTTCTAAGCACCAGCCACCAGCACATCTTTTGGCATTATGCCGACAGTACAAAGGGCTTTCCCTGAGCTCTAGTCTTCCACATAAAAAAAAAATGTAATGTGCAATTTTGGTTTTGCGCAATTATATAAAAATCATCTAGATATGTTTTTGTGACGGCTGTGCCTTTAAGTATTGTACAATTTCCGCGCTTCGAGCAGGCCGACCAATCAAGAGCCACGAAAAGGACGCTCACTATAATTGTGGACACATCGAGCACATGTAAAGTAAATACAATGAGCCAATAGTGGCTCCTCGGTTCGCAAATACTCAAAATTTTAACCTAATATTAAATCAAGAAATTTAATCGTTTTTCCAATTTTGGGTGAAATAACTAGTGACTATGAGCATATTTTATTCAATATTTAATATTTCGAATATTTTTTAATGTAGTAGAGTATCAAAATATGAACTTCCTAAAAAATAGGACTAACTTTTGGCTTTGATTGTCAATTTAATTCCTCCTTAATATTTCGAAGTTTATAAAAATTGCCAAGTCAGTAAAAATATTAAAGTTCAAGAAAAGATTCTACGGGCAAAATTATGATAAACTGTACGTTATAAGTTCGGGGAAGCTTCGCACTTCATAGATTGTTTTAACTCGATACAATTTTATCGAGCACAATACACAGTACAGTACAGTCTCTGGCGAATCAAGAATTCGAAGGCGTTCCTTGGAGCGTTAACATTAATTTACTCCAGTTTATAATTGAGGAGTATCTGTTCAAAAGGGCGTATTTCCGTTTTCAACTTTTTTTTATTTTAAAATTATTTTGAAAATATGGCATAAAAGTCCATCGATCGAGCCTAAAAACTTATTCAAATGGAGCGTACTTTCCATATAAAAAATTCCAAAAAATTAGAATTCCAATCAAAAGGGCGTATTTCTGCATCTTGTGAAGGAAACGGTAATCCGCCATTTTTTTGGTGGTCATACTGGATCTATTTAGTATACTATATTATATTGTCATCGAAACTGAAGCTGTTGCAAAATTTCAGTATGATTGGATAACCGGAACCCCCTCAGCAAAAGAAGGTTCACTTTAAAATACGATCTGAATTTTCGTTTCATATAATTGTGACTGTAAGCGAAAGGAAGGCCCTGCTCAACAGCATGACTGTTGCATGGAATATTTTTACATCATTCTAAACTAAATTTTTAACGCTGATTTCAAATATATTGTCAGTTTTTTTTATATCAGCTTTAGTTAATGAATTATAAGGAAGTGTGTTTTTTTAGAAAAAATACTCTCACTGTACTAAAATATTTTATTTAAAAAAACTACAAACTGCACTGCATGCAGAATATTCCCACCTATCTAAAAATGTAAAAGTGAAGGTTCTAACCTACCACCTTCCAGAGTAATGAGTCATCAAATTCAAAATTTTGTCTTTTTAACAAAATTATCAACTTCAACTACCCTTTTCCCCAGAAATACGTAGTTAGTCAATATTTTTTTTCCAAAATTGGAAAGCACGGACAATTTCCTATAAATAATGTCCAACAATTTTTGTGTTGCGGCCTTTATTTCTGAAGATATGTATTAGCAAATTTTGATGTTAAAGTTGGCTTTATTTGGTAGTTTGGTACTTTGGCACATTGGTATTAGAGCACTCCCTAACACAATAGAAAATTAAATTTTAGCTCAAAGTTATACTAGGAGTGGATATGTGGACATAAAAATCTTGCTAAAAGGATTTTTGCTTTTGACAGAACCCCAAAAAATTCACTGCAAGTATTTCCAAAAATTCTATTCAAAAAGGCTTATTTCTTGAAGTGACTAATCAAGAGGTCGTATTTCTCACAATCCCGATCGAAAAGGCCTATTTCTAAACAAATAATTAAAAAAATATAGTTTTAATGTGTATTTTTTTAAATAAAAAACCCATATCATATTTTAGTCTTAACCTTCACATGAATGAGCATTTAAATATATTTTAGCATTTTATTTATAGGAACAGGCAGTTTGTTTATGATGGAAATACGCCCTTTTGAACAGACACTCCTCAATTGTCAAATTTATTCTAGTTTATAATTGCAAAAGTGTGTTAAAATTGTTTTGTCTATTATCTCGGAATGAAGAAATTTTTACTGCCAATAAAACCATTCGGCAAGTCTTGAGACGGTGAAAACAATAGAAATGCAGAATCATCTGTAGAAACAACCGCGAAAACACCCCGTTCTGATGCATTAAATTCTTAAAATCCAATCAATCAATATCCCCTCCCATCGTAAAAAGCTACCTACGCCACTGTCTTATATAAATGGTAAAAGGAATAATATTACATGCAGAATAATATTTCTATTAATTTCTGATGAAAAAAATATTGAAGAACTGTGGAGTACAAAAACAAAGGGCGATATATTGACAGAAGCGGAAGTGAGCATCGGTTATGTCCAAAGAAACCTGCAACACTGGATCTTGGAGACAACTTAGAAAAAATAGAACGAAAATGGGTTCTAAAAATAACTTGAACTCTACAAGCGATCCGGAAAAACGTCATCAACTTGAACGGGAATACTCTCAATCACAACGGGAGGTAAAGATGTGATAAACGGCGGCAGATAAACGGGCTCGCAGAACAAGCAGCAAACATATGCAACAGTAAGACACTGTACCAAATTACTAAACCGCTATCAAAAACCAAGAACACCTAGCAGCAAGTCCTAATCTCACCTCCAAGCGATGCCCCCTGGGGTACTTCTTCGGAAGAAGCTAACGGGAGACGGTGGAATGTCGAGTTCTCTACGCCATAAAACAGACTTTTAAATCGGTTGGGCTGAGGGTTGGCAACCAGGTCCCATGAAAACACTTTCCCTACGAATGGGCATATTCACACGTTGCCATAAGTGTGGTGAGTAAAACCGGTTTTATTCAACTCCTAGCAACTCACACGGGGCGTAAATTATGGATAGTAAATTTGGATGCTATACAGGAACATTTAAATGTATTGCAGATGAAATTTACTTGTTAGAGAAAAACAGAGCTAAAGAATGCAAGAGATAGAAGTAACTTTTTATATGTGTGCTAGTTTTCACGCGTTTGGTTTTGCGCGAAAAATATTTCGTTAAGTTCTTCCGCTCCCTTCCCTCTCTCATTTATAAAACCGGTTTTAGGCGCCATGAATATGCACTGTGTGAATAGGCTCAATGGGCCAACGCACACGAGACCTTAGTTATGGAACATAAAACCGGTTTTACTACACTCCTCGGAACGCAGACGTGGTAATAGCATCTTGTGTAGTAACTTGAATCTTTACAGGAAATTTTAAATGTATTTGTGCATATGAAAATTACTTGTCATAGTTGTCATTTCGTTGACAAATAAAAATAATAAATAAAAAGTCTAAGTAAAAGTCTTAATAAGTAAAAAATCACAATTTTTAATATGCTCACAAAAAAACAAAATTTTCAGACCACTTGAACAGGTTGATGAACAAAAAGCGAGTGATTAAAGAATTTCAGTGGGAAATGCTGAGCTCAGAAAGAAGAAGATTTGACATAAGAAGAAATATAATATTGCAATATAATATATAATATTTGCAAGTGTTAGTTTTCACGCTTTTGATTTTGCGTGAAAATTGTTTCGTTAAGTTCTTTGCTTCCCTTCCCTCTCTCTTCTGAGAGATAATTGTTTGAAAATAAAGTTATAAAGGTTTTTGGGGTCGCTGATCACGAATTAGTTATTATTTCTTTAAAAAAACAAAATGGCTACTTCAAAATGGCGACCATTAATATTGAGCACTATTTTTCAATGAAATTGGCATTGTGTTTTCCAGGTCGCTGATCACGAATTTGGTATTATATTTTATTTTATTGGATATGGTAACAGTTTAGCTCCTAGGGCGTTTTGAAGTTGTTTTTTTAGAGTTTTACATATAACCCTGTATTTTTGTAACCCTATGACCTATTTTCATGAATAAGATATCAGTGAGCGCAGAATACTGCCACCTATCTAAAACTGTAAAAATCAAGGTTCTACCATATCAACTTCCATAGTAATGAGTCATCAAAGTCAAAATTTTGGTTTTTTTTAACTAAAATTTCAACCAAAATCACCTTTTTCTCCATAAAATAGGTAGTTAACTAATTTTTTTTTTTTGCAAAATTGGAAAGCTTGGACTATTTCCTATCAATAATGTCTGGACAATTTTTATGCTACGACCTTTACTTTTGAAGTTATTAGCAAGTTTGATGTTAAAATTGACCTTATTTAGTACTTTTTGGTAAAGCTTAGGTGAAAAGGTACTAAAAAAGTACGAAACGAGCCAATTTTAGCATTAAAATTGCTTATAACTCCAATACTTATGTTAATTTGACCTCGAAAGTCGATTACCAAAGATAAAACGGTTCAATTTAAGCTAAGAACTACTTTAATAAGTTAAAAAAACAAAACACGGATTACGCAGAATTTTGTACCAAAAGTGGAATTAAACAAAAGGGGCAACTTCGGGCAATAGTTCTTGGAATATGTTTTTGCCAAAGGGTCAATAAACAATATAAGACAAAAATCAGAGGGGCATATACCGGCACTTCTTTTGTAGGTCTGTTAATATAAAAAAAAATTTTACTTTTTCGATAAAAAGACAGACCAAGAAATCTTCACCGTGTTAAAAATATGTGAACAAATGAGTATTCTTGTTAATATTATTAAATTATACTTACTTTCCTGAGAATAATCCATTTTATAACATTTAGAAATATGCGACACAACACTTCCTATGTATGTTTAAATAGCTGCGTTCCAAAATTCGAGCAAAGCTCTCGCAAGCAGTTGGCTTCTCTCTCTACTCATGCCTTTGTTGAGAAGTGGGAACGAGTAGGCCAATTGCTTGCGAGAACTTTGCTCGAATTTTGGAACGCAGCTAATAATTGGTTGCCGCGGGGATTAATGATGCTATTTCAAGCAACGCATGCAACGGCCACTTTCAGAATGATTTTAAAAGGCAAGAAACGCTATTTGATTGGTTCTATTTGTCTTATGCTATCCTTGGTACCCTAATCCATCAAGTTAATATAAAAAAAGTTCCTAAATAAGACTTTCATTTTTCGACTTTTGGCCAGCTTTTTGGCATTTTCGACCACCGTGGGGCGGCTGGATGGAGTCTTCAACGAGGTGAACCGATATAAAATCAAAATCATGAGACTTAGGCAAACCAGATGGAACGATGCGGGGGAGCATATCTGCCCAAACGGCGAGTCCTCCTTATGAATATTTTGACGGAAACGAAACCGAAACCCGTAGGAGTAGCGTTGGCGTAATACTCACCAAGGAAACCAGGTCCAGCCTCATTAGCTGGTCACCAGTTCCTGAGAGGATTATTACCGTGCGCCTGCGTACCAAACTAAGTAGTACTACAATAATCCAATGCTACCCGTAAACTGCAGACGCAGACGATGACATCAAGGACGAGTTTTATATGCGACTGAATGAGGTTTTTCGCTCTATTCTAAGGGAAGACATCATTGTTTTAATGGGTGACTTAAGGCCCCCATACACGGTCAAAGTGGATGTACATCGAAGTGCAGATGTACAACCAAACCTATCGATTGTGTGGCGATCGGCCGATCAAAACTCATGGCGAGCATGGGTTTGATGAAAATCTGGATGTACATCCAATTTGACCGTGTATGGGGGTCTTTAAACGTACAGATCGGCCCCAACAACAATCAAGGCATAATCCAAGTTACAAACAGAAATGAGGAGATTTTCGTTGACTTCTGTAGTTCCGACCAACTCATGATAGGTGGAACTTACTTTTGTCACAAGAAGACCTGGGTATAGGCAGAGGGTAGAAAAACAAATCAGATAGATCACGTGGCCGTCAGGCGCAGATGAAGAACTATTGTGGAGGATGTGAGGAGCTTTAGGGGAGCAGACCCTCGAAGTGATCATCATTTTGTAGTAGCAACAACTCGCCTTAAGATCGCCGCAATCAGGAACGCGATCACATAAACCGTAGACAGTTTAAAGTATACCTACATCGTATTCTAAACAAAGGATAGATAACGACGTCAGGCAAAGGAAATGGAATTGAATTGGCCACTTTCGACGAAAAAACGAAAATCTAGCCAAACAAGCCCTTGACTGAAACCCGCAAGGAACCCATCGAATTGGAAGACCTAAAACAACGTGAAGGAGAACTTTATCAGCAGAGGTCAAAATAACTGAGACATCCTGGACTGAGAGATTTTGTACAAAACGGACGCTCGCAAAGTGGACGCTCCACTGGAGTGCAACTAGAGGTTGTGATCGAGAATTCTCAATTCTCGATTTCTCGAGAATTCTCAACAACTTAAAATTTCTCGATTCTCGAGAATTTATGTTATTTCTCGATAAAAAAATTATTTAAATCCAAGTAATTTTAAACTAGGGAGAAAGAGGAACTACACTTTTTTTTGAATGTCGATTGTTTTCTACATTGATTATCACTAGTTTACAACATTTTTTTTTAATTGCGGGTAATAGAAAAGGTGTTTTTAGCCTAGTTTGAGGTCGCTAAAAACGAAAATGGCAGTCATTTATTTTTCCAAACAACCGTTATCGAGATATTAGCTGCGATCCATTGGGACTGGTAAACGACTCAAAACTGCTGCTAGCTACTCGAAACTACCCTTGCTCTTGTTTTTGGGCAGATACATTTTACTAGTAATTGTCAAAAATCGGGTTCCATTGGTGATGTACCCGCAAGTACTTGCGAGTAAGAAAAATCGTCCAATGGATCGCAGCTATTAGCAAAACGGGTTTTTCCAATATTGCCAGATTCTCGAGAAACTGAGTTTAGGTTCTACCCTACCGACTTCCAGAGTTATGAGCCATCAAAGTCAAAATTTTGTTTTTTTTAACAAAAACATCAACTTCAACTCCCCTTTTTTCCAAAAAAATATGTACATAGTTAACCAATATTTTTTTCCAAAATTAGAAAGCTTGGACAATTTCCTATGAATAATGTCCGGACAATTTTTTGCGTTACGACATTTACTTTTGAAGATATTATTAGCAAATTTTGATGTTAAAATTGACTTTATTTGGTACTTTTCGACAAAGCTTAATGAAAAACGTACTAAAAAAGCACAAAATAACGCTTATTACTTCAAAAGTAAAGGCCGTAGCACAAAAATAGTCTGGACATTATTCATAGGAAATTTTCTAAGCTATCTAATTTGGGGGGAAAAAATTATAAGTTAACTACGTATTTTTGGGAGAAAAAGGTTGTTTTAGTTGAAATTTTTGTTAAATTTTTTTTTTATTTTTACGACACCTAACTCTGGAAGTTGGCACGGTCTGAGTACACTGTCTAGATTATTCATGTAAATAGGTTATACGGTTGCAAAGCTACGATATGATATGTAAAACTCGAACAAAATAATTTGAAACCGCCCTAGCGACTAAATCGTTACGACTATCCCCAATCAACCTCATACAATTTTTTTTTGGTTAAATCAAAGCCTATCAACAGCCGGCCGCTTTGACTTTTACATAAAAAAACGCCGTTATTTTAGGCATATGTATGGAAAAAATCTCCGGCACTCAAAGGGTTAATTAACAGAATTTCTCGAAAATTCTCGAGAATTCTCAACAAAAACAAATATGTTTTTCTCAATTTCTCGAGAAGTTGGATTTATCGAAAAATCACAACCTCTAAGTGCAACAATGTTTCCGCCCTTATCCCATGAGGGATTAAAGAGACATAAGAAGAAGAAGACAAAATAATATTACTTACTTAAGTCATTTGCTTTTCTTTTATGATAACAAACACTAGTAGTTTTCAGAATACGAGTCATTCTTAACGATGTGCACTAACGACTGGAATTTTAATTTTTATGAAAATCATAATTATTTGTAGGCTAAAAACTTTTAAAACAGGGTAAAAGGACACGATCAGCTAAAATTTTAATCAATTAATCAAATAATTTTATCAACCTCAATTTCTTCGAAAAATATAAACTGCATTCACACGACAATCCAATTATTCATCACAAATCAAAAAGATAAGATACGATTTACTTGAACTTTTTATTATTAATATAGCGAATTGCGAAATTGTTTTTCAATTTAATAAAAGAAATCTACAAATTATATAAAATAGACACACACAACAGATCTTACGTTAAAACCACAAATGCATAATACGTAATTCCTTCTTCTAAGAAATATAACTACGTGCCTCCTTTTGAGGACAAAAAAAACTCTCAGTAAATGTTTAAATGTTATGTAAAATAAAATAAACTATAAAAACTAATATTTTTTACAACAATATACCTTCCTCTCAGGTGGGATATATTTGTCAAAACAAAGTGTAAAATATAATCACAATCTTCACCATAATAACGTCAGTACATAATGCGACAAAACTAATAAAAATCGTATTTTAATATAAAAGTATTAATCCCATCATTAGCTTAAATTTACTTTAGTCATTCGCCATATGCTGCTAAAATTGTGATTAACATTCGCAGTCAATATTCGATAAAGCAGCAATAAACAAGTAAATAACATTAGGCATAAAAAGTACCGTGATAAAAAAGTTTGAATGTATTTTTTTTTGTACCTTACCAGGTAATGAGTAGTTATACAATTTTTAGAATACGTAATTTTTTTTGCACAGATAATTGGTTTTTAACCCATTTTGCATACTTACTAAGAGGCAAAGATATTTTCAAAGCTGCTAATTTATGTTTTTTTAAAAAAAAATGTAGTTCACAATGTTATCACCAAATTTAAATCTAAATTTTTACACAAGAAAATTTCCTACAATTTCAAAAAATTCAAATCGTTGAAAGCTTTCTTGTTCATTCTTATAAATCCGTTAAAGCTTTTCAAAGCTTCAAATCCGTAAATGCGCCACCTTTTAAGCATTAGTTAAACCTTTAGTAGATACCACAACACCTGAGTATACCTTACAAGTTTCTATTATACACCTGAAAGTTTTCCAGGTATGCTTTTGATTGAATTTTTCATAGGCGTAGATAAAGCTTTTGTACATAATAATAACACAAGAAGAAAACTATATTTTTTTGTTTGGGGGTACTTACGGAAATAATTTAAAGTCTCTCGAATTTGATCCTTGTTCAGGCCTAATCCTTCTGGTGGTATGGGCAAAGCTGGTGATGGAATAAACCAATCCTGATTTGAGTAGCCACCAAATTCAGTTAGCACGTCTGCACGAATTTTATATTTTGGAATTTTTTCTTCTAATAATGAGAATATCTCAACTTCAGGCAATTGATCACAGTTGCAAATATCTGAAAATAATAAATAAATATGTTAATTCGTATATATGTAAGATGTGAAGTTAGTTATTTAAAAATATAAAATAATTTAATTTACAATTTATCAGTATTCAACAAAATTTTAACAGTCGCAGTAGTATAGTTACGAAAAACAACTCCGACATAGAATTTCAGACTGCAGCAGTTGCACTTTCAGATGTGAACAAAATTTCATATCTTTATTACCTGCAAGTTATGAGGAATTTAGAAACATCGGGAAATTGTGAAGGTATACACAACAAAATCATTAGGAGATTCAATGGAAAAACACGACATTTCCCTTTTTGATACTTGTTCGACAGAAACCTTTATTACCTGGTTTTGTAAATGTGCTACTCACTCGGCATAATCATTGAATTCTTAGATTTTATGTCGTTACCTGAAAGATTACTAGACAGGGACCTTGAATTCGGAATCAATAATCCAAACTAAGAATGAAAATGAATAATAAAGAAATATTTGTCGACTAGATTGGTTTTTCGAATAAAGTTGCAGTAAAAGGGTCTCTTTTACACCTGCCAGTAAAGTAAAATAGCTTGTGTGATAGAAAATGACATATGGCAGTAGATTAGAGTAGCCCTAATAAGGCATCACGCCAGCTTAATCGGTTAATAATTGGGTACCAAATTTCCGCTTAGGTCGGGCCTTCACCTAGCAGACGGTACACCTCCTTGTTCACCTGGTAGTCTGGTATTGTCAGCGTCACAGCCTTTGTCACCTGGTTAACGGGATTCGGTTGTTTCAGCAGACATAACATTCCAAAGAGACTGCCTCGACATTGTTTTATGACGTGAGTAACATGACGGACTGGTAGTATAAAGAGTGAATGTCTTCAAGGCACGTCCATGACTATAACTAGCAACTTTGCTTCTACATTGGTAGATGATGACTACTACTTCTGTAATCTTTTGCTAATACAGGATGCAACGAAAGAGCTTCCGATGGACGAATATTTTCAAAGCCATGCTTAGAACAAGAACCTTGGGTATACCTGGACATTGGTGGTATGTTTGGACATGCAGCTAAGAGGGATTAAAACCTTATTATGAAACTGTTGTTTTGGACCATACCTACGCCAAAAGTCTTCAGCTATCTAAGCTTTTGGCTTGTATCGAGAAATAGATATTTAGAAAAAAATAATGAGGATCTCATGTGTCAAATGAGAGGCATGCCGATTGCTTCATACTTGAGGCAATTATATTGGTGACCGTTAAAGGGTGTCATTTAGCATTTAATAGACCAGTTCTTGTTCGATTACAGAGTTGAAGCAGCACTGGACGTGATTAGTACTCAGTTGGGGGATCACACTGGTAAAACGACACTTGCGTTTAGAAATGAAAAGCTCTCCACACAGGCTCAGTTATTGCTCACTTATCCACGTTGAAATTCTTAAATTGTTCGGCCTATTTTTTCCACTCGAGTTCGATTTGCAATGATTTTTCCTCAAAGGGGTCAAAAGAGGCATTCCTTATGAGGAGGCGTGAATGGGACAAGGCGTTAGATGCCCTGTGCGGGCCTTATAGGGCAATACACACGGGTCCACATGAGGCAGTGGCGGACCTATCCACTCCTCCCAAAAATCTAGTCGGGCATAATCCCATAACCGAAGAATTTAAAACCATGTAACTCAACACAGCCCACCCACAATGACTATGCTCCGCCGCCCTTGAGTGGTAGTAACTGGCATGCCCCCATCAGCAGCTCGTTTCTGTAATTCAGAATTAGAGAAATTGAGGTGGTGTTTCGTAACAAGTCGTTTGAGTTGAAGAAAGTGACGTTTCAGTCGAATTACGACTTTTTTTACAGAGAACTAGAGTAGAAATGCTAAGTTGAGTTTTAGCCTCTGTACTGAAAGTCGAATTTTTATGACGTCAGCAGTCACAGAATTCTCTCAACTGGAATTAAAAAAACGAGCTGCAGGTAGATGCGTTGAAATTTGGCTTTTGGTGCACCAATTAAATTTCAGCATCTGTATTCCCTGTATTGTGCAGATCAAACTGATTTTACCTGACCAGGCTTATATACAGGGTGTATTCACTAAGTTTACAAAGCGGGCGGCTGCTGATAGTGTTTTATCAGATAAATAAAAAATTGTATGGTGGGGAAGGAGAAATCGTAACGGTTTAGTAGGTGGGTTGAAATTTTTTTGTTCGAGTTTTACATATCACCCTGTTTAGTTTTAAATAGACAAGATACCTGCAGGACAATGCCAAGATCTGAAGGACCACTGATTTTTGACGATGTTATTAGGCCTTTCTTACACGTGGGACCATGGTTCTGAGCGCAAGAGTTTTTTTTTGGCAAGGGAAGCGTGCGGCGTCGCCTTGGAGGATAATGATCCAGAAATAAATACATATATCAGAAAAGGGTATATTTTTCATGGCCAACAGCGCATGAACATTGAAAGACCAAACATTATCAAGCAAATAGAATGGAAATTTGGGCATCTCATGAGTTGTCAGCCGGATAATAAGAAGCATTGGAATTATTTAATAACAAATTACATCAATGAAACTCTTAAGGATGAATCGTTCATATACCAAGCCCAATCAGAAAACTCTATGCTGTATATTTGTTACCACTTTGTAATTCAGTGGGAAAAATTCTACTAAGTGCTACTAAGGAGAGCGAATTTTGAGCGCTGTCCATATGTTCCTAAGGGCGCAAAATTTAAGCTTTGCCAAATTGTATACGACCAAGGAAACAGGCAACTATCTTGGTGACCATAGAGGGTGCCATTAGCAAACCTGATATGCTGCTTATCGTTCGATTACGAATGTCAAGCAGCATTGAACGTGGTTAGTAATTAGTATGAGGACCGCGTTTTGAAAGATGAAAAGGCAATTGCAAAGCAGTGATCAAAAATTCGACACCAGTCCAGAGCTTATTCATATATCTTTATTAAAAAGATTTTTCTAATGCCTTCAAAAACGCTTTTAAAGGAGCATTAAAATGATTGCTCCTTTCTGCGAACATGCAATGTTAAAGAATATATAGAACTGGTATGGGAAGGGGAGCGCTGCAAGCTTTTTAAGGATCGTTCAACATCAAAGATTGTTATTGAAGCACTCCATTTCCCACTGGGAATGAGCAGTACAGGTAAAATAAAGTATATATTCCCCACTATTGGAATAATTGAGGAAACGAAAACCCATTAGCAGCTTTAGTTAATCGACGACAAATGATAATTGAGGAGCAAGCAAGCAAAACGCGTTAAATCCATTTTTGACACTTTGGGAGTCTGATGCAGTTTTTATATATTTGGACTGAGATAAATCCAACGGCGATGTCAGAATCGAGCTAAACGCGTTAAAACCTAGTGAAATTCTCGTTTAAAAACTCGCAAATCAAGAAAAACGGGTTAAATCCAAAAGCAAAATCGAACTCGAGCAAAACGCGATAAACCCTTAGGTTACTACACGTGGTCCGAAGACCAAGCTGGACGAGCGTCTGTACAGATAGGTTCAGCACTTTTAACCCATTTAGATTATTTGGACCTAGAGGGTACAGAAAAGGTACGATTATTTTGCGATGGCTGTAGAGGCCAAAGCAAAAATTCACATATAATTCACGAAACTTTAAATATGATTGCCTTGATGAAATCCATTTCAATCAATCAAAACGGGATAAATCCAAAACAAATGTGCGTATATCATCAAAACGGCCCCACAATTTTTTTTTTAAAATTAGTAGTAATATTACCTCAACACCTTCTACGACATTGGTTTACAAAAATATTTCTATTTAAAACGGACCTGTAGTTATAACATTTTTGCGATTTACTCAAAACTACAGTACTGATTAAAATATTAAGACCACCTACTATTCGACATAAAACTCTGACTTCAAATGACTATTACTTTTTAAGCTATAGATGTATTTAAGAAAAAAAAACACTCAAAATTTAGCTTGTATCATAAAGTATTATTAGTAAAAAATTTGTAGTAATAAAATGAACAGTAAACTCAGTAGAAAAAAATAATAAACTTCGCTATTGATTAAAATATTAAGACCCCTATGAATAGTTGCAGTACTTTAAAAAATTTTATATGAGAAAGTATTTCTAAGTATTGAGTTATCCCATTACTAAGTAATACCGAAACATACTCTACGCTAGAGTTTATTCGTATTACTTCTGGCACCGTTAATTATGACTATTACCCTTATTTTTGGGGTGGATTTTGATGTTCTTCATTGCTGTGAAAAATGAGTAAATAATATCGATATACGAGATAATATCGATGTACGATGTTAGGATACAAACTAAATTTTGAGGTTTTTTTTTCTTAAATACATATATAGTTTAAAAAGTTATAGTAATTTGAAGTCAGAGTTTTATGAAAATAGTAGGTGGTCTTAATATTAGCTGGGTTCCAAAATTCGAGCAAAGTGCTCGCAAGCAGTTGGCCTACTCGTTCCTACTTCTCAACAAAGGCATGAGTAGAGAGAGAAAGCCAACTGCTTGCGAGCACTTTGGAGCAATTTTGGAACACAGCTATTATAATCAGTACTGTAGTTTAAGTGGATTTATCGGGTTTTGCATGCTTGCTCCTCAATTCAACACCATAGTGTAAGGCCGCATCGATCACCTATAAAAAAAATCAGTTAAGCAAAGTCCAAAACTATTAACGATTTTTTTAATAAGAGATGAAAGAAAGCATATTTTCGAGTTATATTTCTTTCTGATCCCGCGCAATGTATTTTTACATTTTATTCCAAGTTATTTCATCAAGATTGCTAGAAGTGTTCAAGTGATTTATCATCAGTTTTTCAAGTGATTTATAATCTAAACTAAATATTTTGCTGTCTAAAGAGTTCTGTAAAGACCGGAACTAGTAATAATCGGATGTTGCGCCAGATCTCGAGAATATGGTGGGTGTGAATACGAAATTTCATTTATGCTGTAATATTAGCTTCTGGCTAGCCTTGGAACTGTATGTACAGTACATTGTACATATATCTGGCGCTTTTATGGTGAAACAATTGTATTAAATCAACTCTAGTCCCTTTTGTTTCATGGTATCACTTAATTGGTTTAATTAATGGCAAGAAACTTGTAAATAAATTGGGGAATTATTGGGCTGAAGCTTTAAAAATAGCAATTCCATTGAAATCCTAATAAATAATAAAGGGGAATCACATTTTTTGATCATTTGTTTTCAAAGTGTTATATGCGTCGACTCATCTCAGTTAATCCATTATCGCTTGCGATCAACATTGTTATATTATAAACAATTTATTTTGTACGGCAAGTTATGATTCACTTTATCGTTTTCTTCACTTTTTAGTAGTAAATAACAGATGTCAACGCAAATCGTTTTCTTTGAGAGAATATGATATGCGAAAATCGAGTTTTGAAATGAAACAAAGTCAGAATTGCATATGTATCTCGAAACATGATACAGATTTGATATCGAATTTGTAGAACAAAATATTACTAACCAATTTTGTTCGTGGTTTGGTGTTAACACATGTTTTATATAATTTTTTTATTGTTCAAACGAGCTTTTCAGTGATTAAAAATCAAAACATCTCGAAAATGATACTTATTATTTTCCATGTTTAATACGACACCAAAAGAAAAATTTTTGCAAAGAAATTAAAAAAATCTCAAAATTTCAGCTGCCAAAATATATAACCACTACAAAATGATTCAGTATAAAGTTGACTAATTAAAAAATACAACTGACGGCATTTCCGGGTAGGGTAGCATCACTTTCCGAATAAACCAGTAGTATTTAAATTCGTACTCAAGTGGTCTATTACTGAAGAGCCTAACCATCACATTCGCGAGTAAATCACAGAATTTGCATAGACCTACAAAATCTAAAGGAATGGAATTTGAGTTGATCACGAATCTAGTACATAAATAAAATGTTTCCCTTTTAAATGAGAACAAAATACCCCACAAAATATTCAGACAATTTAATAAAAAAAATAAATAAGCGCAAAAAATAAAAAAACCTTTCAAAATTTGTCGGTTCATTTAAATTTTTCAGCAACTCTTAAACCAATAATTTCTATTTCTCACACCCAAAAAATTACTTGGAACTTATCCAAAACGCCACAATTCAACACTTTTGCAAATAGAGAACTTTTAAGAATTTACAACATTTAATAATAATTTTTTATGTTTAAATATTAATTTGCCAAAACTCGTGAAACGCCACTTGCAACCAAAAAAAAAAGAGGAAAATATTTATTTTTTACTCCTAAAAACGAGGTGAGAATACTTTAAAGTACGCGTACGAACTGCTTCATTAAGCGAATTGCCGTAGCGGACGACTTCGGGGAAGATGACGATTTGTCGAGAGAATCCACCATACAGCATCCGGTCGGTCGGTCGAATTGTTGTTATTTTTGTCAAGCCATTAGAAAAATTCTCTGCAAACACATACAATTTTCTAGAGACGAAATCTAGCTTCAATTAGAAAATTTACTCCCGACAAAAAATCTTGTATTTAGTCCATCGACGAGAAAAATCAAAATATCAATTCGTGTAGTATCAGAGTTTTATCAGAATCAATTTATTTATCTTTTTACGCGCGATCAATGAACTATGATGATCATGATGATCAGTATGTGCATGAACGGACGGGAGGGATAGTGCGATCAGATTTATCTATTCGGAAATGAGTGCCGACGAGGACGACAGCTCGTTAACCCTTTATGAAAAATTAAATTTGTGAATATCGCGCGCCGTGCTGCCGTGATTGACCTGGTTTTGAAGCGCGTCTCTCATATTTTCATTTTTTTATTTATGATGAGCATATGAAAGCGAGGATCTAGAAAAGATCAGCATTTATCATTTTCGATCATATGCATGGGCGGAATAGACATGCTTTTATAGCGTCATAAACGTTTCTAATTTATATAGAGCAACAGGAGCCGGTATTTAAGCACAAGGAATGCATTGGGAGGTGCTTTATGGCACTAAGCTTGTACTATTTAGGTTGGGGTGTTGAAGATATTATTTATTGAAATTTTATGGTGATTATTAAAAAATCACAAATTTGGAATCAACATCCTAATGCCGGATCCACACGTTTGTCAAGGCTTGGCAAGAGTTCTCAAATTCAAACGTGTGGATAAGGCGTTTGGCTTGGCTTGTGTAAGCTTGGCAACGCTTGTGGCCGATCGGGTCGAATGTGGATGCTCCCCAAACCAAAGCAAACGTTTGCATTTTCCAACGGTTGCCAAGACTTGACAAACGTGTGGATCCGGCATTAGATTCGAAATTTGTCTTTCAAATTTGTAATGAAAACTTGCATTATAAAGTGTCAAAACTAAAACAGGTGAAGGGCGGACATCCGAATAATAGACAGATTCTTTAGCGAACTATACTCGTATAATGTAAGCCGTGTTTTTTTTACTGAACTATCCAAATCCAGTTCATTAAAAAAACGACAAGGGAAATTTCACTAAGCGCCATCTTCAGTGCTTTAAATATAATAAAAATTAAACCGAAGTTGCGTGTCAGTAAACATCTGTTACACGAATTCCCAGTATGGTTCAACATATCCCCTTTTCATATGGAAAAGCTTCGGGTTTTCGAAAGACAATGCTTAAGAGCGTGCTTAAGCCTGTATCGAACACCCGAGTCAGGCTTCACTAAGTTTCACGCCAACAATGTCCTCTATGATAAGGCATTTGTTAATAGGATCGACAACTTCATAATCAAATTGATTCGAGGCCATATTGCTAGAGCGATGGAGAGCGACAATCCTCTCATCCGGGGAGCGTTCTACCCGAACGCAAGATACCACAAAACAGCTTGTGAACGCGACCTTATTCCTCCAGAGGCATTTGTTTACCTGGACTCAAAAAGATTGGTCCAAGATAGATCGGGGGTGCCTCTCTTCTACCACATACATCGCAGGGCTTGTGACAAGCGATATACTTTTAGCGAAGATGATATGAACGCTCAGGATCTCTTGAGGTTCAATCAAAGAATTTCAGAAAGGGATAAAAAAGATGCCTCCAAGGCCAGCACTTTGTACTGGTGGCTAAAGGACGAGTAAATGGTGCGTATTCGCCTTAAAAAAATCTATACATAGATTAACTTAGCTTGTAAGTTAGTTCTCAAGATTAGCTTAGGGCTTAGATAGGATCTAGTTCTAGTTTTTACATAGTAATAAATTTAGATGTAAGTAAGCTTAGATTAGTGGTGCGAGCTTCCACGAACTTTTGTTATTTTTCTCATCACGAGCTAATGGAAGCTCGTCGCCTGGACGGGGGCCACTCGAGACGATGTTAACTCCGCTGCACCCGCCCAGATAGTTTTTTAGGGGTAAGTTAGGAGATTAGGTAGATTAAGATAGTCTTAAGATTTTTTTTATATAAAATGAACATAGTTTCTAAGTTTTTTTCAAATTTTTCTTAGAGTTAACATTATAATGGTTTTTTTTATATTAAAATAAAATGAAAAATAGATAAGTTTTAGCCGAAAGGCATAGATTAATTTAAGATATAGATTAATTTAGAGTGCCTGCTGAGGGCCAGTAAGTTAGATAGATTAGAATAGGCTAGAATAATTAACTTTAAGCATTAGTTAAATTTATATTAAGATAGATGGTAAGGAAATAAATAAATGCTTTTAAAACTACACGAATTCCACTCTAGAAAATAATAAATAAGTTTCTAAAAAATAAATTATTTGTTTCCTCATGCCTACAAATTTTGTCTCGTCACTTCCCTGTTGTTTTTATTTTAAATAGCTGGAACCCGGCGCGCCTATGCTGCACCCATAAGCCAATAGGAGTAATCAGTTGATATGAATTTTAATAAACAGTAGGAGAGTTTGCAAAAAAGGCAATTTTTTGGGGTATTTTTGATTCCAAATAACAAAATGTGAAACTATTAGGCAAATTCGTTGGCCATATTGGCGCGGCCATTTTGAATTTATAAGTTCTGATCATAAATTCGTTATTTGCTAGCTTAAAAAACCCCAGATATCGATTTTCATTGGAATCGGAACACAATTGGCAAATTCGTCGGCCATATTGGCGCGGCCATTTGAATTTATAAGTTCTGATCACAAATTCGTTATTTGCAACTTTAAGAACTGTTTGTTTTGCGAGGGCGCGTTTCGCTTCTTTTTTTTTTCTTTTGTACCAAAAATTTTCTCTGCAATTACCTTTTTTCTATTTTCCTTGGGCGCCATCTACCGGAGCGTATTTGCGCCATGCGGTTTACCGAGATTTAGTCAAAACGCACATTCTGTGAAAGTTTCAGCTCAATCAGCGAGTTTTAGTGTCGCATTACAAACCAACAGACATTCATTTTTATATATATAGAAGATAGATAGATGACGTTTTTTCGACAGCCGGTAAGTATGCTACATTCCGAAAAGAAAGGGAAATTTCCCAAAACCTGGATAAAACCTGGGTTTTACAGATTTGTATGTGGAGGAACTATATAGTTCATTAAAAAACACGGCTGTAGTACACACAGAAGACCAGGAAATGCATAGCTGAAAGAGTAAGGTGGCCTTGATAGCTTAGGGGTTTCCCTCTGAGCGCTAGTCTTTCACATAAAAAAAATACACTGTGTAAAGTAAGCGTTCTCGGAAATTATCGTTCGAAAGATGCGCCTTAAAGATATTGCTCAAATTACTGTAAGCTGGAAACGCTATACCAAGCTACCACATGGAATATGAACCCCATCTGTCACGCAGTGTATTCACAGCAGTTGTTTATATTAATCATACTTTTAAGTGCTTTTTCCACTGGAAGAATTTGTTAAACATGCATGTCTAAAACACTGGCATATGAATGGTGTAAAGCATTCAAAGAAGACTGAGAAATTGTAGTTGATTTGCCTCGTTCTGGTCGACTTTTAGAATCTACGATCAACGAAAAGCTCAACAAAATCAGGAAGCTGGTACTCGAAAATATTCGCAAAAGCCTTAAAAGAGTTGGTTGAAGGGGTGAACATACCTTCTAAGTGCGTTCTGGTATTTGGACATGAAACGCGTCGCCTCATTTCTAGTTCCAAAAGAGCTCTTTTTTTTCTTCTTTTTTTTTTACAAAAATAGCATGGAAAGCAAGTCGCTGAAGATATGATTTCCGGAACTTGTTCATCTTCATAAAAAGAAACAAAATCATCGGCGACACTTGAATGTACCAGAAAGACATGCAAACAAGCCAAAAGTCTTCGGACAGAATGGCAATTCGCGAGTCGACACACAAAAAAGAAAATTCCCTGAACGAAGGCCATACCTCAATCAGCCTTTGAAATGTTGTACACTGTCCTTAACAATTTAGCGACAACTATTGATGATCATGGCCATAAATCGACGATACATGAAGAAGCTGTTTCCGCCTATAGAACAAGCAGTTAAAAAGATAGGCTGTGGAGAGGCACACCAGTACCCACCCAAATATAAAGCTGAATTAGGGCAAGTGTCTTACCGGTAAATATGTTCTTTTTTGCCGCCAGCATTTTTGAGCCTTCAGGACCCGCGAGGTATATAGGTGCCTCAAGGAGTTCGATGCCATCAAAACCACTGGACCCGACAATAACTATACCACCTATAGTCCTAAAGAAAGATGCCTCAACTTTAAGGGGACGTTCTGGTCAGAAAATCGATTTTTTATTGCTTAATCGGTAGTATGAACCTTTAAAAATGACTTGTTAAAATTTGAAACCGAAATCTTGAGCGGTTTGAAAGTTACAGGCAATTGAAGAGGTGTACATCCCGCCGCGCGGCCGTCTAAGCCGACGAGCCGTAGAGCAGGTGTGAGCTATGAAACGAGCGTGTGAATAGCGTTCGGTTTTAAGGCAGAAACATATTACACTTAACAACGCGGCGCGACAACGCGGCAAATTGGGCGGCAGTGCTGCGGTGTGACCCAGATTGCACATGGAGGCGGCATTATATTTGACACTTCGGTTAATACGGTATCATTATTTCTTTGGTACCACTGATTTTAAAGTTAAATTTTTTGGTTGGAAGCACTGAAGTTGTGCGGCTAAAATTAGGATTAGAGATGACTACGCCGCAAAATATTTTGACGCGTTGCTGTGCCGCACTCAATTCGTGTTGTACAATGCAAATCAGATTTGCCTAAATTTTGCCGCGTTGTCGCGCCGCGTTGTTAAGTGTAATCTGTTTCTGCCTTTATGGCCGTGAATTGATGAATGTTAGGAGGGGATCTGAATGAATGAATGTTAGGAGGGGATCTAGGGGGACGGAAGGTAGGCATTTGAGAAAATCGTCGTGAAATCAAACTTTTTTCAAGTCGGAATGCGTCTCTAAACTTTGGTCAAATAACTCAAAACCACTATTTTGTCGGTAGTGGTAGCTTTTTTGAAAAAACGTAGCATGCGATTTCGATGAAAACTTGGCACACTTGTTCTTTGTTAGTTTATGCAAATAGTTGTGAAACAGATTTTGTTTTTGTTTTTTTTTAAAAAAGTTATAGCAAAAAAACGGAGAAAAAAAATCGCCGAAAAATGCACGTTTTTTTCAATTGCCCGCCATTTTGTTATTTTTTCGAATTTTAAAAAAGTATTCTGTTTGATCAATACACTTAAGTTTAATAAACTTTCGTCATTTTTCATTTTATATCACCGTTGACGCTAAAAACCCTGCCACCAGCGGGCCGCACACGGCTGCACGGCTAACTTTGGACACCTGGAGGGGGGGGCAGTGTTACCGGTTCCAGAGTGACTCGAAAAAATTCAAGAATGTAGTCTAAGGATGAATAAAATGATTTAAAAAAAACCGATTTTGATATCTTTAATAGTTTCCTTACAAAAAATTCATGAAAATGATCTATTTTTGGGCCGACAAACCAGAATGCCCCCTTAACTTAACCAATGCGCAAACTTTTTGCCTTATCATTCTTATCCCGAGTTTATCCAGACTACACATGTTTAGCCCATAATACCGAAAAAGGTCACTCCAACAACCGCTCAATAATAATTACTTCTATTCTCTCCAAAACCATGGAGAATATAATCATTAAAAACCTTGTGGGATATCTAGAATCCAACCTAATTATAAAAGACAAACAGTATGACTTCAGACAAAAAAAATACACTGGCGATGTTTTAGTGTGCCTTACAGAACACCTCAACCAAAGTTTAGATCGATTTTGTTAGTCTAGTCTAGTTCCTCTAGATATCTCCAAGGCTTTAGATAAAGTATGGTACTCAGCTCTCTTAGCTAAACTCAAAGCTATTGGTGTTGACTCAGTTCTACAGAACTGGATTGTAACTTTCCTTTCAAATGGAAGGTCAAATGGTGTCAAATCCAAATTCCAACCCTTATCTACCAGAGCCTCCAGGGATAAATTCTGTCACCTGTTCTATTTCTTATCTTTATAAATGGCCTACTCTCAATCCCTTCCAAAACACTAATGACAGTATTCTGCTCATACTGCAATAATGCAAGACAAAAACGCGTCAGATCCAGGCTAGACCATCGTGGACTTGTGTTTGACTCAATCAACAAGGACATTGAACTCATTCTCGATTGCGACTTCAAGAATCTTGTCGAATTCAATGCCTCCAAAAACAAGTATTGTCTTATTTCCAATAAAACCTGCAACATTTCGCCATCCGTGTCATTGGATGGTCTAGAACTGATGGCCGCCTCATCCCTTTAACATCTTAGACGTGACATAAGTCAAAGACTGGCGATGGAATGATCACATATTCCAAATCGCATCATAGTGCTTGAGATTTCTTAAGAGGTGCAGGAATCTGTTCTAGCCATCAGCTCGTGCTGTAATATACAAATCCTACATTCGGCCTCTTCTCGAATACAACTCTTCTCTCATTTTAGGTGGGACTTCCAAAAACCACCTTTGCTTGGTTAGATAAAATACACAATGGGACCGTCAAACTAATCGATGACGATGACATTTGCTCCACCATCGACCCTTTGAGCCATCATAGCAATGTAGAAGCCCTGACAAAAGATTTATCGCTACTATCAGGGCGACTGTTCCATCGAAATAAAAGTTCTCCTCCCTCCCGGCAATCTTATCGCCAATGTTCCAGAAATCGTTTTCGTCAAAATTTCACGAATTCATTTCGTAAAAATCAATTTTGCTGTTCTCAAATTCGTTTTACGTTTTGAAGTGGAATTCGTTTTGCGAAATTCGTTACGCCAAATTTTTACGTATTGAAATCGCGACGTTTGATTGAAGTGAAATTGTTTGCATCGTTACTTAAAAGGCAAGCACAAAAGCAATCAACAGGAGAAAATATTAATCAAGTTTGTGGAAAATAATCCAGGATGACTATAAGAAAAAAATTAGCTCACAATAAGGCCGAAATGCGGAAAACTGTTTGGGGGCAATATCTTACAAATAGGGGCCACTAAAGATCAAATCGCCGAATTAACTGATTTATATACAACCATTAATGGTACTCCTGGAAGTACTGCATGTGGTATAGAACAGGAAAAACAAATTGATGAAATTGCGTTGGCGCGTACTTTTGACGAAGAACTTGTAGAAGAAATAGAAGTGAATTTGTCAAGACATGCTAACACTTCAACATCTAAGAAGACTAAAAAGAATATTGTATCTCCATTAGAAGTGTTTCTTTATTCGTGGTTATTAACCAAATATAATATTATAGGATACATTTCCCCAATTAATTCACAAACTAAACTGATCAAAATTTTTTATTGCGACAAATTCACAAATCAAACTAAACTCTATTCCACCGAACTACTAACAAATTTATAACCAAAATATTTCAACTGTAACAGTAAACATATGATTTCGAAGTGAATTGAAGTCATTTTCGAAAGTAGGAAAAACGTAGGAAATCTGGAACCCGCTCTTTTCCTAATATTCATAAACGATAAGCTCTCCATCCCTTCCAACCCAATTCTCAGTTTCGCTGACGACAGTACTCTACGTTGTTCTTACGCTTTCGATAATATAAGACAAGCACATGCCAGACCTTGTCTTCACCATCGTGAATTCATGTCCAGCTCTATCAACAGGACATCAAACACATTCTTGATTGGGGCCGCAAGAATCGTGTTGAGTTCAACCCCTCCAAAACGAAGTACTGTCTCATTACTTATAAAACCTGCACTGATCTTCCTTCTATCTCAATGGGCAAAACAAACCTTTCAGCTGATCCTTCTCTTAACATCTTGGGTATAACTTTATCTGGGGACTTGCGATGGAATGATCACATATTCCAAATCGCAAAACAAGCATCCCAATGCCTAGGATTTCTTAAGAGATGCAAATTTCTTCATCCACCATTCGGCCCCGCCTCGAATATAACTCATTTATATGGGCTGGCGCCTCGAAAACCGCCTTAGCGTGGCTGGACAAGGTGCAAAGCCGCGCCATCCGAATCATCGGTGATGACAGCCTTTGCACCTCCATTGACTCTCTGAGCCACCGTAGGAATGTAGCAGCCCTGTCGAAGTTGTATTGTTGTTACCATAGCGACTGTTCCACTGAAATAATTTCCACCCTCCTGCCTGCACGGCAATACTTCTCCCGCAACACAAGACTAGCCCATTCGGCTCACTCTCATACCCTACAAACCCCTTTTTCGCGCACACTAACGTCTAAAAGTTCGTTTATAAATAGAACAATTTGGCTGTGGAATAATCTCCCACAATCAGTTTTCCCGAACTCGTACAACGCCCAAGAGTTCAAACGTAAGGTTCATCGCCACCTGCTCCAACACCCCCCAGACCCCCCCTGATCTCTTATATCCAATTGTAATTCAGAAAGTATCAATTATAATTCAGAAAGTATCAATTGTAATTCAGATTAGTCAATTGTAATTCGGAAAGCGTCCATTGTAATTCAGATTACATAGTCAATTATAATTCAGAAAGTATCAATTGTAATTCGGAAAGTACCAATTGTAATTCAGAAAAATTCAACATTCATCCAATTGCAGCAATTTCAGCAACAGGACTTTTTTGTATGGAACGCAGAACCTTCCTGATCTATTATCACCTCCAAGTGTCTATTATCACTCTTTGTTCCATAACACTACGACCTGTAACGCTGGGTATTCTAATATTATCTTTGACCAAAAAGTCTCGATAGGATTAAGCAATGGCCCTAGCCGCAGCAGAGACGCCATTGTTCCATTGATAACTGTTTCTATAGGTTTGAATGGCAAGATGCGTTGTCTGAAACAATTACCAAATCTTCCAGTTCTCTTCCAAGATCTTACCAATGTTGTATCAATGAGATGGATGTTGAAATTTTCTGAATTACAATTGACTATGTAATCTGAATTACATTTGATACTTTCTAAATTACAATTGACACTTTCTGAATTACAATTGACAAATCTGAATTACAATTGATACTTTCTGAATTACAATTGACAAATCTGAATTACAATTGATACTTTCTGAATTACAATTGACAAATCTGAATTACAATTGATACTTTCTGAATTACAATTGGAAAATGTGTAGACATTGCACCATGACACGAACGACATGACAGACTGGTAGTACAAAGGGTGATTCCTAAGCTTGGTTTTCCCACATAAAAAAACACCAATTTCAAATTCGTACGATTTCAAATTCACTTGCGATTTGAATCCGCGCGTTTTCTGGAACATGAGCGTATATGTATGTATTCCTAAGACAAGATTGGCACGATGGGTTCATTCCCTCTGTCTACAGCTCCCCTTTTCATGAACTCTACAAACTAGGAATTCTTTTGTAAATAGAACAACTCGACTCGGGCCACTGTGCTAAAAGTCGCAATTCGACTGAAACGTCACTTTCCTCAACTCAAACGACTTGTCACGCCACACGACTCCACCTTTGGGTAATGGGCCTTTGTATTTTCGAACTCGTAAAGCATCCAAGAATTTATACGCAGGGTTCAACGCCATTTCGTTCAGCACCCTCCTGACTCCTCGTGAAACCTCTTCTATACTTCGAACCAAGCTACTACCCGACATAAAATAATACTCGGTGCTGCGTGCAAGATTTAAAGGTTCACAATGGCCTAAGTTGTCAGTGCGATTATCAGCGAATACAGCCCCAACAATCTTATGAGTATACCAATCACACACCAAATAGTCTACTACTAGAAACTAATTGATTGATTGAATCTTCGTCAACTTAAATCGTACAAAACCCAAAAGAAACATTTTTACAGAAATTCTATCACGTAAGCGCAAAAACTACATTTAATTCCTGTCAGCAGCAAAAACTTTCTCTAAAACAAACTACGAAAATTGAATACATATTTCTCTCAAAGTTTAAGGACACACCCGCAGAGCGTTTAATTTACTGTCATTTAACAATAACAGACCAAGCAAACATCGCCCAAGTCTTACATAACAATAAAATAAAATAAACGATTTTTTTAAATTAAACTCTTTCTTACCTGTTAAGCACGCAGCGTCTGCTTTTTGTACAGTCGGTCGTTGTGTCTGTTGTAGTAAGCGTTTCGATGGAAATCCTGGCAAATGTTTTTCTAGAGCTGCCTGCGCCAAAGGACTCAGGGGGGTCCTTGCCCCGCATTGAGATGCCGCAAGCATTGGCTCGTACTGATCCTGAAAATATGTAAAGGAAAATCAATAAAGTTTATTATTTTTATTATTATTGTAGAACATTATTAATTTATTTTTATATGGATATAATTTGTATCTTTCAGAAATTAATGAAGAATGGAAGGGGTAGAGGCCGTATTGTGTTAATGGGTAACAATGCATAGGATAGGATAGAAATACACGATTATGTTTTAATAGTGTTCATCCGTGAAATGTTGTCATCCTTGACCTAGAATAAGAGTCGCGTGACCGACCGACTGCTGAGCTATTCGAGTCCATACAATTCCTCGAATTTAAATATAAATCGATAGCGAAAAATTTCCACAATCTATACCTACTGAATATAATTCTTTTGTATTGGGAAGGAACAGGGGAGGGAGTAGGTTATTGCTCGCTTCAAGGTTGCTCGGATTATTTAAAGAAAAATAATTATTGAGGATTGGCTTTGAGGCTTACGGAAATTGGAAATTAGTTCAAGTCCAAAAGAAATTGAGTTCACAGTGAAAGACGGAATTTTTTGTGTATTGTGTGAAAAATTCAATTTTATATGCTTATGGCTACGAAAAGGAATTGAGTAATCGCTTCCTGTTTCTGAAGAGACATCTCCTCCTTCGGCGACCCATCAAAAAAGCTGACGTAAATATTGCCGAGTCTCATGCAAGTTTATAACAATTTATTTCGTCACTCGCCATAAATTTAAATTAATTAAACTAATCAATGCCTTGATCAAGTGCTAAAGCCGATAAACAGCAAACGATAACGACCAAGATTTAAATCGATGAATTTATTGTACAAATAATATCTGTTTTGGACCCTGGAGCCAACCAAACTTGAGATTAAATTGTGGCTTTGATGTGGCATTTCTCATGCTGGCTACACTTATGACAGAAGCGTGTACCCAGCGGCATTCGACTCTTCTAAATCAGAGAATGATAAGAGGGAATCCTTGCTCTTGGGGAAGGAGTTGTCAAATCATTGGAATCATCAATCAAAATAGTTTATGTTGTATTTTCCTTCAAATGGTACTTTACGAGTTTAAACTATCTCGAAGGCTTTAATTTGTGAATTTATAGCGAACCGAGAAAATATATACCCCGCAATGGATGAGAGTTTAGAACGAAGCTTCCATGGTGGTCATGTTCAAGAGCTGCGTGTATGGGCTCGGAGACCAGCCAAAAGTGTGGAGCATTGGAAACCTGAACTATCTCTAGGGCTACTTACCCCACTTACAACAAAGAAAGAAGCTGGGCGTTTTAAACAGACCTCCTATATCGCCAAAATTACACCAAGCTGCCAAGCTGGGTATCTCGTACAATGTCTGTCGTCGTAAATGCAGGGAGACGAACGAGAGAGATGTGCTGCTGAACACATCTGGAATGCGGTTGCACCTTTGTAGAACAACGTCTTCCCCTTTCCGTTTTCCAATAGATGGCGCCAGCAGTAAAATCTTGGGCAAAAATGTCAGATCACAAACGTCAAACGATACGCTAGGCATCTGTCAACAACTCCTCATCGTTACATTTGTGAATTTTTATTGGTGTCATATATTTTTTTTTTTATGTGAAAATGTTGTAGAAACTTTTAGTAAAAGAACGTGCCAAGTACGGTTTCAACGATACAAAAGTGGCGATTTTGAACGTGGAAGATAAGGAGCTTCGCGGTGCGGCGAAAAAGATTGAAGACGCAGAAATGGAGGTCTTACCAGGCGCGGATCTAGAATTTTGTTTTGGGGGGGTCACGGAATTAAAAGTGGCGGAAAAAAATGTCTACTACTAAAAAAAACTAAATTAACAAAACGAAAAAAGCTAATCGAATTTTCTGGTGGATTAAATACAAGCGTGCCCTACGAAAACGTACCCTAATGTGTTTTTGATGAAAACGCGCCCTTTCTTGTGAGTGCAGCTAACTTCAGAGTAGTGCAGTAAAAAAAGCATTTCAATTGGCATAGTCTGGTAACAGCAAGATTATGATTTTATCCTGTTTGGGGTATAACCAGGAGTATTACTACGTATACATGCTGAGTTGAATAGTTGAGTTGAGGTTTAGTTTAATTTTCAACAATCGACAAAATTCGACAAAAATCACAAACAAAACACAGAGATGCTGCTGTCAACTAAATTCAACTACTCAACTACTGAACTCACATCTATATGCATAATTCCGACTCAGCCCCGGTGGCAGAGATGAGTCAAGTTCAGTCGACTCTAACTCAACTCAACTCGCGTCTACATTTAGTTGGACTCGGGTTCAACCTTAGTTCAATTCATCATGTATACGTACTATATATTTCTAAGTTTTGGACCTCGAAAACTTGTGCTACTTTTTTTTATAAACAAATAAAGCTTTTTTACCTCGTTTTTCGAGCTTAAAATGTGAATTACTCTGGTTGTACAAGTCGGATCGGGGCAAACCAAATACCAGTCTCTTGTTATAATTGCCAAAATCAACATTCTTTTTTTTAAATTAAAGGTCCCAGAATTCTCTACCAGATCTGATAAAAAATTTTAAATTTTTTTTCAAAATGGACGAAAAAATGCAATTGTTATTATTTGAGTTATAAACAAATGAAAAAAAAGTAACCAAAATTACTTTAAATTTCTTTTTTTTAATTGCATTCGAAAGGTGGCATCGAGACTTATATTTTGAAAAATTTTCATTTTGGACTGAATGGCATAAAATGGCGGGCATTTCAAATTTTAGATAACAAATGCAATTTTGGCCAAGGGGTTCAGTATTTTGACACCAATTTTCAGGGTCTTTTTATAAGATCAAAATAGTAGATTACATATCAAGAGCCAAAGGGAGGGGTTTTCGGACGAGTGCGTAAAGCCTCCGACGGCCCGAGATATGTAGGTACCGTATTTTTTTTACAAGTGCTCCGAGCCATATTTATTTATTGGTTAAAAACTTTGAATAACACCGAATACACAAATTAAAGTGTCGCGTTTATAGCGCTATTTATATTTGTTGGTATGCATGGCTCGGTTGCCTAGTGACAGAGTGCCTGGCAATCTGGGAAGCTCTGGGTTTTTTTCCTAAGTTAAAAAACTATGAGGAGCAGGCAGTACATAGTAACCCGAAGCGGGAGGTAAAGATTTTTACCGCCCGCCTCGATACTTTACCGCCCGCTTTCTCAGAGAGATCTGGAAAATGCCATTTTCGGTCAAGAGAACATGCATGAAGAGGCACTTTCGGGGCACATGTGAAAAAAAGTATAGTTTTTAAAAGTTTTATGCAAATTGGTCCAGTTGACTGTCTTGTGCACTAAAATGAACAAAATACTGTTTTTTTCTCGTTTTTTCAGTTTTGAAGGTTATGCATGTACTTCAGAGACTTGAAACCAACAAGGATTTAATTGCAACGAAGCGACTGGTATTTAGTTTGCCCCGATTCGACTTATAGAACTGGAGTAATTCACAGTTTAAGCTCGAAAAACGTGGTAAAAAAAACTTTATTTGTTTATAAAAAAAGTTGCACAAGTTTTTCGAGGTCCAAAACTTAAGAATATACTCTTGCTCCAGACTATACCTTTTGGCCTTTTTTTACGGCACTAGAGTTTCCAAATCAAAACATAATAGATCTAGATCAATCTTTTTTTAAGGTCTTTTTTTTAATTTGCAAAAAAGTTCGATCGGTTTTGGTCGTTTGGTTATTTTTTGTTTTTGTTTTTTTAGTTTGTTCAATTTTGTTTTTTAAACAGCGAACGCTTTTGGGGGGGGGGGTCATGATCCCCGTGACCCCCCTTAAATCCGCGCCTGGGTCTTACTGGATGAACATCCATGTCAAACGCAACAAGAACTTGCAGATTCATTGGGCGTGACTCAACAAGCCATTTCCCATTGTTTGAAAGCCTTGGGGATGATCCAAAAGCAAGGAAATTGGATGGCATACGAGTTGAAGGCGAGAAACATTAAGCGTGGTTTTCTCACGTGCGAACATCTGCTCCGACAGCAGATTTTGTTGCATCATATTGTGACTGGCCATGAAAAGTGCATCCATCCATGAGAATATGTAATTCAAATCGAAAACATTTTAGGGGCGCCCCGGCCATGCATCAACGTCGGCAGCCCAGCCAATTGCTCGAAGCACTTGCTGTCTATTTGGTGGGACTAGCTCGGCGTGATATATTATGAGCTGCTGCAGCCGGGTAAAGCCATCACAGGAGCTCTCTACCGAACTAATGCGTTTGAGCTTAGAATTAAAGAAAAAACAAGGGTAAGACTATTTGCACCACACGGAAGCACGGAAAAGAGAGACACGGAAACACGGATATGTCAAATGAGAAATGTATCAAAAAATGAGAGACACGGAAACACGGGACATGTCAAAATGGGAAATTTACTAACAAAAAGGGAAATTTACCAATGTATTTTCACCTAAACGGATACACGCGACATGGAGTATTTTCACCACAGCGAAACAGGGATGCACGGGAAATGAGATTCATGATGCTAACCGGGTGCGGACACCACACGGAAGCACGGGACATGGGATTTATTGCGATTATCGATTGTGCGCACCACACGGCACCACGGAAACAGGGATGCACGGGCAATGGGATTCGTGGTGCTAACTGGGTGCGGACACCACACGGAAGCACGGGACATGGTGTGCACACCGATTATGGAAACAAATCCCATGTCCCGTGCTTCCGTGTGGTGTCCGCACCACGAATCCCATTTCCCGTGCATCCCTATTTCGCTGTGGTGAAAATACTCGATTAGCACAATGAATTAATTCCATGTCGCGTGTGTCCGTGAAGGTAAAAATGCATACATCGGTAAATTAATTCCATGTCGCGTGTTTCCGTGTAGGTGAAAATCATGCATTGACAAATTTCCCTCTTTGTTGGTAAATTTCCCATTTTAACATTTCCGTGCTTCCGTGGCTCTCTTTTTTAGTAAATGTCCCATTTTGACATTTGCATGTTTCCGTGGCTCTATTTGCGTGCTTCCGTGTGGTGCAAATAGACACTTCCAAAAAACAACCACACATCGAGCAAATACATGGCGCAGTGAATTTACAGCACGACAACTTTCGGCCGCATCTTGCTAATGTCGTTAAAACCTACCTGGAAACACTGAAGTAGGACGTCCTAAACCACCCGCCATATTATCCACTACTTACTACCTATTCCGATCGATGACGCATGACCTGGCTGAGCAGCACTTCCGTTCCAGAAATTATGTCGAATTGGGGATCGACGCATTTTTTTTGATACGGAATCCTTACGCCACTAGAAAAATGGGAAAAAGTTGTGGCTAGTGATGGACAATCAAATTTTGAAGAAAAAGACGACAGTGTTCCATTTGTACACCTAATCAATCATATTTTTTATGTCCGATAAGAAAGGGTTAAAAAATAATAAATTATTTCCCCTGCACCATTCATATCTTATAAGCGAGATAACAGCATGACATATGTCCTTTCATTCGGTTCCTGCCGCAAATGGTAAGACAATGACACTGGAAGAGGTCAAGGATATTTTTCTTAATGGAAATTTCTATCACCTATCTTCAAAATTATCGATATCAATAATGGGTGCCCAACAGGACAAGATTCATAGCGTTTCCTTGCACGCATCTCTCCCTCACAAACAATCCAATTTAATTATTTTCTAAATTTAACAAAAAGTAAATGACCGAATAATCTTTATGTTTCTCGTTTTATAAATATAATTAATATAATGAAACATTTCTCTGGAGCTATAAATATAACAATCATTCACAACCCCCAATCACATGACATAAGAATTCAACACCTGAAATAACCACTAGTCCACACCACACCATTGCGCTCAGTCCGTCTGTCGTCTAAGGGCCGTGCCAAAGCCCTGATTCCTCTATTTTGTTGACCTAAAATATTTCTGAAGCTATTTCTAGTGGAATTACTTTAGTGCAAATGCAACATGCACATAAAATGTAACTAACAAGAGAATCAGTCCACCACCACCACCAACCCAGCGCACAAAAGCATAACGAGGCTAGCGATTCATAAAACATAGAGCATAAAATGGTGACATTTGGCTAGCGATATGGTCAGAAACGAAGGGTACTAGAATGCCTTATGTTATGTATATTTCGGTGATTGGAGGGACTATTTTTGAGCAGTACTACTGGTCTTGCGTAGCAGGAAGGTATCCGGTCTAGAAAATCTATTTTAAGTTTTTTTTGGGAACGTCTTGATTTATATGGCTTCATTCATTCAATGAGGAAAATTCAATTGAAACATTCTTGCTTGAATGGCGATTTATCTTGTGGACATTGAAGTTTTATCTAATTTCAATATTTATGTGATTAAG
Organism: Thereva nobilitata; assembly: GCA_963855945.1. NCBI lineage: Eukaryota > Metazoa > Arthropoda > Insecta > Diptera > Therevidae > Thereva > Thereva nobilitata. The sequence continues at coordinate 93,047,838 of OY979698.1, read as the reverse complement.
AGAGAGAGAATTTCAAGTTTAAGTTATTCGAATTGAATTATGTCAAGGTCGTGTTTGTTATAAAGGACGAGAATTCATGAATTTTAAAATTGTTTAATGACTTTATGCAAAGTGCGTAGAATTTTCATATAAAATAGGCTTAAAGACTTTTTTTGATGGAGATTCTTGGCTTCACTAAAAAAGAGCTTTCTTAAATATTATGATTTGTAAGTCGTTTTTCTTCATTATCAAGATTTTCCCCTAGAAAAAATCGATTTTCAGCAAACAACAAAAAAAATATGCACAAGTGTGTAGAATGGAGGAATTCTTAGCACGCATTACCGCTCCTAGATTATCTAACATCAACGATAATATAAATATTGACAAAAAAAGGTCAAAAATCCTTATAGTCCGGGGAAATTAGCAAAAAAAAAACGCACGAAAGGAGACAAAATTCAGAAATGGCTGAAAATTGGTTCACAGCTTCCTTGGGACATTTTAAGAAAACAATTTCGGAATCACAAAAAAACAAACATGGCCGCCGGAAATATAGCGGTTTTCCGGTGTTTCCCTTATATCTCAGTTTCTATAGGTCGTAAAACCCCGTACAAAGGCCCTAAATGTTGACAATGATATTCTCTACAACTTTAGTCCTTACAAAGATGTTGACCCGATTAACCCTTTCAAAGTTATTCAAGATCAAAGTTATCAAAAATCACTTTTTGGCCAAAAAATCCCTCAAAATCTGGTTTTTTCGAAAAAAATTTGTGATCAGTCAATACGAAACGTTATTGCCTACAAAAAACCCTGTTGTCATTTTTTCGAAAACTGAACCCTTTCGAAGTTATTCAAGGTCAAAGTTCCCAAAAATCACTTTTCGGCCAAAAAATCACTAACAATTGATTTTTGCAAAATTTTTCGAAAAGTTTTCGAAAAAATGACAAGGGTGTCATTAGGGTAGGCAATAATCTTTTGTATAAATAGAACAAACAAATTTTCTCAAAAATCAGTTTCTCAGTAATTTTATGACCAAAAACTGATTTTTTGAAACTTTGATCTTGAATAGCTTCGAAAGGGTTAAGATTTCGAAAAAATGACAACAGGGTTTTTTGTAGGCAATAACGTTTCGTATTGACTGATCAAAAATTTTTTTCGAAAAAACAGTTTTTGAGTGATTTTTTGGCCAAAAAGTGATTTTTGATAACTTTGACCTTATATAACTTTGAAAGGGTTAATCGGGTCATCATCTTTGTAAGAACTAAATTTGTAGAGAATTTCATTGTCAACAATTAGGGCCTTTGTACGGGATTTTACGACCTATAGAAACCGAGATATAAGGAAAATACCGGAAAACCGTTATATATCCGGCGGCCATGTTTGTTTTTTTGTGATTCCGAAATTGTTTTCTTAAAAAGTCCCATTTCCGAATTTTGTCTCCTTTAAATGCTAATTTCCCCGGACTATTAGAAGTTATATCGAATGAAATTTGGAAAATTTGGGACAATTCTATTATTCGATTAGAAAATTAGAAAAAAGAAGATACGAAAGAAGGATTTGACGACAGATTGCTAACGAGCTGAGACTAGTTCTTTTCAATTTTAGCATCAACTACTGATTGACTTTAATAAAATACTTGCACGACTCATCCAGCTTAAATAAGACCTTAACGTCTACCAAATTCTAAAATAAAAATATATTTTTTGTTGCGCACCTATAAAAAAAATTATCTTATAATTCGCGGTATCGCCTTTATGTCACTGAAATCCCATACCCCGTCGTATTAAGAAATAATCTTTAAATATTTATACTGTCACTGTTATCACCATGTGTGTACAAATTACACAAATGCGCGTTCACTTAACAGCTCACGGCGATTTCTGACTATCAGACACAAAAATTTAGATAAGAGCACGATCAATTTTTGTTTTATCACACTATCGGGTGGATTATCTTTATCTCACACAAAAACTGAATGAATAAAAAAAGATATTAATAATTATTACACGAAATTATCATGAGTTGGACTTCAAACGTGAGGTTGTAATCAATCCCTATGAGTTTTACGAAATACCCGTTTTTCAACTCTTTCCACTGTTATCGTGTGTTAACAAACAACACAAAATCATTGAAGCAAATCGTTTGCCGTTCAAATTCAAAGATTTTGAAATATGTAGAATAAAAACAAAAGTAAGAAAATGTACATAGTGTAAAAAAAACATTTTTGCTTGAGGTAGTTCTTGATCAAGAATGAAAGAATAAAAAGAAACGTGAGTAGATGACTTTAGGATAGTGTTTCCGGATTTGGAACGTGAACAAATCACTCTATATGATGCATGAGACATAAAAATACGAGACAAGCAAAAGAACAAACTTAACTTACGCATGTTAATTTCTTCAGCGATCTTAGCTTTTCCTTAATTATTGACAGACTTGCACACTTTAAGTATAGAAGAAATTGCATGGCAAATATGCGTCACTTTTATTTTTCCATGTTATTAGAGTTTTGTTTTATTTTTACTTTTCACTTTTTTGATTTGAGTTACCTATAATAATAGAATTACCTGGATTACACAATACATGCATTGGTTTTTAGCTATATCCAAATATTAAGCAAGCTGCTAGAAAGGATTTTGCATTCCAGGTGGTTAAAAATGCTATGCAAGATGATGCAAGATTAGAATCTCCTACTTCAAAGGCTTCCTAGAAAGGACCGGTTCAAAGATGATGCAGTTAGTGATGTGCGCTTGAGGTTCTAGTAAAAAATTCAGTCAAGTATAAACGACATCTCATCATTTAGGAGTAGGGCTCATAATACACAAGTCCATTATACATATATAAGTGAACAGCTACCCAGCAGGAAAAAAGAGAATAGGTTCATTTTTCCATCGATGTATTCATGCAATGAAACGGAATTTGTGAAACTTGGAAACCAAAGTGTAATGCAGAACTGGTATTCCTCTTTCATACATTCCACGGTAAGTGGCAGTAGAAGTGAAAAAGTGTAAAAATGAAATCTAGTCTCGTGCGCTGCGAAGTTAAAATTACAATTTAAGGCTGGGGTGGCATTACAGAAGTTGTTTCAAGTCATCTGTTTCGAGGTTTCCTTTGGATATTTCCATTTAAAACTCGTAACAAATGAGTTGAAACGACTTCTGTAATCCCACCCCAGCATTCGAAAATTCAGCCAGCTTCGCAGAATTGGCAGCACATCATTCAAAAAATCAAACCGCTGCAGTTTTCGGTGATATAGCAAGTGAGTCTGGAATGCATTACTCTTCAATGACATCCCCGTGTTAATTTTCATCGATGTTTGGAATCGAAGAAGTAGTATAGCTATCACTTACTGCATCGATTCCGTAATGTGTACATTTCCTGCTGGGTATGTTTAATACAACTCTCCGAACGAAATACTTCGAACTATCGATCATCAACGCATATGCAGAGACGAAAGAGAATGGGGACACGACCAAGGACACTTTTTATTATTGCCTTGAGCACGCATATGATACGACCCTTTCCAATGACATCAAGATGATAGGAAACCTGAATACAAAAATTGGAAAGGGAACTGGCACAGTCCAACCCTTGGAAACGAAAGTCTTCCACGAAACATCCTGCAATAACAGAGAACGTGGTGTCCACTTTGCAATGAACAACATTATGATCGTCAGTTCAACATATTTCCCAAGAAAGACATTCAGAAATACACATGGCAATCTCCTAGCGAAAGATGCTGTAAACAAATAGACCATATACTCATAGACCGAAGGGCAGCTTCCAGTATCCACCAAGTAAGATCGTGTAGACGTGCGAATTGTGAATCAGACCACATCCTAATGAAAGCTAAATTCAGATTTCGGGTGTCTACTCAAGTAAAAAAAAGGAATAAATAAAAATTAATTCCACGTTGATCGCCTCCTGGAACAGAATGCATTGGAGAAATATCAGGCAACCCTAGGTCCAAACATACATACTAAAGATGAAAAATGGCTGGAACTGAAGACGATACTGACCGACACCACGAAATAAACCGTAAATTATAAACGCACAAGCACAGCCAACGAATGGTCCGGCGAGGAATTCCAACGTACCAACCCTGGAAGAAGAGTAAAGTGCCATAAGATCCTTAAAAAACAACAAATTGATAAGATCAACAAACACAACAACAGGAATTGATAATATCCGAGCAAAGCCGATCAAGCAAGGAGGGGAACCGCTGTCACCAGGGCCATTCCATGAAAATTCGACCAACGGCTGGGACACGACCTTCTGCGATTTCCTTCATATTTAGTACATTTGGAGTAGTATTACGTAGGTGCAATAATTTGCCAAAATGTTAGGTAGTTTCATAAATAACGGTACTTAAATATTTGTCGAATTTTCATGGCTACACACGAACTACTATGCTGCATATGGACAATGGACCAACTATTTTCAGTTAGGCAGGTTCCCTCCGAAAATGTTGGGAATACAATATCGACGTGTATCAACTTTTCGTCGATTTCAAGAGAGCATACGACAACGCTAGGGTTAAACATCCCAGAGAGTATCGTCTAAATCGAGGGTGCGCAACCTTTTTATAACATGGGCCAGAATAAATTTTGCGTTTTTTCCGCGGGCCGTAGAAGTCAATTGACACCTTTTTGTGACCTGTAATTTTTATTGAGTTGAGCCGGACTTACACGAGACAGTACATTTGTCCCTTACAATATGGTAAATTGTACTGAGGCTTCGATTTTTTGAAATATCATGGTTACTGGTTACTGGTGTTTAGAGATAAATGATGCGAGGTGTGACTGTAAGTACTTAGTGGAGAGACAAGGGTTTCTTCTTTCTGGCTTCTTTTGCTTATTTATTCAATTTGCTTGTTTTTGTAATTTTGGCGTTGCACCTGGCCTTATTTGAAGTATGACATTGTACTAGCTCAAAAGAAAAAAATCACCTCTTACAAACTCATTTTATAATCCTACCCAACACTAAATTTTTAGTTTGCATTTGAAGTGAAAGATGCTTTAATGGGGTAAATCACACTATCCATAGCTCGGCCTCAACACAAACAGGTTTGTGTATAATGTAGGTATTACCCTAAATTTTCATTTTTCTGTCTCTCTTTCGTGTAACGATTGTAATGCCTATGTAGTTGCACAGTAAACGCGAAGGAGAAGGGAAATTTCTCATAGTTTTTGCAGACCTCCGAGAACGCTGTTACAATTGTGTTAGTGTGATGGATGGGTGAGTTGAGTCTGACAAATTTTCTGAGGCAAAGTAAGGAACAACAAACTTCCCTGCGACCTCTTGTCTATAAAACCGGTTTTTGTATGGGGATAATAAAAGAAATAATGCATAGTGTAACTTGGATGTAAGTTTTAACATTAGTAGGTACTAAATTATGAACATACATGTTGCTATATTCAATAACCTATAGGAATTACATCGAAAAATATCGATTTATAATTTCTTCTAAAGATCTCGCGGGCCGGGTAGAAACTTTTCGCGGGCCGTAGTTGGCCCGCGGGCCGGAGGTTGCCCACCGTTGGTCTAAATCACCTTTCCCAAAAAGAAATCATAGACGGTAGGTCGCTTTCTCTTTCGTTCGCAAACAATTGTGATAGGGGTAAGATTATCCCTTTCGCAAGTTGCATGCGAACGAAAACGAAAAAAAGTGTTGAAAACTTTAAAGTGGTAAACCAAAAGTTGAACGTCCAGAACCAGTTTAAAATGCTCAGGGAGTGCTGAGTAAAAAACCGTTTAGAGAGATTCAAAGCCTACTATAGAACGCTGAGATCGAAAAGTCGACGTGATATTCACAGGTTATATCGCTGAAGCTGGATTCAACTCCAGACGATCAACAAAAAAGGTTCGTAGTTGAGAATGCTTTGAAAATTAGTTCCAGCGTCAACTATACTCAACTACATAGTCGACGAAAAACAAAAGTTACTATTTAAGGTGCCTGTAAACGAGCAACAAAAAATGCACATTGCCGGTAATAGTTGTGAAAAAGATGGCCCGGAAATATTTTTGAAAATGTGTGGCCGATACTATTGCTGAGCAACTTGTAGTCAGAGAGGTTCTCGCAATGTTTTGGCCAAAGTGTTGCCCGAGAATTTCACGCGTACACGTGACAATTACTGACAGGGAAGAATACAAGTACTTCGTAAGTAAGTAAGGTGCAACATACATATTGCTTGCTTATTAAAAAAAGAGAAGAATATGAATTCGACCTTACCTAAATAAAACAGAGGCACTTAATAATATAAGCAACGAGTTAATTCTAGCTAGTTACTTGCTCAGAAATTTCACTAGAATGACGAAGGGAGACTTTGAATATTTAATCCACAACCATAAGTTTTAACAGCCAGCGTTGAGAGGACCGGGGTATGCAGAAGCCCCTGGCTTCACCACTCTACTGTTATCTAAGCTGTTGTTGAATATTATAGTTCTAAGAATCCGGAGAATCCACTAATTTAAACCATTGTAGATCCGTCAGGGCCATCTAGACGCTGGCACATTGTTGAAAGCGCTACTTCATCCAGTACGGCGTCAATCGATATTCCTTTACATTATGCGTGCAAGGCATCGATTTTTTAGATCGATCTCAAACACTGAATCGATTCACAAAACCCTCGGATTGGGCTCAATTCACATTGGGCTCTTCCACACGCTGAAAACATCGTTTTGTATAGAAGAGGGCGAGAGAGGATTTTTCCAACCAAATTTTTCAATGGATTTTTCAGCCAACTTTTTGACAGCTATGTGGATGTTGTTTTTTTTTTGAAATTCCCTTTTGCTAGGAGTACAGTAGGCAAAAGAGAATTTAGACAAAAAGAACAACATTGTGGAGTACAGTTGGTTATTAAACTTCGATTGCGAGAAAGCCCATCCGAGTTACCAAAAAAATGACAGGAAGGCTTTTTTGTAGGGAATAACATTTCGTTTTGGTTGAACAACAATTTTTTTTTCGAAAAAAACCAGTTTTTGAGTGATTTTTTTGCCAAAAAGTGATATCTCCGGCCGCCATGTTTTTTTTTGTGACTCCGAAATTATTTTCTTAAAAAGTCCCAAGGAAGCTGTGGACAAATTTTCAGTCATTTTGGAATTTTGTCTCCTTAAAATGGTAATTTCCCCGGACTAATAGCAATATTATAATGAATTCCTAACAGGATTGCTACATAAAAATATAAAAAATGTATAAATGCGATTTTTATGAAACTGTTTCTAATTAGTTGTCCGTGGCTCAACAAAAATTGACTTACGATTCGATTAATCGAGAATCGATCCTTTAATGCTCGATTCAATAGATAATCGATTTTAGTGCGTTCGATTCGAATCGAATCGAAGATCGATTTTTTTGGAATGAATCGACATGCCTAATGCGTGCTCTGTTATAGAATTTATAAGGTACATATGTAACTAACATGTGTTCTAAGCTCTTAAGGTTCAAGAATGACGAGCTTATCAGCATATAATCATTTACGATGTCGCACTGTAATAATTGCCAAATTATAAATTGAACAAAAAATGCAACTAATTGCTGGGAGACGGCATGGCCTCAGTCAAAGGGATCTCCTCGAACTCTGTCCGTATTTGGGTGCGACAGCGACTTGGCTCGTGGGATGCTGTAGGTTCATGCACACCGAACCCAGACAAAGTACACCCCTACACCGCCCACAACTATGCTATCTTTAGGGCATACTACATACTCCTAATACAAAAAAAATTCGAAATAATTTTTAAATAGTCAGCAATATTTAAATATTTTCGCTCTATGAGCGATATCAAAGCAACATGCCGGCCAGTAGTTGCAATATAGCCAGTATCGTCGGGCTATACGGATATTTTGCCGGCAAGTTTGAACATATTGATGGAAATAATGATAAATTTTGAGCAATGTTGTTCAGCTATCGCGCCACACATTGCCGAAAAATGTTGCTCATTTACAGGCACCTTTAGATTATCTTCAGCGCTATATCGTCTTTCACATCTGCAACATGCTGAATGAACCAAAGTTCCACCTTTCCTCTGTGCAGGAAAATGTAAATTACCATCCGTTGGCATTGCTCTGGTGGGACAGGGACAGTTCTACTCTAGTTTGCTGGCCTGTCCTGGAAAATCCATCCAATGCCATTTTTTCGCAATCTCATAAAATCATCATAGATGTAGGTTATTCTTAAAATCCTTCTCTAGTTTATTCAACATATAGCACCACCCTGTTTGTCCGAGACATAGGCATGATACCCATGAAATAAAAGAACTGCCTGGCCCTGGACACATGTATGCCCTCTTGTATTAAATCGATTGATAATAAAAAGTCCATCCTATATATTAAAACTCAATTGCTTTTTAAATAAAAGTTAATTCATCTTGATTACTATAGATGCTAATTTGAAAATTATAAAAAAAAAATGTCACATCTCACATCAAAACATCAGAAGTAAATAGAAACAACGAAATCTATTCTAAACGAACTAAATATTGTCTTCACTGTCGTAAAGAATTAGGACAAATCTCGAGTTAAAAAAAAGCAATCCAAAGTCCACATAGATTTTGGTCAATACCGATCAGTAATGCTCCAATAGTTATTTTTGGGCAATGCACAATTTGAATTTCTTATATTTTTCAGCAGGTTTCTTTATCAAAATACAATTATTAGTGAAAAAGCAACTGAGCTAACAAAATCTCCGGGTGTGAAATTAGACAATATTGACAAAGTTTCTTAATTGCATTTTAAGGTCACAAAAAAACTATTATTTATTAACAATTTTAATTTTAACAATATTCACAAAAAGTGAAAATATTTCATGATCATTTCAGCAAGTTAGCTCACTCAAAACGAGTGTTATTCATTTCCTTTTTTTAATTATCAGTAAACTTTAAAAAAACTGGACAAACACGTTTTGTTTTAACGAAACAAATGTTGCATGATTGTTCAAATGCACATTTTATACTTATAAATAAGAGCAAATTTAGGGAAAATTATATCTTTTTTAACTTGTGGACATATTTTAGTGTTTTTTTTATAGTTGAATAGCTTTAAAGAAGAAAAGTCTCTCCACTAGAAATGAAAACAATTAATTTATATCAAGAAAAAAGTTTCTTCAGTCTCTTTTCATTTCTTTCTCATTTTCTCGATCAAAGTTCAACAAACGGACACTGATTCCTTTACGTAACAATCACTACATAATTACTTAATCCGAAACTCAGCCGATTGCCATTTAATCGATTTGTAGTCTTTTTATGCAAAAATAGAAACCTGCCACCGCGGCGGTCGCACATATACAAACGCCCGCAAAACTAGTGGAAAAATGTTCACGTGCAAAATAATATTTTTTGCAATATTCACAATTTAAAAAAGCAACATTGATCTGTGACTTTTATTCACGGGATTAACCGTAACACATCCGTCAAATTGGGATTACATCACGCGAAAAAAAATTTGTTTCTTCACAATATATATAAAAAAATATTCAAGATCTTCCTTCTCTGTGCAAAACTAGAAAACTGCAAAACGAATGAAGCGAGGTGAGTGAAAATTTAAAAGTGCAATCGAGAAGAAAAAAGCTTAGGCTGAGGTGCACACTAAGCATGAAGAAAAAACAATCTCAAAGAGACAGAGACAGTTTCTTATTAAGAGGAGAAAAGTGTTTGGCACGCGAAAGAAGTGTAAAATTGAAAATTTTTTCAACGATTAGATAACACACAATTTCGAGGAGTTGTGCGATATTTGATTTGAAACAAGTCGCGAGTGGAGGAGAGTGCTTCTGTTGATTGACGGAACGAAACAAATTGTGCGTCACTTTGCGGTGTAAAGAACGGAGATGTTGAAGACTAATTTAAGGACTTGACGCCAGCGTGGATCGCTTAATTTTGTAGGAAGACATTGATCATGATCACGACGCGTTGATGATTCTTTGCTCGAAAATTTTGTTGAATCAGCGCAAGAATGAACTTAGTCTGGATTTTAAGTGCTGCAAAACAACAAACTAAAAAAAATTTTTGGCGCCAGATATTGTGGAGATGGCAATGAAAATAGTAAAACTAATTTCTGCTTGGGTTGCTAGGAGGAGAAGAACTTAAGTACTGCTGCATTTACAAGGGTTTAATTTTTAAATTTTCGCCATTAAATAGAAAATGATAATCAGACCTTATTAGGTCGCGTGCACATTGAACAGCGTTGAGCTGTGAGCGGTGCGCGATGTGCGGTGAGCGGTGCTTAAACACCACGTAACCTACGCAAATAATCGAAAGTGTTCACATAGGACCGCGATGAGCGTTACAGCTGAGCGGTGTTTTCGCCGCTTAAACAATCTTGATTGTGAGCGGCGGCGGTGAGCGGTGCAATTTAATTGGGACATTTATTAATTGCAAAATATGTATTTTTTTGTCATTTTTATTTAAATATATTAAATTAGTTAGTTCCACCTTAATTTTTACAGTTAATCAAAAATGAAAAAAAATTTTTTCAAAATGATTTCGAATATTTTCCGCTACCCTTTGTGGATTCCGGAGTAATAACGTTTCATTTGTTGAAAATACTGTAGATCACTATAGCCATCCATTTTTCTTATCACGTTATGCGATAAGCAGGTACATACTTCTTTTTATAGCAATTGCCTTTTCTGGACAAACTTCGTTATCTTTTCCCAAGATGCGTCATTTAGCTCGTAAAGTTCCAAATGCATACTCAATGCATTTTCTTTTATGTTATTTAAGTTTCTCGACGGATATGGCAATAAAAGCCATGATTTGAGAGGGTATATCTCATCCCCTTTCAAAACATGTGACGCTTCGATATTGGTTCCAAGTAACTGACGGTTAGGCGACAAGTAATTTAAACTTTGCTATATAGTCCAGTAAAATAAGGCAAAAAACGGGCTTAACTTCGGAATTCCGTGTAACAGGTCGTATCATCTTCGAACTTTTTTTAAATTGTTGTAAAAGCTCTACGTATAAAATCCCACCCTTTAAAAAATGCCGCTACTTCCTTATTGTTGCTATTATAAACAATTAGTGCAAAATTAAATGCGAAATTGTTTTGTGCGCTAAATTCCAAAGAATAGAACCGGAAAAAATGCTAGTAGGGGGTTTTCGAGGTCGCTGATTACGAATATGATGTTTAAAATTCAAAATGGCGTATCCAAAATGGCGCAATGATGAAACTTCTTATTGATATTCCGTCAGCCTATCTATAACTTTTTTTTTGTTTTTCGTATCTATAACTTATCATTATCCAAGTTTTCGATGAAGCATTACTGCAAAAGTAACTTGCAACGGCGAGTAAAAAGTTTTGGTCGAATCGCAATCATAATAACATGAGCTATAGAATTTTATCTTAGTACGATTTTTAAAGAATTCCCCTTTTTACAACATCCTGTTATAAATAATGGTTAAAAATTATGTAAAACATCAGAGCAAGCCTACATTAAAAGATATAGGCCCCCAGTGACAAGTTTTTATGTGTTTAAAAGGAAATTCTGCTCTCTTTTACATGATCTTCAAAGAACTCCATATTTTTTTTAAGATAATGTTATAAACAATGGTTAACGAATTATTTAAAAATTCTGAAAACGCATATATTTAAAGGTACAGATCTCAGCTACAGCCTCTATGTATGTACAACATTAATAAGAGTTTTTTCGCTTAATAACAGACGGTTAATTGCACTTCAAAATTCCATATTTTTAAGGAATAATCATTTGTTTGTTACTATTTCATAAATAAATCATTAAAATTTAAATATTTTGACAAAATAAATTATTCTATCGTAAAGTATGGGTTTTCAGCTATAAATTGACCACCTACTAAATGTCGACAAGAAAGTTGCACCTATTGTTATTATTGATTGAAGTTACGTATGGAAAAAGTAAAATGCTCGTTTTCCCGAAATTCGTGAAATAAAAGGTCTGCATTGAAAAAAAAACGATTTTTTTTTAATTTTTTCCAATACATACTTCCTAATTATGACCATTTCAGAAAACCAATCCACAAATTAAATTTAAAAATAATTTTGCTTTTTTAACAATTTGCATAAGATTTAATGAAACAAGTGATATTTTGCCAATTATTAGTTAATAGTAATTGTTTAAATATGTTTTCTATCATTTAAATACATGGATCGAAGCGAAGTATTTTTCTTCAATAAGAACTTTGGTTTTTTGCATTTGCTTTTACCAATCAAAAGTTATAGCCATTTTTGTATGGAGCGCGTCTCATTTTTTGTTCATACACACATGCTATGATGCTATGTATTAGACCCATAGAAATATAAACTAACATGGAAGGGCTGTGTCGTGTAAAAACCTTGTACGTGAGCGACCACACTAAAGGTAGCTTGTTTAAAAGGACAGCAATAATGTGCACAAGTGGGACACAAATTGCCGAACTGTCTGGGGTAGCTTCTTGAGTGAATGGTGGCGTGCCAAATCAATATCCGCGGGCATAGATTTTATGCCAGGAATTTTAATCGCTCCGCTTTTAAAACTTCCCTCTTATTATTTCTGCATATTTTGGCCTGCACTGCCTTACCACTACTACCGAGTGGACTCAAACACATCAGGAATTGTGGTACGCTTAATCTGGCTTACAGCCATTCCGTGTTTAGTTTATATTTCTATGATTAGACCTTTATTAACAAATTCGCATCTTCCAGGGATTTGATCGTACAAAAAAGTTTCTTAGACATTATTTACGTAAAATTTCCTCCTCTTTCGAATGGCGTTATCAGTTTTTTCGAAAAAATTATATTTTAAAAGCTATTCGCGAAAACCATAATTTAACACTTCTTTTGTTTCATAACTATTGCAGCGGCACTTTTTAGAAAGCGGAGTTTTTGTCATATGTTATTGATACAATTTAGAGGAGAATTGCAAAAATCCGCCCCGTTACAAAGGATTCCGAAGTGAATTCCTTATTTTACTGGACTAATAGACATTCGTAAAAAATTAGAAAATTTCTTTGGATTTTGACGGAGATCTGCATATAATGTATATAGAACTCTCCCATTGTCAGTCGGTTTTTATTTATTATAGTATACTTATGGCTAACCTTTTTCTTGTCTTCGTAGCATAAGCCTTTTTAAATGGGAATTTTCAGGTAAAAGAGCTCACCTTGCCGCTTTTGACAACATTTTGCACAGACTACTCTCTACACAACCCGAAAATTGCAGCAAACCAATGTGCACACATATCCGCTCATCGCTCACAGCTCATCGCGCACCGCTCACCGCTCATCGCTGTTCAATGTGCACACGACCTTAGGCTCAGATAGAATGGTAGATGTGATATAATTTTACACCCTATGTTTCTCTACGATTTTCTGACGATTATAAGGTCGGATAGATGGATTAATCTGTAGTAAATAAAGGAAATAAATGCTGAAGACAGGCGCGTACGCAGGGGGGGGTTACTGGGGGTTAAACCCCTCCCATGATTCCAATAATAATAGGAAAAATTATAATTATTAAATATATCAACTTATTAAACAATTAAAAAAATATTCCGAATACCGATGTATACAGGGTGTTCTCTACTAAGATGCTAATCCGTTAAGAGGTGGCTCCTGGGTATATTTGGAGAAAAAAAATTGTTCTACAGAATGGGGCTATCGGACCTAACCACTGAGATACAGGGTGTTTAAGAAAACACGTTTGAACCATTTTTTAATTTACTTAAACTTGAATTACTCCTCAACCATTTATCGTAGAGCAACGTAATTAGGCCCAGTTTTTAGAGAAATGTACATTCTTTATTTTGATATCAATATCATCAAAATTGGATCTATTTCGTACCTTTTTAGTAGTTTTTCACCTAAGCTTTGTCGAAAAGTACCAAATAGAGTCAACTTGAACATCAAACTTGCTAATAACTTCAAAAGTAAAGGCCGTAGCATAAAAATAGTCCATATTGATAGGAAATTGTTCAAGCTTTATGGGTTAATTACGTATTTTTTGGGGAAAAGGGTGGTTTTAGTTGAATTTGTAGTTAAAAAAAACAAAATTTTGAGTTTGAATTAAGATATTTTCTGAACACAGTGACTAAGGTTGATGATATTGATATCAAAATAAAGAATGTACATTTCTCTAAAAACTGAACCTAATTACGTTGCTCTACGATAAATGGTTGAGGAGTAATTCAAGTTTATGTAAATTAAAAAATGGTTCAAACGTCTTTTCTTAAACACCCTGTATCTCAGTGGTTAGGTCCGATAGCCCCATTCTGTAGAACAATTTTTTTCTCCAAATATACCCAGGAATCACCCCTTAACGGATTAGCCTCTTAGTCGGGAACTATATATATATTAAAATAAAATAGTAATAACCTACTATTACTAATAATAAACATTGATTTAATACATAAAAGAATGATCATTTATTCATTAAATTAACCTAAGTAAGTGACAAATCATTTTATTTCAAGATTACTCAGTTTGCATTAAAATATTTGCAAGATCTAGCAGGCGCGTTTTTAAATTTTCTGTGCATTTTTTTTAAAAATTTTCGGTCGTGCTTGCTTTGTTCAGTCTACTTTGTTGTTTGTTTTTCTTGAACTTGAAAGTGCAATTTTTGTTTACTACTGTTCATTTTAAAATTTGTTTTCTCTTGAGAAAGTCTAATTTTTGTTTACTGTGCATTTTAAAATTTGTTAATTCTAAGTAATATTTTGTGAGGATGAATAACGAGAAGAGAAAATTAAAAAATTCTACTTTAACAAATTATTTTGTTAAAAAAACTAAAAAAGGTGATTTAGAAAAAGAAGACTGTGTTGATCAAGTTGCTGCTGTTCCTGGTACTAATGATAGTGCTGCAGCTTTAGTAAGTGGATGTGAGTCTCCATCAGATTCAGATGTAAATATTAATGATATTAGTAATTTTATTGGAGGAGAGCAATGCAACGATGAAAAAAGGTTATTTTTGTTAAAAAACGTTTGGTATCCAGACGACAAATTTGTATTCCCACTTAGTGGAAAACGTAATTTGAAATTTCAATACAGCTGGTTTGGCAGGTGGAAATGGTTAGTATACTCAAAACGTTTAGATGGTGCTTTTTGCAAGCTTTGTGTATTATTTTCTCCGAATTATGGTGGTGTTGGACATCAGCCGCTAGGAAAACTTGCCAAAACTGCGTTTTCAAACTGGAAAGATGCTATAGAAAATTTCAACAAACATCAAGAAACTGAGTACCATAAAACAGCAGTTCTTCACGCACAACATCGTAAAGCAATTTCCGAGCATAGAATGGAACCTGTAGTGTTGGCATTGGACTCCGCTCTAAAAAAACAAATAGTAGAAAATCGGAGTAGATTAACTCCAATCATAGAGACTATACTTTTTTGCGGTCGTCAGGGCTTGCCTTTAAGAGGACATAGAGACTCTGGTAGTTTAACGTTAGATAATCCAGAGGAAAATGATGGAAATTTTCGAGCACTTTTACGTTTTAGAGTCCATTGTGGAGATGAAATACTTAAAAATCATCTAGAGGTCTCAGGAAAAAATGTAATGCTTCAATATGGGATTCGCAGGGTTTGACTCGAGGATTTAAATAAAACAGTTACTTTATTGGAGACCGTTTATTTTATTAATTGTCCCTCAGCGACAGAGCGTAGAGCTAAAGCCCATTTAGCGCCCTGTAGTCGTTGAGTATTGAACAGTGACTGTAATTTTCATACAAAGTTCCCTTGTATTTATAGTAGGGATTCTTATATACTATCCTTATATACTATTACATATTATCATAACTAGGCCTACTGACTCATATCTATATACATGACTACAATCTAGTTTTCTATATAAACTACCTTAAATTACTATAGTGTGAATCAAAGTGTATGTATAGTTATTTTCTATGAGGTTATACGGGCACCTCACCCCCAACGGTTCACGAGAAAAATTTTCCCTTTCAAGGTAAAATTTTTCATATTATTTATTCGTTCGTAGTCTTCTTTTTCATTTTTCAAATGTCGTTTTCTTTGGTTTAACCTTTTACGCTTTCTTTATCCTATTTTTGTGTACTTCTTTAATCATCTTTCATTATCATTCCTCTTTAATTCTCCTTTACTTATTCTCTCAACAATTCTCATTATTCGGCAGTTTCAATTTTATAGTTTTTCGTGAATAGCTTTAGTTTCTCCAGAAGTAACTCCAAGTTTGCTTGCGGATTATCACCAAGCTTTTTTCTTTACTCAACTTCATAATTAGGTGTTCATCTTTTCCATTAGTAGCATTATCTTTCTTCTCTTTCTTTTCTTTTGTTTCCATCTCTTTCTTCTCTTTTGGCCCCTTCTCTTTCTTCTCTTTTGATGCCTTCTCTTTCTGGCCTTTCTTACCTTTCTCTTTTCCCTTTTTGCCCTTTCACTTCTTCTTATCATCATCTGATGCACTCTCGTCACTATCTTCCCTTTTCGATTTTTCCGTCTTATCCCTCTTTGCTTTTCCCTTGGGTCTATGATATTGTAATTTCTTAACGGCAATATTTTCATCTCTGGTAAATTAATATTAACTTCTTTCTCGTGTACGTTAAGTAGTTTTAGATGTGCTATCTCTTTTGAAGGAATCAATGAATTAGCAATGAAGACTCCATCCTGAATTTGTTGGCTTAGGACAATGCTATCTTCCTTAATTTGCTGATTGACAGCTTGTAGGATTTGTGATCTTGCTGGAATCGTTATGGTGTCCTGTCGAGGTACATAAGTGGTAATTGGCACTATGATATTCCGATCCTTTACTACAATTGTTAGTGTGAATATCTCAAAATCAAGTTTGCACTTATTTTCGTACAAAAAGTCTCTTCCTAATATTGCATCCGTACCAATAGCTAAGTCATCAGATACTACGTGCAGTCTCTGCTTAATTTCTTCTCCTTCAATCAAAATTTTCGTTTCAAGCACTCCTATTGTGTATGTATCACTTTCTGTAATGCCTATTAATTTGCATATATCGTACCTATCAATTTGATCATTGTTTATCAAGTTTCTTTTGATTATTGATATGTCTGCTCCTGAATCTATCAAAAATTTTACCGGCTTATCCATGCCTATTATTTTAGCAGTTATATAGTTATTGACACGCTGAAAGTTATATGAAAACATCTTTGCATTTCTGGACCTTGTATTCTCATCTAATATTCTTCGTCCCTCGAACGATGAGCTTCGGGGGCGATTTGTTCGTTTCCCGAATCGAGTATATTGATTCTTCTTGGGTAATTGTTTGAGTTATAACCTCCGTTATACCGTTGTTGCGCATAGTGTCCTTGTACATTGCCCTGCCTTTCTCGCTTGTCATTGGGATTATTTCTTGCTGGTTCCGCAGAATTCCTTTTATTGAAGTTTGCAGTTCCTCTATAACTATAATTTTGACTATCATCTTCCCTGTTCCTATTGAATCTCTGATTTCCTAAAGATCCACTTTGAAACTTATTATTGCGATTGCTCTGCCAGTTGTTTCTGTAAAATTCTTCGTTCGCGCTTCTCCTTCTTGGAGCGCTACCATGATAGAACTGTTTGTTAGTATCATTCACTGCTTCTATTTCAGTAGCTATTTTCACAGCCTTACCTAAAGTTTCTGGCATCGCTGCAAATACTGCTGTCTTATAGGGTTCATTTAGACCTGCCTGAAAAGCATTCAGTCCCGATTTGTCGTTAAGAGCATTAATCAGCTTTCGACTATCTTCGCCATGTTCCGTTATTTGTACGTCATTCAGCTGTGCTATTAGATTTTGTACCCTTGTCGCAAAGCTTTGAACTGCTTGATCTCTTTGTTGAATCCTTGACAACTTA
This sequence comes from Thereva nobilitata, assembly GCA_963855945.1. Taxonomy (NCBI): domain Eukaryota; kingdom Metazoa; phylum Arthropoda; class Insecta; order Diptera; family Therevidae; genus Thereva; species Thereva nobilitata. The sequence goes on along the minus strand of OY979698.1, from coordinate 93,030,093 downwards.
TTTTGTATACTTAAGGGATTGCGTTTCACCTTAAAATGCGTCTCGAACAATTTTTTGAAACCATCTATGCCTTGCGGAGTACTTGCTCCAATCTTTATTCTAACCTTTTCTGTGATACGTGCTTTCAGCACCAATTGCACCAATTTCTCTCTCTCCGGATCATCTTTTAATGTCTCTCCTATAATTTCAACGATATTGATGAAGTTGGTCAGCTCCTTCTCTTCACCTTCAAAAGTAGGTAACAATTTTAAAATTTGGAATGGATCTAGAGTTCCCATATTGCTGGTTTCCTGTCTATTCAAATCGATAATTGAGTTGGAAGCCTCTAAAGCTCTATTACTCAAGCTATCTTGCTCTTCTTCCGAGCTTGTTTCCTTCTCCTCAGTCGATGCTCAACTGGAACTTTATTATTTCACCTACTTCCTCGTACACTGTTCTAAATTCTGTCAGTGTATCCTCACTGCTTTCTACAACGTTAATTCGTACTTCTAGTTCATTTAACTCAACTCTTCTTCTTAATAATCTCTCCGCCGTTCTTAGTTTATATGGCGCCTTTTTTACCTTCGCTTTTATTTTATGGAGTTCTTTCAAAATTTCTACTGCCTCATGCTCTGGCATCTCTCCTTGACTTAATACTGTTGTGCTCTTACTATTGCACTATCTTATCCCATATGTGTATCTATATTTTAGTTTGTTGTTGTTTTTTGTATCATAATATTATAAGAAAAACCGCGCATCTTTTTTCGCTGTAAACATTATTTATCTTGTATGGTCCTTTATTGTATGGTCCTTGGTCCAGTCGTCGGATATCTCAATTTTTCTTCCTCCAGGTCCTTGTCGTGCAGGGTCGCCATGTAATGCTTCAATATGGGATTCGCAGGGTTTGACTCGAGGATTTAAATAAAACAGTTACTTTATTGGAGACCGTTTATTTTATTAATTGTCCCTCAGCGACAGAGCGTAGAGCTAAAGCCCATTTAGCGCCCTGTAGTCGTTGAGTATTGAACAGTGACTGTAATTTTCATACAAAGTTCCCTTGTATTTATAGTAGGGATTCTTATATACTATCCTTATATACTATTACATATTATCATAACTAGGCCTACTGACTCATATCTATATACATGACTACAATCTAGTTTTCTATATAAACTACCTTAAATTACTATAGTGTGAATCAAAGTGTATGTATAGTTATTTTCTATGAGGTTATACGGGCACCTCAAAAATGCAACTTATTTGAGCCCAAGAATTCAAAATGAAATTATAAGTGCATGCAACATAATAGTTGTTCGTTCAATTGTTGCCAAAATAAATAGTGCGAAATCATTTTCGGTTTTGGCTGACGAGACTAGTGATATAGCTGGTATTGAACAATTTTCATTATGCTTTCGATATGTAGATACCGATTCGTATAACATCAGAGAAGATTTTTTACAGTTTGTACCTGTTACTGATGTAACTGGCAAGGGTCTTGCAAATGTTTTAATGCAAACTATGCGTAATCTTGAAATAGATTCAAAATTCATGATTGGGCAGGGTTATGATGGAGCTTCAGCAATGAGTGGACGATTTCATGGGGCACAAAAATATGTCAGCAATGAAAATAAGCTAGCTTTATATGTACACTGTGCATCGCATAGTTTAAATCTCGCTATTTCTGATGCTTGTGAAATTTCATTTATACGAAATTGCATAGGATCACTTGGAAGTGTATACAATTTCTTTAACACCCCAAAGCGCCAAGCCGTGCTAAAAAAATGTATAGATGAAAACGCACCTGAATCAACAGCAACGCGATTAAAACAATTATGTCCCACACGATGGATTCAACGCCACGAGTCTGTCCTAGTATTTCTGGAGCTTCAAAAAGCTGTAAAATCTGCGATGGAAATTATTTCTGATTGGGATGACAAAACAACTTCTTCTTCTGCAATTCAGCTTCTATCTGTTATTATGAGTACAGAATTTCAAGTATCCCTTCATGTTCTTGCCAAGGTTTTTTCCATAACCCTGCCGCTAAGTCGATTACTACAAACAGTAAATCTGGATCTGGCGTCTGCAATCGGACTGGCACAAAATGTTGAAGAGGTTCTAGATGCAACTAGACGCGAACCAGAACAGCAATTTAATACAATTTTCAAAGATGTCAAGAAAATGTGTGACGAGCTTAATGTAGAAATACGAATTCCTCGTCTTACCGGAAAACAAGCTCATCGCTGCAACATTGCAGTTGAAAACCCTGAAGAGTATTATCGTATTGCCATCTTCATTCCTTTTTTAGATTCTACAAAGATGCAAGTTCACGATCGGTTTCTGAAACATAAAAATATATTGCAAAGTTTTATGTGTCTTTTGCCAAATGAACAAAACTTTTCATTAGAACACGAAAATTCTGCAAAAATCCTTTTAGAAAAATATGAAAGTATTACAAACTGTAGCATAGTTGAGGGCATTGGTGAACTGAAGCTATGGTGGCGCCATGTTTTAAATTCTTCTAATACACCAAAAAATGCTCATAATGCATTTTTGGCATGCGACGAATTAATTTTCCCAGCTGTTCGAAAATTACTTCAAATATTTGCTACACTACCGGTTACAACATCAAACATCGAACGATCATTTTCAACATTAAGACGACTTAAATCGTATTTACGCAACACAACGAGTGAAGATAGGTTAAATGGATTAGCGTTACTGAATATTCATCGTAATATTGCGGTTTCTGCAGATGCAGTTATAAATGAACTAGCAAAAAGTTCACGTAAATTAGAAATACGCTTGTAGTAGGTAATTATGAAAAGAAAAAATCTTTGTACTTAATTTTTAACTAATATCGCTTTATAATTTTTTCAGAAAATAGTCCTTCCTGCCATTTTTTTTCTATTTTATAAGAAAAATATATATAATTTTTAATAAGTATATTAATTTTTCTTAAACATACCATTTTGTTCATTTTTCTTGTTGAATTTTTTATTAATTTTTCTTATATAATTTTTAATATAATAATTTTTCTTATATAACTCTTGTTAATTTTTCTTATATGTATAATTTTTATTAATTTTTCTTGGTGAACTTTTTATTAATTTTTCTTATATAATTTTTAATATACTATGTATTATATAACATCTATTAATTTTGTTCATATAACTTCTAGTAATTTTTCTTATACACATTTATAATTATTATTTATATTTCTTAATGAATTTTTATTTATGTTTCTTCACAATTTCCAATAAAAAAATTGCGATTAAAATATACCTATAGGTAATTGTTTTTATAGTGAAATAACATAAAATATAATATAGTACATAGTCCTATTACATAAGAAAAAATTTTTTACCCAATATGTTTACAAAATATGTTTTGTGAAACCCCCCCCCATGGTTTCATCCTGCGTACGCTACTGGCTGAAGACGTCGTTTATAGAGCGTAAAGACATGTTTCGCCTTCGTAGTAAGTACAATAAGTTGAGAAATTTCTGCAAGTCAAACATCAGGAAAGTCAAATTATCTTTTGATGAGAAGTAATATCTTCAAGGCTAATTCTAGCATTAAACATGTTGATATGTAGCAGCCGGATACAACTTATTCGATAAGTTTACGCAAGTCACTACATTTAAACACCTGTGGATCAGAACACCTTACCCAACTTGAACAGCTCTTTAAATGCCTGTACAATTTCAGCTTAACTATTTAAGCTGAAAAAATGCGTTTTTGGTGCGAACGAGATCAATATTCTAAGCTACCGTATCACAAAGGGCGGAATACTTTCATGCGAAAATTGGATTAAGGCTATAGTCGATCTCGCACCAAAAACTTTTGTCAAACAGACACAAAAATTCTTAAGAATGGTGAACTTCTATCACATACTCATCCCTAACGTGGCCAAAATATTGGTTCGAATCAATGAGAATTTGAGCCATCTTTTCAATCGTTCCCGTGCCGCAAAAGATAAATAATTTCCTTGGTCCGCAGAATGTCAAGAATCATACCTCAAAGTAAAGACTTCGATGGTAGAAGCTACACTGATGAACCATCCACTCGAGGTTGCCAAATGCAATCTAACAATTGACACTGTCGTTCGCTGAGCAAAAATACTCTACATTCGATTGCGACCTGCTTAGGGGTCATCCATAAATTACGTGAGGCGTTTAGGAGGGCGAGGGGGTCGAGCCGAATCTCACGTGGGGGAGGGAGGGGTCTCGGCAAATACCACGTAATTTTTTTTCCGTAAGAAACAAGTGTAAAATTGCGACAAAACTGGGTTAAATTCATAGTACAGGTAAATAAAGCCGAAAAAAGCGATATAGGGAAAATTGGCAGAGAGCTTCCTTTTAGGGTTCTTAATAAGGGGTTATAAAGTCTACTGATTTTCTACCCCGGGAAGCTCACTTTTTAGGGGGTTTTAGCTCTCAAAATGGGTATTTATTACAATATTTGTAAATGAGAAAATCTTCAAAATCGTCTTTTTGGATCCGCACTTATCATTCACGAAAAGCTGGGTGCAGTCTCAGATGAACATGGTGAAAGGTTTTATCAATACATATTGCACATAGAGAAGGAATAATGAATCCATTACATAAATAGTATACTTGATACTCCCAGCGGGAAAAGTGGAAGCAGCTTCCTCTGAAATCAAATTGGAAGTGCTTCCTGGTTGCACTGCAGAAGCAATTTGGAAGATTTTCCTATGCATGTGGCTACAAATAAGTCATTTTCAACTTTGTTGGTAAATTTTCCGTTTTAAGAGATTCTCTGCATTTCGATTCATAACGTTTTCCTTTGTTGTGACATATTCTCTTTTGAAAAATGTCCATTTAGAGTTGTGCGCTCAGTAAAAGAAGTCTCGCGGTTTATAATTTATTATAGTAATTGTGATTTTATAATTGTGATTTTGATTAGTAGTCCAGTAGAAATAGGATTCGAACAACAAAAAAATTCGTTACAGCAATCTGACAGCGGGATATTGTCGAACAAGCTCTTGTAAAAGAGGGAAAAATATATCGAACCGACAGCTGTTATCCGGAGTGGGATATGGGGGTTTTTAGGGGTTGACAACAGTTTTTCGCGATTTCTGGCTAAACTGTGCATCCTATCGAAAAAAATCAAAGGTACAAGTTGTAGGAAATAAAAAGATCTACAACTTTTGTGTGAACCGTTTTTACCCTAACCTCAAAATTTTTCGAAAAAAAGGCGGAAAACCGGTTTTTTTGGTTTTTAATTTTTTTCGTTGACAAAAAAAATTTTATGAAGCTCAAACTTTAGCAAAAGATACCTTTTAGTGTTGCAAAAAGGCAGTAATTTTTTTTGTTGTTAAATTTAATTTTTTTTGAAAAAAAGCCTCATTTTTAATTGCGATTCCTCTTAAAACTACGCTTCCTACGGGGTTCTGTTTTGGCTCACTTACTCGTTGTTACGTCTACTTTCGATAAATAGTAAAAAGACGGTATACTGCAATGGAAAAAATGATCGGAAAATTGAAAAAAGCGAAAAAATGCTTTTTTTCGTGGTAATTTGAATATTTATCTTTGGAGAGTGGTTTTCAATCATAAGACATGTTGCATTTGCATGTTCCACGAAACTAGTTTATCTTAATAGTATTTTTATGAATCAAAATTGTATAAAAAATAATGCGTCATGAAAAAATCGAAGCATTTCACTGCGGGGTTTCAGCTAATAAATAGCAGCATGAAATTCGTAAATGGGGTAAAAAAAATTAAATATTTCTTTAAACATGCTTAAAACAACCAATTGAAAAAAATTATGCTGTTGTCAATCCCTAAAAAACCCCCTATTCCACCCAGGATAGCAGCTGTCGGTTCGATTTATTTTTCCCTCTTTTACAAGAGCTTGTTCGACAATATCTCGCTGTCAGACCCCGTGTTCTTTTAATGAACTGGGGTTTGAGAGCTTTTGAGTTCCCATACAAAATCGAAAACCCAGGTTTTATCTGGGTCTTCTGGTTCTTCGATTTTGTATGGGAACTCAAAAGCTCCTCAAAAGCTCTCAAAACCCAGTTCATTAAAAGAACACGGGGAGAGTGCTGTAACGAATTTTTTTTTTCTTTCTCATTTTTACGACTAATTCAACTGGACTATAGTCCAGTGAAAAGTGTTGAATTTTTTATTTTTTTTTGTGAATGTATGCAATTTTAATTTAATATAAATATTTATTTTTGAAATCTATTTGTATCCTTATTATTCAAAAACGAAGAGCGAAACCTTTTTCCCCGCTCACAAAAAAAGCAAAAATGAAAGCTTTGCTGCTTGCAAAACTTAAATCTTCAAAATAGCTTCCCAGGAAGCTACCTAGAAGAAAATCGAAGAAACTGCTTCTTGCTAATGACATGCAATGGTAAAAAAGATAAGGATGGGGATACGGAAGGGAATCACTTCTAAGATGCACAAGGATAGCTTCTTCATGCGTCAGTGAATGCTTCTATTTCCCGCTGGGCTATTACTATATTTCGACTCAACAGCAATTGGGTGTAAAAATTTAGCCACTACCGTTTTCACTGTATTTGTTCACTGTTTCAAATGCCATCCAACTGGAATATTCAAAAAAAGTAATGAAAATATTTTAAATATGTGGGAATGACGAGTGTATGACGTGATGAAAAATTCTTATCATTTATACAATGGCCTGGGAAAAACTGGGAACGTAACTTATGCATTAACTTCTACGAACATTTTTAGACAGACCCTACGCTGAACTAGTGTGGTGGCCTAAGCTGGAAAAAGGCCCAGAAGCCCAATTGAAAAACCTGGAACCTAATGCCCTCCTAAGTATCTCGAGATTATATTAGGAATCGGCTCTTTTCACATCAGCCAGAACACATGCTATCTGCGGTGCATTGTCACTATACAAAAAGCAGACATGTACATTAAGCGACGTAATTAGTCATCTAACAGATCCGCACTTCTTGAATCTATAACAAATTTGAACTTTCTTTTTTTTAAATTAAAGGTCCCAAAATTCTCTACCATATCTGATAAAAAATTACAATTTTTTTTCAAAATGGCCGAAAAATGCAATTGTTAATATTTGAGTTATAAACAAATGAAAAAAAAGTTACCAAAATTACATTAAAAATTTTTTTTAATTGCCTTCGAAAGGTCGCATCGAGACCTAAGTACATTTTGAAAAAATAAATTTTCATTTTGGACATAATGGCATAAAATGGCGGGCATTTCAAATTTTAGATAACAAATGCAATTTTGGCCAACGGGTTCAGTATTTTGGCACGAATTTTTCAGGGTGTTTTTATAACATCAAAAAGTATATTTTTTGAAAGTTTGATGCAAATTGGTCTAGTTGACTGTCTTGGACACTAAAATGAAAAAAATACTGCCTTTTTCTCGTTCTTTTAGTTTTGTAGGTTATGTACTTCAGAATCTTGAAACCAACGAGGATTTATTGGAAATTTTATTACGAAGAGACTGCTATTTAGTTTGCACCGATCCGACTTATAGAACCGGAGTAATTCACATTTTAAGCTCTAAAAACGCGGTAAAAAAACTTTAATTGTTTATAACAAAAGTAGCACAAGTTTTTCGAAGTCCAAAACTTAGGAATATACTACTAGTGATATCCCAAACAGGATGAAATCATAATCTTGTTACCAGACTATACCTATCTTTTCATTTTTTTGGCCTTTTTTACTGCACTAGAATTGAAATTTTTCTGTTCTCTTGTTAAGAAACCATTATCCCTGTAAGGCATCATGAGATTGATTTCCAACGGACAGCCAGAATCACCTGCTAAATGGTAATCCACAGGTATTGTAGTTTATATAGGGTGCTTCCCGAGTTGGTACTGGGATGATTTTGTGGTACTGTTCTTCAACACAAATTATGTTTTTTTAAATAAATCCAACGCAATCAAGCACAGATTAACCTATTTACACTACAAATACGCATAATAGTGTAAATACTAGAAATTTTTTAAAATTTGAAAAATCTCACGTGAGATTTGGAGGAAGAGAGGGTGTCGAGCCAAATCCCACGACATCTCACAAAGGGGGGGGTCGAAAATCGCCAAAAACGCCTCACGTAATTTATGGATGACCCCTTACCATCTCTTCCGTGCAAAGGGCAAATGACCTATGCATTCAGGTAAACGGGGTGGTTGAACGGTTCCATCAAGAACTTAAAGCTGCCTTAATGGCAAGGAACAATCCCCTCCATTGGAGTGAAAATGAAGACTTCTCGAGCAGTCTCCAGGTACAGACATAAAATCCTAAAAATGCGCCCGCCATAGAGGTATGCACCCATCCGCTAAAGGCATTAAAATCTAAAAATGTTTTCGTTATAGAGGTATGCACGCCCCTGTTACAGATGTGAATGGATTCGTAATCGACCCAACTAAGTACTAACCACGTGCAATGCTGCTTGACCTACGCAATCGAACGGCACGGGCACGGAGGAGTCTTAATTTTACTTGGGTTGCCCTTTGTTTTACTAGGCAAACGCACGACAATTAAAACCGATTTGCAATGTTCGCCTGCATAGAGCTCATCTATAGCCAGAATCTGAGATTTCCCGGTTTAATTTACGATGAAAAATCAATAGAGCATATGCAGAACTTAAAGGCAACGCATCCTACAGTCAAAAGAATGTATATATACCACGAGCTTTGGAGAACTCAGACTATGTTTTCGTGCGCATCGACCGCGTACGAAAACTTTTTGGTAAATACAATTCGTTGCTGACTAAATGGCAGTGGCCTCGAAAAAAACATATCGTATCTGGATAAGTTGCAATATCGCGCCCTCAAACCAATCGTAAATAGCGTCCATCATAGACTCCATTATACCCTTTAAACTAAGCTTACAACAAACCATTGAACCATCACCTGAACGACGTTTGGTAGTTTCAAAAGCTTGGTACATTCACATAAAGAAAGACACATTGAGGCACCTTAGGAATGTAAAAGTCCTGTCAATTACCAGTATTAACACGGCGACTATTCTATCCTCCACGGCAGTGCTTCTCCAACACAAAATTAGCATGCTAGGCTAATTCTCACAGTCTACAGCCTCCCTTTTCGGGCACACAATAGTTAAAGGATTCGTTTATGAACAGAACAATATGACTCTGAAATGACCTTTTGAAATCAGTATTTCCGAACTCGTACAACAATCAAGAGTTCAAGCGCATTCATATCATCTATCTATCTATTGAATTAAGCTTACTGCTAGATATTGCACCATGACTTGTATGAAAAGGGGTGATTTTCCTAAGCTTAGTTCAGTCACTTAAAAAAAATTTCATTTTGAGACTGAAATTTATTTCCAGATATAGAGGAGCAATTGTCCAGCGACCCTTTCACGAATCTTTCAACACCTATTAACACCCACTTTATGAAAGATATATATTTTCCCCAAAAGCAAGCACAGATGTTCAAATAACACCTCACATGTTAAATTCCAACGCCTTCTGTTTTGCAATGTGGGTCGCCCCACTTTCGATTTCTCCGTAATCGGAGTGGGTTCAGACAGTTCAATAACTTCATTATATTCAGAACTGTCACAACTGAAGTTGGTTTTATATTTTTGCTTTTTAAAAACGATGTTTTGTAATATAAAAATGTCACAGTCTTCTAGATACTACATGCATTTGCTCTTAAAATGTGTGGTTTTTATTGGATCATTTCTGCTAGGATTGTGAGTTTATTCTCCACTATTTAAAAAAAACGTAATATTTGTTTTCTTATAGCAAGACAACTTCAAATATAGGAGAGTAAGTTGTTAGATAATCCGACTAAGCTCACGGCGAAGCTATTCTAATCTAAACGTTGAGTGGTTATTATCTCCAGCAATTAACCTTCACCTTAAACTTGAATGTCAAGAGCAAGTTTATATATATATATCTTAAGCAAGTTTATTTGTGATATGAAAAGTAAATAAAATTGATCCTTTTCAAGTATACCATAAATTTGAATCTCGTGACCATGCAAAAATTCTCGTTCCAATTTGACGACAAAGATGCTTCCTTAGAAACCATAAGAGTATTTAAAAAACATCCCCTTGAAGACGCTCACATTTCCTTAACGTCCTTAACTACGGAATAGACTCTTCAAGCTACAACCTTCTTGCGGGACATTTTCATGTAGTTAAGTAACACCGAAGCTTTTTTATTACTGTACCATTAAGAGCCAAAGGTGTCCTTTTCTGTTATCTCATTAATTCAATTCAATATATTATGCTACGTATCCTTTGGTAATGTGAGTGCTCAAATACTGCGGGGGAGGAGAACTGTTTGGGTAACGGACTGCCTTGATTTAAGGTTCTTCGAGGTTTATGTGTGTTTATGTATATGTATGTACCAGTTACAGGTTCACTGAAATCCTTATTCAATAAACCTCGCTGTGATGTAATGATGTCACGTAAAAGCGAAAGTAATTCCGTATTAAAGTATTGAAGGCGTCTATTTTTAAATTAATAAAAATATGACATGTTTTTGATTTGCTTTTTGTGTACAAAAATACAGGGGAAATATATAAAAAAATAATTAGAATTTTCGATGATTGCTGGTTGTTAATAATTTTGCATATTTTTTTCCCATTTACAAATTTTCTCTCATTCAGAGGTTATTAAACTTAATAGTGTCAAACATGTTATCAAAATAGAGGAGGAGCACCAAAAACCCGCTGTTTTCACTAATAATTTTCAAATCCATCTACGATATTTTTTTTAGAACGGAAAAAATAAATTTAAAAAATACACACCGTCGTTTATTAAGTCATAATTTAATTTTGGAGCTCGTGACAAGCTTCATGAGATTTTCATGCTGTTTGGGGCTTTTTTCATTACGATCATTTTTCAGTTTGCTGCTGCTAGAGAGTCATGTGACTTGATTTGCGTTCAAATTTAGGCTAGAATAGAGTACGGGGGCGGGATCCCAATCCGGAAATTTTTTAACCTTATTTAGAAAATTAATAGGCTTTAGGGACGCCCAAATACGACACTGAAGAATTTTTAACGAGAAGCAATGTTGGAATTTTCTTTTGAAATTTAAACTTGTTGGAAACAATTTTTTAATTTGTTAATAAACTGGCGACAAGGGATTGAGTGGATAACATGTGATAGATGTTGTTTTTATTTATTAATGTTAATTTGAATTAGTTATATTTGAGGTATATTAAGGCTATTATTAGGGATTATCCAAAAAAAGGTGGTAGATCGGACTGTTGAGTTACTTGACATTGACGATCTTTTCTCGTGTTGCAAAATTTTGTTCAATGGTGAAGTATTCAGTCTAGTTAAATAGTTACAGTAATATTGTTTTATTTAGAGTAAAAATTAATGCTATTTATCAAACTCCGATACATCAACATCCTTTATTTTAAAATTAAGCCAAAAATATCACCTGACAAATACTAACAAAATATCTCTTTTCGTAAGCTTATATATGACTAAATATTCGATTTACGAACTTCGAACGTCAGAACCCTCAACAGGTCGGGCGCTGTGTTTGCTTTTATCAGTATTAAAACAATATGACATAGCGATCACAGGTCGAGAGGAAACCAAATGGACTCACAGTGGCATAATCGATTTCAAAACCCACACAGTACTCTCTACGGAAGAAGAAAGTTTGGAGTAGCATTTATCCTGGAAAAAAATGAAATAATTGATTCTGGACTTCAAGCCAGTAAGAAACAGTATTATGCACGTTTCTCCAAAAAAAAGCCTACATAACATTAGTCTCATAAGCTTCCATGCTCCCACAGAAGACAAGACGGGTGAGGAGAAAGAGGAATTCTACCAAGAATTAACAAACTTCATCAGGTTGATATCGTCAAACTATAATCAAATGGTCCTTGGAGATATGAACGCCAAAATAGAAAAAGTAGAGGAGTTCCTAGGAGTTATAGGAAAGCATACCCTACACAACGCTATCAAAAACAATGGTAGTAGATTGGTCGATCTCGCTAGCTCGAATTCAATGATAGTAAGTTCAACAATGTTCATAAGATGACGTGGCAGTCAGCAGACGGAGTAACAAATAACCAAATTGACCACGTCCTAATTCAGGAAAGAGAGGCTACGAGTATACTGGATGTAATAACAATGAGGAGCTTGCTGTGGCTTGGACTACTATCTAATGAAGATGAAATATAGAACCCAAACGACGTCATAGATAAGCTAAAACTTGAAGAAAGAAGAGATGCCTACCAAAATGCTGTCGTACAAAACTTGAGAGAAGTAGAAGAAGAAGAACAGCCCAACATCAGCGAAAAATGGGAAAACAAATGGAAAAAATTAAAAGCAGCATAAATGGGGCAGCAGAAGAATCCCTAGTCTAGGCCCTCAGACAGACCAGAATTGACTGGTTTGTTCAGGCCTGTAGATCCGCAATTAAAGAAAGAAACCAGAGTCGCCTGGAGTACATCACAAGGCTCCCAAGAGCAAGGATGGAAGTCTTCAAGGTAAAAAGAAGAATTTTCGATAATCTGTACAGAAAGAAGAAGCATGTCTCCAGTCCTGAATATTGAGCATTGCCTCTTCATCAGCCTTCACAGAGTCTATCTATCTCTTCCTGGGTCTGCTTACTGGACTATTTCCCAAATTTTCTACTATCATGATCCCTTTTAGAATATGGTTTTTCTGCATCGTTATTACGTGGCCAGGTAGTCTTAGTCTGTTAATTTTTATAAAAGTTGAGTTCTGAGTCGTCAAAAATTTCATACAAGTCTCTGTTGTATCTCCTTCGACCAATTCCATCATCTTTCGTTGGGCCTATTATGCACCTGAGAACTCTAAAATCCCTAAAATATGTTGAGTTGATCCTCTATGTCGTGGGTCATAGTCGAAATCTCCTTACCGTAGCACAGTACTGGTCGTATTACTGTTTGTAGAGTAACTGCCGGGGCCCAATGAATCCGTCAACGGGATTTTCCATATAAATTGTTGTTGCTTTTGCTGGTGCCGGAGACTTGGATATAATTTTAATTTTGCCGGTCTACCCCTCCACGAACAAAAGCTCTCTCATTTGTTCGCTCATTTTTTGATGAATTAAACAAGAAAGCTTTTACATTTATGTTGCTACTAGCAACCCGTCCACAATTTTCTTGAGCAGAAAGTGCGGAAAAATGTATTTGATGAACAGAAAATTTTAAACAAGTGCTTTTTTTCATTAAAATCAAAACAAACACAAAATAAGCCAACAGTACGCTACACTGACGGTGCCGGTTTCATTGGGCGAGCTCTCACCGACAGTGGTAGGGGAAAATCACGTTGACGGAATCATTGGGCCCCGGCAGTAAGAGTTTCATTTTTCTGTTCACAAATCTCGAGTGCAGTATTTATTTGTGGGCATAAAAGGCTCTCTTCCTTTTCTTCGCTTCTTTTTGCAATTCTATACCCGTTTTACCGTTTTATCGATTTCTTCCAGGTTGTGTTCGTCGATAGTTATATTTATTTCCATTCTAAATCTTCCAGCTCTATACTTTGCAACACCTTTCTTTTTTCTTCATTGATGTACAGGTCTATGTACTTTGCTGTCTCTTTTAGTTCGACAGAAGCTTCTTTTGCGGCCAAAAAGGACCTTCACACGATGTTCACGCCATCTGCATATCCAAGTAATTGTACATATTGTCTTAGTATTGATCTACTTATCTGGATTGAGGTTTTCCTTATCACCCATTCTGAAACGATAATGGGATCAGTCCACCCCTTGTCTAAGACATGGTCGTACTTCGAATTATTTTCTTACTGCATTTTAGATCTATACTTTCGCCAGTAAGTTATTCTTTACGCATTTGATCAGTAGTACCAGCTTTAAGAGACTCCTAATGACGATACGATCTTGTGCAGTCTTTCTCTTTTTATAAAATCATTGAAAGTCGACAAATATTTGGTATATATCTACATTCCTTTTCCAGGCTTTCTCAAGGATTTTCTTTAAGTTCAGCAACTGGTCCAATGTTGACCTGTTTGTCCTAAAACAAACTTGAAATTCTCCTATAAGGCTTTCCGCTAAAGGTTCTCATTTTTGTTTCACAAGAATTGTAAAGGTTTTATAACTGGTTCTGAAGAATGAGTGCCTCTGTAGTTTTTACAGGTTCTTTCATCTCCTTTCTCTTTCTTTCAGTCATCTGGTATAACTTCTTCCTCGCAGATGTTGCATGAGATTCTTCAGAGTTGCTGTCCTCCTTCCTTGCAGCCTTTAAATTTTTAGTATAAGAAAAGCTTGCAACAACCATCTAAAATAGTAAGCGACATTTAAAAAAAACCCTTAGAACGACTGCTGCTTCTATTATACAATACTAGAAAAAATATAATTACATAATTACCTCTAAATATAGCTTGACAATATTCGAACTAAATTCAATTAATGTCGAAATTTAGTTCTCGTTTATACATCAAGCTTTCAAAAATAATGAAATTTCTGTTTCATGTGCATCATTCTAATCACATGAAATAGTCTCATACAAAAGTAATTTAAATATTCCAGAAATATCCTGAAATTTTTATTTAATTAACGTTTCTGCAACAGAGAGCATTAATTGTTCTCCAAAATAAATTAATAAAACCTTTTCAACATCTATGTACGTGTGACTTTTTATTTCATTTAAGACTTTTTACTTCATCTGGTAGACAATATGAAGCTTTCATCAGGTGTGACCTTGAATATGTTGTTAGTTTTCAAGGAAAGTGATTATGAAATTCAAGATCTTCTTTTCAGAGTTGGAACATTGAGAGAGTCGAGGCAAGCTCCGTGTAAAATATACTTAATTATGTGCTATACGCGAATGTTAAACTTCCCAGGTTCCTCGGAAATAAATCTTTAGTAACAACGAGTTCAATTATCTAAATATAGCGTCAATATACCATATTCTATGGTGTTAATTTATTTTCATATTTCATGTAGTATATAAAAGCTGCACCAAAAATATTTCCGAACAAAGCACTTGAACTAAAAACCGACGCCAAGACCCAGTAGCAGGAGAATGCAATTTCCAGAAAATTATTGTAAGTGAACACTTGAAAGTTATCTCAACAGCTTAAGGAAATGTAAATCATTACGTCAGTCATAACACTTAACAGCTTCTAAGCGTCTTACAGATTGAGGGAAATTCCTTTTTATGTAAAAAAAACCCAAACAAATCTAATCTCAACGACAATAAAAACATTTAATAAAATCACTGAGACTGAATCATTTGTTTCGTCCATTAATCTTTTTGTTAAATAAAACATAAACATACCGAAACGGTGTGCAAACACATGATGATTAATTTCCACCTGTGAGGGAGAATACACGGGAAAAATAAACATAAAAAAAACAACACTATGGAAAAACGCGAAAGTTGTTGAAAAAAAAAATAAATAAAACTTAAATAAAATCTTCACTATTACACGATGATGGTAAAGAGGTGAAAATGTACGCGATACTGGATGATGGATAATCCGAAATACTTTTTGCTGGAGGCTGTGCTATAATCTGTAATGTGCAATGGAGCACGTACGCAAAGCACTAGCCAAAACTCTGTGTTAAAACCTAGTGCTGTACAAGCCAATGCCACGCGCAAAATGAAGGTGAAACTGGTAGATAAAAATTGTTCGATGTCGATTTTCATTTGCAATATAATCAGTTTGTTGGAGTGCGGTTTTAGCACCGAAAAAGAACTTGCAAGAGGGGGTTTTGATGTCAGTTTTGTGATATAGAGTTAGATAATAAATTGCAATTAAGACACACTTATCAACAATTAATTCGTCAAATTGAAGTCTGTGTCATAAATTAACTGCAAAATTGCAATTATCTTTTTGTTATCGGAAGTGATAAGGCCGCTCGTTTGTGGTTACCTATCAGAAATTACGAATCTTCTTTGTCGATGTACTGTAATTGAACTACGTAGGATCGCTCGAATTCAATTGATCTTCCATCTTAATAAAAGTTAGTTCCTGTATCTTCAAGCAAGACAGCTTTTATTAGTATGTATCTTTCCCTAACTCCATAACAGAGGTCCCTATGTTTACATTCCAGCATGCATACTGCAAAGGGAGATCGGTAGTAGTATGCACCCTCGAATACTCACTAGCATACAAAAAGTTTGGCAGCTTTCCTAGATATCGAAGGCGCTTTCAACAACATCGGCACCGAGGCCATCCGGAAGGACTTGGCGGAAGTCGAGATTCACAATGGAATCAGTCAATGGATCCTTCCATTGCTGGAAACTAGAATCATTTACAGTAGCTGGGGCAATAGCAAAGTGATAAAGTTGACGTGCCGGGCACACCACCTCAGGGAGGAGTCCCGTCGTCTCTGCCATGGCTTGTGGCGATTGACAAGATCCAGAAGATATTAGGTAACCACAGAATAACGACGACTTTGCGATAGTAGTATCCAGAAAGGTCCTCCACACAATCAGTGAGGTTATGTAGATGGCGCTTGCAAAGATTAGCGCACGATCCAACCACTGCGAGCTATCCGTCAACCCAAATGGCAAAACTGATGCTTTTCACCAATAGGACTAAAATACCCAGCCTGTCCCATTCAGCTAAACTGAACTTGAGTCTCAATATCGAAGAAAGGGCAAGGAATGCCAATATAGCTTTCGATGCCTGTAAGCAGACCTTCGGGGAGAGATATAGATATAGCACACAGCAGCAGAGAGATATTTGTGCACTGGCTATAAATGGCAGTGTTTGGACCAGAGTTGTCATATGGTTTCGGCGTATGGTGACCCGCTCTTGCCCAAAGAATATAGCACATCTAGACTGGATCAAGTCCAAAGAATGCCTTGCCTCGGACGCCATGTGTACAACCTCTACGGAACCGCTGAAGCAGCAGGCCGCCTTCACGGTAAAAAGGTTGTTGGGCCGAGAACTACAGACACAACAATATTCAGTGTTCTCTACCACAGGAAATGGTAGAAGAGCCTACCGGCTACATGGTCGCAAAACTAAATTTCGGTAGGGACCTCAATATCCAGATCGCTACCAGAGCGGAATGAGAATACTTCCAGCTCGACAAGACCCTGACGTTGTCCGGTACACAGACCGATCCAAATCAGAGTCGGGTGTAGGGGATGGAGCGAACTCCAAAAATGCTACTGCCTAGTAGCAAATGCCTAGCTTCGCCAGTGTTTTGCAGACAGTACTTGTAAATATCTCTCAAGTCTTTCTCGCAATATAGTCATCCCCAAGGCCGGGAGCCAGGGTAATCCTATTATCGGATAGCCAAGCGGAGATCACGGCATTAGGCTCGGCCGGTATAACATCCAAGCTGGTCAAAAATTGCCAGAAATAAACTTCCTTCTTTGGCTGGGAGGGCCAGGTTCACTCTTAAGCGGGTACCGGGTCACAGGAACATCGAAGGAAACAAGAAGTCAGATGGATTGGCCAGACTGGGGCAACTCTCGCGGGCACACCAGTGGAGAATGTACAGAAGCCGCTGTGCGTATTAAAAAGGGATATCTCCATGTGGTTTCTCTCAGTCTGTAGAGACTGCCACTCCAACCTACCTACTATAATACTAAGATGTATACGAACTACTAGCAAAAAATGTGGTAAACAATCCCCAATACATAAAATAAGATGTTTGTAGCCTCAACTTTCTCTATCCTTAAAATTTGTCAAAAGGCATTAATAAACAAATCACTACATATTTCCCATTGACTTGCTAATCCACCGAGTATTTACAACTAATCCTTCTTTTGCTGTATTTTACACACAAAGATCGCATCTTATCTTCATCATTTGATTTATGTCACCCTGCGGGAAAATCTCTCACAAAATAAAAAGCAAACCACAAGTGAAGTAGTTCTACAAAGTGAAGAAAGAAGATAGTATTTCTCTAGAATACGGCGCCTTGCGGTTCTTGACCTCCACACCGAGAGGAGGCTGGAGTAATAATAACTCTGTTTTTATCCTTTAGATTGCTTCAAAATGGCAGCACAGTTGGTTTTATCATGAATTTTCCTATTACAAATCGCATGAAATTTTGTGATTTTTATGTATTTATAGATTTCTTGTATGATGGGAATGGATGGAGTAGATGGAGGATGAATGACCAAGACTTTTATGTTAATTCCATGTCGCAATTTTTTGTTGTTTATGATGACTATTTTTATTTAAGAATTGATTAAAATTTTTATGGGATAACAAACATTACAATAGAAGAAGGAATGTTCCAGTAGGTTTCTCATAGTGATGTAATAATAACAAGCCAAGAAAGTTACTGCATTAACTTTGATTTTTTCTATTTTTATTTTTGTAATATCACTGAACTTACCGTTTATTTTTAAGTCAATGTTACAGCCACGTTGTCCTAGGATGATTTTTTCTTTACATGAATTCCAGTCGATTACATGTTTACATCTGAAAGTGTTAAGAAACTATCGTTTAAGTTACATTCGGTTAAATTCATTCACATTTTTTTTAATGTGATTAAAAATAAACAAAAAAATTTTATCTGAAAAGAATTGTTTTAGTAAATTCGCTTGTTTGGCAAGTAGCCATCAGCATAGAATACGAGTTCGCGTAGGATGAAGAGCGGACCACTGACGACGACTGATTTCATCGGCAATAATAGGCCTCTTTTAGTATTTACATAATATTAACTAAAATAACAAGCCTTTGGGCAAAGAGATATATATATATTTGGAACTGGAAATAAAGTTGTAGTAATTGTTAAAGTAAATACAATTTGTTATAGTCGTATTTATACGAAAAAGCAGCTGAGAGTAATAATAAATGAAAAGGTGATTGATGCTGAACAAGGTCATCTCTACTAATTATAACAAATGTCGATTTAAAATGAGTTACATCCTGAAATCAAGCAAGAAAACGAGCTCCACTCTAAATACATAATAACGAATGTCTATTAATTGGATCTACTTTTAGTATAGTGTTTTTTGTTACGCCTGTAAATTGGAGAAAGTCTAACAAGTACGAATTTGCATGCCAAGAAATTAACAATTGAAGAAGGTACAGCCGGCAAATCATCGGTCTACGAGCAGCTGACTTGTTGTTTAGCAAGATGTTTGCTTTCTCCTGCCACAGGTGAAAATGCATAAAAATCAATCGGAAATTAATTTTTTTCCTATACAAAAATTAAGAGTAATTTCCTAATGGGGATGATAATTTATTCCGCAGGCGCGACATTAGCTGTCTGTGTCAGCCAGCGGATTTTTATTGCATAATGCTGGCGAGTCTGGGGCGACCACAACCAACATGATTAAGAAGATATCAACTGACGCAGCTCTGTCCGTCCATTCATTAATTGCATTCAAACCAGTCTCGTGAAGGTTTGATAATGCACGCAGCACGTGGTGCGTTATCTTAAACGCCGATGATTTATGGCACACACGCATTATAGCTAGAAAAAAAGGCTACCGTTAGCGCCAGATTGACTGACAATTTTAGTTACGAAAATTTACTTTGATGTTGATTACATAAAATTAGGGCTTGAATGATTTAAAGTGGTAAGAGCTTAGATAATTAATTTAGCAGAACTCATACAGAACTGCAGAGACTTTCTATTTCCGCTGGAAAAAACGATGGTGATATCATCGAATAAACTGTCCGCTCTCGTCAAGGAAACCTAAACAGCAGAGTGCGGAGCGGACTAGCGACGAATCCCGCCCTTGAACACAAAGAATTTGCATTTTGCTCACCACTCGGCTGCTTTCAAACCTTTCCCACTGCAAACCCTATTGAGGTCGATGGTTTTTTTAAGATTAAATCGCTCCATATTTTATTTAACCAGAAATGAGCATTGTTTCTTATGTTTTGTTTTGGCAAATCGATGAGTTTTCTTTTCACTACAGAAAAGTGACGTCGGCCAAGAAGACTTCGTCGGGGTGATTACAAAACAGGTCATAGAGCACATAGAGCTGAGCGAGCCAAAACATTTTTGTAATTTTACAGTTACTGCAGCGAGTGAATGACCGCTTTTTGATCTGATTTACAATCTCAATAACACGTTTGTCACATTGTTAAAACTCTTATTAAAGTGCAATCAACTTTTTTGAAATAGATTTTTATTTACCATTTTAAGCACTCGCTTGACATTTCCCTGTGCCCGCAGCAGCACCACACACGTATCTTCACACAATTATATATATTTTCACAGCACTGCACAATCGCGAATTTTTTTTTCTTCTGTCACTATTTTTTTCTGCTTCTTTTTTTTTGTTGTTAAAATGCCCTTGCAACTGTAATGTGTAACTAAAACTTTTGTGTAAATAAACTAAAACAATGCATATCACTTATTTTGATTAACATAAATTGTTTTTTTAACGCAAAATACAAGTCGAATTTAAAATTCTTTAGCACCAAATGAGAACCTGAACAATTCGCGAGACGGGAGAACACGCATACACTGAAACTTCCCGACAGTTGATTTAATATTGTAGTGAAATTAGCTGCGATTCGATTTTTTTTCATATTTTAAGATTCATTGCTGGAAACATTCAGAAATAAAAAATGGCTGTCTAAATATTTCTTTATGTAGGCTTAGTGAGTTTAAATATTGCCGTTACATAATTGTGTTATTAAATATATTTATTTCTGATATACAATATTTCTGATTTAAGAATTTATTTTTTTTGGAACGTTTAAAAACTTTTAATTCCACGAATAAAACATTTTACTTGTTTTAAGAACGGGAGCAGCCCTTATGGTAAGCACTGCGGCCAATTTAGACCTATTGTCTATTAGACCTATTGTCCTATTACGGGCCCACCGGCGAATCCAAGAAGGTCTTTAATTGAAAAATAACATGAATGGGCTTCAGAAGCTCTCTGATAAACGTTCTTGTTCTAAGCCAGATCAGAGCAGGGCATTCACAGAAAACATATGTGGAAGTCTTGTCGCCTTCATGCAGAGTCGGTATTCTGTCTCCTAAGACAGTCCTAGGTTGTGAAGGTGGTACCACAGCACACATATTCAGTGATATATCCCACCAACAACCTAAGTTCAGCCCTGTTTAGAGTAATAACGTGTATCTTAAGGAAAAGACTCGTATTAGCTCTTTAGCCTGTCTAAGACCTGGGACCATTCATAATAGCTTAGGTTCAGTCCCTTAACCCAGTCCTCTATCAGGGACTTGGGGTGGGCCATGAGATATCACAGAAAGATGTCACGCTATAGCCCAACGACTCAGACCCCTCTCTCGCAAGCTTTTTTTACGAGGGAGTGGCGAGGATCTTTTACCAGTTGGGGGAGTGCTCGACCACCTGTAGAGCCAATGCTCAAAACAGGGCACACCAATGAGGCTCTGCACTCTAACGGTAGTATCAGATTCCTACCGAATAACTACACTAACCCTCTTCCATGACGGTTGAGTCCAGACCGGCACAAGCCGTCAGCGCATTATTTCGGTCTGGCGTCATCAACGTAACCTTTTACCCACCTTCCGTCTCTGCTTCCTTTGTGAAAGAGGTGGCTTTGATAAAGCGCGCTATCCAATTCACAGTCCCCATAGGTGCGTCAGAAGGTGGAGAGCATTTTACCGAAAACTCCTGCCTATCATCGGTTCTGGGCGTCTCTAACCCGACCTAAAAAACAACCAGCCTTTTCTCCCTCTGCTCCCCGTCCTCTTGATCGGCCGAGCATTCTGGGTAGAAGGGTGAAACGTCCAACCTGAAGCGATAACTTCGATGGCCATGAAGGAACTGCATGAGGCAGTAGATCCCTTCTCCATGTTCCCTCATAACCCACTTTTCGACATTTGGTATGAATCTGTGGCTCCAGCGGACCTTTGTAGACTCGTCCCACCTCCTCTGCGATGGAGTGGCCGCCCGCCAGAGTCTTTCGCACTACTTTCGTCTATCTCCTGGCATATTCCAAGGCGATAAACCTCATGTTTTCCGCCTCCATAATGTCTACGGGAATCATTCCTGCTATCACGTATGTTGCTTCGTCGGACGTAGTACGGCATGCACAGCATGCTCGATGAGTACTTAGACCTGATTTACACGACACGTATTTTGCTCTATCTTGTCAAGAATTATCTTTTGTGTTACGTGCGTGCCCACCGCTGTAGGTTTATACGATGAAGTTTTTAACGTGCGTCAAAACTGACACATTGTTATGGTTACCACATATTTTAACAGCGTGATGTTTGTGTTTCTGTGTGTTTGTATGACGAAAAAGAGAGAAAAGAAAATCAAGAAAACGTCTGCTGTGAGTGGTCTACCCGTGATGGCGGAAGATTTTTCGCATCTTCAGCTGATGCGCAATTCATGCACTGCAAAGAAAAGGCATGTGTGCCGCAAAACTTGAGTAATGCTTTTTGACCAGGCCCATTGTTGCACACATAAGATTGAGTAGGCTACTATGGCTCGGACGCACTGTACGATCTTCGTAAGAAAGAATACGTAAGACAGGAAAAAGAAGCAGGGCCTCGGTAGTCTAGGGAGTAAGGCGCCTGGCTACCATCACAGAGGTCCCGGATTCGAATCCCGGTAGCACCACGGTCCTTCGCCTTTCCCACCTTCTTTCTTCTTCCCTCCTGTCATAGCCGTCCGCTAGCACTGCCCCGAAATCTTCGTATAACAAACTGGAGAGAACTAGCAAGGCGTAGAGACAACTGGATTCATCTTTACAAAGAAACAAATTTAAATATATATTTTAAGGTTCATTTAATAAAATATATATATATTTTTACACAATAATAATTAATAACCATCAGACAAAAAAAGAGGAAGAATTATAAACATCCTAGAAATAATGCTAAAATGCTCATTTCTTAGTTCCTTTTTTCTTTTCCTTTCTATTCTTTAAAATTGGTACAAGTTCTCTTCGTTTATCTGCTCATCATTATTTATAATTCACCAAATAAATTATATACACTTAAACTTAATACATTGAATACCACTAGATTTCCTTGTTTTACATACATAATACATAATATTTATATATTTATATATATTCGAGATATAAAGTATTGGACTATTTTCATTTTTTTTTCCTTATTTAATTTTCATAGCATTTTTTTTTGATACAGTGTTTTTTATTATCATCCTTGGAAGATTACAACATTATAACAAATTTGTTTGTTTTTTCACATTTTTTATACATATACATAATTTTGTATAGTAAATTTAGCATGAGAGAAGCTAGAATTTCTTTGTAGCAAATAAAATATCACAACAACCTTTTTTTAGACTACATCGAAATTTTACTACTGGTTCTGTTTTATTTTTTAATTAATATTAAACTTTCTTTTGTTATTTTATTTTATTTCTCTTGGTATAAAATTTTTTTAAGCAATATAATTATGCTTTTGTTAAAAAAAACTTATAAAAAAATGTTTTTATTCAATAAAAAATGTAATAAAAAATTGAATGGTATAAAATTTCTCATATAAAGTGGTTGGAAAAAATCCAAAGGCATTGAATGAATACAAAAACAGGCTTTTTCATTGCCTCAGTCTTTACTGTATGGTCATCATCAAGAGAGCTCAATTTTTTTTTATTTATTCTTAATTGTTCAATTCATAATATTTTTGTTCTTTTGGGTAGACAATTGAATCTTATAGAAAACTACGCTTGAAAGAGATTACTTTATGCGTTACAATTATTGTTGAGTATGTTGTTTCTTCATATAAAAAGAAGAGTTAGGTCAAATCTTATTCCTACGGGCATTCTAAATGGATTTTTACTATGTGAGAATAAACATTTTTGGCTGAGAATAAACAATATTGACCATTCCATAGAAGCTCTTAACTAATTCACATTGAATAAACTTGAAAATTAAACAGTATTACGTCCGATATTATTGGATTAGTGTATTTGCCCCTTAGTAATAGTAAAGAAAAATTTTAGAAACTCATTTTTTAAAGTTAAACATAAAGCATCAGCTAAAGTTAATGAATAGAAACAAGGAATGGATATAAATTGCTTATTTAACGCTCTAAACTTACTTCGAATATTCTTTTTTTTCATTGTGCGATCGTATAGAATGATTTTAGTTGTAGGAAATGCAATTTTATATTTAAATTTACAAAAGGCCATACTTAATTTATAATAAATTCCATTTCAATGTTATTTTATAGTATTATTGCAGTTGTAAAGACTGCTAAAAAGTGTTATTCCATAACTAACCAGAATTGGCCCACTTATAAAGGTAAGAAAGATTTCTTGATGATATAACGAAATGTTTTAAAACTATAAACTCTACGATCGAAAATATTCGATACAAATGCTGCGACTAAAATCAATTCAATCCTGTCCACCACTCCAGACAGTTTATAATTCATATACCCCCCCCACGACACTTGAATGTGTTCCCTTCTTCACGTTGTACTCTGATACTACCCGCGTCAGAGACTTAGTAGGCATAACACTCCGATGAGGCCGTCTTCCACTAACCCGGACGGGATCAGCCGGCTGCTTTAAAAAAACGAACTCATACACCATCCAGCAGTTCAAATGTAAGGTTTACCGCATCCTCCTCATGCATCACCCCGACTCCCCTTAATCTATCATATCCTTTTTCTATCCTTCGAGCTAAGCTTAGTACTAGACCTTTCACCATGACGTGATCGACATGACAATCTGGTTATAAAAGGTGACTTGAGCTTCGACTTTCTTAGAAACAAAATATTACAATGAGTTTAATAATCCTTTTCCTAAGAATTTCTTTTCATAAACTAATTTTGTGCAACAGCTGCGTTGAGTTTTTTGAGGCCATGAATAACTACAAGCCATCGAATCAACATATAACTTCGAATGAGGTGTTGAAAAGGATACAATGGCAACAGATGGAAAGGACGAAAGGAAAGGAATAAACAACTGGAAAAAGAGAAGTTAAAGAATCGCACTCTAGAACAAAAACAAAGATCAAGGAGATTCTTAATTTTTATTACAAGGCATACTGAAAGTAAGGAAATATATTTTGATATACATACAACGATCAGGAGGCAATAGCAGCGCAAAAGTTCTTCTCTGAATAAATCCTCATTCGCTCATTAAGAAAGTAGGTTACAGGAATGAGCACCTTCTTAATATAAAAAGAGAAGAAGTTCGACTTAATATAATAAGTTCTTACGCCCACTTATATTCGACTCAAGATACCTGGGAGAAAACTTTAATACAAATCTTTAAAATATAGATGAACAAATTTCGGCGTAATAATGGGAAATCTAAATACTCGAGCAAGCAACAAAACTTTAGTGCAATTGGTATCGACTTAGTTCTAAGAAATTGGATGGCGTCAGATTTAAACCCCGCACCATTTCTACAGGCGCTCCCCAGGCCCCAATTTTATCACCCGCTCTTTTCCTACCCTTTATAAATGATTTGGTCTCAATCCCCTCCAACCCACTTCACAATTTTGCTGACGACGGTATTCTGCGTTACTACTAGGCCTTCGCCAATGTAAGACAAGTTCGTGCCACACCTTGGGCCGTATTTGGTTTCTCGAGTCGATGGATCGACTCGACAAAAAAAGCTTCTCGATTTTCTCCAAGTTTCATATTTGACATCACGATCAAATCGACAGATAAGCGCTGCCATAGAAAACCATCAAATTGTGTCATATTACTCCAAGTGCACCAAACCACGTATATTTCATTAAAAAAGAAACTGTTAAAAGTTAATTGTGTGCATAAATTGAGCCTTTTAATAAACGTCAAACGTCTTGATCGCGACGAGAAGGTTGTCGATATCGTGTCGCCAAATGCCAATTTTTAATTATCAACAGAAGTCGATATCGACTCGAGAAACCAAATACGGCCCCTTGTCTTTTTGATTGTGAGCTCATGTCCAACTTCTTTGAATATATATAAAGCTACAAACAAGCCAAAGCTTACAATCGAAAAATTCGCAGTTTGTGGTAGTATAACTGAAAATAACACAACATGCAACGAAATATTACAAAAACATAATGTAACAAGAGGAAAGGTCCTTCAGATGTAGAAATAAAGCGGCTAATTCTGCTGAAAAAGTAGACAGAAGATATCCATAAAATTACCGGGGTATATATTTTTTTAAGTTCAACCCAAATACATTAAAATCTCAACAATTAAATGACTATTTGAAAGTTCAATTGGAACAAGAATAAATAGAGCCGATTTACCCAGTAAAATCCGCGAAGACTTTGTGAAACCATGATTGTTTGAGCTACCATACTTCCTAAGAATAGCCAAAACCAAGCTTTCTGCTAGATCGTCAATAATTACGACGTGGTTTTGTTCCACCAGTATTTGCAGGACCTCTTCGTCAAGCTCCATACTTGCAGTTTCCGGCTCGGAATTTCGTGAATCACCGTTGGCAGTGACCAAAAAAAAGAACTTTGTCAAAAAAACTACCGTTAGAACTGCACTACACCCATCAAACTTCGCACTGAGAATAAGAACAAGGTTTAAATTACTACAGGTTTTTATAACAAACTGATGCAGGTAGTTTAATGTTTTCCCGGCGCCGACCCTTCATACATTTGGAAAAACCAAATTATGGCTTCTTTGATCTGTAAAACCATGGACAATATTACTTTGTAATATTTGCATTCTTTTTTATTGCAATTATTTAAATAATCCTTGAGAATTTTCAATACATATTCATTGTTTTATTGTGAATACTTTCAAGGGAACCTATTTGAGTGTAAGAGGAGTATATGTAAATATATTTTTCCTTATTTTCGTCGGAATGTTAATTAATACTTTTTTTTACTTGTTTCTCATTATTCCCTGGAAAAAATATTTGTTAAATGTTACTAAAAACAATTTTGTTTCATATATAAATACTGGTTTCTGACAAAATTATGAATATTCGAAATATATAACTAAAACAAAATTTGTTTATTAATAAAGTGTAAATAATGAAAGCTTATTTCTAAATTAATTTCAGAAAATTTACTCCAAGCATATTTCATCACCAAAAAATAAACGATAACAATATTATTATTATATTTTAATTCCCAAATTGAAAATAATTTATTAAAGTTTTTGTTTGCATCAAAAAGCTAAATAATATAAAGACAAGAATCACATTTAAACTGATTGGAATGCCCCTTAAAATACCGTGACCTTTATCGAAAAGAGTTCAACATACTAAATTTTCGAAAAAAAAATAATATCCAAAAAAAAAGAAATTAATAAAATGAAATATTCTCTCTTATCTTTATTTCAAAAAAAACGGCCTTCTTCCGCCTTATTGCGATATTCAATAAAAGAAAATACTAAATTTACACAAATTGTTATCATATGCATAATAATAATAATAATTGTAATAATAATAATAATAAATTATTGTTCTTTTTACTTCTGTATGTGTGTTTTTTTTTGTTTTCTGTTATATTTTTTTGTTTTATATGATAAATATATTAATTATAAATTTTATATTTTATCGTTTTTTGTTTTTCCTTTACATTAAATTTATTGTAAAAATAAAGCTGATAAATTCCTGTGTAATATTGTATCCTTAACAGAATCAAATACAACTTTTATATTTTGCGTGTCAACAGCATTTGTAAAATGATGATAAATGGCAGTATTTGTATTTTTTCGTACATTCATAAACATTTGGAGTATAAAATTTTGTACATCTAATATTGAATGAGGATTACCAGTAAATTGTGGATAGTACCAGCGTATATCAGTCTCTGGGTTACGTACCTTCTGCGCTAACAGATCGGTTTTATTCAGGAATAATATTATAGAGATACCTTGAAACGTCGTATTATTTACAATAGTATCAAAGATATTTTTGGATTCTTCTAGCCGATTTGTTTTCCTAAAATATGTAAATTAAAGATGCTGTTATTTGTAAAAAAAATAAAGTTAAGTTATATTGTTATAAATTAGTTAGTTCCGTTTATTGCTTAACATGGAAAAGGTATTGAGTACTCCTATCTTAGAATCAATTTCGATCTTGCAAAACATGATTTGAATGAACCAAAATTATAACTTATTATTATTTTAAAGTACAAAGCAACCCATATGTTGGACACGGCGTCCAATTTAGGCGTACTGCGCATATATCCCACTAACTGAAAAGGTCTCGGCCCTCTTGGCAGTCAGATATCCCGCCAACACTCTAAAGTCCGCTCTCTTTAGAATGATAACGTCCCTTAAGACAAAGGGTCTTATTAGCTCTTTAGCCTATCTAAGACCTGGGACGGATTTCCAACAGATTAGGCTCAAACTTTTCCGCAACCTCTTTGCCGTTGATACTCCAGACCCAGCAGAGCGAGACCCTATTTTTTCTGGCCAGGCTCTGGAGTACCCTGTACCCATTTTGGAGGAAAACTTCCCCGATGAGAGTGCCTTGATGGCAGCTTGACTGTCCAAAAAATATGTAATGTTGTCGCCTTTCAACATTTTCTCAAGGTTGAGCCTAGCGCAGGTCTGAATGTCATATATTTCAATCTCGGAAACAAAGGGCCACCTTCCCATTGCAATTGAGGCTTGGGAGATGAGTCCTTCAACACTAGCCCCTGTACCATGTTCCATTTTTGACCCTTCAGTGAACCAGTCGAGATTTCTTGGACCCGCGGAAAGAATGACCCCTCCCAAGCAGAGTGATCTGGAACAAATGCCCTAAATTTCGTTTGGAGCCCCAGTTCACCAACCATTTGGTCGAATACGCAGCAAATTGGAATGTAAGGGATGCCGTTGAGAATATTCATATGTCCTTTGACTGTATTGGGCCATATCGATGAGATCTGAAGTCTCAAGGCACTTACGGCGGCAGATTTCCGTATGGAGATGTACAGTAGAGTCAGTCCAAAGATTGCCTCCACAGCGGCTGTGGGACAGTGATAACTTAATCTGTTATCAAAGAAAAAATTTGTGAAATCTGTAACGACATCGGTTCCAGAATAAATAAAGCAAGAAGCGCTTATTATCTTGCATGTAGAGATCAACGGAGACCTCAACTAAAATCAAATTGCGGTTGTTCAACTCTAACATTAAGGCAGTTCTTTTGTATGGTTGCGAAGCATGGAAAGTCACCCAGCTCATCACAAATGCCTACGAAATAAGGAACTGTGCCGCCAAAAATAAAAAGGATAGGCGACACTGCACTGGCGAACGAAATGGAATTGGGTTAGTCATACCTTGCGACCTGAGAACGAGAAGGTAGCCAAACAGGCCCTTGACTGGAATTAGCAAGGCGCCCGTCGAGCAACTTCACATTATCACTGACTTCGCGTTTGTTTTCTTCTAAAAATCACATGTCCACAGTGTTCATATAACTGCATCTAAGCAATGCAATGTATTAATAACGTAGCTTCATAAAACCTAATGAGATATTAATTATTCATTTAAGAAATTACCTATCTTCAGCTAGAACTTGATCAAATTCCGAAGAAGAAACTAAAAATAATATCGACGTGACTGAACAGTCAAAGCATTTTGTCCATTTTTGGCGTTGGGTCCGCTGTCCACCGACATCCACAAAAACGAAAGGAATGTTCTATATTAAATAATATGATATATTATGCCCCAAAAAATTAGATAATTCAATAACAATTTACCTGTATTCTAATTGTAAATTCATAAACACCTTTGGTAGCTTTTCGACAATGTAAAATATCCTTTTGTGAAGGAATATAATCAAGCCTCGCTATTCGATCTATATCATCTAAGAAGTAACTAACAGAATCACTCTAAGAAAATATAAATAAATAAAAACTAATGATTAAAAATTATTAAATATTTTACAATTTGGAATTCTCTCCGCCTTTCATAGGCTCGCTTTATTGCTCTATCCTGCCACAGAGTGTGTATAATTGGTGCATATTGTTGAAATTGATCAGCCTCCAAACCAGTGCTACTATGTAAGATTTTTGCCTGCGATGCGGCATAATCCGTATTTGGATGTTCCCAGGGAATTTCTAGCTTTTCTCTAGCATCAACTAGCACCTGCATGCCTGAAAATATATACATTATTTTTTTTGTTAGCTTTTTGAAAATGTAAAAAAAATGGAAAATTTCATAGATTTTAGGTAGGTAGTGGATTAACAAAATTTCAATATCGGAATACCCGAAAAAATCATACACTACCTTTAACGATATTCTGGTAGATGACATGTTGGTACTCCCGCATTAATTCCGGCTCAAATTTAATTCCATGAATGATTCGCATCTGCTTCAAGAATGTCGATTTTCCAGATTCACCGGCTCCCAATAGTAAAAGTTTGACCTAGAAATGAAGGAAGAAACAAAAATTTTAAAGAAACCTCAACAGACATTATGTATACGAGTATGTTTATATATATAAACTGAATTTGACGAAGATGGCGACAACGATATCGACTAAGAAGACCCGGTAGCTAGTTAGCTACAAAAGTCCGGGGATTAGGGTAATAAGATGTCAGAAAAATTGGTAACGGGCGTCAATGATGACGTAAAAAGTAGGATGATCATTTTTAGATTTGTTTGAAGAAATTCCAAAGATTAAAAGTTGATTTGTACAATGAACATGTTAGGATGCAAGTTTTGTGACAATACTATGTAGAGAGTGGTCTGCAATTGAGATAATGTATTTTTTCTTGCGTTTTTATGATAAATTCACAAATACGTCACAGCATACGATTTTACATGCACTGATTAGCCCTTCTTCTACCTTTTCACCATTTGCGACAATAATTTTAATTAATATGGAAAACATGTTTTTTTTCTGTTTTAATGCATGGCTTGACATGTGGAAGTTACACGATGAAAGTAAAAAAAATATTCTTTGAGAAATGAATGAAATCTTTCCTAGTCAGATTGGATATAATAATATGAAACAGTTCAAATGAAGTGTGTCCAAAAAATTTTCAAAAATCCTATTCCCAACTTTATTTTACGGTTTAAGACATCCAAAATTTATAGCGTATCTTCATTTTTTTTTGAACCATGTAGAGCTAAACAAAAGAACAGGATAATCTTTTAGCGCCTTGCATAAGATATCTGTATCCAGCAATAAAAGAAAGGGTAATGGTAATTAGGTAGCCACAAAGCAGTAAGAACCTTTTCGTCCTTCCAATCCCTAACCAGGTAAACAGTATATAAAGGTTTATGACAATCCTTGCTAATTGTGCAAGTGTGAAATTTCCTAGGATGGTTTATCCTATTGTATGTTTACTATGGCTAAATTCTAAGAAATATGAAGCACCCCAGAGAGAGAGATTGGAATGTTTGCGCAGTTTTTTGTAAGGGTAGGTACTAGATTTAGTTTGAGAAAAGCAGGTCAAGACTGTGTTAAAATGCCTAATACACTAAACTAAAATAATAAAAATTTACGGATACTGTACTGTGCACATACTTAATTTTCGGATTTATAAAGAAGACAATATAACAAATTTCTTCTTACAAAACTATTCTCATAAGTGAAGGACGAAAAAGTTGCTGTAGACGCCTCGCCCAACAAATAGAAAATATAACAAACAAACCGCTCTCAGTTGAATCACCTGCTTGTATAGTGATATGATTGTGAAGAAAAAGAAAACTTCATCTTCCAAAGTGATAATTAAGATTTTGAAAGAGCTAACCAACATTAGGAAGACTGTAATTAATACATCCCCCGACCACAAGATACACTGAAGATATGACATCAATTTACGCTTCTTAATGGTCTCTAAGGAGCTTATTCATGCTGGAAGTTCGTTTAATTAAATAAACAAATAGAAAAAAACTTATATATACGCTTGATAGGCAAACTGTTGTACAATTCAGGATAAGTGCTCGAAGCCCATAAAGATGATAATTCTGCAAGTACGAAACGAAAAGATGAATGACATAAATTTTATTTTTGGAAAATGTTAACTGAATAAGAAAAAAAAGGTCGCGGAAATTGTAATTTCCCTGCCACAACTCGAACACAATTACAAGTTAATTGAACAACGTCTTTGTCGTCGACTGATAAGCGCGCATAGATGCTGGATATACTGTGCCAAAGTCTGAACCAGTTATGACTCCAACTTGTGACATTTTCGCATAATTGCATTTGATTGGAATTTATAAGAAAGTGGGTGTGTTTGGTAGGTAAGAACAGGTGACCAACATAATCAGCAGCGAGTTTGCTTTATTATTTTAAATTAAACAAGAAAAAACCACATAAATTTACTATATTACATTACCTGTCTGCGAAATGCTCGTTTGTCCTTTTCTAAAAACTTATCAATTTCTCTTGATTTGTATCGTTGTTCTAGCTCTTCGGGACTAACCCGCAGCCTCAATAAATAATTGAATAAATCTCCACAGCACCGTAAACATGAAAACCGTGAATGTCTTCTGCTGCGGGCTCCACCGTCGTAGCCGACAAGATTATTACGGCCAACGCTGTTTGCCATAATTTACACTCGCAGCACTTTTTTTTATTTTATTATTTCTTACTGCCCCGTCGTCAATTTCTTAATCTTTTTGCACCTATTATCGCACTGACTGTCAAATGATATAGATGACCAATATGCAACAATTTCATCAAAACAATAATCACTAGATAATTTGCATTCAATTTCTGATTGATAAAGTTGCAGGACATTTAACAACACAGGACCATTTAATTGGAAGAACATTTCACATTTCACTTTAATATTTTCGATTATTTTAATTAGCACATGGTTTTCCACAGTATTTTATTATGCGTTAAGGTAATTCACATCAGACACACAAACCATAGAAACAAATTTGTTAGAGAAAAAAACACAAAAATGTTCAAAACACTCCACTCCCGTCAAATGAGTTTTCCGACGAAATTCTTTGATTTGTCGTTTGAAGCATGGGAGTTGTCAGCGAATGATAATCCTTGAATTAGTAGCGTTGGTAGCAATGGTATATAGGGAGTGTTCAGTTGATAAGCTTTGATTAAATTCATTTCAGTTATTCAAAATTTTCTCATAATAATAGATGTATAGAAACCGAAATAAAAAAAAAACATTTTTTTATATATAAATTGAGACTCTGCCAACAAATACTTAATTAAAATGTGAAGAAATTTAAGAAATAAATTAATTTTAAGTGTAGGCGCCATCTACCTGTTAGGTATAGCATATATTAGGATATTTAGAAAGCTTTTGAATTTTTCCCCTATATATAGTGGGAAAAATATCTTGATAAGCTTTCATTGAAACTTTTGCTTTTTCAATTCCGAAAGTTTTTCAACGAAACTTTCGCACATGAACTTAAGTTAAATTGCGAAAGTTTTTCACTTACGTTTTGGATATTGGAAAATTGCACAAGACGTCTGTAATATCGTAAACGGAGAATGTAACAAGAATTTTCTAAGCAGTTTATATGATTCACAGAAAACTTTATTTTCCATATCATAATAAGTTTTCGAAGATATGAAGTTTTTTATCAAAAAGCAGAAGTGGGCGGTTTACATATTTATTTATTTTATATTGTTAATTGTTAATTATATTATTATATACTATACTCTTTCGATAATTCACATATATTTAAATATTAAGCCTGTCCTCACAATCAACGTCCTAGTGACAGTATTTTTGGAGTGAGTCTGTCAAAAGAGAATTAAATTTCCTCGCAGGCTCCAATAAACTTTTTCTGACAAGGTTACAGCATTTTGGGATTTTAAATGGGCGTAGAAATTTGTTTATATATGCCGGGAGGGGGATAGGATACGATTTGCGTGGGGGACTACTTCGTGGGGTGGGCGTGTGCTACCGCAATAAAGTACGCCTAAGTTGGGCATAAGAGAGGGAAACCTGCAGGAAAGCTTGAAAAATAAAGCTGGAGGAATCCCCTTAATTAATGTGGCGTGAAATAAAATGCAAAAAAATCGTGTTTTACAGTTCTCGTGTTTATGATTCACAGTCAAACTTAGCGTTAATGCTATAAAGTTTACATTGCATCGGGCTGTTTCACACGAGACGACGGCCAACCAAGAAAATCTACTGTCATCGTCCATTCCCTTTTGAAATTTGATGAAAAGTCGTTGGCTTTTATACGGGCCAATTTTTCCAACCAGCTGTACGTCAAAACGCTTTAGCTTATTGTTGTTGCTTTTATTTTAATTCTCTTGCGTACTTTCCGAGTGAAACAAAGGGCATTTCTCTCTCTTTTCTTCTCCCAGCAAAAGGAACAAAAAACAACAACAACCACACCGCTGTCAAAAAGTCGTATCGAAAATCGTGTGAGAAAGTTGGATGGGAAAATCTTCCCTCCCCATCGTCCTCTCACCCTCTACTCTAAAAAGATGAATATCGTACGATTTCTGTTGGTTGGCCGTCGTCCCGTGTGAAACAGGCCATCGCAGCACAGCGCCGGATATATTGGAGGCGGGGGCGTAAGTTTTGTTTCGAGAGCGAAAATTGCGTTCACGCAGGGTAGGTAGGTATAGATGGGAAAAGGTCGTGCTAAATACGAAAGCATAAAAAAGCACAGAAAACAACAAAAAAAACAGAAAGCACATGTAACTCAACTATAATCGACAACTAGGTGGCATGTATGTAGAAAATTGAGCGAAAAAATGAGAGCTTTTGCTCATCGAGGGGTTACCGACAGATGCCGTGTTTTTTTTATCTGTTCTGTCCTGGAACATTAAAAAAACGGCAAGGGAAATTTTCATTTTTATTTACATAAATTACGGCTTTTTGCATAAAGATCGGTCTTATTTATCTCTCCATTAATTTTTCTCGTTTTTCATTCAGTAAACAAAACATTTTACTTTATTTGTCAAGTAAAAAATCGTATGTGAGAAAAGGGAAATTTAAAATTTCCCTTTGTGCTGGATAGTGTTCTTGATAATTCTCGGGAACAAAACTGTTCTGTTCTGTCCTGGAACAGATTAAAAAAGCACTCCTAGAGTTTAACTGCCTGTTCCCAATGAGCCCGCCACCGATAGTTTCCGTATAATTTGTTGTTATTCTGTCGTTGGAGGTGGATTAAATTTAATTTTTATTTTGTCGTATAACCTCTCCATGAGCAAAAGCTCTATCATTTTTTCGCTCAATTTTATACATGCCTGCCACCTAGTTGTGGATTATAGTTAAGTTGGATGTGCTTTCTTAAGGTTTGCTGTGTTCTTTTATGTTTTTTTTGTTTATTTTATGTTAATTTTTTGTGTTTAATTACTGTTATTTTAATAACTTATTCTACACTCATTTTTAATTTAAATAATAAAAAATAATACACAATTTTATTGCACAGAAAATGGCCTCTGTTAATAGATTTACGGTGGCGGTGTCGGTAAATTGTTGTTGTCGGCCTCATTGGGAACAGGCAGTTAAAATTAAATCTAATTCAACCCCAACGACAGAACAACAACATTTTATTTAGAAAACATTGGTGGCGGGCTCATTGGGCTTAGATTTTTACATAAAAAAAAGTACATCCCTCACGATTTCATAAAATATTTTGTACTAGAAACCCCCCCAAAACTATGAAAAAAAATAATAAAGCACAGCCTAAGTGTTTATGCCACAGAACGAGTCAAATTACACGGCCTCACTTTCCCAGACTCACTTTCCAATATTTCCAATAAACCGGTTTTTTAGACAAGGGGGCGCAGGGAAGGGTATGTGTTGAGCATCACTTCTAAATCCAAAAATGTTTTCGGTCTCACAGCAAATTACACTAACACAAGCATAATTTTGTTCTCTGGGACTGCGAAAAATATGAGAATTTTTGTTGCTTTGTACACAACCGCATAGACAATAGAATCGTTACACGGAAAAGAGGCTGAAAATTAGGTGCTTCGTGTAATACTCAAATCATACACAGACAGGTTTGACGTGAGTCTCAAGTGAATGGCCGTGTAATTTCACTCAACAACTGCCATATTTTAGCACTGCTACATTAGTCCCGTCAAAAAGCAACAACCCCATTTTGGTTAGTTGCGCCTAAAGTTGTTGCCGATGCCGCCTCCAACAAGCACGAAACTCCAAAGTGGTCCCGGCATAAACTCCTTCAATAGAAAACCAAGTCTCCATTCTCCAAGTTTTTTAACGAAATTACTATGTTATGATAACATACCTACATGTAGCAATATTTAACTTTGACAAAGCAAGCAGTATTATTGCGTTGCCTGAAAAATTGCCTGTGCTTCGTGTAAAAAGGTAAAAAGCCTTACATATTAGTATATGCCTAATTATATTAGTATTTCCCTTCTTTCAGTTAGTTTTTTATATAAATAAAGTATAGCCTTTTATACATAATAGATTTATGTTAATTCTTTTTTTGGCAGTTTAACAATTACATTCAATATTGTCATTGCCCTCGCCGCAAAGGGCTTGAGGTCATGTATTTCATTTAGGTAGCCATTAGCCAAAAGCCAAGAACCTTCTGTCAACGTTGTTGAACCGCGAAAAAAATTTAAATAATTAATTGTATTTATAAGATATTAACACAAAACAACAATATAAACTTAATTACAAAACATAATAATAATATACTCAAAAACTATAAAAGATTAAAAAATAATAATTAAATTTGTCCGAATATATCCGAAAATATGGTGAGTACAGTCCGAAAGTTTTATACAAATATGGCCGCTGCCTGTTTTCGCAAATGAGATTCAGTTTTTTACAGATTTAAATAATCATAATTTATCAGTGAAATTACTTTAAAACAAGTATAAATTTATTAAATATAATATTGTTTCTAGTTTAATATTATAAAGAGTGATCTTAAGATACTAATATCTATTTGAAAAGCTAGTTGTCAACATTAACCGCGCCGCGGAATTTGTTTCCGCAGTCGGGGGTTTTCAATTTTTTTTAATTTCCTAAAAATAACATTTGATTTGTATGTTTTTATTACAGATAAAATATACATAGTTTAGAAACAAGAAGACATTTGACAAAATGAAATCATTAGTTATTAAACTATTTGTGTTAAAACTCAGTTTTCTATTAGTGGTTTATGTGTAAAGTTTTGTTACAATAAAAAAAAGTGCTTCTGTAAGGAATAATGTCGCATACTGTTGATTTTGATGTCGAGCTCTTCGAGCAGAGGCTTATGAATCTGAAAGATACACAGGATGGCATACAGCAAATGTCAACGTGGTGCCTTCAGCAGAGGGTACATCATAAAAAGATTGTTAATTGCTGGCTCAGTGTTTTGAAGCAAGGTAACCAAAAATATGCTTTTACACCTTATCTAATAAGGAATTAACTACTTTAATGCAATTTTAGTCCGTGTAGAACACAGGCTTACATTATTCTATTTGGCAAATGATGTCATACAGTATAGTAAAAGGAAAAACTATGAATTTGTGGAAAGTTGGGCGACAGCTCTTCAAAAGGCAACAACTATGGTTCGGTAAGTAAATAATTCCATGTGGTTATGTCCACCTTACAGTAGTGAAACAAGTTAAGTAATATAAAATATAAGGCCAGATATAGCCAGCCAGCTAGGTTTTGTCTTTCAAAAGTTACTGTCGATGTAAATATACTCATATATTTAGTTACTGAAACAAGTTTGGCTAATGAATCTCAAATTCTTACAATTGAATTACAGCTTAAGAACTTGAGATGCGAATAAGCAAAAGGGGACATTATTTGGCATCCTTTTTATTGTTGCTGCAGAAATATCAATACTATATAATCTAGCTTACTGTTTGCAATTTACTATAGTTGGCCTATTTCTTCTACGTCCTATTTTAGTGGTATCATCATTTGTATTATTCAGAAACTCCTGCAGTCATGATGGAAATCTATTTATTATTTTACGCAAACCCCATTTATTTTAGAAAGACAAAACTATAGTTGTCACTAATTGGTCATATCCTTTGTATTATTAATTAATTTCTTGACTAGGGCGCTTTTGATTAATATCTCAATCAAATGAACTTCTCTTAGGGGCCCAATACACGAGAGCTCCATTCGACCACGCCGCGCCAAAACAACAATAATTTGTATGCGCTCGAAATTTCGAGTGCATACAAATTGTTGTTTTGGCGCGGCGTGGTCGAATGGAGCGCTCGTGTATTGGGCCCTTTACAGTGCAAACGTTTTAAGATAATGATCCAAAAAGTTAATAGTTTTTATTTCTATTTTGTTTGCTCCGAGATCAGGTTTTTCGTGTTATGCAATGGCTCAAACCACCAGTCTTGATTTCGAGTTTTCAATGTTTGGGAAAGCGTAAATTGTGTAATCAAATTATAATTGACCACATTAATTTCGATTTTTTAACTTCCTCAACCAAAAATCCTCTAGTTTATAAACTAGCCTAATTTTAAAATAATATCCAATTTTTAGGGATGAAAAGGTTCGAAATAAAATATTCAGAATATTTAAGATTTGGGAACAAAGAGAAATATATACGGAAGAGTACCTGAGTGATCTCAATGGTCTTCTGAGCATGAATCCAGTGAAGAAGACACAACCCCAAACTAACACAGATCCAGATGATTTTCAAGTAAATATATTTTAGTTTTGTTTTCTTTAAATAAAATATAATTGACGAGATATTTGATTTTGTTTTAATATTTTTCTAGAATTCAGTTCTGGTTTCAAATATTCGAGAATGTGTTCGATTGGGTGCATACACGGATAAAACATTTAAACGCTTACCAAAAGTACCAAATTGTGATACAGAAATAATAAAACATAATTTAAAAGGTTTATTTTTATTTTCTACTATGTTCTTAAATAGTAAATTTAAATAAATATAATAATTTTACTAGATAAAAGCCATTCAGAAGATGTTGAAAGAGAAATTGATGATTATGTAAATTCACTAGAAAGATATATTAAAAGTTTAAGAGAAGAAATAAAATCACGAAAAAGTTTAATAAATAACATTGAACAGGCTGAAACATTTTACACGAATCAACGTGGTGAAGTTAAAGTAGTTGTTAATGTAAGTATTAAAATAATTGTTAAAACAAAATATAATAATGTCTTTTTGTATACATTCTAGGCGTATAAAAATTTTGGTAATCGCATTAAAGTTGTAAAGAAAAAATTAGAAGAAATAACCCCGAATCTACCTAGTCCAATACCATCTCCAGATATAAATGCACCCTCACCAGAACAAGATGATGATATTGATCTTCCAGATGAGAATAATTTTGCTACTGTAAGTTGTAATCATTTAATAATAAGTTCAGTATTATATTGTAGATTTTGTATTTTAGAATTTTCTTAGAAATAAACTTAATGGTTACACGAGCTATATGGACGGGAATTTACCTTTCGACATAAATGATTTTAAACGAGAAAGCCCTAGAAATCCATATGATTTAGGGCATCATAATAGTAAATTATGTAAGTAGTAAATGCACATACTAAATCATTTAAAGTAATATTTTGATATTTCTATACAGCGCAACCAATCCAAGTAATAAACAGCAGAAATGAAAATAAAGCGAATAGCTATGATGCTGCTGACTACTACAAACCTATTGATACCAGATCTTATTCTGCTCAAGGTGTACCTCTTCCAGTACCACCAGTGAGTAATTACTCAATGTCAGATTCGTCGACAAATCCATACATCAGCAATGATCTAGACTACGATCATAACAGTGCTTACGATCCACAAACATCAATTTATTCTTCAGATACAAGTTATATGACGAATTCAACTAATAATAATTATGAACGTAATCTACCTTTAATGCCACCTCCACCGATGCCGCCACTATTAGGGGATGAATCGGAAGATTTCAATTCAACTTGGGATATGGATATGACATGGACATCTTTAGATTCTTCAAATTCATTCAATCATGTTATTGATACACCAGTGCCTCCATCACCATATGAAAGAGAGGCGGTAAATTCAAATATTACCGAATATGTTGATGGTAAAAGTGAAGATTTCCTTCCCTTGCAGGATGTTGATCATAGACAGTTGCTTATACCTCCAGCGGTTAATTTGAAGAATCAACTGAAAGGTAAACTTTTGTTTTGCATATTTTTAAATAAGAAATCAAAGCATTTTTTTTATTTTAGATAAGGGGCGATTTGTTGATGTTGATCATAGAAATTTAATCTCATTAACTGGTTCACCTATAAGTAATAAGGGACCAGAAAAGAAAAAACTAAATTTATCATGGTCTAATGCAGATAAGGTATATAAATCAATTTTTTTTAAAATATACGTATTACATCGGACAGTTCACATTTAAACAATTAAATTTTATGCAAAATCCAATAAAATGATTTAAAATTGTATGATATAATTTTAGTTACTGACAACTAATTAAATATTTAATTTCAAATCTTATTTTTTTAGGATTTCCGGCCAAATTTAATTATTTACCCATCAGCAAAACATGATAATAATGTTCAAATACCAATGACAAATACAGATTTTCGAACAAATCTTGATAAAGATTATAGAAGAGCCCTACAAGAAATACCAAAAGAAATTACTCCTGTTCCATCAGTTACAACGCCCAAAACACCATCATCTTCGGAATCAACACCGTCATCACAAATTTCATTACCACCAGCATTTTCTGCAATATTGGATTCATCGAAAACGTCACCCAAAACTAATGAAAGTTCTGATGCAGCGGATACCGTTGAAGATACTGACAATAAGCCAGATGAGTCAACTTCTGAGACTACAAATAGTTGTTCAGATAATTCATCAGCAAAGATGCCGCCTCCTCCACTTCCACCGCCAACGTTAGAAGCACCTGTGTTTGATTTTTTATCACCACCTCCAAATGTATGTATTTGAACGGTTTCTTTGAATCAATTTTTATTAAGTTTTATAATTTTTAGATGTTTAATCCTGCAATGCCACCACCTAACTTTGTTAAAGGTGATAGCACGCAAGAAAGCAGTTCAAGTGGAGAAGTTTCACCAGTTAAAGCTGGAGGTATTATTCAAATTATAACTTAAGTTTGGATGATAGTTTTTTGAATTTTTTAGGCAAAGCAGGAAATAAGGTAAATAATCCAAACGACAATGTTGAGAGTATTGATATGGAAATGTCGGATGAAGATATAGAAGATTACATAAGAGGTTTGATTTATAATTTTTTATTGATCAATTTTTTTGTAATATGGCACATTTTTATTCCTTAATCGTAGTAGTTAGGATTTAAATTTATATCACTTAAAATTTACATGCCTTTTTTGATCATGCCTGGAAAAATATGAATAAAAAATTCACATAAAGACTATTTTATAGTAATTCAGTGCCAACTATTAATTGTTTATTTGATTGAAATAAAAAAAATGACTAAATTTTTTTTGATCCTTTAGAAGATAATGCAAACCTATCAGATCAAGAGCCACTAGAGGAGCCAATATTATCAAGTGATGGCTCATCAGATGCTACATCGCCAACAACTCCAACACAACCGACATTCAGAGCGCCACTATTGACGACGCCACCTGCATTATCAAATCAACCTCCATGGGAACATTTAAATAATTTTAAGCATGTGCTGCAACAAGATGTAGCACAATCAAATGATGGTGGCAATGAAATACAGAATCCTTGGAAATCTCCACGAATGTCAGGGAACTTACAATTTCCACGTGGACAGTTTATGCCACCCCCAAGGAATTTTAGTCCAAATATGAAGCAAAATTTTCGGGGTCATCATCCAATGTCACCAATGCATAATCCACCATATTTTAATAGAGGTGGTCGTGGTGGAAGAATGAGAGGCGGACCAGGCAGACGAAATTTCAGAGCATGGAAGTGAACTCTGCAATCAATTAAATAATGGACTTATGTGAAGTTCAAAGTGCTGTCATAAGAGTTTCATGAATTTTTCTGTACAACTTTTATGTTTTAAAAAAAGGTATGGACGAGAAGAAACATTGATAATTTTTTTTTAAATATAATATTAAAGAAAACAGCTTAGATTTACTTTCGTTTAATTTATAAGTAAACACAAGCGTGAACTGGCATTGATTTTATTATTGAAAATCATTTTTTTTAACATTACAAATATTTTGAATTAAATAAAAAAAATCATTTATTAAAAAGGTTTATGAATATTTGAAATTAAAAAAAAACAAAGAAACTGGAAACTTTTTTATATAAATAACAAACAACTTAACTATAAGATATTAGCAATAGTTTTTAGTGTTTTAAAATAGTTCGCACTTTGTCTGTTGATGAAATTTTCCTTTTCTGATAGCAAAAAAATATTAAAAGCCGTTTAAATTTTTATTTAAATGCAAAGCAAAAGAAAAAAACATGATATAAAATAATAATAAACATTGTTTTTTTAGTTACACTTGATTATTTCAGCAAGTTTGCTATTTCTATTCTGTATAAAATATTACTTAAGAATTTTGAAAAGCATAAAAATATTTTGTATATATTTTTTTTGCTTATTATTAATAAATGTCTTTAGAACGAGTAAAATTAATGATAATATCAGGAAAAAACCTTTAATATTTTAACCCCAAATAATAATCCGTTTTTGTTATGACTATCTACATATGTTTGTTTTTTGAAATTGTTATTTTATTTATTTTTATTTCTATTTTTCCATCCTAGTTGACTGGGGTGTAAACAGATTTTATGACTAAAAACACAGTTCGTTCTAAATGAGGAAGATGCAAAGGAATCTTTCCATATCTTTACCAAATAATGGAGAAGATATCATTATTATGAGCATTACATTTCTTCTTCTTCAACGGCTCTACAAGCGAGATACGGTCCTGGCCTCTCACAACTATTCTCTCAACCCGTCCCGATTCTGAACCGATGTCATCCAGTTTGACATCCCTAAGCACTGGGCGTCTTGGTCTACGCAATCCTTCCAGCAAAGGTTGGGTCTACCTCAATGATCTTACCGCAGATATGTGCATTACCCAATCAAACTTAAAAGTTATACATTTTTTATTTCATGGCTTTCATGCCATTCACAATATTCCCACAACCAGCCCTGAAAGGTTCTGGTGAAAGAGGTTTTAATTGTGTTTTTTGTATTTTAGAGAACTGATTAGATTTCATCATTCAACGCTCACTGATTCTAATCTCAGCAGAAACTTTTTTACAATATATTTGTCAACCCTTGTTTCTAATATGGGGCTCATTTCATTGTTTCTGTATACTATTTATAATATATTGTTTTATAGAACCTGGGATTTTGATAGTAAATGGTTTGATATGATTCAATATTCCGATGTATAATTTTCGAGACAAATTCTCAAAACTCTGATCATTTTAATAATTAGAAATGTTCGTGTTTAAAATTGCCAATACTGAAGACACGCAGTTAATCTTAGCCTCAGCTGAGTGTTTTAAAGATAGCAAGATCTACACTATTGTTGTTAGTAATGAGTAAAACAAAATAGGTCTGTTGCGTTAACAAAAGTCGATGGAGCTGTAAGAGTTTGTGAGATTATCCCCCCAGGAAACCAATAATAAACATACAGATATCTAGCGCTTGATAGACTGCACAAACAAGGCATATGTAATAAATCGTCAAGACCAAACAAACCAGATTCTTCGGATGCATTCGAATTTTGCTTGGTCAAATCGGCTTTAATGAATGGATCGATAATTTCTTCGTGACAGACTTTAATGGAAAAGTTTCGTGTTTTTTATTTAAACCCTTGGTACGATCCTCCGAGTTGCACAAGATGAGATTTACATTTTTATTGCAGACATTTTGAGAATTATAATAGCCAAGTTTTTTTGTTTTATTAAGTGAGTGATGTGTTTGTGGTGATGCTTTCAAATATTTGTTCTACTCACAGAGACAATTTCGTGTTGAAACTGAAATGAAACTTATCATCACTGGTCGCCACAGCCCTCTGTGAGCGTTGGCTTCCTCAAGAATCTTCTGCGTCTTACCCTTCCAGTTAGTAATCCCAATTATGCGTAAGTCCATTTCTATGTCGTCTTTATTTCCTTTCGTAGGTCTTCCTTGTGGCCTTCTTCCCTCTGGCGTTTGGAGGAACAGTTTTGAAAGGCACTTGTCCAGGCATTCCTATTATATGTCCTATATAGCTTAGGCGTGAGATCTCGATGCTTTTGGCTGTATCAGGTTCTTTGTATATTTGGTACAACTCGTGGTTGTATCTCCTTCTTCAGATAGCCTCTTCCTTTACTGCGTCTGTAATCCTGCGGAGAATTGTACTCTCGCAACTTTCGAGAACCTGCTCTTTATACACAGTAAGCGTCCATGTTTCCAATCGATGCATGCGTAATGTCTCCTTCTGCTTATTCTTTTTGACAAAATTTGTAAACCTATGTTTTTTTCGCTATCAGTTTTCTTCTTTTAAATTCCGCAGTTATGTTGTTGTCTTTGTTAATTTGAGTTCACAAGTATGTGAACTCGTTTACAGATTCTATATTAGGGGTCCATTAGACGATAGGTTTTGCTATTAGTTTTGCCACAGTCACTGCTTTGACTGACGGAAAACCTACCGTCTAAGGTGATGACTGATGTAATTATCTGAATATTTTAATTTCCATCAATTAAGACTGACTGGGTAATGGACCCCTTATATCTGTCGATTGTTATATTTTATCCTGTTCTTCCTGTACTATTTCTATTAGGGATCCATATACGATTCGTTTTATTTTCATAGATGATAAGTCCACCTTTCGATGCTTTTTCTACCGCCACAAAGGCTCCCTTTGCTGCAGCCGTTGGTCTACCTATGAAGACTATGTTATCTGCATATGCCATTATCTGAACAGACTTGTTTAGAATTGTTCCTTTGGTTTCAATACATGCCTTTCGGACCGCTTTTTCTAGTACATTCTTAAATAGTAAGCCGCATAGTGAGTCTAATTTTTCGTTCGTTTCAAATGATGTTGCAAATCAAATTGTTCTGCTCGCTCCAATCTTACATGTAAGAGATTTCTATTCGTTTTGCTTGAATCGATCTTGCAATTTTTGGTAATACTTTAAACTTGGTGATAAGGGAAAACAATCACGTCCTAAGTCTAGGGATTTGTTTC
The DNA here is from genome assembly GCA_963855945.1 of Thereva nobilitata. Classification (NCBI taxonomy): domain Eukaryota; kingdom Metazoa; phylum Arthropoda; class Insecta; order Diptera; family Therevidae; genus Thereva; species Thereva nobilitata. The sequence goes on along the minus strand of OY979698.1, from coordinate 92,985,348 downwards.
TGTTTCTAGTGATTGCGAATTATAACACAAAATCTCTTTGAATGGCATTTCGTGTTATTGTAATGTCTCAGATTTGTATTTCAAAATTCATTTTTAATATAATCAATGAATCTAGTAGTCAAGCGGAAGTCGCAGATTAATTTTTTTTCATAAGCGTATAATTCAAAGATTTTAAGTGAATGCAATCTAATAAAATACGAGTAATCAACTAGCAGTGTAGCTCCAAATACAACAATTTTGCTTATGATAATGGTTTCACTCAATGTACCCCTTTTATTCTAGAACAGTTCAACTTCAGGTTTTCGCTTTTTTGATTTATTTTGCCATTTCGGATTTCGAACGTTCTCGGGATTTTGATGGCAGTAAGTATAAAATAAATATATCTGGAAAACAATATTGCTGCTGCCATAACGATTGTTATTGAAATAGAAGTTCTATTGCAGAAATGACAATGTTATCTCTGCAACATCAGACTACCCCTAATCAAGCCATTAACTACAGCCATTCTTTGCGGATACTACCCTTAAGAAATGCATCAATTAAGCCACGCGATTGAGGAACAACATTTCATAATCAGTATTTCCAAACTCTTAAACATCTCAGAGTTCAAACACAAGATTCATTGTTGTCTCCGTCAGCATACTCTGATCTCCACTGAAACTAGCTTTCGTTTGAACTAAGCTACTACTAGATATTGCACCATGACAGGACCAATGACCTAATGGACTGGTAGTACGTACAGAGGGTTCCATCCATCCAATGGCGCTACAGCCCAAATCGAGCCTTGGCCTCCTCTAGGGCATTTATCCACGTTTGACGGTCCCTTGCAGCATGTCTCCAGTTTCGGATGTTGAGCATTGCCTCTGCGCAGCGGTCACAGTCTATCCATCTCCTCCTGGGTCTGCCTACTGGTCTATTTCCTGAAATTTCTGATATCATAAGCCGTTTTGGTATGCGATTGTCCTCCATCCTGACCACATGACCGGCTAGTCTTAGTTTGTTAATTTTTATTAAAGTTGAGAGTTCTGGGTCGTCAAAAATTTCATACAACTCGCTGTTGTATCTCGTCCGCCATATTCCATCCTCTCTGGTTGGGCCTATTATGCACCTGAGGACTTTTCTCTCAAACCTGTTGGCTCGTTCCTCTATGTCCTGGGTCATAGTCCGAGTATCGCTGCCATAGCACAGTACTGGTCGTATTACTTTTTTGTAGAGTGAGAGTTCGTTTTTCTGTGCACAAAACTTGAATGCAGTATTTGTTTTTGGGCATAAAAGGCTCTATTAGCCAGTAGTATTCGTCGAGTTATATCTTCCGCACAGAGGGTTGTCTCAATGGATTTGTATAGAAATGCTCTAGAATTTTGTAGACCTGACTCATTCTCCACGGCTTGATATTTACGAATATAACTTCCAATGACGAGATTGTATCTTAGAAGCAAAACTATCCACAAAAATTAACCAACGATACAAAATTGGGCACACTAAATCACAGGCTATGATAAGGTTTACTAATATAGTCTTTGTTTTAAAATGCTTTCAAAAGTTTTTTCAATCAGTAAATCTCAATACTAGATTAATATCGCTTGACGAGCTATAATGAAACAACATTTGCTGCTCTAGGTGGAGCGATTTTTCATGTTCTTTTACATCGAAGTGTTGAACCATATCATTTTCTCACTGTACAAAATGATAAATTTAACATAGCTATTTTTTTTAAATAAAAAATTTGTACTTTTCTTGTTAGCAAAATTTTCAACCATCCAAAATTTCGAATGTAACAAAAATGCAAAACAGTGTTTATATGTAATAATAAAATCATATTTTTCTAAAAACAAAACAAACAAAGTGTGAACTATTTTTGTATTTATATATATTTTGTTTTAAAGTTCTCCTTTTATAACAGATTTGCAGATTTCGTTACGCAAAAAAAAACATTTGGAAGGAACTTTTTGGCCGTCTTATAAACAATTAGGTATGTGTGTGCTTTATTTATTTAATTTTATTTTATTTGTTTATGCATGTAATTAAATAAATAAATTTTTAAATAAAAAAATGCTTTAAGACTATAATTTTGCGAGAAAGGAAAATGTGTGTTGCGGTAGGACCTTGCCCTGCTAAAAGTTCACGTTTTCGGATTTTGCTTAAATACGTCCCTTTAACAACTTTTGATATATTAATCAATCACTAGAAAATTTTGATATTATTAGCGACTGATTAATAGCTTCACGGCAAACCCTAGTATTAGTTTAGGACCTGGTATCAAAATGATTAAGTTATTAATACAACATAATAGTTATTGAGTCGATAAGAGCATATTTTTCGTAATTGAAACAAAAACTTTTCACAATGAATGAAATAGAGCAATAAAGTGATAAGTAAGACGATAAATCGGCAATTAAAAATCTTCATCAAACGCTACGAGAAATATTGTTTTTACCTGACTATATTTTTTTTAAGCAAACCCAAAAAACAATCGAATACAAAAAAACACAATTTCCTTAATTCTGGTTGCCTTCACACATTTCTGTGATTAATTATGTCCTCTCTTAAGCCGCACATGTCACGACATTAAACAATGGGGAAAAAATCCGAAAATTAATATTACAAAAAAAATTAATTTATTATTCTTTATCCTTTGGTAAAATTCCGCAGAAAATATCACTTGACTAGTATTAGAAATTAATTACAATATAAATATAGTTCAACTTTCAAGTTTGTCGAACAAAGTGTAACCAGCTCCATCAGATCCTTTTTCCAGTAAATCACATAAAGCAAGGATATACGTTTGGGCCATTTGCAACGTCTCGAATTTGGATAATTTATGATCTTCCCCCAATGTCGGGACAACTTCTCTTAACCTGTCGAATGCTTCGTTCAATCCATTCATCCGTCTTCTTTCCCTAGCGTTTGCAGCTAAACGACGCTTTCTTAAAATAGTTGGATTGGTTGAGGATGATTTCCTTGATTTAGTAGAATCCTCCGAGTTTGATGATGAAGTCTTGTTCCTACGACGATTTCTTACTTTAGGACACGTTTTCACTGTCGAACTGTTCCCCGACTGAGCGCTAAAATCCGCGCAAAGATTTGTTTCGTAATTATTTAAGTTGTTGTTAATAGGCTGAATCTCATTGTAACTCCACTGTTCCATAAATCCGTACAGGTAGTTGGGATTTCGTACAGTCCCATATGGTGGACTGCCTGTAAATATTGAATTTTCTTCCGTTGATGAATATGAAAAATCCGTCACCGATGGGATAAAGTATGAATTTGTCGTATTCATTTTTTCTTATATCCCAAAAATCTTCGATCACAATTGTTACATCGCCTGCGAAAGTTAAGTAACAAACAAAAAACTCAGTTTGCGGTCACTTCTTCAATTATTGGCTCTTTGAGGTGGACTGCACGCGGCATTTTTTCCGGAACCACTGACGGGCACTTAATTCAAAGCGAAAAATTTTGAAAACTTGTTTCTGTACTAAAAACTTAGGGAAAAGTGGATCAAGGAAGGGATGATAAGGGATCAAATGGAATAATTGTAGTGCACAGCAAAGGCAAGGGCTTCAGTAGAGACAGGAGCAACACAACATATGTTCTTATATATATGCCTCGAGGACAGTTTTTTTTCTATAGTCTGTAATATAGAGATCACCTTTATATCACGCAGAAGGTCTAGAGCAGTCACAAATCGCATATCCCATAGCTCAATACTAATCAATTTTAATATTTCTGGTTTACATTTGATTTTTAACAAAAATTAAAAACTCATCCCCCAAGCTGAAGCAGCCGCGTACTTCAACCCATCACAGTATAATTAGGGTTATTTGATTGCAAACAAAAAAAACCTCGAAATACCTTTAGATCCCCGACTCGTTTTAGGGGTCAGCAGTCAACCAAAAAAACTGGCTCGTGCCTAGTGTCCGGTGTTTTCCTCCATAGTCTGTCGTGTGCCCTTTTTTTTGAAGAAGATGCCCACACGATAATGATGCACCAGTGGCAAGGTAACATATGGGATATGTTATCCAGTCGAAGTCATCAGTTGAATATTTCTGAATATCACGAGGGAGTTATGCTTCAGAGGTCCTTATTTAGTTTTTTTGTGTGTAGTTTAATGTCCCGCCAAAAGGCTGCTTCTACGTGGATGAGCTACTTTCGAATCAATTGATTGCTATTCAATTACATATTGAAAAGGAACTGCACATTAACGCTTTTTTTTATAAAGAGTTATGGGGGAAAGGATCGTTATTGAGCTTATTGAAATGATATCGGTTTATTTTGTTTGTGTTTTTAAAACTTGGATAAAAAAATAATAATAATATCCATATATGAGCTAACGGTTGACCGTACTTGCATATCCATGAATATTTTGTCAAGGATGACGTGATATAGGGAAAGTGCGAAGGGTACTTTGGTAGCAAAGGATAGGCTTGCGGATGCCGAATTTTAATAACTTTTTATGCTTAATCTGTTAACTCTTTCGTACTGCCAGATAGTGTATGTACGTAAACATTGTTAAGTTGTTCAACTATTCTTTTGAATCTGGGTCTTCGGTGTAAGTGTGGAAAATCCGGTTGAAAGGACAAGCTGGCTTCTAAATTCGCTTATTGTAACTCAAAGCAGGTGTCAGCTTACTTCACGTATCACTGGCTCTTTCTTCTTTCGTTTAATTAGATATCCAGTCCCAGAAGTATCGCGTTCGCAACTTAGACCTATTGTACTTTTAGCAGACCCTTTATTTCAGATTTGTATTGCACATCGCTTGAAGATGTTTAGCAATCTAACTAAGGATTTGGCACTCGCCAAACAATGAGATTATGCTCTTCGTCATCGTGGGATAGTGACAGAGAACATGAAGGGCAGACTCGCTTTCCTTGAAGCAGAGCTTAAAGATGGGATCCTCCGCTCTTTCCATTCTCCGTAGGGTAATTTAGAACCGAGTGGTCGGTAACCAAGCCAACTAGTATTCTGATATCTTTTACTGCGCCCCAAATAATTCTCCGGCCGCGGTGTGAGACGACCAATGGAAACAATGACAAACGCTTGTCTGACCAAGGTCTTATTTGGACTTGGTCCTACGGACTTGATCGCTCTGCTTATTATTTTTCTGTCTGGCAGGTTAAAAATGTCCATGCTATCATCGGCGTTTCTTAAGTTTTCATATGTGTGTGCCAATATAGCGTACGACTCCGCTTGAAAGACAGTAGCTGGGCTGCTCAAGCTGAACGTTCTAATAAATCTCGGGCGGGTGGTTACTATCGAAATGCAGTTTGAACTACATATGTCTGTGGTTAGGCAAAAGCTTTGCGGGCAAAAATAATCAGCAATACTCTGTTTATCTAGATACGTCAACGACGACACCATCCATCCATAGTTCAGTTCAGATACCTGATCTAAACGTTATAATTAATCAATAAAAAACATCAGAAACTATGCTGTAAGTAAATTGTAGTTGTGGAACAGCTACACGAAAGCATTTTCTTTTTCGTCATTTTCTTATTGATAAAATGTCATCGATGTGGCGCATGAATATTTGTAGGATGGAAGAGTATAAGCTACTTAATATAAATTCCAAGTCTCCGGCAGCTAGGTTGGTGCAAAATGGGTGGCTGACAGGGGTGAAGTTGCCGAAAATGTTTGCAAATCACCAGTCACCAGTCATCGCTGATCTGCAAAATTTTGCACGAAGGTCCGTGGGGGTCTCCCATGATGCACGTCGAAGCCCGATTTTCGAAATTCAAAATGGCCGCCGAAATATGACCGAAATTCAAAATGGCCACCCAAATATGAATTTGCCAATTGTGTTCTGATTTCCATGGAAATCGGTATCTGGGGTTTTCTAAGGTAGCATATAACGAATTTATGATCAAAACTTATAAATTAAAAATGGCGGGACCAACATGACTAATTTTACTATTCTTACCTCTGTCCTGCAAGTGTCGGAGAGCTCGGACATATAATCCCGTTTGGTAATAGAATGAGTTTCAATCGAGTTTGTCCACATCAAAGATGAAAGCACTTTTTCGTTTCCAGCTCTTAAGGTGAAACCCCAATGTAGGCTTGGCTTGCTTTAGTGCTTTGCTTTGCTTTGATATATCAAATAAACCAGTGCTTCGTTATGGGACAAAACCAAATGACAAAGCGGCAAAGCCAAAGCAAAGCAAAGCTCGAAATGACCAATGTTCAATTTTTTGAAGCTTTGTATGCTTTCGCGTTCGTTCAATATTTATTTTGCTTAGAGAAATAAATGTATGTAGAGGTTTGAGAAAATTTATTTCATAAAGAAATTATTTTTTTGGGAATAACATTAACTATAAATATTTAAGAGTTCAAAATTAACAACTATTTCTATATCCCATTTTAACAAATTTCTCGTAAATGTTTGAACAGTTAATGCCACAAACCATTTGTGCTTCTTTATCACTCTACACAACAATAGATATTTACTTTCGATCCTTTGTTCTTTTTATGGAACAATAATGTCCATTCCAAAGGAAAAATTCCGCAAAATTCGTACCTCTTACCTCTTTCGTGTACTATTTCTATTTCCTGTGCTCATGAAAAGCAAACTGTAAAGTAACTAAAGCAAAGCGTGTATTTGAAAAGCTTACCTGAAAAGCTTACCAAGCTCAAGCAAGCCAAGCCTACATTGGGGCTTCACCTTTAGACTATAAAGCTTCAAGCATGTTTGCCAAAGCCTACCACTTATGCCGTTATCATGTAGGAGAAAACTGCTTATATTAAGCGTTGCTCTAGTCGTCTTAAGTGGAAAATTTAAACTTTCTGTCGGACAAGATAAAATTCAATTATGAAGTTCGACATGCCCGACATGGGAAATTAGGAAGGAGACTGCAAACAGATGCTGTATGCTCTTTAATAGTCATAGCTCTTGTTCCTAAATAAAATGAGACGAGCTATAGAAGTTTTTGGAACATAGCGTCATCACTTAATAGCCGTGTTCCTTTTCTGTTCTTTTTTACTCGTATTTACTTGGAACTACTCCTGCTCTCACAAAAAATTCATATGTTTTACTCATATCGACAAATTTTGCGTTCCTTTAATATTTTACTCCGGAGTACTTAAAAGTAGAAAAGGAACACGGCTAATAAGTATACATGTCAAAGTACATTTCGTGAAATTAGAATTCTCTGAATCTTGCCCTTCTTCTTCCATTACATAGTAATCCATTTCCTAGTGAATTATATTATTACAATAATCAGATAATCGGCGCCACGGATTATCCCCGTGACAATTCCATCAATTTACGAAGTTGCGATAGCAAAACACAAAAGTAAATCTTCACTTTTTATTTATATTTACAGAAAAAAAAACATGCTAAGAACAAGAATTTGTTCGCCTCAGATTTGATGAAGGCTCTCTTCATGCTTTATAGGTGGTAACTTAGTAAATTTGAGTAATGACCAATCAATTTTCTTCTTAACACGTTACGGTAAGTTGGCCACCGGGGAATATGTTGAGAACCTGATTAAATATTCCCTGAGGAGGGCCTCCACGAAGCAAAGATATAAATATACGCGCGGTAAAGTAATGTAGTGACGCCTTTTAATGTGGTAATTGGGCATTAACCAATGACTTGTAACTAATATTCCTTATTGATTTATTCGACTTAAGACAGACATCATGATAATTGGCATTGGTATTAAAAAAAATGACAAATCAATCAATTACGATTTTAGAAAATCTCTTGTTCACTTTCGTATGGTGTGAATCGCGTAGTTAGTTACCGTAATATTTTATGAGACATCTTTTTCTTTTAGTGAATGAATTTCCGGATTGGGCAGATTGCATGACTTGTAGGGATAACCGTGATGTGCATGAATATATATCTAAATGATGGAAGGAAGAAGGATTAAAAGGGTAGAAATAATCGAGTTTTTTGACCACAGACGCAATTATAAATTCCTTCCGAGCCAAGAACAGTAACAAACCACAAACGTTTACTTAGTATAAATCTCCCTTTAACAAAGGTTAGGAAGATAACAAGCTGATATATATAAGAACGCTCTGTGCTCCTGTCTTGTCTTTAAATAACAGTAATCATCGTTTGTGGTAAAGTGACCATTTTAGTTAACAAACAGTATGACCTTCACTTTTCTTCTTTCTTCATGGTAAAATTGCTTAAGGTGATCTGTTGTCTTGCCACTTGCTAAGCTGCACTTTACAATGATTATAATCTTGTGTTCTCTGCTTTGATTCAATAGACATAGGCGCTACCGGGAGAAGATTTTACGTTTCACTTCTCGGTAGCACTGGATTGTGATAAGGATATAATTTACTTAAATTTTAAGATTGATCGATAAAAGAAAGGAAAGTTACATATATAGAAAATGTACGAACTATGTGATAAAAAGTAAACTTCCAAGTCTATTCTACAATGTATAAAAGCGCAATCATATGGATATTACCTACACAGTTGAATTGATCAGAAACAGTCTAGAGTACATATCGTCGGGTCAATGCAATAGTGACTAAACTGAAATTTTGCTATTTTGAACTAACATAGTACAAAATTGATTAGTCGATGGCGATTATAAGCAAAAAAATAAATTTCTGTTATTGATATTTTTTATAATTGTTATTCAGAAAAAATCTTCGGTTAGCATAAAGCAGCGGTTTTACTTTCGAGGATTTGAAAACACATCTCCTAGGAAAATAATCGACTTCCTTTTTATCCTAGCCGCAAAGCGGAAGAACCCACTTTCGATTGATTGTGTGAAGAAAACGAAAACATTTGAAAGTGATTGCTCCTGTTTTTCATAAAATCAGGTACAAGAACTTTTTTAGTATAAAAAACCTCTTGAGATTTTAACTGTTTATATTCAAGTAATTTTTTTTTATATTATTTTTTGTCAGAAGATGTTCCCTGACGTTCGAATTATTTCCACTACCCGGTAAATCCATCATCCTATCAACTATACGTGAAGAATATCTCTTCCCTTTTTAGACTATATCGAAAATATACAAATGATGTAAGCGCTTGTAGTTAATCCCATTAATCATAGCGCCACGCGACCTTAAGTATAAGACGAAGATCCTTATTGCGAAATATGCACTCTACAAAAGATCCTTCAATCGAAGATGCTTAACATAATTATAGGTTCACTAAAGAGAGTCCCACCCACAATAATTTTCATACCTTTGTGTTAAGACCGGCGTTATTTTTCTCACATTTTCTCAGTTAAACCGCAACAAGGACTTCTTAGACCCTTCTCTCAAATAAAGGATGTAATTTTTTACCTGTCTCTCTTAGCGAATCCTTATTTTTCGTGCGATGAAACTTACACTCCTTGTCAAAACAGATACACTATACGAGAATTTGCCGGTATTCCTTTTATATATTGTTAGAGAAAACCTGTGAGAATTAGGGCTTCACATTTCAGACACAATGGATCCCTATTTCTATTTTTAAATTTTTGTAGCACGGCGCTAGGATGTCTAAAAGTTGGATTTCTTATGGAACTTCGCGCATTTTAAATGTTGTTTACACTTTCAAAGGATATAAAAGAAATTTAATTTAACGCAAATTTTGTTAATATTGTTCGAAAGAATGCAATGGCAGTAGGGGTTCCAATTTGTTTTGTCATTGCATTTTGTGTATAAGTTTTGATTTTAGGGTGGATAATGAAGACATCATGACGTTTAGTTTCTTTTAGTTAATCAAAAATAACAAACAAAGAAGTCGAATTTTATTTGGTTTAAAAATTGAATGAAGGGATTCGAGTTTAAAGGAAACTTTGTTCCGCAATTAGCATTTTAAAAACATAATCGGAAAATTGCAGGGATGATACATTGACAACAAACCAAGTCTTCAAATGTTAACCAGCCTTTGATTGGAAACTACAAAAAAGTACTACGGCATGTTTAACGACGAGCCAATACGAAACAGTCGATGAGAGAATCGATCTATAATCTAGTTAATTTTTTTCTTTTAGCGAGGTATTGGGTTCAAAAACCTGCGGCCACTTTGCTTGATCTATTGTACTACATTCATATTGTAGGCCAGACCGCTTGAATAGGTTTAGCAATCTGCCTAGTAGCTTGTCGCTAAGACTTGACTGTTCGAACAGGGTCGCGTTAAACAACAAGACACTCGCGAATCACTCACAGAGAACATGAAGGGCAGACTCATTTCCCTCAATGCAAAGCCCTTCCAATCCTCTATAAGTGGTAATTCAGAGCGTAGTATCCGGTAATCAAGCCAACAAGTGTTCTGATACCCTTCCTAATGCGCCCCTACAATTCCTTGCCCGCGTTAAGAGACGGAACAAGAACGAACCGCTTAGAGTTGGCCAATCCAGCTTTCGGTGTGTTTCATCAAAGTCCGTTCGGCAAAAGCACTCTTCACCAAACTACTGTGTTCCCCATTAGCCGGGTGTGTTCCCCATTAGCCGGATGAATACAATTTTAGAACCGTGTTTAGCCAGGGTATCCGCCATTTCATCCCCTTTGAAGTTCCGATGACCAGGGACCCAAACAAGGGTAACTTGATTGAGAACGCCCAGCTCACCAAAAGTACAGTACGTTGGTAGTCCCAGACTAATTGTGACTTAGTGCTACGGGAACCAATCGCTCTGATTGCCGCTTGGCTATCCGAGAGAAAATAAAGATTCGTTTGTTTTTGTAGGCCATTCTTACGTTTTCATAAGTGCGTACCAGAATGGCGTACAGCTCTGCTTGAAAGACAGTCGCTAGGGTGCTTAGACAGGCGGTCGCACACTGGTGCTGTAAAAAAAAGGGTGCCTAGACTTATCGCTCTACTGAATCTGGGGCTTTCACTTCAGACTCCAGCGCCCACACCTATCTCTATTTTGGAGTCATCCATAATACGGTATTTTAGGAAAAGTCCAGTATAGTCTATCTTGTATATGTAAGGAAGATGGTTCAAATTTTGAGATATTAACGGGCATGCAGTCCGATAGAATTCTCGCTTCCGGAATCTCTTTTATAATGTTGACAATTATAAAATCCCCCAAGACCAACGCCCAGGTAGTCATTCGTTTTCAGCATCAGCGCAGTGTTAATGGTGCAAAAAAAAATCACAACAGAAAAATACAAAGTTACCTAATATATATGATTTAGTAAAGGTTTAATACAAGTTACCTAATATATGATTTAGTAAAGGTATAATACAAATAAAAACAGACACAAAGTTGACGTAGTTAAGGTCATAAAGCTGTATCTCCGCGCAAAATCGAAGGTATTGAACCGAAGAACTTAGAGAATGAAATAAACATATTAACTTTCTCCAATAATCGTAATCATTTGTGTAAAACAAACAACTTGTAAACAAATACTTAACTTCTGATAAAATCTCGATTTAATAACTTTTAAAAAGTGGTCTGCTTTTAAGTCATTCTTTTTGTGTAGAAAATATCAATTTTCGTGTCAAAAATTACAAGACACCGCGCATCCCTAATTGCACATGTATAGACAAATTTGAGGAAATGGTTCCTTGTAATTTTCTAAAACCAAATTAATTTCTTTAAAAAAAAAGGATCCTTTTCTACAAGACAAGAATCTTGTACGAAAAACAAACACTTTAAACCAAAGCAGAAACAATAAAAATTGGATCAATTATGTCCTTGGCGGTATCTGTTATTTAGTGGAAAAATGTTTTGATTTCTAAAAAAGGAAATGAAAACTGGAAATAATAAGTTTGCTCGTTTATATTAAAAGAATTTTGAGATAGGTCCGTTAAGTCTTTATATTTGGTCTATTTCGGCAGGTAAAGAAGAATTTTCTATAACTTCCCGTAACATTGATTGATGTGGGTGACGTATGATTGATCAGAAGGCGTTCTTTGGTTTTTAATAAAACAAATGCATGATTTCTCCAATATTCGAAGAAAAAGAGCTTGCAACAATTCGAACCCGCCTAAAATTTGCGTGATATTCGCAATCAACATTAATTTTGCCGTGATGCTTAAACAAAATAATGTTTTCTGTATGTGCCCGGCTCGCTCCAAAAAGGAGATTGTAAAACATGAACTCTATATAAACAAACAATACAAAAAGATATTTAGAGTTAATTATTGGTATCCATAAGTAACAAAAGAAATGCGAATGCAGGTTACTTTCGATTTTATCGTGATATATTTTCCGAACAAAAAAGGAAATTAATTCGACCATCGATGCAAGAATCGCCTTTAGTCCTCACAGAGAGTCTCCAGCATTCCTTAAGTGTTGCGGATCCATTCAACTCATCCGAACAATAGCACCTTAAGCTGGACAACACATGAATCATGCAATAAACGTTGGTCGCCTAAAAATTATTAATTATGAATTTTTGATTGTGGTTTTAATTAATTCTTGCGACTAAGGAGTTTTTGTGTCGCGTATCAATCGCTCTGATTTTTAATGTGCAATATTTGACGGGAGTTCTTTTGATGGAATGCCATTCTTTTAATGTTTGTTTTAGTTTTGTTAAGGTATGCCAATATAGTCAGAATTTTTATGCGGAATTTAGAAGGCTATTTCATAATTATTAATATTTTTTTAATTAATATTCAAGATTTACATTAATAGGATTACATTTCACTTGTCTGAAGCAGATAACAAAAGGTGCTAGTAAAGATAGTTCTAACGACATGTTATCGGCGGTGATTATGATATTATCTCAAAAATATTTTTATTTCAAATCAAAATATTCAAATGCATTGTCTTCACAATCAAATAGCTGTATTGCATGCTTAAATTTTTTAATTTTGTTTAATTTCCCGTTTTATAGAGGAAATTCAAAAAATTCTTATTCTTATTGACAATCAGAAAACATCATTCCCTTTTCTACTCATTCGTTGCTGTTGTTAACATTCCTTCAAATTCTCAACTCAAAAATTACTAAAAAATCTTCAGTAAATTTGAATATAATTAATTGCAATCAAAAGAATAAAATACTATCAATAACAAAATTTCTTTTTCAGATCCTTTATTATTTCACCAATCGAAAATCCACCAAAAAAAACTTGCTGAAAAGGCGGGGCAAAAAAGCGGATATAAAACCTCGTAAAAACAGAAGTGGGCAACAGCAAATCACGCATCTTTCTAGCATCGGAACATCACACAGGTAGAAGGAAATGATCATCTCCCAAAAGAACATTACTTGTATCTCTACTGTCCAAGAAATGGAATACAGTTCAGGTAGATATCGATCTCTCCATCTAGCCTTTACCACTACACATTTTGCTTTGGCTCACTCTCAGACTGCAGAGATAATAATATATCTATATAATGCCGAAAGTGAATCTGAAAGAAGATAAATACTGAAATGGAGCAGTCCGCATCTTCAGTATAGTGCAACATCTCGTGAAGATCGGTAGTTAAGAAGAGAAGTAACAAAACAGATCAAAAGAATGGCAAGTTTTACACAAGAATACGTGAATGTTGATTATGGACTTTCTTATAATAATAATAACAATGATTATGGTGACAGTTTATCGGATAGTGCATATAGCCCCCACACAACACCAGATTATCCAGTCGGACAGCATTATCAATGCTATAACGATGCATGGAACCAGTGTCCTTTAGATAATTGGCTAGAACAGGATTATAATTATCAAGCTGAAACTTTTGAATATAATCAAAAGGATAATTCTCATCTTGCTACATTAGTATACCAGAAGGAATGTCCCAAGTATAGTGTGGAAATTCTGCGAAGAAGACGATTGGCTGCTAATGCACGTGAACGGCGAAGAATGAATAATTTGAATGATGCATTTGATAGGCTGAGAGACGTTGTGCCTTCTTTAGGTAATGATAGGAAATTGTCGAAATTTGAAACTCTTCAAATGGCTCAAACTTACATATCTGCACTTATTGAATTGCTTAGTAGACCAGTGTAGAATTTTATTATACATTTTTCATTATTAAGCGAGTTTATTGTACAGTAATTTATTTAAATATTATAAATAATAGATTTAATTAAGGAATATTTAAGACTGTTTAGTTATTTAATAAAAATAATTGTTGTAAAATTTGAATAAAATACCATTTATAATTTGGAGACCACCTATTTTATCCTGGTGTTCCGGGGTGCTCCCTTTTTCTACCCACTGTCTCCTGCGCTTCAGAATTTTGGGCAGGATCCATTTGTTATCGCCAGTCACAATTCGGCCGAAAAAAGGTTCATTCCTGAGACGTGATAGCCAGGAAAAGCACACATTCACTATCTGCGCGCGATTAGACTTCAAAAGTTAGTGAAGAATCTTTCCCCGATTGCATGAAGGTGTCGATGAACGGTTTAATGACAAAACCAAGCTTCTCCACTGGTTCGTCATTGATTATGATGGGTTTTTTCCACCAGGTTACACAGGATATCCTCGTCAAGCTGCACATTTCTTCCAGGACAAGGTTCATCTTGTAAGCTGTATTTCACCACTGGGACGCTTACCTTCCTCGGAGCCCCGGCCCAGATAAACGAGTTGAAATGAAAGCGGGGACGAATCTAGGACTTGTACATTATACCACGAGCCGACGGCTGAAGGAGGAAAGATGATGCTTGTTTAGCAATTTGGAATATGTTATTATTCCAATGCAGATCTATGGTTAATGTTATACCTACGATATTGGGAGAAGACCGTCCACTGAAACGGGAAGAATGGCGAAGCACGTTTTATTAGGAATGAGGCAGTGGCCTCGACTCCCAGATCCCGCGGATCGGACACTCCCGCCGCAACTGCGGATTTGTGATCCGCAACAATTTTTCCGCGGATTTGAAACGTCAAATTTGCCTAAGCAAATCCGATATCGCGTATTTCATAATCACGAGGAAATTAAATCTACATTAAATCCGCGACCGTGATTTTGAATTCGCGACTGCGGATTTGAGAATCGCAAAGTGTCAAATCCGCACTCATTTCCGATTCGCCGGATCTGGGAATCGAGGCCAGTACTTCGTTTTTGATTCTTGCGGCTCCAATCAAAAATTTGTTCCATGCCCCTGTTGATTGAATTAGACATATGGTCACGTTCATACGGACAAGATCTGACGCGTGCTTGTTTTACATTATCGAAGTCAAGCAAAGCTGTGAAATGTATTGAAGGGGATTGGAAACAGGTAATTTATAAAAACTGGGAGTGAATAGAAGTGATTGCTTTGGTCCGATTGTTTGGGGGGTTGTTAGAGTCACATTTTTTCGGTATAAGCTAAATATGAGCCCGGATAATAGTCCGGATAAACTTCGAAGAAGTATGAAAGGGCGTATTATTTGCGCAGAGTCCTGAAGAAAACTCTGTTTATTGAATGAGAGGAACATTCGATGGCGAGGGTAGCATCACAGTTTCATCGGATAGGCAGAATTTGAGGGAGAACCGAGATGAAAGAAAGTAGGTCAATCTCCACTCCACACGGGATCCTGAGATTTGAGACGTTTTGAAGTATTTGCATGAGAGGGAGTGAGAGAAAAATAGCAAAATTTGTGAACGCGGGATCCCGTGTGGCGTAAACATACAGAGCTATTATCTGATTAAGAAAGTTATCGAAAGTGTTCAAAATATAGATATGATATTTAAAAAAAATCGTTTATCATTGGGCCTGATCATGGTTGGCGCTTGAAGTGAGAAATGGCACGGCCACTGTAAAACGGTTTCATAGTTCTCGAAAAAACTGCCATTTGCCGGGAAAAACGCGTTCAGGCGTATCACAGTTGGCGTTTTAAGAGACAAGGCGCATTATTCTTTTTATTCATAGGCCGCAGATATTATTGACGAACAAAAATCGATGCTGCATTATAATCAATTAATTAAAACTTGGTCGCTACTGATTCAGGTGCATTTGTTTTGTATTTCGCTCCATACATACTTTTCGAATTGAGAATTTACTGCAAACCAACTGGTCCTATTCAAAATCAAATGAACAAAAGGATACTGCTGTGTTATAAGCAAAAAATCATTTCTTGCACTCAATCCAAATTATCCATTAAACACAATGAATTGTTTTTACGCACATACTTTTCCTTTAAATTCCCAGAATTGCGATTAAAATCAAAAAAATCGGCCAGAATCCCAAGAAGCGTGCCCAAATAAATATCAACACAAAATAAAAAGATCTAAAACAGTCGTCAATATCATCTAAACAGATAGCACAAAGTCATAAATGTCTCAGATAATTGCTTTGTCAACAGTTTAGTGTATTTTATGAGGTGATTTGTAAAGAAACGTGATAAAGGACTACCTCAAATTTTATGGTGTCGAAAAAAAATCACAGGTAAAGCGCAAAAACAAAGAGATGCGGTCAAAGTAATAAATTTTCCTGCGAAAGTTATTAGGTGCCTTTAATGTCATGTTGTGCTGCTGAAAAATAGTAAATTAAAGTGAAAAAAAAACTGATATTATTTTCCGTATTGGATAATTTATTTTTTTACTCTTTTTTGAGATACAAATATATAACATTAGAAAACGTTACTAAGCAAATATTTTTTCCTCTCTTCTCTTCTTGGTAACAACAGTTCCAGGCTTATGCTGTGCTTCAGGATGGTTCATTAATTCTGGCGGGCAAACAGAAACAGGACTAGCGGTAATACACTGCTTAAGATCATAAAACAGGAAACTATCATCTTTAGTAACAAAACTGATAGCGCATCCAGTCTTTCCAGCACGACCTGTACGACCAATTCTGTGTGTATAATCTTCTATTGATTTCGCCATATCATAATTAATAACTATAGATACATCCTTAATATCAATACCACGACCAGCAACGTCTGTAGCAACAAGAATATCCTTTGCTCCACTTTTTAGTGCTGCCAAAGCATATTCTCTTTGTTCTTGTCCTTTACCACCATGCAGAGTACATGCATTATATCCCAATTTCTCCAATCCCTTAGCCAATACATCAGCACCTTTCTTTTGATTAACGAATATAATAACTGGTGGCTCGATACCTCTTGAGAGAATTTCAATAAGTTTCTTGCGTTTATCATTTTCTCCCATCATGTACACAATTTGTTCAGTTCTTTCAGTTGGTTTACCTATCGAGCCAATATACACAGTTGCTGGTCTTCTAAGATAAGTTCTTGCTAATCTTTCAACTGCCGGAGGCATAGTAGCTGTAAACATAACAGTTTGACGATACTTCTTTTTCGAATAGAAATTTTCCATAAGTTTCGAGGCATCTTCGGCTTCTTCTGAATCTGGTTTAAGATTTGTTACTGGCATAAATTCGAGAATTTTCTGGACATCTGGCTCAAAGCCCATGTCTATCATACGATCAGCTTCATCGAGTACTATATACGTACATTGATTAAGTACTAAATATCTATTTTCTAAGACATCAATCAAACGACCTGGAGTGGCTATAACTATTTCACATCCCAATCTTAATCTGAAACCTTGTTCTTCTCTGGATAAACCACCGACGACTACTACGGTACGAATACCCAGAGGCTGGCCGAATTTATTAGTTTCTTCTTCAATTTGTTGAGCAAGCTCACGAGTTGGAGCTAAAATAATAGCATATGGTCCTTGATCAGCGTCCTCTAATCTCTCTATTTTCGGTAGAGACTGAATCCATGCTAATAGAGGAATTAAGAACGCTAACGTTTTACCAGATCCTGTTTCGGCAACACCAATAATATCACGATTCTGTAGACCAATCGGAATGGCTTGCCTTTGGATGGGAGTTGGTTCCTTATAACCAACACGTTCAATAATTTCCAATAATTCTGCAGGAAATCCAGACTCCTTCCAATTCCGGAATGGATTTGGAATCTTTCCTCCCTTAATAGTAATGTTGTAATCTTCACGAAATATACGCCAATCACGTTCCGTCATTTCGTCTAATTCCTTTTCAGACCAGTGACGATCGTCCCATTTCTGTTTGTCTTCTTTCCGCTTAACTTTTTTAAGGCGAACCTTTTCCTGTTCCTTTTCGGCTTCTGTTCGACGTTTTTCTAGCAAATCTCCATAAAATTTACTTTGCTTACGTTTCTGTTCCTTGATATCTATGCCTTTAAAAGAAAACAGAACAATTATCAAAATCGATTAATTAACGTCTAAGCTCAAACTCTTACCAGCTATATTACCACGTCCAAAAAACTGTACGTGATGACGTTCCTTGTAGAGATTGTTATAGTCCACAGAAGTGTCCTCAGAAGCATCCCAATCAAAAACAAATTTTCGATCATTAAGACGGCGAACCCGCCTTTTCTTCTTGATTATTCCAAGATATCTTTCGCGAATTGCTTCCAGTTCCTTTTCCTTATCTTTATGTGATAGATCATCAACACGTTTAGGTTCTTTCTCTCGATCTGTCTCTCTGTCTACTTGCCTTCTTTCTTGACGGTCTTGGCGGTCTTGACGATCTAGACGATCTGGGCGATCTCTATCCCTTCTATCGTATTTATCATCTCTATCGTTCTTTTCTCTATCCCTTTCAAAAGGCTTACCCTGAGCACTGTTGCTAATAGAATCATTTGTTGGCGGCTTTAATCCTTGAAACTGTGCTGCTCTAATAGCTGCAACTTCTTCTTGGCGACGCTTTAGAGCCTCTTGCGCTCGCTGTTCTTTTGATATGAATACGGGCTTACTTCTAGCAGCTTCTTCCATCTTCTTTTTTTCTAAAAGTTCCTCCAGTGATAAAGGTTCCGCTTTCTTGACAATTCCTTTCTTGTCCTCATCAGTGGCAATTTCGTTTTTAAGATTGACATCAACTTTTTGCTCAATTTTTTCATCAGGTATAACAATTACCTCCTTAATATCTTTAACATCTGGCTTCACCCGTTCCTTAGAGCGAGATCTTCGATCTTTATCTAATGGTTTTAGTTTGTCACGGGAACGAGATCTTTTTCTTTCCATTGGTCTTCCTCGACCAAATCTCTCTTTGGATCTTGATCGTGATCTTTTGCGACGATCCTTATCGCGCTCTCTAGGTCGTTCTCGATCCTGGCGTTCTTTTGAACGAGAACGGCGTTTCTTATCATTTCCCATTATTTATTTATTTATTTATATTTCTTCACAAGCTTGAGGTTATGTTTACAAAATAATATTTAAGTAACTTAAAACAAGAGTTTACAAATAATGTTATGCACAGTAATTATTATACTCGCCAACTTAATTTTCGTATATTGCATATATATGGAATGCTGCCTCCAAGAACAAATTTTTCCTTTAAATATTTTCCACGAAACTTTTCTTAACGTTTGACACTATTGTTTTGACATTCCGAATTTATTTCAAAATGGGGTGTATATCGAATTTCACCAGTGGTGAGAAACTAACTGTGGCGGTCATAAAAATTTGTCAGTTAACTTAAGAACTAATAAGTAAAACAAATTTTTATAAAAGTATTTGTAATTTTCTCATAATATTTATTTATAAAATAAAATAATTGTTAAATAACACGCAAAAATCGAAAAAATGGGATTAGTAATTTGTGGAAACTATTATTATCTAGTAAAAAAACAAGCAGCAACGAATTCTTATAAGAAAATGTTTTGTGTGTAGATACCTTCACTAGAAGCTTTTCTTTTCTCCTTATTACATACATATGTATATTGAAAACTAATTTACTTAACAATTTATAAAATTCAACCTTTTTATTTATTTGCTCTTGTCAACCCTTTGGTTGCACTAGTCTAAACATTCCTTTAGATATATTGCCTCAATTACGAAATTTTAATTTCAAATTAGATTCAATTTTTTATTGATTTATTTGTAAATAAAATAAAACAATTTGGACAAAGCGACATGTACTCTGGACACCCGCCAAATAATTGTCTTAAAAATCAGTTCCCGTTATTGCAAAGAACTCCAAAAAAAATTTTTCGGAGTGCATCAAAATTCCTGTAAATAATCGAACATTTGTTTTTGACATTTCTACCGTCAGTTTTGACAAAGGAACTATGAATTCGATTTCTCTTTTTTTATAACACAAGTATACATTTGTGGATGACGTAGTCTCTTTTTCGACTCCGACAGGTAACTCATAATTAAAAGCGTATCATAATCAGAATACTTCCAACCATAATTGTGGGCGTACGTTCGGATATCCGTGACTTAGCTTTGGTTGAGTCACCACCTCAGTATTCAAATCCAGAAAACTACGAAATGATAACTGAAGTAGTAGATAGACGTAGTACAAATAGTGATCCTCCAGAAAATGAGACTTCACCAATTGCTGGAGCAAGTAATCGGGTATTCCGGAGTTTTGGATCCCTTTTTGGACAAAGAGGACAACGTTCTCCGGAAGCTTCAGATGGATATGTAGAATTTGGAATGACCGATCCAGAAAGATCGGGGCGCACCTTGGGTACTTTTGCTGGAGTCTTTAGTCCAGTGGCGCTTTCCATGTTTAGTGCTTTAGTATTTATTCGTGTTGGTAATTAATTCAGTAATAACAATTGCAATTTTATGGATATACTTTCATCTTATTTCTCAGGTTTCATTGTTGGGAATGCTGGCTTATATGTTACTTTATTACAATTTATTATTGCATATGCGATTCTCCTGTTTACAGTTGCTTCTGTTTGTGCAATTTCAACAAATGGAGCTGTCGAAGGCGGTGGGGTGTACTGTGAGTATTATTTATTTTAAAACTCAGACGAGTTCTAGATGCTAATTTATTTGTAGTTATGATAAGTCGCACATTAGGCCCCGAATTTGGTGGTTCTATTGGAACATTATTCTTCCTTGCTAACGTGGTTGGATCAGCAATGGCTATTTCAGGTTGTGCTGAAGGAATTATGGAAAATTTTGGGCCCGGTGGCTACTTAACAAATGAATCTGGATTTCTGCCTGATGGAAAGCAATGGCGTTTTCTATATTGCACATTAATAAACACATGTATGCTTATAGTGTGTTTAATTGGGGCTGCAATGTTTGCTAAAACATCTGTGATTATATTAGCAATTGTAACAGTTTGCCTATTTTCAACATATGTTAGTTTTCTTGCTAAAAAACCACTGAAGGTGAGTGTTAATTTTTACGAAATTAAAATTTTCTTAAGGGGAGTATCAGATGATATAGCTGACACATTTTGAGTTTGTGTTGTCAATTTATTTATCAGTTATGTGTAAACATTATGCTTAATTCAATAAGAATACAATAATGAATTTTTTGTTATGCATTAATGTAGACTTAAGTATTAAATTTTTCCTTGTTAGCACACTTAACAGATAAGAGTAAAAAAGCTCAGCATGACTAATCTTAGAACTAGAATTTCCAGTTAAAATGCCAAGTGTGCATTATTATAATATTGCAGCTGATAAACAGAAAATTAAAAGTTATAGAATAGTGGAATAAATCCTAATAGTATAAACCAGAAATATCCGACTAATGCTGGGAAATTTCTCTTCTTATTTATAATCGGTTCCTTTGAGTAATTAGCTGAATTTCATATTTTATAGAAACTGTTTTGGCAGTATTGATTCTTTACTTAATTAAACTCCTACAAAACGATTATTAATATTGCAATATGTTGCTTGGAAATTTGTATGTTTTTAAATATTATTAACTTGTCTCTTCTAGATTCTTATACCAGAAGAAAATCATCTTGTTCAGAACGCAACTAACCGTGTAACCGGCAACTACACTGGCCTTTCAACGGTCACTCTGTATGATAATCTATTTGAAAACTATGGACACGATTATACATCAAACGGAAGCAAAATCAATTTCGCAACTGTATTCGGTGTACTATTTGCTGGTGTAACAGGAATAATGGCAGGAGCTAATATGTCAGGGGAATTAAAGAATCCCGCAAAGAGTATACCAATCGGAACATTGTCTGCTGTAGCATTCACCTTCGTTTGTTATATAATATTGTCGCTACTAATGGCAGCAACAACGGAAAGATTTCTACTGCAAAACAATTATCTATTTCTTATGCCTGTTAATCTATGGCCACCATTTACATCACTTGGAATTTTAACAGCGACATTTTCGACTGCATTAAGTAACTTAATCGGTTCTAGTAGAATTCTGGAAGCACTTGCAAAAGATCAAGTTTTTGGTTCCCTATTGAACTTCGTTGTACGAGGAACATGGAATGGCAATCCAGTTATTGCTGTTGTTACTAGCTGGACACTAGTTGAAGTTATCCTATTAATGGGCTCCTTAAATACTATTGCTCAGATAAATTCAGTTCTGTTTATGCTATCATACTTAGCTACGAATTTAGCTTGTTTAGGGATTGAACTAACAGGAGCTCCAAATTTTCGCCCGTTATTTAAGTACTTTACATGGCACACATGCTTAATTGGTTTAATTGGAACTCTAGTTATGATGTTTGTAATAAATGCGATTTATGCCTCATCCAGCATAATTTTATGCTTAATTTTGGTTATCGCATTACACATATTCTCGCCCGCCTCGCAAGGAACTCAATGGGGATCTATTTCGCAGGCACTCATGTTCCATCAAGTTCGAAAATATTTACTTATGCTTGATTCGCGTAAGGATCACGTTAAATTTTGGCGTCCACAAATGCTTCTTCTGGTTTCTAGCCCACGTTCATGCTGTCCGTTAATTGATTTTGTGAATGACTTGAAAAAGGGTGGTTTATATGTAATTGGTCATGTGGAAATGGGAGATTTTGCTAATTTTGAGGGAACGAATGATCCAACAATTGAAAAAAATCAACAATGGTTATCTTTGATTGATCATATGAGGGTAACGTTTTTTTATATTATAAAGATATATTTATTGTAGCGATTATAAAACAGGTAAAAGCATTTTCTGAAGTAACATTAGCAAAATCCATTCGGGAAGGTGTTCAACATCTTATACGTCTATCAGGAATTGGTGCTATGAAACCAAATACGATTATTCTTGGATTCTATGATGCTGAACTATCCAAAGACTTTTTCGAAATGTATGTTAATGGTTTAATTGTAATTATTTTTATGAAAAAAATCCGGTTTCAGTGACACTTCACCTTATAAAACAAACGAATTTAATGAAGGCGGAAAACTATGGTTCCCTATGAGAAATACTGGTGAAGAAAAGAAACTTACAAGTGGAGAATATGTTGCTATAATATGCGATGTATTGCGTATGAAGAAGAATATCTGCCTTTGTCGACATTTTCATCGTTTAGATAAAAATTTCATTGCTAAGTAAATATTTAATTTTATAGTTGAATTTTTTTAGTTTTAACGTCTTCTTATTTATTTTTAGGAACAATCATGTGAAGTACATTGATGTTTGGCCAATAAATGTGTTTGATCCGAAAAATGATGACCATACCGATGTTGTATCTTTGTTTATGTTGCAGTTAGCATGCATTATAAATATGCTTCCTAAGTGGAAACGTCTTAAATTGAGAGTCTTCCATTGTGAATCTGGATTATCTAAGACTATAACGTATTTTCATATCAAATATTTATAAAATTCTTATTTCTTAACATGATTTTTAACTAATTTCAGTACTTTCAATGTCAATTCTGCACAAACTGAAGTGTTATCTAAATTCAAGCTGGAACAATCCTTGAAGAAACACCGTATCGATGGTGAAATACATGAGGTAGTTTTTTGGATAAACTCGCTTTTCAACACATTAATTATTATATTATTTTTTAATTAAATTAATTACAGATAAATGAATGGAATCAAAATAGTGAATTCGTTCGACATGCTTCAATACTCAAACAATTTACAAGAAACTCAGAGCCTGAATTGGATACTATAACAGAAGAAAATATAAATAGATCAAAGTTATACATGCAAAGGTAAATCTACTTACTTAAACCTATCAAAAAACTAATTAATAAACATTTCATTACAGAGTTAATCAAATAATTCGCGAACGTTCAGATCAAACAGCAGTATCTTTTATATATTTAGCTGCTCCACCAAATATTGATTCAGTTAATTGGGAAGAGAAGAGTCTACGTTACATGGAATTATTAACTGAACTAACATCAGACTTACCACCGACAATCTTAGTACATGGTGTGAGCACTGTAACATCTACTACTCTCTAAAATAACACAATTATTAACAAAGAAACAAACAAACAAAAAAATTAATTTCCTACTAAAGTGGAAACACCCTATATATATTTAGACAAATTTTAATTATAATGTAAGAAAAAAAACAACACAAGTGATAGCTAAGCTTTTATTTATATTATTTTTTATTTCTCCTAATAGTTATACCCCAGTATCTCGTATAAATTGATGGAAATATTATGTAATTTCTTAGTATAAATGACTAATTATTTTTTTTGCAAAATTGCTTCCACTTTTAATTTTTTTAATGTAACGTTGATAAGTAAACAGTAAGTCTAGCATTCTAGTTAACCCGTAGTGTGATGAGAATTTCAGAAGAGTATTATTTTTTATATATTTTATTACAAAATATATTAAGACATATTGAACGGGGAGCTAGAATGTTTACAGGTAACTATGTAAGATATTTGTATGAAAGGAAAAAATATATATAATATATAAAACACTAAAAATTATATTATTAATGAGTGTCTTTATTTGTAATACATTCATCTTCAGGTTCCTGATGAATTCAGATTTGTTCTTCTTTTGTTAAGGGGCGTCTTTGCAGGCACTGTGACCTGTTTAGTCTATTGTACCAGCCCCTTAGAATAGAGAAGAGAAGGAAGCGCAATTAATTAAAATCGGGGAAGCATTTCGGCAACACATATTCACAGCACTCCCATAGTAGTTGTGCAGTTCCCGGACAGTGGCGGTATCACATTTAGTCAAAAACCGGGAGGGGTTTGCGTTTCTCAGCAACCATCCAAATGAGAACACATCACTTGGCTGAAAATGTTTGGAGCAAACGCGAACGAATTTCGGTACGCCTCTGTCCGGGAACTGCATGAAACCTATGAACATACGGTTGTTTCTTTTCTTTTAGAGCGAGAGGTTCTTTAATTTAAGTGCTTCCCTCCAATCCGTATACATGTACGCTATTTTCGGTTCCTTATCTTCTCTATTCGAAGACCAGCCCCGTCACTAAAAACGTTCGAGGTTTAGGTTTCTGATATAGCCTAAAATTGGTTTAGGATTTATATCCCAAATTTCCCTGGAAAAAGGTAAGCCACGATGGAGGACATTCAATAGCCATGTAGCTTCACAATCCCCCAGAAATAGCTTCGCTGTTTCGGGAGCTGCTCCATAGAACTGACCGCTACAACCAGCTACCAGCCGTATTCTGCTTAAATTTGGCAGTCTCTATACATCTGCCTGGCCGGTAGGCATTTTGCATGTAGTGGAGTGGGTTCGCTGTAATACCCACCACAAAATACATGTGTAAAACCTCCACCATCATTTTCAGTAGAAAAGAATTGATGCTGATGGGTCGATTGGATTTTGTTGGCTTATATGATTTTCCCGCTTTGAGAATAAAGACCGCCCTAGCCTCTCTCTCTCTCCAGCACCTCAGAATATGGATCAAATAATTAATCCCACGAGTTGCGCGAGAAAGGATGGAAACCCATGGCAGTGCTCCGCATTATCATTGGTAGGCTACGTTAAACCAGAAATCCCAGTATCCGGAGTCCATCATTGGAAGTACATTCTTGCATGCGGTCAGAGGACTCTCTAGGGGAGCAGGGGCCAGAAGAAAATAGGCCTACCCTAAATGGGAAGTGAAGTGAAGTGAAGTTAGGTACCATTGCATATGAATGTATGAGAGTGACCAAAATGGAAGTGAAGTGGAAGTTTAATTTCGAAAAATTTCGAAAAGTCATTTACAGAAGTAACCGTGCGGTAAGAACCGCACAAGAAGTAAACAAAAGTTAAGAAAGTACGGCTGTTCACTTGCTACACTTCTTATGATCTTTTGATTTTGGTTTATATATCAATTTTGAAAGAAATTACGACTACTTCACTTCTACTTCACTTCTGCTTTAGTTTTCATTTAGGGTGGGCCTAATGTAGTGCCGCAATGACCCTTCGAAATGGGCAACAAGGCAGCCGCCGCTCTGACCTAAGTTTCTGGACCCACCAGAAGTGGCCGCGGAGTTGCGAGAGTCCTACGTAGCACAACCGAGCCCCGCTTTCGTGAACTCCTTCCCAACAGACCGAACTGCGATTTGGAACCGGGAAGCCCCAGTTGGGAGGGATCACCATGGTGGTATAGATGTTTTCAAACTCCGTGACACAAAAAATTCGAACAGTTCTGCGCACCTCGTTGCCAAATTTTATAAATTTTGTGCTATCATTTCCCCTCTTTTCATTTAAAAAGGCAACAAACGCAGAAAAAACTCAACAAAATTATTTGGGAAGGGATGCGCGCATGCCGAATGAATAAAGTTAAGTTATCTTTATATGTATTGAGCAGAGCTTTTAAATACATGTAAAAACCCTGCTCAACCAAGTAAATCTATCCATCATAATAAGCATAATTTTATTATAATTATGAGAAATATTTCTCATCCCTAAATTTATAATAATTAAAAAAAATGCTGAAAAATCCTTTTTTAAATTCATGAGCATTTTCATTCATAAATTGTGAACTCTCCGCAGCCGCAAGCAACATAACCTCCCCTGGCAGAAGCGCGCATGCGACTGGCCGAAAACGTCAACAATCCTAGTATCAAAGTATTAAAAACCCAAATTGCGTATTTTTTAATAGAAATTGCTACAAATTATTTCTGTAGCAAATATGTACGTAAAATACAAAAACCCGAAAATTAAAAAATATATAAAAAAGGACGCTTTTCATTCATAATTTGTAAAATTAGCAATACGCAGTCGCGATTGATTAAATGACAGCAAGTGATTTGATAAGGAGGAGGAGGAGTCAATTCTCGCTCACTTTTTACAATATACAATGGTTCACAAAATTATAAGAAAAATAAAAATTCAATTTTACTTAGAAAAGTGTTAGTACAGCGTCCAGAGTAAAAAAATCACTAAAACTGCAAAAAACAATTGTAAGTTAATGAAATTTGGAATGGTGGGAATTTAGCAATAAGAGAAAACCGTTGAGTTCCGGGCCGTACTTTGTGAAAATCAAGAGAAAATTCGATCGAACGGATTCTCCGACGCTTTCCCGGCCGTAACTCGGGACAAACGTCGAAATTGGAAAAATGTCAAAAGAAAAAAATATAGCTATGAAAATTCTCGACAAAAAAGATCATATAAGCTTTTTCCGGAACACCTCACGTTTGATCGGAAAATGGAGGGTAAAGAAAAAAATTATGAAAAATTATTTCGAATTTATGTTGCTGTCTTTATGCAGGGTGTCCCACCTAAAGTTACAAAATTGTATGGGAGGGGGAAGGAAATCGTAACGGTTTAGCCGCTAGGGCGTTTTGAATTTTTTTTGTAGAGGTTTACATATCACCCTGTATTTTTGTAACCCTATGACCTACTTTTATGAATAAGGTAGCAGTATTCGCAGAATACTCCCACCTACCTAAAACTGTAAAAGCGAAGCTTCTACCCGACCAACTTCCAGAGTTATGGGTAATCAAAGTCAAAATTTCGTTTTTTTTAACTGAAAAATTATTTTGAATATGTATATGGAAAAAATTGAAAAAGTTGCTATATTTATTTCCATTCATTATTCATCGCTAGTTGTCTCGGGGTCTGGATCACCGGAGTTGTCCAATTCACCTTCACTTTCTTCGTCCGAGTTCTCTTCAGGTTCATTCATGACGGGGATATTACTGCAGCCATTACTGTAACAGTGAACACATACTGAGGTGCACAATAACCCGGCTTTTCGACAGGAACAGCTTTTCGTGCACCCTTTTGTGCACTTGCAGAAGATTAACTGTAAAAGGTGTTTGGGAGCCGGAGGATCGGTCATTGTTACCGGCGCTCTAAGGTATTTTCCGAGAAACCCTTTAAGATCTCTAGGGGCTGTACTATAACTGGAATTTTGACTTTGATGACTCATAACTCTGGAAGGTGGTCGGGTAGAAGCTTCGCTTTTACAGTTTTAGGTAGGTGGGAGTATTCTGCATATACTGCTACCTTATTCATAAAAGTAGGTCATAGGGTTACAAAAATACAGGGTGATATGTAAACCTATACAAAAAAAAATTCAAAACGCCCTAGCGGCTAAACCGTTACGATTTCCCTCCCCCTCCCATACAATTTTTTGTTCGTCTATCCAAAACCTATCCACATCCGGCCGCTCTGTAACTTTAGGTGGGACACCCTGCATAAAGACAGCAATATAAATTCGAAATAATTTTTCATAATTTTTTTCTTTACCCTCCATTTTCCGATCAAACGTGAGGTGTTCCGGAAAAAGCTTATATGATCTTTTTTGTCGAGAATTTTCATAGCTATATTTTTTTCTTTTGACATTTTTCCAATTTTGACGTTTGTCCCGAGTTACGGCCGGGAAAGCCTCGGAAAATCCGTTCGATCGAATTTTCTCTTGATTTTCACAAAGTACGGCCCGGAACTCAACGGTTAGCTTTTCTCCTATTGCTAAACTCCCACCATTCCAAATTTCCATTAACTTACAATTTTTTTTTCAGAAAAAATCTCTAGGAGCTGTACTATGTTTCCTTTTGAATAAATTATGTTTAAAATAGTTTCTTCGAATTTTTATTTTACTTACGGTTAAGAAATATTTATCTTCGATCTTCAAATTTCTATCAATTATTCAAATAGGAAAATATAAATTTCGTTTTTCGTTTGAGATTGTTTAAGCCACTGTAGTATAGACAGAAGCTCTAATAAAAAGACAGAGTCGTCGTAATATTTGCAACAAGTTATCAGTAAGTATATGGGAATTGCTGACAATTCTTTCGCGTGCGCCTTTGGCTTCCTATTTTGGAGCTTAATTTCTCAATAGAGAGGAAGAAAAATTATCTCCAGCTTTTAAACATTTTTAAGAGCTTTTTACCCCAACATGCGTCAAATGTCACGGCATTTGAAAACGCCGGGCGTTTTCATAAATGCAAGTTGCGTGCGCAATTGACTTATTCAGCAATTGAAGTGTGTTGCTGAATAAGTCAATTGCGCACGCAACCTGCATTTATGAAAACGCCCATCTATACCTTGTTCAACGAGACCTTGCTCGAACAATCCTCTAAGGGACATATCACTAGGCAGACTGCTGAGAACCTATTCAATCGGACTGGCCTACAAATATGAGGTATAGGGGTGCAGTACAAGGAACCAAAATCCTACTGGCCCACCAGACTCTCTGAAAACGACGGAGAAGGTTTTAGACGAGCAAACTAGGGTGGGTCTTACAGCGAACCACTCCACTGCAATTTCCCTACCGGCCCGGCTTAGGATATGAATCCTGAATCAATTTTAGGTTATGTCAAAAGCCTTAAGATCGAAGCTTATGAAGGAAATAAGCTTCAAAAAAAGAAGAGGCATAATTCCTATAAGTCCCGCAGTCTTGGTGACTCAAGTTAATAGCACTGGAGACGAAACAAACTTTTAATGAATTACTTATATCAATTGATGGGGGGTAGAGGAAACTCAAACACAAAAATATAATAAAAAAAATTTTAAGTATAACTATTTATTGTAGACAACACAAAAAGTTACTTCCTCTTTAAGGGAAAAAATAAAATAAAAGTACAACTTTTGATTAATAACTTTTCCTTTAAGTTACTCCTTTATATCAACTTGTTCATATCTAGTCTTCATCATGCGCTTAATGTAAGATTTGTAATCATCGCCTGGACCAAATGATGATGTTTTCGTTCCAAGTCCAGCTGTAGAATTGCGTCCATCAGCCTTTTATTACAAAACAAACGTGACTTTAATTTAGAAAAAAAAACATATCATTCCTTTAATTTACCTCTATTATATTCGTTCGACCTTGATTACTACGACCCAAGCCCTGCCCCTCGCTCCAGCCCATCTTTTGTAATAATCTGTTACCAACATTATTCTCTCCAATAGGCATTGCTGCAGTATTTGGCTGCGAATTAGCTGAGACGCTTTTCAATTCTTTCTCGAAGCGTTCTTTACTACGATTTGGTGGTGGTGGATCACTTTCACCATACTTTAAGCGTCGTTCTTTGGCACGATCTCGATATCTGTTAACACAAAAAAAATGTTTACAAAAAAGACATAATTGTATCTCATATATTTACCCTTGATTCGCTGCTGCGTTATTTGTATCAATTAAACCTCGAGTCAAATTATACTTTTGTAGATTTTCTTTATGTAAATTTGACATTTTTAAATGTTTACTTAATATATCCTGCGATTGGAAGGCACGTTTGCATAGTAGACATGTTAACTTGTCAAAATCGACATAATCCTTCTCGCTTGATTCTTGTGAAAATTGTGAATTACTATTATCCTCATGTTCATCTGAATCGGAGCCATACGATGGTACTAATTTATTAATGGCAATATTTGTTATATCCAATTTTCCCTTCTCCTTTTTCTCAAGTATCGAAAATCCAACATCTGCATAACCACTAATTGGTTTTATGCTAATTTCTTCAACTCTAGGCTGTAATATCGGTGCTGGAGTTGCTATAAATGAGCTCATTTCCTTCTTTTGATTTAATTGTTTTGCCCATTTTTCCATATCCTTGACTATTTTCTTTGCTACTTTTACTTTATCTTGTTTGACATCTTTTTTTGTTTCTTTTTCTTTCTTTTCTTCATTCTGTTTTGTTAATTCTGTATTTGGTACGGCTGCAGACGAGATTGTTGCGCTGCTGGCAGAGCTCTGGGCAGCTGTTGATGCAAGCATGTAAGTACTTTTTTCATGATCCCAATATAAATAGGCGCCAGTTTCATTGTTATAGTAATATTGGGAATGTGCATCGTAGTAGAGTCCAGTTAGGGGATCGTAGTAATAACCCGATGTTTCATCGTACTGATAAAGGGATACATCGGGAGTTGCTGCAGGAATGTTGTGTAATAAAAATTTATTTGAAATAATATAAAGTGTTTACTCACGATATTTTTTGCCATCATTTCCTTTAGGAGTGTTAACTGGGCCAGCTGTTGCTACTATCGATGTAGTTGTAGCAGTCTGAGCTGCGGTAGTTGCCTCTGCACTTTTATATTTATTTTGCTTCCTTTGGATTGCCGATAAAGCCACAGCAGCTCCTGAATTCGCAGATTCACCGAGTTGGCTCATTGTTGGCAAGTTTCCGTACTGACCTTTTGTTATTTCAGCAATATAATATTGTGTATAATATTTAACATAATGTTCCTGTTCTGCCGGTGTTGATGAATACATTGATGCGCTGTATTCTGCTAGACGTGGAACATCAGCTAGAGTATATTGGTATGTATTGGCAGTATAAGGAGTTGATGGAGAACTATCTGATGCTGATTTATTAGTAGATGACGCCTTTGTCATTTGCTTATTTTCCGAATCAACACAGTACGAAATTAATACTGTAAGAAATATGAAATCGCATATAATAAAAAAAATATGTTTTATAAAAAATAAATATACAATACCTTCACGATTTTCTATCTTTAATGGTGGTTCAAGCGCTTTTAATGCATTATGTGTATTCATGGAATCAACCAGATTATCGAAATACAAGTAGCATATTCCACGAGATGTTGATGTAAGTGGGTCACGGCATATTAATATTTTAGATATTTTCGATACTTGCGTTGGTACGACCTCCTGCATAACGGTTAATACACCCTCTTCATTGGTCAGGACATCCAGATTGCGTAGCATTATTTCTTACGGATTAGGTATCAATTAGTCAAATAAGAATAACAAAACATATTTTGACATTTTTGGCAACTAATTTTATACTTTTTGTTAATATATTGCTGACTTCATCGCTTCCTTCACCACCTTTTTCGCTCTCTTCACGGGATGCTGAACATTTAAAACAGTTTTCACGTCTTTTAAAGTTGAATGTTCCACACTAAATTACAAAAATAATATATTTGCAATTAAAATTGTATAGTGGTATATATTATAGATAGTTTTATTGTTACCTTGGCACAATACCAATCAGTCAAAACCCTTTCTTTAGCTAATGGCTCTTTGGAATGACTGTACTGCATAATAGCCCGGTACTGATCTTGCAGCATTAGAACACCCTACAAAAGAAGAGAAAAAGGATAATATGAGTAAATATTCTCGAATAGGTTCCCTGACTGATACAGTCATCGCCAAAATTATGTAATTCAACCCTAAGAAAGCTCCTCGAGGAGCAAGTAAGAAGACGAATACTTTTTGCATGATGTTATACATAATAATTTTTTTTCTTTTGCAAATAATAGTAATTTTTCTTTATATTTAATATTTATAAACAATTGAAATCTGGCTTGCAGTTTTTATGATTTTTTTGTATTATTATAAAAAAAAAGGCTTTCTAATTTTTAATTATTTAAAAAAGTGAGAATAAAATAAATCAAAATTAAAGTAAAGTTATGATAATGAATTTAGTTTTAAACTTATTTCAGCAGAAATTTTATATTAAGCGCATACCTTGGATTTAATTTTTATTTTAAAAAAAATGTTTGCTTACCTTTCGCAGTGGCATACAATAAAGCAAATAGAAATTAAAAAATTATTTACAAGGAATATGTAAATTTAGACTTTAAAAACATACTATTTAATATAATTGATGTACGGGTAAAAATTCGAAATATAATTTTATTGAAAGTGTAAAAGCTTTTAATATTTAACTACTATCACGAAAATCAAAGAAGATAGCTGCCACATAAAATCAGAAGTGATAATGAATGATAAAAGTAGTTTCATGTGTTGGCCTCATTTGGTGTTGGTCGCTTTTTATAATTTTTTGGCAGAAATTCATACCTTTTTATTTGCAAAAAACCAAGCTTAGGAAACATCTTTGTACTACCAGTCTGTGATGTCGTTCAAGTTATGGTGCAATGTTTGGTAGTAAGCTTAGTTTGAAGGAAAGAGAATCGACAGGTTAGGAGAGGCATGGGATGTGCTCGAGTAGATGTCGATAGATTAAACTTACGTTTAAACTCTACGACGTTGTATGAGTTCGGAAATATTGGCTGCGAAAGATTATGCCACAATGGAGTTGTTCTATTTATAAACGAACTTCTAGACTGTAGTGTGCGCGAAAAGGTAGAATATGAGAGTGAGCCGCGCAAGCTTGTCGGCAGGAAGCCGATACTTTCGATGGAAGTGTCGCTATAATAATAACGGTGGCGGGTGATATATACAAGCGTACATGCATTGCAATCAGCAGCTCCATGATATGCGGAGATTTTCCACTGACACATAATTGCATGGTTGCGTTCCGTCCCAGCTTTCACCGACAGCCCAAAAATCTAAGTAACGAGTCGCATGTATCTGTTGTGTATGCTTGTGTGTCCTATGTCGAATGCGGCAATGCAGAAAAAGTTGAAAGATGCGGAAATGCGGAACATTCACGGAATATTTCGTGAGGTCGCATTTGAATACACACACTTCTATATTATGTCAACGAATGCAACGCATGTACGCTTGAATGTCACCAGCTCTAATGAGTCAATGGTGGCATAAAAAGCAATCACTGGTTTTGTCCCTTGTCAAGTTTTGAAGCGCCGGCCAGATAAATAAGTTATACTCGAGGCGTGGCCGGATGTAAGACTTGTAGATTATAGCCCGCGCTGCTGCCTGAAGGAGGAACTTGATTCTCTTAAGGAATTGCAAGCATGCAGGACGCTTGTTTGACGATCTGGAATATGCCATCATTCCATCGCAGATCCTCGTTTAAAGTTATGCCTAGGACTTTAAGAGATGGGTCATCTATTCGGCCTAGGCTTTATAAATTTGATGGTGAGGAATTAACAAACGCATTCCTGCTCGTATGATTTTTTGGTGACATAAAGAGCGGCAGAATTCGCATGGGCACTACGGAAACACAAACCCAGTAAGTGGCTTGATTTACAACGATGTAAATTATGGAAGTTTGCAAAGAGATCGGCATGTTTGCCAGAAACATTGTTGCCATTTGAGTAATTTAGCCAGTTTACATTGTATATTTTGAAATCACCCGCAACAATGACTTCACACTTCTGAAAAAATATAGTCGTTAATATTATTTATCAAACAATACCAGTATCTTTTCCAATAATTTAAAAATATATAAGAGTATTATAAAACTAAAATAAAATATACATTAAACCATAAAGTATGGTTTAACCTTACTTTGAATTAATATGTTATTAGTTTTGAAAAAGAATCAGAGAAGCAATATGACAAAATAGTATGATTTAAAATCAAAACTTACATCCATTATTGAACAATTAGTTCTTACAAGAGACAATTGTATGACACCTGCGAATAATATAGTATATATATTTTTTTTATTTAAGGTGAAATGTTATATAGTGGCTGTGTCGATGACATGATTTTTTTTAATTGAGTATCTTCTAGTAAAAATAGGCAAAACTGCACCAGATTCTATGATACCTGCTTGTACTCCATCCAGCGAGTTGCTTCCTCTTCAGAACAAAACTCGACGAATGCAAAACCCCGTGATGCACCTAAATTTTAGATAAGAGCAAACACAAAATCCATGTAAATCGTATTGAATGAAAATCAATTTTTTTTATTTTTGATGATATTTTTTTATCATCGTGATACATAATACATATTTCCCGGTTTAAATATAAATCTGTGCTGAATTTAAAAAAAAAACTGTTGGCAATGTTTGTTTTTGTTTCTTCCATAATTTTAATTTATTGCATTAATATAAAACATTGCGGACAGTTTTCAGCATAATACTTACATATTGGTATAATTTTATTTTTTATATCATATAACAAAAAAATGGTATTAAATATAATTTCTTTGGATATTTACCTGTTTTTCTTTTCCGTATTAATCGTATAGAGACTGGTGTAAGTCCATATTGCAGGAGATCACTGCTTATCTGTACGAAAAGTTTAACGTAAAACGTTTTATTTAAACAAAATTTAAAAATACTTACATCTGCTTCTGTTATATGTTGTGCTAGACCTCGTAATATAATTGTATTATTAGGTGTTTGATTTGCGTAGTAATCATTATTTCCATAATCCGTATCATAGCTGTCACTCCTATCATCACGATCTGAAGAATGGTAACGTTTGTGACGATCGCGATCTCTGTCCCTATCCCTGTAAAAGTATTATTTTAAATAAATGAATGAAATTGGTGATGGGGTGATGGTGATAGGAGATGATATACTTGGAAGAGAGAACTAGCACAGTATGCTCCAAGTAAGATCCTGCAGAGTGGCAAATTGTGATTTCAACAAAATGGATACGGTCGAGGGACAATGGATAGCGAACTATAGAGGCATATCTCTTTTAAACACTGCTAACGAAAATTACAATGGAAAATACCAGGTGTACAGTCAGAATACAAGAACTGACCGAGACCTTCCCAGTCAAGCAAGGCTTAAAGCAGGGCGAGGTGGGCGCCCAAGTTATTTAATTGTTAATTAAGAGTAATTCGCAAAGTAAATATTGAAGTGCACGCAACCTTGCTTAACAATCAAAACAGGGGTGGCATTACAGAAGTTGTTTCAAGCCATCTGTTTCGAGTTTTCCATTTAAAACTCGTAACAAATGGGTTGAAACGACTTCTGTAATCCCACCCCAGTTGGCAGAATATGCCGATGACATAAATTACCTTGCCAGAACACTGCCGTTATACCTTAGGGAAATATTCACGGAATTAGAAGTTGGGGCCAAGCTAGTGGGTTTACTTTGGGCCAGTCATGTACAAAGAATGGATGACTCAAGGATGCCGAAAAAAGCCCTGCGTCTAATACCAAATGGGGAAAGACCGGTTGGTAAACCATGGGTCAGTGTGGGAAGAGTGTTAAGGCTGATGCAGCAAAACTCCTTAAGAGGCAAGATACGAAGAAGAAATAAGTCTGCAGGAAAAAGCTGAAGGTCGAGGCTCTGGCTGTAGAGCCTTCGAAGAAGAATGAAAATGCATAGAAAAATATTATTTTCTTACCTTCTATCTCGATCCGAGTCTCTGCATCTGTCTCGTGATCTTCTATCGGAGCGATATCTATCTCGATCATCCTGATAGTCTTGATTTATAATATCCTTATATAAATCTCGCTCTACACTACGCCTGTATCTATCTCGGCTTCGGGAACGAGTACGACTTCTACGTCTCCGATCCCTGCTTCGATTTCTTGATGAAAATTCCCTGAAATTTATAAAGCAATGTATTAATTTCAATATTCATTATTATTCCTTTGAAATATCTAATTCAAATTAGCGTTTACATTTGGGAAAAAAATGAAATGTGGAGCAAGAGTAGTTTTGTAATTTTGAAATATGTGAAAAAACAACTATAGGTCTGTTCGGAGACCTGCTCCAGCTCAATTTGGAGCCCAAGATTGATAATAGAAGACGGCTGAAGCAAGTTGCCGAACAGACTTATTATCAATTATATTAAATAAGTTTAGCGGTATTGGGATTTTTATTATTGAAGTCTTGTTTTCCATAAGCACCAATGGATATCTCTTCCAGTAATATAGAAAGTAAATTGCGGTGGTTTTAAACCAAAAAAATATGGTGTTATAGTAATTACTTTGAAAGCATATTATCCGGTGACATAGAAATAAACATAGTATATTAAGGTCATTTTAAAATAGGGCTTTGAAAAGCAAATCACATTTCCAAAAATTGTTTAACTCGAATTTACTTGTATTTCTTTTATACCTTGATCTTGATCTAGAGCGGCTATTATGACCTCTTCTATAATCCCTTCGACTTTTATATCGTCTAGGAGAATCTGGGCTTCTTGACCCTGAAAAAATAGAGAAAATTTTTATATTACTATCAAAAAAAACCATTTGGGGTGTAAAACAATATGGCCGAACTTACGCCGATCCATATTACTATTCTTTTATCTACGATATTTCAGTTTTATTATTATTTATATAACTTCAATTTATTTCTCAGACGCAAATCTTTTTTAATTGAATATTATTTAACTTAGCTGTAACAACGAATATATTAAAATGCGACTATCGACTTACGCCGCGAAGATAAAAATCCTTCCTCCATTTCCAAAAAAATTTTAATGTTCAGTGCTACCAAAATTATAATTATAGAAAGAAAAAATTATTTGATAAAGCTACAGATCATGTAACATGCACCACGTTTATTTGAACAGCAAAAGAAATTTGTGTACATTTTATTTTTATTATTAAATTAGTGTAAAGAGTTTGTTTTAATTTAGATATTATGTATTTTAGCTTGGATCAGTTTAAGAAATGTAATTTTATTAACATTTACACCTAAAATATAAATTTAATGTACATTTTGAAAGCTTTGAGTTTCCATTATTATTCCAGATATCTACTGATGTAAATATTGCTGTGCTCAATACCTTTTTATAAGTCAATATGCAAAGTGACAGCTTGATTAAAAATAACGATAAAAGTTGAATAAAAGAATTTTAATTTTTTTTTAGAATGGGAGCTAATTACTATTGCGAATATTGCTGCAAGCGTATGAAAAATGATTTAAATGTTCGTAAAAAACATTTGGATGGACTACCACATAAAATAGCAAGGGCTGAATATATGGCGGCATTTCGCGGTAAGAAAGACTATTTTATTTTAATTTTCATATTTTTGTAGATCCAAATAACATTTGTTGTAGATCCGGAAGAAATTCTACAGCAAGAATCTAAGAAAACTCCATGCTCAAGATTTCATACTGGAAAAGAATGTAAATTTGGATTGTTCTGCCACTACAGTCACTATACTAAAGAGCAGCTTGAAGAGTGTCAGCAATTAGGTAAAGGAGAAGCGTTTGCTGTTTGATATTAATTTTTTGATGTGTTACTCTAGTTATCATTCGACATAATCGTCTAAAGTCCTGCATTAAAAAAAACAAGCAAGAGGAAAGAAGAGTCAATGATTGGCTATGGAACTATCCATATGATAAGGTTAAAGAATTTGATCTTCCACCCTCACTTCAACCTATCGATTTAGAAAAAGTTGATAATAATGTCGTTACCTGGGGATAGGTACTTTCCATTTATTTATCAACTGTTTTTAAACAGCATGTTTATTTTATTTTTTATTATATTTAATAATATCGGCTTATTCTATTTCCTATGAATATATATTTTTGTTATAAATAGAAGAATTATGCTATTGTTGCTATTATTGTACTGAAAATTTTGCTAGAAATTTTTGATTTGTTTTGTATGTATGTATATTATAGATTAGTCAAAAGATTTGGACAATTGTGTTCTGTATCTTTCAAAGTCTTTAAATATGGATGAATGAATTAATATGAAATTGCTCCTGGCAGTGGATGTATTAAGAAATGACGATTTGGACAGATTTTACTTTTCAGCACCATCTTGGCATCTTGTAATAAACGAAACTGCATGGTCTAAAGCTGTTAAAATCTGTGGGTTTCTTGGCGAGTAATCGGATGCATACGACAGACAATCAAACCCTGAATGATCTTCTATGCGCGGATCTGCTAAGTGATTGACAAGCATGAAAACCATTGATTCTGAAAAGAAAGCTTGGTTAAATTGATATTAAATATCGTTTTTTTACTATTCTTACTTGATTCGTTTCGAACTGCATAAAATAGAGCAGTCTGACCATGCTTAAGATCAGTTTTGTTTATGACTTTCATTTTATCTTTATTTAATTTAATAATATCCTTCTGAGCGAAATTATTGAACTCATTAATGTACAATTTCATTAAAGCTTCTTGGTCATATAATCCACGACCTGGAGTACTTATTCCTAACTTCTCATCGATGAAATCTAATATAATTTTTAAATGTAGAAAATTATTTTCTCTTGCCGCAACATGTAGGCACGTTAACCCATTATTGTTTGTTTCAGAAAGAAATTTTATATTAATCTTTTTCAGAAGCAATGTAAGAACTGATTTAGTTGCGGTATATAAAATTGCTAAGTGAAGTAAGGTGTTTCCCTCTTCATCGAGTTCGTCCATTGTTGCTCCATTATCTAAAAGCTCTTGTACAATCATCTCCTGGCTTTGTACCTTTATTGCTAGTTGAATTGGAGACTAAAATAATAAAAGAGAAAAGAGAACGTTTATTTTTAATATAAGCAATGCAGAAGCGTGTATATTATCTATTTCACAATTTTTATATACTTACATCGCCATTTTCCATTCGGCATTCATTAATGTTTTGCTTTAAAAAGTTGTATATATACAATTGACGCTTGAAATGTTTATAATCATTTTGTTTAATAGCTTTATGAACAGGGCTGCAACAGAAAGACTAAATT
Organism: Thereva nobilitata; assembly: GCA_963855945.1. Lineage (NCBI taxonomy): Eukaryota > Metazoa > Arthropoda > Insecta > Diptera > Therevidae > Thereva > Thereva nobilitata. Next base: position 92,946,237 of record OY979698.1, on the reverse strand, counting down.
AGTATAAAAATGCGTTGTTTTCTGCTAACTTACAAAAGTCCATTCTTAGGCTGAAATATAGCCAGAAATTCTTCTCGCATTACAGCTTTTAGATCATTTACGCCAACGACAAGATCTGGAGGTTCTGATACTGCATCCATATCAACATTATTAACCCAGTTTACGATCTGTTTTTCTTGCAGAATGTTTGTTGTAGATACGCTAATAACCTGTTTCGTTAAAATGAATAAATTAATCTTTAGAATTTTTATATTTCAAGGGGATTTCCCTTTATATGTTCTGCATTGATGACATTTAAATTATGCATGCAAGCCATAAAGCATAAAAAAGCTCGGTGGGTAGGATTATAGGTAACAAATGCGATAGTGGTGGAGAAATTTAAATAAATTTAAGTTTTGTTTGTAAATTTTAAGCTCTTTTAATTATTAAGACTTACATTTAAGTTGGGCACTTCTTGTTTCAGTGATATTTCTGGCTTAAGCTCCCCGTTCACCTTCTCTACCTTCGGCACTCTTTTCGATCTTTTCCTTCTCTTAATTTTCCTTTCACCAGTATCATTACTTAAAGCTGCAGAATATGGTCCAATATCTAGATCCATATCATCTACTTGAACTTGAGCTTCCTTCTTGGCTGTATTATTTACAATTGTTTCAGTTTGGGTTTCTGCGTTCTTTACTTCCTTTTGGCAGCGTGCACAATCACACGAATCTTTTATTATACCATTAATTGCATTAATAACACGGATATGCACGTCTGGATCGGGTATCTTAAATAACACCGTAAACAAATCACGAAACTCGGACAGATGCCGTTTACGATTTACTACTGCTGCTGCCATTATATTTGTGATTTTATTTATACGTTTTTCATGTCGCGGTTTGCACAAAGATACAAGGGATTTCCCCCAAGTCTGTCAATTGAAGCCTGTACAGCATGGCTTCTAGATAAAGCAGGGTTGAGCAATAAAGATTAGAATGTTTCGAATTTTATCAACAAGATGTCGTTGAAATGTAGTCGATAATATAGTTCTCAATAAAAATCACAAAAAGTTAGAAAATAATGGTTTAAATTTTATTTAAATCTTTTTATATAATAAATATTTCATCAATAAAATTAAAAGATTACACTTTAATTGTTTTAAATGGGATAAAAACTATTTTTGAATATTTAAAACACAACATAAAAACACACCATTAAAATTCACCACATCAGCTGTTTACTGTCAGTTTTTTTTCGTGTAATTGTACACATTTCGGTTATTCCCATAATTCGCCGCTTGTGAATAGTAAAGGTTTTTGTGTTATTCATTGATAAATGGATCGGCCAAACATTTGTTTTTACTGTAAAGTAATAATAGACTCTGATGATTTTCTAAATTGCAGTGTTTGTAAACAAAATGTTCATATAAAATGCTTAAAAAGACCAGGAACACCTGGAGATCTTCTAGGTGATGTCTTTTTTACATTTACCTGCATCCACTGTTCAACGCATGGAAAAGAAGTATTTGTTAGAGAAAAGCTACCATGGTTTGACTTATATTCTTTAATTAAATAAAATAATTGTGATACATTTTATTATTTAAGGTTAATGGTAGTAACATTGGCTCTGTACAATTTGTCGATAACATCAAGAGGATTAAGTCATCATGGATTCTTTCACAGAACTCATATTATGCACTATGTTGATAAGAATTGGAATTTTTTATTTGATCCAACAATGTATGTTTTATATTAAATTAAATTTAACTTTATAATAGTATAACTTTTTTTTAATCCACAGGAAAAGAAAGAAAAAATGGACTGGAACTATGACTGGAGTTCTATCACTTAATAGCCCGGATTTTTTTATATCTGGTCAAGAAGTACTTCGTGATTCAGGATGGTGGAAGCTTACATACAATCAAACTCCGAAATTCTACTTAAAATTATGTTAGAATAATGTTCAGTTCTTTCTTTTAATTTAATGATATTAATTAGTTAAATTTATTTAGATGAACAATTCTCGCTTAAAAGGCAGCAACTTCGAAATGATAGAAGAAATGTGGAAGAAAATAACTGCTCAAGTGAACATTCAAATTCGACAAGCGATGAAACGAAACGTAGAAGAAAAGATTTTGATGATGAAGAAACTTGTAGTAGAGCTATGTAAGTTAGAGGTTGTTAAATAAGGTAAATTTTTCTTTTTAATGGGCACTACAGTACAGCTTTAGATGCCTTAAATAATCGTACACTGAGAGAAAAATAACTTTTATAAAACCAATCTTTTTTTGATATAACAAAAATCAACTTTGGTGAAATTTGTTCAAGATAATACAGGGTCAGTTGAACGATCCTCTGGTTTTTTGCGAAACCAAGGTCACAAAGTAGAAGACATGTTGCTAAACGTTATGGACACCACAAATACTAAATTAACATTAGCAATTGCAGAGGTCAATCTTATGACAATGCCAGTAATCGGCTGGGCAGTATAATGGCCTATCAGGCTAAGGTCAAAAAAATGTCAGTATGGATATGTTTGTGTCTTGCGCTGAACATTCGTTAAACTTGATTGGAAGATCGGCATTTGAATGTTGTGCAGAAGCTACAAAGTTGTTCAGGTTGCTGTAAAAGCTATGTCTTTTCTTAAGCATCAATGCAAAGCACAAAATTACTGCAATTCTTTTTGACTAAGCCTGATGCAACTGTATCAGGCGATGGTCAGCCAAGGACGATGCCTGTGCAAGACTTAATAAAGATTAGAACGAAATAAAAGTGACTCGTGAAGCTACAAAAAGGGAATCTGTCCATCAAAAAGCTTTGGTTAAAAATGAAGCGGCAGGAATATGGGCTCAATTAAATTCTCTAGAAACGGCTAAATTATCGAAATTTTGGGGATCTATACTAAAACAATTTAATATAATTCCAAAATTCTTCAAAGGGTTGACACAAACGTAGAGATATTTTTTAAGGCTCTACGTGTCCAGTTTCATAGATAGCAAGTGGGAATAGTTTGATGCTTTTGAAGAGGCTAGTATTAACTAGAACATGGCCAATTCGGGTATATCCGTCGCCTGGTGACTTCCATGTCATCTTGTGTGCATTCATATGATTAAACCAAAGGAGTAGCCCTAATAAGGCGTTTCACCGGCTTAACCGGAGAAGTAGCGTGGTTAACCGGGTCTTCACCTAGCGGAAGGTTTCCCTCCTTATTCACCTGGTAGTTTTGTATTACCGACGTCACAGTTTTTGTCGGCTGGTTAGCGGGAATCAATTGCATCGCCTCTTCCTTTAATACCCTCTCCTCCAAATTCTTATTAACCTATTCTGTCCTCTATTCCTCCCTTTAAACCAGGCTTGCTACTAGACATTGCACCATAACGAGTACGACATGACGGACTTGTAGTACAAAGGGTAACTCCTAAGCTTCGACTTTCAAATAATAAAAGGTGCCAGCTATTGTCTAACTTCTTGTAATGGCGTTTTAGCCATTCTGTCCCCGTTATTGTTATCACATAAATTAACTAACCAAATTTCTTTGCAGTCCATACATGAGAAGAAAACCGAAAGCAGTAAAATTTAAGGAACCAAAAATTGAAGAAAGCAAAGAGCTTAGCGCAGTTCAGTCACACTTAATGGATTTTCTAGCAGAAAACTTTTCTTCCAATGATGTCTTTGATGATTTGCAATCCATCAATACGAACAGTCTATTACCAATAATGAAATGTGAACCAGAGGAAGAAACAATGCTGGAGCTTCTCAGTCCAAATGCTCAAAATTATGATGATGATATGGAAAAACACTACAATTATACAGTTCCGGATTCTTATCTTGAACACAAGTATTTTCGTCAATTGCTTTTTTAGATTCTAGATTAGATTTTGATTTTTTAATTTTAGTGAAGAACAACCGGAAGATGATGATTATGAAGAGAAATACAAGCCTAGAATTGTTCAAGTTACAAATTTTCAGCAAATAGAGAATGTTACAAAAGATCCAGTCCATCATGAATTTGTAGCTATAAAAGAAGAACCAGCTAGTGATACAGAAGAAGAAGAGGATCAAATTGAATATGAATGTGAAAAAAGTCTGTTTACAAAAAATCCTAAAAGAGAATTGCCATGGAAAGATGAAATTGAAGAAGATAACGAAAATGCAGAACGACTTAAAGAACATGATTCAAGGTAAAATTTTATAATAAAAGCATTATTGAATATTATTTGATGTTCTTCGGCAGGATTGAAATGCTTAGTGAATATGAAGAGAAGTTGTTATATCGGCAGTTAAAAGATATTATTAATTCAGAGAAAGAGTTCAATATCTCAATTCCTCCATTCATTAGAAGATTTTATAGGAAACTTTGTGTACGACACTTGAAAAGATTTAATTCAATTCCCATTTTTAATTTAGATACTTTTGGAATGAATAACTTTAGTAAGAAACAAAAGACTGAAATACTTGATAGATATCATGTGAGTTTTAGTTGCAGGTCGTTATATGGTCGAAATTATTTTTATTTTATTATTTTTCTGTGTAGATGATATCTGAATCATGCATTAAAGAAAATAGTGGATTTTATGCAAGAATAGCAGGATCTGCTCATGAGGAATTATTTGAGTCGCCATTTACTTCAAGAATTTTGCATCCATTCATTTATAGGAATACTAAGTGCTTTCCCCCATGGTTAAAGGTAAAGTGTAATTAATTTCTATAATATTTTTCATATAGAACATGATTTTGAAACAAACGTTTTCGTATTTATAATAAAAAAAATTGTATTTAGGTAATGTGTGAATTACAATACGTAGTAAACGATGAGGTGCCTTCACGAGCGACTATAGATTTCTGCTACGTACGTCCCCATCACATAGCTGCTGTAAATGGGCTATTACAAAAACTATTCTGGCATGGAATTGACAGTAATCTTTATTTCTTGAAACAAAATTTATTTAATAATCACCATATACATTTTATTTTTTTCTAGTGTCAGAATGTCTAAGCTATCCAGATTTTAGTGTTGTTGCCTTGTACAAGAAATTGGTTGTCGGGTGTGGTTTTCTTGTTCCCGATGTAACTTATAATGAGGCTTACATATCGTTTATGGCAGTTCGTCCTGGGTGGCAACGAAGTGGTATAGCTACTTTTATGCTTTATCATTTAACACAGGTAAATTATAATTTTTTTCTTAAATTCATTTAAAAAATATAATTTTTGAATTACTATTCGTATATATTTTAGACTTGTATGGGAAAAGATATTACCCTTCATGTATCAGCTACAAATCCAGCAGTTTGCTTATATCAGAAGTTTGGATTTAAGATTGAAGAAGTTATTTTAGATTTTTATGAAAAATATTTCCCAGTTGAAGAAACAAGGCAAAGTCGACATGCATTTTTTCTAAGATTGAAGCGATGATTGTTATTTTTAATTTAATACTGTACTCTAATAATACTTTTAAGTTAGATAGGAAATACAGAAATGGTAATAATTTACAAGTTTTTAACCAAGAAAAAAAAAATAAATTTGGTTTCTTGCTGAATATAGAAATTGCAAATTACAGCGGAACCCGATGGCGAATTTAAATATGTGGTTGTTCAACTATAGATCCTTATTCGGTCAATGTTTCACCATGAATGTTAAGTCATGGGTGAGCCTTTAGTTCTATACCATCCATTGAAACAAAAGGAAGAGTAGAGCCGGGTTTCGTAGAAAGAAGAATGATATTTTCCTTTTGGATATGGCGCATTTAACACGGTTTTTGCGGTAGTAAGCAAGAATTAGTTCTATAATTGAGTTAAAATAAAACGCAGTATTCAATCCTGTCAGAATACTAGAAGACACGGAGAAGTTGGGGCTGGATTCAAAACCATCGAATAATACCTCTTTTTAATGTCTAGAAAGAATAATCTTGATCCATTTCCTAAGAGATGTGCCCAAGAGCTTGGAGTTTGAGCGACAGAGCCGTTAAAAACTTTAACGATATTTCGAGCAACTGGATCATATTCATCGAAGCAGTGCAAGCTTTAGTTGAGCTGTTGAGGTAATCTGTAATACATACTAGAAGGTAGCCTTGTGGTCCTTTTTTGTTTAAATTTTTGTCTTGTTCTAAATATTTCATAGGTTTTTTTTGGGCAGTAGTCGAGACTGCCATTTTTTGGGAATAGGTTGAAAAGAGCTAATTGCCATGAGTCTGGATAGACTTTGTCGAAATATAATCGGGCAAAAAGTTTACATAGAGACCAATGCAAAAGTAAAAATGTTGGTGTTCAGTGGGTAAAACACAAGTCCCAGTCTATCGAATAAAAATATCGAAGAAGCCCCTGCTTGTAGGCTTCTCTATGATACCAGACATTTTTTGGAAGGTAGTTATGCTGGAATGGAAAATGGATAAGGGAAATTAGCCTACCTAGGCAGTGCTGAATTCAGGCCCACCACATAATCTTGCCAGGCCTGGGGAAAAATATTAATGGAGCCCCTTTTAAGCTATAGAAGAAAATAACTTTTTGAGTTTCAATCTATTTTCGGACCCCTTCGGACCCAGTTGCCCCCTTCTTTTGTGGTGCGCTTGGGTGCATTATTGAGGAGTTAATCGGCATGGACGAACTTTTGGAAATGTTTAAAGGTTCGAAAAATTGGACTTCACAAAATACACCGAATGGGCATTCCTTATCAATACCTCTATAAGGCTTACAGAAAATTCCAACCCTTTATCCAATGGGCCTACGGCCCAAATCGAGCCTTGGTCTCCTCTACGGCATTTCTCCAATTTTAACGGTCCCTTGCCGCATGTCGAATGTTGAGCATTGCTTCTGCGTCAGTCTTCACAGAGTCGATCCATTTCCTACTAGGTTATTTCCCGAAATTTATACTAGCATGAGCCGTTTTGGGATACGGTTGGCCTTCATCCTGATTACATGGCCGGCAAATCTTAGTTTGTTAATTTTTATAAAGGCTGAGAATTCTGGGTCGTCAAAAATGTTCGCCATAATTATCCTCTCTCGTTGAATCTATTACGCACCTGAGAACTGTTTTCTCAAACCTGTTGAGTCGCTCCTCCATGTCCTGGGTCATAGTTCAAGTCTCGCTACCACAGCACAGTCGTATTACTGTTTTGTAGAGTGAGAGTTTCATTTGTCTGTGCACAAAAAATCTTGAGTGCAGTAACTATTGGGCATCAAAATCTCTACTAGCTAGTAGTATTCGTCTAGTTGTTTCTTCCTTTTCTCCGTTACTTTTTGAACTCCAAAGGTAGACTGTTTTATCGGCTACTTCTACGTTGTGTTCGTTGATAGTTATATTTCTTCCCGGTTGTTTTTTTTTCGTTGATGTTAAGGCCTATGTCCTTTGCGGCCTCTTGTTCGAGATAAGCTTATTTTGCTGCCAATAATGATCTTACACAAAGTTCAGTAATATTGAATTTATAGGACTGAAGTTTAGTCACTATAAACAGGGTAATGGTGAGTGAATCCGTTTAGTGATTATTACAAAGTGGAGCTTATGGATCATCCAAGAGCTTGTTTTACTATGTATAAACGTTACTGTCTGCGCTTGTGGCTCTTTTTTTCCAATATTATTGTTGACGCACTTTAAGATATTTAAACTCAAACGAAAATGAGTCTGATAAATATCTTTGATTAAATAATACAACCCTGGACACACGTAACCACCGATACTTGATCATCAATTTTCTTGTGAATAAGCAAATAATTAGAAAGTGTTCGATGATCCCACCTAGAAGCTTAAAGCTTAAAATTAATCAAAAATGATTATAAGAAAAGCTTAAATCTCGTTCTACCTCTTAGCCGCTACTGCGCTTTTTAACGCTACAAAAAAGTATGGGAGGAGTGAATTGTGGTAATTGTGGACCGATTGCTAATCCCATCGCGTGCTCAGCTCTGCTTGCGGGCAGAACAGTCGAAGATCAGTGATCGTGAAGTGCGGAATTCTTAAGAAATCATCACTGGTTTCTCACTTTCTACATATTTTTTTTGTTGTTGCATACTATACCTTCTTCTCGATCGTGTCGTTCTTGTGTGCTAGAGTGTTAGTGTTAAACTTGCATAATTTTCTTCTATTACAGAGCCAACCTGTAATTTTATAAAAGTACGATCATCGATGAATGTATATTATTCCCTACAAGGATAAGGGACGACCATTTATTTTTTTTTTTAAATTTTTTGGTGATTCGCCTTCTATAAAGCAACAGAACTTATTTTTAGAAAACGAAATTTTTAAACGTGAGCGTTTTTAAAGATATACTTGATCGGAAAGTTAGCCTCTTATATACCTATACACTATTGGTGAGGACGGTAACCGTAATCACATATTCACCTAAGTGTATAAAGTTTTATTATTTTTAAATTATGACACATGTCGGCATCCCGAGAGTTGGAGCGTGAGTGAGTATAAGCTAAATGCGAGGTAATCTCGATCGCTGAGTGGGCTTACGGACAGAGTTTCAATGATCTGAGCATAAAATATTCCTTATTTTTTAAATTAAAAGATTTTTTTTGATAGAACATTTTTAAGCCAATTTCTTGATAATTGTGATTTAAATATTTGCGAGACGAAGTTAAACGTTTTTTTTGAGCAAACATTTAACAGTTATTAGACATTATTAAAACAAATAAGAAATAAAAAAATCATTTGTGTCTGTGTACTATAAAGTGGGAGTTTTTGTGGATTCATTGAAAATATCACACACATATTGGATTAACCGTCGCTTTTGTGCTTATTTGGATATTTTTCAGAAGCATAAGGTATGTGCGATATATTATTAGTATTTTTATTTTCTTTTTTAACATTCCCAATTTTCTAAGTTAAGTCTATCCAGATTTGGTGTGACTGTAAAGAGCTTTTGGAGTATGAATGAAATATATGGGGCCTAATACTTGTTTCTGGCCAAGGTAGAATTTCAGATGGTCAAAGAGATGGGTTCTTGTTGATATTATTTAGCGAATGAAATATGGTTTTATTTATTAATTTTTTTGCTATCGCTGTATTGATTAGTATATTTTTATCGGCATATTAAGCACGCTTCTATCGGGCTGATTATTATATAACTACCATGTTTGTTTTTTGCGGGGATTCATACGTTTGTTTTTAATTTATTTCTGGGGCGCTTTCAGGTTTTTGGAGTTAGTTGATTCATTTGTCTTGGATATTATATGGGCTAAAAAAGTGGATCATTTAGTAATGATAAAAACTTTGTGTGGTGTTAATTTTAATTACGTATTTGATTATTCTTGATGAGGCATCGATTATTTGTTAGGATTGATTGTTAATTTTATATTAACCGTACAAATATATCACGACTTTAAAAACTAAAATGGGCTTTTATACCCGTATTTTCTGTCATGTGAAGTGGAGCTAATGAAAGCCTTTATGAGCTTCACTTTATATGACAGAAAATACGACTCTCAGCATAGGAGGCTAAGTATCACAACTTTTTCTACTTCAATTTTTGCAGAAAAAGCTTCGGTCTGAACATTTTTATATTTTATATTTTTATATTTATATTTTATTTATGAATATCTTAACCTCTTAACTTCAATACTTAAATAATTTCTGCAATATTCCAACAGAAGTTTGGCGAGAAGAATTCCGAAAACACCGTAATATGAAGCTACTAGTGTTATAATGTCCTGCAATTAAAAAATTAAACAGGAATTTCCCCAAAAATTTTAAATATGTTTTTTGTAGCTTTATAGAAGCAAATAGAGAATACCTAGAAGAAGAAATTTTGACGTATACTTCGAAGACCGGGTACTGTATCATAAATTAGATCCTTTTAAATTATTAAGTAAACAATAAGAGTTAGTAGGAAATTTTTCCATTATTGAACAGAAACTATTTTTAAATTAGAAGGACATGGCAAACGCTATTTTATATTACAAAGTGATTACACTATTCAAGGAGTATGTAAATTATAATTTCCGGTAATTAAGACTATAGATTCTTGAGAGTCTGCACTACTGGATGAAAGTTGTAAGAATCAAGTGAGATTGTTATGATATATCTTATAAAAGCGTGGCAACGACTGGACTTAGTAACATATGGCATTCATATTTAATACATACATATCTCTTCAGTGATGTGATGATTCAATTTTATGTTTTGTTATTTTCATTTATTTGAGGATGAAATAGTTTGCAGTCATTCTATAAAGCGATTTTGGACGATTGTCTTACATTATGTTCGCTTCGCATATATTTTTTTTATTTTGCTTCTAGGTCGATAGCTTTGAAATGTAGCTATTTTAGAAAAATACTTGAGATAAGTAAATTTTAGTCCGGATTCTGTTTTTGCGGCGATCATTGATTTGAGTGGCGATCATCGATTTGTCAATACGTAATATTCCCTAAAAATACTGCCTTCTTAAATTTTTCGAATTATAAAACTGTCGATACTTACTAAAAAGTAGCAGAAAATGAGTAAACTGGTATAGTAAAATTTATATCTTCATTTTCTTCTGCTCTTTAATCCCTCGGGGGACATAGTGTGGAAACAGCTGCCTTCCAGGGGAATCTGTTTCTTTTGTGTGACAGTTCTCAACTCCGTCCACGATCTCCCAATTGCGGCCTCTACTAATAGGGTTATCCTCCACTCGACGGGTTCCTTGCGGATTCCACTCAAGAGCCTGTTTGGCTAGATTCTATATGGGTATTTGAAATTGATAGAGTGAATAGAAATGGCTAATTTATGTTTGCGACTTTCATCTGTGGTCTAATGATTAAAGCTGGACTATTAACTAGAGAATAGGATATCGCGTACTTTTTAAACATTTTAATTTAAAACGTTATTCTATATTTATTATTGATCAATGAAATCAATAGCGCTTAGAACGCAAAATATAAGCTATTGTTAAAAAATTTAAAGAGCTTAGAAAACGAACGGGCATGCCCTCTGCCCGGCTTCTCTACTATACTATTTTAATATTATTGGAAAATCCGAAGTATTTTATGTCAATAAATTCAGCATTTTAAAAAAATGTAAAAGTTTTCTTATGGAACTTTGTGGTAAAAATTGTACAAAATGCAATTGTAATTGCTTACAGAAACAATAACATAACAAGCAGAAACATTTTTGCAATAACCAACGATCTCGTTCGTATATATGTCGTTCAATTTCTAAATATAGAAATGTATTTTACCAGATGCCGCACCTTAAGAAAAAAGTTTTTCTGTTATAAATCCGAATTTTGAATTATCTAATGCCAAAAAACAAGAAAAAAAAAACAAAAACAAAAGAATCTTAAATTCTTGAAATTTACAATACTCCCAAGTGCAGTCAATTAAGAAAACAAAACAAACTTTAAACAATATATATACCCAAGAGAAACACTGTCTTTTGTGTTTCATTCTCTTCCAATAATATTTGTTGCTATTTATCTGGGAAAATTATCATCGATAAACTCAGACTGTGTGTCATGTTGGATTTTCCTCCTCCTCGATCACTTTGCGCGATCCTCTATCCGAAAAAGTGATCACACAGAAAAAAAAAATAAAATAGATACAGCAACAAAACGTCTCTTTACAATAGCCGTGATCTATTATTGTTTACGCTCTGTCACAGACGTTTTAAATATTCTTGATTCAGAAAAGAACATTGCCCAAGCATTATAGCAAATAAAGTGTGAATAAAACAGATATTAAAAGTAGTCCATTGCCGCGCGCTTTGGCTTTGATAAATATAATTTCTGATAATGGGAAAATTTTTCCCCCTGTAGCATTATCTCCCTCTACCCCAACCCGTTTTTTTTGTGGTTATATACAAGAAGAAAAAAAATAATCATTTTTCTCGCAAAATTTACATTGAGTGGAAAAACATTTATTTTTAGCAGCAAGTAACATGAAAAAGAGTCGGATGCAAAAATTTTTATATTTATAACTTTTTAAATACAATCAAACGAGACAAGAATTGCGTATGTGGGATTTCCTTGCTTAGTATATATGCACAAATTATATTTTAATGTGTTTGTATCACTAATACAAGCATAGAGGTATTTTTACCTTCTGTTCCCAAAATAATTTTCCGTGCCTTTGGAAATCTTGCTTCTGATCTTGTTGGAAAAGTGGTTCAAGAATGAAAGATTCTCAAGACATCAGATGTGTGATATTTCACCTTGTGAATATTTAAAAAATATATAAAAAAAATTTAATTGAAGATAAATATTTTTTTTTTATTATAAATATAAAAATGTACAATTGTCGCGATTTAAAAATTTAATTGATGCGCCTTTCTTTGCAATGTTTTCCCCTCTCTCAAGTGCTGCTTTACTCTATTCAAGGACAGCAATAAAATAAGTTTTGTTGAACAATAAAATGTAGATCATTTTATTTAGGTGTTCTACTTTTATGAACTATATTTTTTTTGTGGGTGGGAATTTTGAAAGTGAAAAATGTACGATTCAATTGTTGAACATTTTCTTTTTATATTTTGCAGCTTGTTATTTTAAATTTATGGAATGAATCAACTTACAGTCGCAACAAATGTTCATTTATTATTAATAGGATTCATAAAGTTATACTAGAGAAACACAAGCTATATACGGATTTGTTAATCCACAGATCAAAGTTTTTCAACATGTCATTTAGTAAAGTCGTACTTCGAACCTTTTTTATAGATGAAGCAGCTTTGTACTAGGGTACCAAAATTCCGTTTAGGTCAGGTCTCACCTAGCGAACGGTACACCTTCTTGTTCACCTGCTAGTCTGGTACTACCGGCGTCACAGTCTTGGTCGGGATTCACTTGTTTCATTAGCTATGGAAATCCGAGGAGGCTGTCTCCCGCTAACTACTCTTTTATCCTTCGAGTTAAGCTTGCTTCTAGACATTGCACCATGACGTTGAACGATATGATAGTCTGCTAGTATAAAGGATGACAGCTGAGCTTAGAGTTTCATATTGTAAGGAAAAAAGCCTTTATTAAAAAAACGAATTTTAAGCCGTTATCAGTGCTGACGGCGTTGAGTCGACAAAAATGTAATCAGTTGGTATCAGACATCGAGATCGAATGGAATAAAAGCGATAACCTCCAACCAGCTCGGGTGTTTTATTGTTCGTCCGTTTCCTTTTGTTTTATTTTGTCTATTTAAATCTTACAATATAGAAAAATAAGGGTAGAGCTTCAAGCGCTATGTGAAGATAACCTGCATTGACATCGATCTGCAACAAAGCCTAATAATCCGATTTGAACTAGTTGCCATCCTTATCAATATCTCCACCTTGTAAGCAAGTTTTTATATTCGCATCACTAGGATGCATAGTTCCAGGTTATCATATCGTTTAAATTACTACGAACAAGTTGCTCAATTCTTAAGTTACTGCTGGCCAAACAGGCTAATAGTGCTTGACGAAACCTAACGATCACCAATTAAAGCACGAAAGTGCAATGCGCCTTAAGAACTTACAGTGAGTCTACAAGTCAATTATTTGGATAATTCAAACTAAGATCCTTGTCTTGCTTAGTTCATTCGAGTACGTAGATGAAAAGACTACTACAAAATTAGCTTTTTATTCGATCGCCGAAATGAAGGCTTGTGTTTAAATAGATGACAAATATTAGTAAAAATAATTTAGTTGGTTAATTTTTTGAAAAGCATATACGCGCCCGCAACTAGCACACATATAGCGAACTGCACGTTCCCGCTACATTCATGAAAAACTAAAAATGCGCCCACCAGAGCTGAGCTATATAAGCTCCCGTTGCAGATATGAACATCATAAATGCACTCCCGCATCGGCATAGACCATTCCAAACGCGAGTGTCGTTTTACCAAGCGGTACCCCAACTAAGTACTAACCACGTGAAATGCTGCTTGACCTAAGCAATCGAACGAGAACTGGTCTACTGAGTATACTAATGGCGGGGGGAGTCTTATTTTTACTCAGGCGTACCGTGCCTGCTTCGCGTGCCGTGCAAGCGCGTTTTGACGCCGTGTGTGCCTGTTGCAGGCTCGGAGCGGGCGTGTTTTATTTTTGCTGAGGGTTACAGGTCATCTGAATTATTTTCCTTTTACTATCATTCGGAATATCGAAGCAGTAGTAAGAGATATGAGTCTCACAATTTTTCTTTTTCCTCTTACACTTTGAACTAGTTTCGTTACGTTATAGAAAATTCCATAATATGTTTGAACTGCGAGCAATATTTTTAGGAATACGAATACTGACAATTCTTGTTTGGTAGGCTATTTTTTTTCTAAAGATAAGTATTTCTTATACTCATTTACTTCGTTTTCAGCAGCTTAATGGTGGGTCCACAAGATAAGAATTTTTGTTTGTTCTACGTTCCATGCGACTTGTGTGCAGACTGTGAAGTTTGAATACGGCGGCCAACGGAATGTCTCTGGGTACTCTCTGGAGATATTTCCAGAGACTTAGCAGCGACTTTGATTTGTTTCACAGACAAAACTCTATATTTTATACGACCAAACGTCTCTATCGTGTGAACTCACCATAAGAAGTTTAGCTTGTTTTCTCCGCTTAGCTTCTCTTCAATCACACAAGTCAGCGCTTGTCCTGGCAGTATTGTATTTCTTCAGAAATGGACATCCAATTTTACAGTGAACGTTTTGTTTATCTTGTCGAAGACTGTGGGTAATCTTTGACTATTTTTCTGAGACCTTCATTGCTCTTGTTATGAAGTCGTTCCAGGAGGTTCACTTTCTTGTAAGAATTTGACAATATCAGCATCACCAGTTTCGGTGTGTTTTACAGTTCCTCGCTAAATATAGCCCTGGCAGATTGCATTTCAGTGGTACAAGTAGTTAATTTTTATTTTAACATATTCTATTCTATTTTTAGGTTCTGTATCGTATATATAATAACAAGCTTACTACTAGACCATGAGAACTATAACATGAGGCACTGGTAGTAGAAAGGGTGACTCCTAAGCTTGGACTTTCACATGAAATAAGCCGCATTATGGTATTTTAGAATAAACTGTTGTGCATTTCGTGTGCAAATGTCCGGCACCAGCCAGGGCCAGGGACAGTTTATTTGGCAGTCACGTACTGAACGAGTTTAAAGACCTAGCAACAGACATCAGTTCTCGAATGCTACAAAGTTAATTTAAAAACCGTAACAAGCCTAGTGATCATGAGAATGAGTGGTGTCAAAACAGCGTTAATGTGCTATATGGAGGTCAGGACAGAGTATATGGGCCTCGCCCCTTTAACCAATCAATCAACCAACCATGGTATTTTAGATGGACGATAGTTTTATAAAATGGACACAGGCATCCAGATATTCATCTCTTAATTCGTTGAAAATGCCAGGGTGATTTGTTACTTCTACCCATAGGTATTTAAACTTTGCAACTCGCTCGATCATAAACCTTCCTATTTTAATTTTGCAAGTGATTGGTTTTTTTTAGATATCACGAGAGATTTTGTTTTGAAAACTTTAGGCTTCGACATAGAGTAGTCAAAAGTATGAACATACTGTTTCGAATTTTTGTGATGGCTACATAAACTTTTTGTATGCGGTCTAGCGATGCCGTATTCAGAAACTTTATAGTTCTTCAACAAGGCTCCCAGTTTCAATACTTTTAAGAAGTCGGTCACTACGCGCAGTAGTTAGAAATGAAATGCAAATTGTATGCCGAGTTTGATCAATAGTCGAAGAAGCTTGTAGAGACCCATTGGTTAACTTTAGATCAGATTCCATTCATGTTATTAATACATTATTGATTTTTGCGGTACATTTCTTGGACATTAATTATTCTAAACCAACGTCGACAGTCCAAATAATTGAGAATTTATGAGGGGTACTTAGGCTGTTTTTAAAATAAACGACTCATTTGTATGCCTAAAAATAATCGTAGCAGAACAACTTCTAATGTAGTACTTAAAAAACCAAATTCTATTTCGATATTTTGATTAAACGTGTGGGCTTAAATAAATATAAAATAGTTGTAGGAATTTAAATAGCGTTCCTCGTCTGGCATGGGATGTTTTTTTTTCGAAGATATCTGCAGGGACTTTCTTGTTGGATAACAGAAAAACACACACATGTACTAATTAATTTGTAATACATGATACAAATATGTAACTTGAAAGACATTGCAACTCAACTTTTAAAAATGAGAAATAATTATTGAACACGAAATTTACTTCCATTATATCATCGATGGCTTAATAATCCTGAAGGAGATAGAACTACTTTGTGGGCTTAACTTGTTATGTTTAGTATCTTTAAAACATAAACTTTAATTTCTTAATTTTAACAAAACACAAAAAAAAAGTAGAAGCAACTCATGTGTGTTGTATTTTTTTTTTGACAATATTTCTCCTATCAGATTCTGTTATGACTTTCTACCATGAAAATTCTGCAAGGATAAACTGTGCACAATTTTATGATCTCATTATAGATAAGAAATTTTATGAGGTGGAAAATTGTATACAACGAAGATTCTACACCGAAACTTATCCAAGAATGTTTTTTTTAACAAAAAAAAAACGGACCACAAAATCACACAAAAACTTTCAAAGTAAATCGATTCCTTTAAGATTTCATTTTAAACTTGATTTATTTGTTTGAGTTTTAGTCAATTCTACTTAGTAATCTCCCCCGCATTCTCGTTGTCGCAATATTTTGTTATAAGGTGTCTTTATAACAATAAAAATGCCAGAAAATTGGAGCATTTTATAATTGAGGGAAAATTACACTATATAGAAAGAAAATGGCACAAAAGTGTGGACTCTCCTCATTCGTTAATTTTTTGTTGTTGTAAACATTCCTTAATGTTTTGAAGAGATGGAGGAAGAACTTCTTGATTTCTTAAGATTAAATCTCTGCTCTGCTATGAGGTAGAAGAAACAAGCAGACCTCACTCCCACGATGTACCAAAATTAGATTTTTTTTAAATATGAGGCAACATTTGCACTTCATTTAATTAGACGCGTACTCAAATCTCATCATCATCGTTTTAAAGAGAAAAAAAAATTGTTTAATATGGTGTAGGTGTTGAATTTAAGTTGGTTTTTTAATTGTTAAAGTTTTGCTTTTGATCGTGGTATGTAGTATATATGTGAGAAGAATTAAAGTTTGTTAAGTATTCAAAATCACAGGTCAATCGCGGGTGCGTAGAGCATATTAATTAGTTTTTTATTACATCATTTTTTATATTCCGGAAAGTTATTTTAAGAGAATGAGAATGAAGTAAATTTAGAAGTTGAGTTTTTTTTTCACTTCAACTTACTGGATAATCTATTATACAGGGTGTATTTACTAAATTTATATAGCGGCCGACTATGGATAGGTTTTGGTTAGACAAACAAAAAATCGTATGGGTGGGGCGGGGTAATCGTAACGGTTTAGCCGCTAGGGCGTTTTTAAATTTTTTTGTTCGAGTTTCACATATCACCCTGTATTTTTGTAACTCTATAACCTATTTTCGTATCAGTCTACGCAGAATGCCCCCACTAATCTAAAATTGCAAAAGTGACGGTTTCACCCTACCAACTTCCAAAGTTATGAGTCGACAAAATCAAAATTTTGGTTTTTTTTAACTAAAATTTCAACTAAAACTACATTTTTCTCCGATAAATACGTAATTAACCTAGACTTTTTCGTTCTAAAATTAGCAAGATTGGAGTATTTCCTACGAATAATGTCCACAAAATTTTTATTCTGCGCCCTCTATTTTTGAAGTTATAAGCAATTTTAAGTTGAGCAATTTTTTTAGTAGTTTTTCACCTAAGCTTTGTCGAAACTTACAAAATATATCTTAAGGATTAACCTTAATACGAAAATAACAATGCCGCCACGGATAGTCTACATCTTAGTAATAGGCTTCCATAGACCCCAAGTTAAGGAAAACCGCAGGGAGTTTTTTAGTACTTATTTACTTTATTAATCTTATTTATTTCTAGAATTGTTGCTAAACAAAAGCTAGAGCTAAATCTTCAAAAACTTTGGCCAGTCTCTCACTCGATGATCGTCGACGATAAAGTGCGATTAGTGAACCTGACGATGACAGGACTGCTGGATAGCGGCCGTAAATATTAGTTCCCTGGTAAGAAGGGTGGAATTGTTCCTCCGAGATCACCCAGAAGCGTAGCTATATTGCTTATGCGCTTCGGTCCAATTTGCAGATGGATGATGATCATTTACGTTCTGCTCGGGCTGGCACAGGTACTATACGGGCATTGCGGTACCCAATGACCAGAGACATGACCCTGTCATCTCAAATTCATGTGGTTGTGATGTAGCTCAGGATATTTTCCAGCATTAGCCTCGCTTGGATCGCCGTCTCCAGCTTGCTCGTGCTCTCGGTAAATTCCGGGCACTAAAAGAGGAGCTGTTCCACGTCCTCGTTAGGGCATAATACCGCCTGTCTCAAGCTATTCCTTCATTTCGCATATAGTCTCGTTCGCATCAACCTCAATTTCATCGTCTTAATACTACCGCGATCCATTGTAACCAACAGCGATAGAAGTTCTTGTGTTGCTTATCCTCAACATATCAATGTACATGATAATCCAAAAAGAAAATACCCAGGTTGGATTCTTGGGGAATAACAAAGGTGTCTATCGTCACTATGCTTACTGCATCGTTCATTAACGTGGCATTACTGAAACCGTATTGCTTATCATACGTTAATCTGTCAGATCTCCAACTCTTTCGACGCTGGAAAATAATCTATTGAAGATAACTCGCTTGAAGAGTTCCCATGCCCGATGGGTCTCTCCTACAGGCTTGCTTGGTTTCGTGATAAGCACTATTCATCTGTAGTTGACCAATCCCTCAGATTAGTTGAATGTATATAATGTGACTGTAAGAAAGAAGTAACGTTAACAAACTAATGACGCCATATAATAGTATTGTCGCTGTTTGCTGCTCTTATATTATTACTTCGGATCAATTTGATTATAAAATTGCCAATCATATCGACAGCTGCCTTATCATAAATATCATCATTGGGGTTGAATTTCACAAAGCATAGTTCGAGTATTGTTCAGATAGGTCGATCGCAGACTAATGTCCAACTCAATCAACAAGGGCATTGAACTTATTCTTGACCGCAAGAATCGTATTGAATTCAATGCTTCCAAAACAACGTACTTCTTATTTCCAACATTCGTGTTTGTGGACGGTGTTGTACTATTGACCGACCCATCCCTTAACATCTTCGGCGTGATATTAGCTGTTTTCGATTTGCCACATTTATCTGATATGCCTCACATTTTCCTCAGTTTCAGTGAAAATGGCTGTTCGATTTGGCGGTTCAGTTCCTATTTTACAACAGATGGCGACAGCTTCTAACTGATATAAAACCAAGTGATGTGATAAAAATATTTTTTCATCACATCAGTTGAGTAAGTGATTTTGAAGTTATGCACTGATGTATTTATTGTGGTTGAATATCTTATTTTGTAATAATTTCATATTCAGCAGCGGAAGTATTATGAAGAGACAATTTCTTTGATCTCGGTGTATGGAAAATTAATTTATAAATTTTTTATTATTTATCACATAAGTGACTGTTCGATTTGCTTTTTGCAATCAGTTACAATTTGACAGAACAAAAGTGAGGCAAAAGTGAGTACGAGATTTGACATGTGAGGAATATGTCATGAATATCAGATAAATGGGGCAAATCGAAAACAGCTATTAGCCAAAGACATGCGATAGAGTGACCATATAGTCCAAAGTGCCAAACAAACATTTCAGTGTTTGGGATTTCTTAAGAGCCACCGGCTCATTTTTGAAGTGAAAACTTCTATAGGCACGTTGGGCACTTTTTGGCCTGGGGAAAAAACTAAAAACTCGCGTCACGCGCACCCTTTTTATAGCATCACGCGTACTTTTTTTGCGTACCATGTGAGAAAAAATTTGATTTTGGAAGTTTTAGTTTGTTTTATGTATTATTATATATTATTATGTATTCTTATTTATGATAATGTGTTATGGATTAATATGTATTTTATATTGTTATATATTATTATGTATTATTATGCATTATTAATGGTTTTATTTAGCTTGACCTCGTATATTTCTTTGGTTCAAATCTTGCGACAGCTTTTTCAACTACTTCTACCAAACCGATTCTTATGAAACTTTGTACACACATTGAGTTCCCGCGACAATTCAATCTGACAATTTTGTAAAAAAATCAAGATGGCGGCTCCAAGATGGCGGAGGAATTTTGCAACGGTATTCCGATTAAAAATCGGTATCGGGGGGTTTTTAGGGCCACAAATGACGGTTCTGTGGTCAAAATGTGAAAATTAAAAATGGCGGCGCCAATATGGCGGACGAATTTTGCAATTGTGATCTGATTCCATTGAAAATCGGTATAGGGGGTTTTAGGGCCACAAATTACGATACTGTGGTCAAAATTTGAAAATACAAAATGGCGGCGCCAATATGGCGGGTGAATTTTGCAAATGTGTTCTGAATCCATTGAAAATCGGTATCGGGGAGTTTTTAATGTCACAAATGACGAATCTGTGGTAAAAATTTGAAAATTAAAAATGGCGGCGCCAATATGGCGGTACGATTTGGGCAATTACCATTAGATTTCACTGAAAATCGCTATTTGGGGGTTTAAGGTCGGAAAAAATGAATTTGTTGTCAAAATTAGAAAATTCAAAATGGCGCTGGCATAACAAATCACTTCACCAGAATTTTGTAGAAAGGAAAATCCAAAAATGACTGAATTAAGACTAAAAAGAATACAATAAAAATGAGTAAAACAACTTTTAAGTTAAATGGTTTTATTTTAAATCAGAAGCTGTACCAAAAACTATAAAATAACGAGAACACAAACATGGACCTTCTTGAGACTCTGACGTCTGGTAAGAAATCTTGCAATAGTAGCAGTGCTGTCTTCTCATGTCGTATGCCAAGGGACGCTGCGTCAGCAGATTAAGTAATAGTCTGGGACTTTTAACAGACTAAAATAAAAACACGGAGCGCATAAAAACCGGTATAACGACTGTATAATTAAATAAGAACGACTTGTCTAGAAAAATGTGTTTCCAAGTCTGCAAAAAAAAATTTCAAATGCGCCCCTATTCACTACGTACTATGTATTATGTACTATGTACTATGCACTATGTACTATGTATTATATGCTATGAACTATATGTTATGTATTATCTATTATATTTTTGTTTTTCTTAGTTTATTGCGACATCAAGTAATAATAAAATAAACTTAAATGGAATATTCATAGACAAAATTTATTGATCCTTATCCTCCTGTAGAGCTAAGATTGATTTGGAAATATAGACTGGCCATAGAAGTTTTCACTTCCAACGTGTGGTCCTATGCACACCAATTTTTTTTATTTGGAAGACTAGAGCTGTAATATACAAATCCTACATTCGGCCATTTAACGAATACAGATCTGTCATTTGGGCAGGGCTTCGAAAACCACCTTGGCAAGCTTAGATAAACTAGTCAATCGATGACGACGCCTTTGACGCTTGAGTCACGGTAGCAGCACTGACAAACATTTTATCGCTACTATCATAGCAACTGTTCCATTGAAATAAACGTATTCCTGCCTCCGTGGCAATATTTTATCCGCAACACCAGTTAAGTCCGCTCGGCTCATTCTCTCCACATGCAGCCCTCCTTTTGGCGTACTCTACAAGCTAGGAATTCGTGTCTAAATAGAACAACTAAACTGTGGAACAAACTCTCACAGTCAGTATTTCCGAACACATGCAAGATCCATGAGTACAAACGCAGGGTTCATCGCGACCTCCTTCAATATTCTCCCGAAACCTCATGACCCTACTAAACGTATTCTATCGCTCATATTAAGCTTACTACTAGATATTGTACATGGACAAACGACATAGAGTACTGGTAGTACAAAGGCTGATTCCTGAGCTTCGAACTGCCAAATAAAAAAAGGTTCCCGCAAACATAGTGAGTTACAATGGCTTCGGTTCTTTACGAAGTGCTGTTCTAGAAAGGTCTAGATAGCCTAGAAATTCAGTCCAGTTCTGTAGATGTAATTATCTACCTTTTTATCTTTTTCACTTTTTATTATTTCACCAACTCGTTCCGCTTTTTATTACTTAACGTGTTGTAATTATAATGTACATGCGTTTTTCAGCGTCAAAAGATTATGTGTAATTTTGATGTACAATTCGTGAAATACATAAATGAAATAGATATAGGAAATAGAAATTTCACGAAATTTACTATTGAAGTCTCTAAGAAATTTACTATTGAAGACATGAAATTTCCGCTTTTGATAACCACTTCGAGTTCACACCGATTGTCTGGAATTGCCTGTTGGCTTTCGATCAATTTGAATAACTCTTAGTGCTTGATGTTCGGATTTAGATTTGTTGGCCGGAGATTTGCAAGGTTATGCTTTGAATTTGGTACGTCGCAGTTGATTCAGAAGTCGCATGATCTGGAGTAGTTCCCTTTATATACACTGTAAAAAATTTCTGTGGTAATTTTACAAAAAAAAAATACTGGAAGTTTTATTCACAAGCAGTTTTGTAAATTTGCAATATATATTATTAGGAATATTCCAATTCTATTTTACGTATTTTTACCAACTGTGTAGTAAATATACATTATTTGTGGGATGTAAAAATACAATGGGATGTAAATATACACAATTGGAGCTTTCACTTCATTTGTAAATTTCCAAAACTTTTGTGTATGCCCTCTCCCTATACATAAAAATAGCATTTTGTTCACCATGCAAGGACCAATTCGCAATGAAAGCTGCAAGCGTCAAGCTGCAAGCTTCAAACTACAAGCTTCAGCTGAGTTTTGCTTTATTTGAGTACTGCGGCTTGAAGCTGTGAATGTGAATCATTGTACAAACCCTTTTATCCTAATTTTTGAAGCTTGAAGCTTGCAGCTTTAAGGTTTAATTGTGCATCGGCCCTAAGCATCAAAAATTATCAAAATTTCTTGGCTGTTACAAGAACTACCCAGACCCTGACCAAAGTCAAAGGTCTGACCTTAACTTAAGAACAATCGGGTATATATGCTTAGTATTCCATTGTTACCTGTGAATTATATCTACGAGAGGGAAAATTTAAACCTTACATTCCAATGAACAATTTGTAATTTTACTGAAAATATTAGTTCTAAAATTACGCCTCTTACTGTAAAATTACAGTACAAAGTTCAGTACATAACATTGATAAATAATAGCTGGGTTCCTTTTCTGCTAATTTTTACTATTTTTTACTTGTGAGTACTCGCAGCTAGACTTGATCTAACATACGAGTAGATAACACTTTTAGTTACGCAATTAAAACCCGCTAGAGGAATGAGTCTATTGTGAATTATTTTAAATATCCTATTACCCCCTAGATGGCTTTTGATTGTTTTGAGTTTTTTCATATAAAAACGTATATAAGCCGTGTTTTTTTAATGAACTATATAGGTCTTCGATCCAGTTCATTAAAAAAACGACAAGGGAAATTTCACTAAGCGCCATCTTCAGTGCTTTAAATATATTAAAATTAATCCGAAGTTGCGTGTCAGTAAACAACTGTTACACGAATTCCCCTCTAGAAAATAATAAATAAGTTTCTAAAAAATAAATTATTTGTTTCCTCATGCCTTCAAATTTGCTCTCGTCACTTCTATGTTGTTTTTATTTTAAATGACGTTTTTCCGACAGCCGGTAAGTATGCTACATTCCGAAAAGAAAGGGAAATTTTGAAATGTCCCAAGACCTGGATAAAAACCTCGATAAAACCTGGGTTTTCAGATTTGTATTGGGAAGAACTATATAGTTCATTAAAAAAACACGGCTATAAATAGAAATAAAAACAATAAATTTATAAATAAAATAAATAAAAATATAAATAATGAAATCGCATTATTTTAAATTATGTTGTAAATTCTTATTCTAACCTTTTATTTGTATACAAATGAAATAACATCAAAAATGTTATGTTAGGTTTTACTCAAATCTACAAATTTTGCGTTCCTTTTCTGCTCTGATCGCAAGTACTAAAAAGTAGAAAAGGAACACAGCTAATAGTAAGAAATATTGTAATTTTCCTAGATAAACGATTTAGAAAAATACACAACATTGTGTAAAATATAGGTCACATTCATGTAATCAACACTTACGTCATGCAGTATTGGAGATTCTCAATTTCTTTATGTGAAATTACAAAATTTATAGTAAAATTACAATAATTGTGTAGTAAATTAGTATTTCATACCGCGATTTGTAATTTTACTATACATTTGGACTGCGAATTTACATATTTTTTTTACAGTGTAGAAATTTTTTAAAGGACTCCAATTTCCTCTGGATTCGTGATTAGCATTCCGGTAGTTCAGAAAAGTGAATGAAAGATTTCTATCTAAAATGGATGAGATTAGCTAGGTAATAAACCTTTTGTTTCTGGTCAGAGAACTAGTTCAAATTTCGTATTTCTTCGTAGTTGAATAGTAACACTATCTAGGAAAGAACGTGAAATACCACCTGTCGAATTCCTTATTAATCTCAAAGTCCAAGCTGTTGGACGGTGTACTAACAGTCGTCATGTCGTTAGTCACGTAGAGATGCAATGTCTAGTCATAAGATTAGCCCAGGAAATAAAGTAGGTTAAACTAAAAGTGGTCTGGGGATTTCTAGATAAGAAAGAATTGAATATTTTCGTTTGACTTTATGGGTTTTTCAGGAATTTGAAAACACCAACTGCGGAATGCGGAAGACTGTTGCACAGTCGCGTTGTCGATGAAGCCATTCGGGATAGTTTGGTATTGTAATAATAGCATTTCCGTGAAGGCTTGAAAGCGTTGATTGTGATGGAGTAGTCGGTGTGATTGTAGGGGTTAACTGGGTTGCTTCGTTCTTACTGTGCATGAGTTTATGGTAGAGCTAATAAGGCCACCACCTAAAAGTGTAAGAGCGTTATTTCAATACTATGATTTGGAAACATTGGATTCGCGTTGTAGGTAGGAGTTGTGAATGTAATGAAATTCTTTTTGATCTTACTACCAAAATCTATCATAAAATAATGAATTAACTTTCTTGAACTCTGTCCAATATTCACCAATAATTTAAATAAATACAAAAAACTATTATTAAAAAAATAAATAATTTCCAGACTTTATCGATTGAACAACAAGACTAGAATTTACCAAACAAAATGATTGGACTTCAGGTATTTAGAAGTGAAGTTTGAGAAAACAGCAAAAACAAAGAAAAACTAGTTCAAATTATTAAGGATATTAAGGAATATAAGGTAATGTCCCTGCACTTATCACGATATTTGTTGTTTAATAAAAAATCTTATCACTTATCACAGACTTATTTAAAATGGGAAAAGATTACTATAAAACATTGGGATTACCTAAAACTGCCACTGATGATGAAATAAAGAAAGCGTACAGAAAATTAGCATTAAGATTTCATCCAGATAAAAATAAATCACCAAATGCTGAAGAAAAATTTAAGGAAGTCGCAGAGGCTTATGAAGTATTATCAGATAAAAATAAAAGAGAAGTTTATGATAAATATGGCGAAGAGGGCTTGAAAGGTGGTATGTTAATATTACATGTTTTTTTTTTGTAGTATAAATAATCTAATAATATTATTTAAACAGGAGCAAAGAATGGCGGCACGAATTCAACTAATTTCTCATATCAATTCCATGGCGATCCACGGGCAACATTTGCACAATTCTTTGGATCAAGCAATCCGTTTGCTTCATTCTTTGATATGGGTGATAATCTTTTCGATAAAAATGTATTCGATCTAGATACTGAACATGATTTCTTCTCGTCACCGTTTGGTGGATTGGGATCAAGACATGGACTTGGTGGTGCTTTTAGGTAAGAAAATTAATGATGGAAAAAAAATAAAATTTTTTATTATTAATTGAATTAAAATTGAATTACAGATCACATTCATTTAATGTACATACACCATTAAGAAAAGAAAAGCAACAAGATCCACCAATCGAGCATGATCTATATGTTACCCTTGAAGAAATCTACAGTGGCTGTGTTAAAAAAATGAAAATATCTAGACGAGTTGTACAACCAGATGGTACACCAAAAAAGGAGGATAAATATGTTAGTATATCTGTAAAGCCTGGATGGAAATCTGGTACCAAAGTCACCTTTCAAAAAGAAGGCGATCAGACTCACGGTAAAATTCCTGCAGACATTGTTTTTATCATAAGAGATAAGCCGCATTCGCTATTCAAGAGAGAAGGTAGCGATCTTAGGTACACGGCCAGGCTAACTTTAAAGCAAGTAAGTATTATTTAAATTTTTTTCATTCTTAATTGAGTTTAATTTAACATAATTACATTCATTGTGTAACAAGAAAACGTTGTATTTAAACAAAATTAATCATGCTCAGTGCCGCATACCGTTTACCTTTAAAAAAAATTTGCATATGAACTCGGGTTGTTTTTGGTCTTAACAAGATTTTTGCAATTGGATAAAAAAAAAACAAGACTTCGCCATAAATGGATGCGTCTCTTATGTCATCAGGTGTTCGCGACTTATTCTCTAGAGTGGTTTACCACTTTTGTGGTTTCAGATATATATTGAATTAATCTCGCTCAACACAGTCTATATGCAATATTATTAGTGGTGGCCTAACAAACTAACCATTTTTCCAAGAGCCTTCAATTTAACCACCTAACCTGGAAACTGGCCGACTATCCTGTTCGGTAGACCAGCAGTAGTGACTGTCATAATATGAGCTCAAAAAAAAAAATAAAAAAAAAAATAAAAGATCGATGCCAGTTGGCCTCATATATCCATGATGTCACTGGATCATAAATCACGTATACGTATTGAAAGAAATTCGGTTACATCGATTTTTCTTATTCGATGATTATTTTTTTTTAATGTCTAATTAAAATTTATCGATTCTTTTTTTCATTAGCACTTGTTTAACGAGCATCGAATCTTGATTTTACAATTTTCTGTGCGTTCATATATAGAGGAGCAGAAGCATACTGCGGAACACTTATATGGTCATTGGTGAATTGCAAGTAGAATAATGCCGTATGGCTGTCAGATTTGCAATCTGGACTGCTTCTGACCGTCTAGCATCCATATGCGTCTAAATCAATTAAATTCCATTTTTTTTATTTTTATGCATTCAGGTTGCATTCAGGCCATAACTAAATGCAATTCGAAATTCTGTTTGTTTTTATTTTTTAATTGTTTTTTGTTTTTATCAGGAATTTTATATTTCATTTTTTATTTTTAAAGATTTAATTTATGGAAAATGAAAATGTTGGGAAAACATTTTTTTTATGATTTGAAATATATTTTAAAAAATGTTTTATTTGATGTTTTTAGATGTTGATAACTAATGAAAATGTGCACAAATTTTTTGTTGATTCTCAATGTTTTATAAATGATTGCACATGGAAATTTTATCTAAACAAAGAAGCAAACATTTTTTAGCTATGAAATTTTATTTAATTTAAAATTGATACTATCTGGACAAACCGGACATACTTCTTTGTTTTTGATGATAATTATCAATCAGATAGGATTACCCATTTTTGACACGATTATTTTAACTTTAAGGATTTATTATCGTAACTTTCAACTTAGTGAATTGAATACAGACCCAACACAATAAGAAAGTCTCCGATTTGTTTTATTTGAAGATGGTCATTGGGTGCCAATAAATTCTGCATAATCATTACTTCTTTTTTTTGTTATTATATTCGTCATTAGTCATCTTCTTTGTCATTTCCTCAATACATCATAGAAATTTGGGAATTTAAACAGGATTGAGTCAGGGAATGCAAAAATACTGGTTTTGTTTCTTTTTATTTGACACTAAAATGTCTCATCTATAATTCTCTATAATTTAACATCTTTAATTTAGATGAAATATTATTATTAATTAAGTTGTGAACACTTTCGATTGTGCAAGTAATCGTCACTGCGCTTTTTTAACATATTTGTCTTAAACGTGGATAGGTAAACGCAGGCCCGGCTTTACCGATGAAGCAGAAGATGCAAAGCATCGGGGCGCCACACGAACAAAGGGCGCTAAAATCCACAGTAGTGGAATCGGACAAGCAAAACGTAAGGAATTGTTTCCAGTCTCAAAAAATTGTTTTTAATATCCCTGCGGGAAATGGAGTGCTCCAATAGCGCTGTTTGAGCACTCCTTAAAAAGCTTACAGCGCTCCCGTTACGCTCCAGTTCCATATACTTTTTAACATTGCATGTCAGCGTTCTAGGAGCATTATAAAAAAGCTTTTTAATAAAGAATTTTCATGGACGTCTGTGGATATGTGATTCGGGTATCGAAAATCTTTTATTTTGTTTATCTTTTGCAATTGCCTTTTCCTTTCCCAGCGCGAGTGTGGTTTTATCAAAGCAGTCCCCCAACTAAATTCTAACCACTTTTAAAGCTGCTTGTCCTTCGTATCGAACCATTGAGAATGCTAATGCCACCCTTTATGGTCATCAAGATAATCGCTCATTTTCTTCGTTCTATAAAATTTATGAAAGCTCCGGTAATACTCCATCGGAAGCATATATAACAGCGCTCAAAGTAAGCTCCCCTGAACAGCGCTCCCAGTTTTTCCCACTGGGGTTAGTTACATCGAATACTATACGAAATGGACATTTTCTACCACTGGCAACCGCCGCACAGTGGGGCAAATAGCTCATTTTTTGGACAAGCGACAATTCCCAAGCCTTGAATTAATGAAACTTAAAAATTGTTTTTTTAAACTATTCGTGATAAAATTGCCTTTAATTCTATCGAGCCAAAAATTTGAAATTTGAAAATTAAAGATGGCTAATCCAATATGGCGGACATAAATTTTGTAAGAAAATTAAATTTTTGTCAAAAGATTCTTTAATATTTTAAAAAATTGTTACTTTGGGGATTTTTTTGGAAACCAAAAATTAATTAATAATAATTAATTTCAATAATTTTAAAGAATTTAACGAAAAAAAATTAATTTTCTTACCAAATTTATGTCCGCCATATTGGATTAGCCATCTTTAATTTTCCAATTTCAAAATTCTGACTCGATAGAATTAAAGGCAATTTTATCACGAATAGTTTAAAAAAAATTTTTAAGTTTTATTAATTCAAGGCTTGGGAATTGTCGCTTGTCCAAAAAATGAACTATTTGCCCCACTGTGCGCCGCCGCTACGTAAGTTATGGGCCATTTTGTAGAAAATCTACCATTTTGGTCGTGCTTTCTAAATATAGATGAGAATTTCTCGGTATGTGTAGGTCCAAAGAAAGCGAAAAAAATTGAGGCTGTTCATTATGATATTACATCTCAGCGGTTACAAAATGAAATTTTAATCTGCACACATAACCTCATAAAAAATTGCAAACTGAAGAAACTGCTAAATTTTGGTTTTTTGGTTATAACTTCGGATGTTGAAATTATACTTTATAATGTGAGCAATTACTGGTTAAAATTTCAAGTCGAAATTTTTAATACAAGTCTCAAAAATTAGCCTCAAATTTGAAAATTGATTGGCCAATAACTTTTGTACATCGCAACGTATGAGGTTCGTTTTTATTTTAAGTGTAGGCTTTTTTATGCACTTTACGATGGCGAAAGAAAAAAAATTTTTAAACTTGAAAAAAGTGAAAAAAAAATCGAATAGAAAATCGTGAATTTTTGTATTTTTTCATCAATTTTCTCGAAAAATTCCACTTTTTTTTGACGGAGAGAAAAGCATACATAATCTTGTGCGATAAAAAAACTCCAATTTGCGTCTCCACTTTTCGCTTGGGATATAAAAGAGACTTAATATCAAAAAATTGGGTTGGCGATTGAAATGTGAAAATAGATAGATTTTCGGTTTTTGCAGCTTCGAATGTAGCTGCAGTGGCTTCTTTCCATCATCGGCTTCAGCTACCTAAAGTTGGCCTACGTTTTCTAAAAAAAAGCTTTTGGTAAATAAAAAGACATTTTCTTTAATTGCAAGTTCTTGTTTTCAGTTTTTTATGTGTTCCTGTACTGTTAATATTTTCATTTTTTATTGAAGAAAAAAAATTTCTGTCATAATTTCCTACAAAGGGCGCTTAACAGAAAGTTGCATCGAGGCGCCAGCACCGCTAGAGCCGGGCCTAGGTAAACGTATTCAGAAATATTTGAATTTTCATCTATGTCTTCTATGCCTACAGAAGTCCCTGCGCTTTGATAATAATGATTAATCTGATAAGGTCTCAGGATAAGCACGCCATTTGAGTCGCCATTTTTTGGGATAATGTCTTTATTTCGCTTCATTTGCCTTTATGCCGCCATTTATTGATTTATTATAGTTCTGGATGCTATCGTTCTGTTCCAAGTCATTCTTGGGCCAATTTACTACTCTATCGTTAGATATTTCAGTCAAGTGCTTGTTTTGTGATGTACAGGGTGCCGTAGGATATAGCCGATAAATCCCCACAGACGTGTTTCAATGTGTACTATTTTAGGAGGTTTCTTCATCACGAAGATTTAGCAACACTTTGTGGCTAATTGTTTGTTATCAGTATGAACAACTAAATCTTTTTAGTTGGAACTTTAGTTAGTTTCCAAGCAAGGGCGGCGGAGCGTAGTCATTGTGGGTGGGGAGCACGTGAACAGATGACCGTTAAAATGTGAAAAGTTCGGCCAATTTATTTACCTGTTGAGTTATATGGTTTTAACTTCTTTGGTTATGGGGTTATGCCCGATTATCATTTTGTGCGGGGGGTGCAGATAAGGCCCCTGTGAGGTTAGCTCCAATGCCTCATGTGGACCCTGTGTGGATTGCTCTACAGGACCCACACAGGGCATCTAACTTCTTGCCTTGTTCTCGCCTCGTCATCAGGAATGCCCCATTTGGCCGCCCCTTTGAGGAAAATCATTGCTACCCGATCCCGAGAGTAAAAAAAGGCCGAAAAATTTAAGAATTTCGGCGTGGATTTATTAGTAATAATTGCGCTGATGTCGAAAACTTTATATTTTAAAACGCGAGTGTCGTTTTACCAGTGTGGTCCCCCAACCAAGTACTAATCACGTCCAATGCTGCTTGACCTCTGTAATCGAACCAGAATCAGTTTATTGAGTAGGCCGAATGACACCCATAACGGTCACTGACATGACTGAAATATGAAACAATGCAACAACAAAAACTAAAGCTTTGTATGATAAAACTAAAGCTTAAGGGTATTACTTTAAAGCTTTTTAAAAAGCTTTCAGAATGCGTAAGGCAGATGTTGGGATTGCCCCATTTCATTTGTAATGAGCTTTGCCTCATAGGGCCTTTATGAGAAATTGATAAGGCATACCTCACTTCAGTATCTCTTTTTTTGTGTGTGGTGTACATGCGGAAACTAAGAGGAAAGCTCTCTTTCGCTATGCCTCTCATTTGCCACATGGGGTCCTCATGAGGATACTATGGAGTAATCCCTCCTAGTCGGGTGGGGTTTAAAACGCTTAGGCTATAGTTGTAAGTTCTTAATAGCTTCGACCACGTTACTTTGTCGCCAACGACTGAGGTGGTGCTCCAAAGTTCTGGGTTATTAGGTGTACCTACATAAAATATTTTGGGTGTGGATTTCCCCACCCAAAGTGAATGTGCGTGTTCACTTTTCCTTCCATCCCCACGCGCTCCGCCGCCCCTGTTTCCAAGTACTGAAATCGGAGATTTTTGTTATATTGGTGAAAGGCTTCAGTTCTGTCTTGCTCGAGTTAACGGATAGCCTATTCGCCAAATTTTTCAAAATTTCGCTGATTTTTACTGAGAAAGTTTCGGGATACCAGGATCACAATGTCGTCTACGCAAGCGAATGCCTGAAATATGCATCCTTGGAGTAAGACGTAGGAACCTATGTTGTAGAGTTTCGGCGGTATAAGGGTAGCCTTGGTTCCTGACAAGCTTATGGACATATAACCATTTATAGTTTCATACTTGCATCTACCTACCTACGGTATGAAGATCACTTTGATACTGTTGCAGGAGCGGGGCACTTCGTGTAGAAAGTTGTTAAAAATCAGTTTTATCAGTCACTAGCTGGGACCCGGTGCGCCTATGCTGCTCCCATAAACCAATAGTAGTAATCAGGCGATATGAATTTTAATATACAGTAGGAGAGTTTGAAAAAGGCAATTTTTTGGTATTTTTGATTCCAAATAACAAAATGTGAAACTATTAGGGATCTGACATTTTGATCGAGACAATAAAAACTATTCATTGACATGGCATTTTTCGAGATATTAATTTTCATACATTTACTACCTTAAAAACTCCCATATACCGATTTTAATTGGAATCGGAATACAATTCGCAAACTCGCCGGCCATATTGGTGCGGCCATTTTGAATTTAAATTTTAATCATAAAGTCGTTATTTGCTACCTTAAAAAACCTCAGATACAGATTTTCATTGGAATCGGAACACAATTAGCAAATTCGTCGGCCATTTTGACCACAAATTCGTTATTTGCGACCTTAAAAATCCCTAGATACCCACTTTCATTGGAATCGGAATAAAATTGGCAAATTCAACCATATTTCGGCGGTCATTTTGAATTTCGGTCATATTTCGGCGGCCATTTTGAATTTCGAAAATCGGGCTTCGAGGTGTATCATAGGAGACCTCCACGGAACTTCATGCAAAAATTCAAAGCTCTGCGATGATTTTCAACGAAGCTCTCCATGACAGCGCCATCTAGGAGTGGCTTTAGAAAGTAAGAAAATAGCCTATGTTCTAAGTTTGAATGTAAATAGCGATCATACATACCCATTTTCATTTTTATATATATAGATGAGCCATTAATGTTTGTCATATGTCTTCTAGGGGATAAGTGGTAGATATTATATTAATTATCCATACTTGATGATTTATTTATAAAATTTAGAGACGGTTACATTTATAGCTCAGCCGACCGCTATTGGGGATATCGACTTTGCGAATTATTAGACTTTTTAAAAATGTATGCTTAGATTTTTTTTGCAATAGATACTTGGCCGTGACGAAAAATACTATTCAAGCACCATTCTGATATGTTCTATTGTATCCATAGTTGATGTGATTTTTTTATGTTTGCGATGAAAGTTCGTTTTGTTTACAGAAGATTATGTGAAATTTGGGATAGGGAATCGATACTCGATTCTTTACTCATATTCTCCTCTGCCAAAAAAGTACTCAAGGAATCGAGTACTCTTGAACGAGTGAAAAGTACTTATTGAGTAGTTTTCTTTCGATTCTACTCATGAGTATTTACTCTAGTACTTTCCACCGATTCCGTATCCCTATGTGAAATTCCCCTCGTGATGCATGAAGAAAGTTTCCCTCTTGATGGCCAAAAAATGTCAAAGTTTCAATGTGTCCGTTGCGTTCTTTGTTTGATAGCTTGTATGATCGTGATCGGGGGCCCAATGAGGGCGATGGGGTTTTGTTCCGCCAGTGTTTTGCAGGAGATCATCGTCAGTTTTCACTCTCCTTCCAAGACTAGGCTCATATTAGCGGTGTTCCTTTTCTGCTCTTTTTTACTCGTATTTACGTGGAACTACTCCTGCTCTCGCAGAGAATTCATAGGTTTTACTCAAATCGACAAATTTTGCGTTCCTTTAATTTTTACTCCGGAGTACTTAAAAGTAGAAAAGGAACACGGCTATTATAAGCTGCTGTTTCCGGCTCCGAATTTTTTGAACCCGCCGCCTCTGTGGGATTAGTTGAACTTCACTGGGTCTTAAATGAAATTTCGTGCTGAGGAATTAGGTTGAACTTCCATGGGCTTCGGATGAGCTTTCGCGCCGGATGAGCTTTTGAACTTCGCTGTGCCTTCACTGAGCTTGAAGAATTTGGTTGCACTTCGCTGTGCCTCGGATGGGTTTTCGCACTCGGTGAGCTTTCGAGCTAAGTGGGGAATCGAATCACTAGTTTTGAATTTCGCTCTGCCTTGGGCGGGATCTGTCTACCGACAGGATCAAGATCACTTTAACCCTCATACAGGAATGGTGCACGTAACATTAGTGTAGGCAGTACTTGTAAATTGAGCGAAGTCATAGACCGATAATGTCATGGGTATTTTGTAAAATAATTGGTACCATGTTGTCTATTCAGCAGCTGAGGGTATAGCAAAGAAGACGCACACGCTTGCTAAAAACCTGCAAAGTCTATTTAAGTCTGTCTATGCTCTTCAAATCCAAGCCAATGATCGTACCAGTAACCTCTTAGCCGTGTTCGAGAGAAAAGTCCTTTCGAGAATTCTTCTTTCTCTTCTTCCTGTTCTTCTTCAATTGCCAGAGAGAGAGGCCAGGATCGGTTCCCGATTGTAGTGCCGAATAAGTAAGTAGTTAAGTGAGTATAGCCCACATATAGTAGTTAAGTGAGCATAGCACATCAACACCGAATTAAGTCGGTTTATCCATGGTCATGACGAAAATACCAAATTTATTATTATTTTTTTCTAAATACAAATCTTAAACTAGTTGGGATGTGGTTTTGACCCTTTCGGTCCACAAGATCAACTTCGCAGTATTATGAATTTGGAATATTATTAATGGATATTTTAATAATAAATAGACAATAATCAATATATAATACCTAACATTTGTCACATTTGTTTATCAATACTTTCGCTAGGTTGTCAAATGATATGTGCGTATTTACAAGATTAGGATGACGAAGTTGTAAACAAAATTAGTGTATGTATTACTTTCAACACTGACACTTGGATGAAAAATGAAGAATATGTTGTTATTCCAAAACTTATTTAACAAGTATATTGTTAAATTTAAGGGACCTGAAGTTGCAGCTATTGGAGTTACGATTTACCAAAATAAGGACCACTCTGCTAATTCTTTAACAACTCATGCGGACGTTACATTACAAAATACGCTAACACTTAGTCACGATAAATCACCTATTCGTGAAGTGTGTGTAGGAGGCAGATGTATGGCAGAAAATGGACAAATGATTGAAAATTTCGTGGGAAGCTATTGCTCGGCTGAATCCATAAAAGTTAACCTCATTTGGAACGGGTTTCATTCCAACGAGTATATTAGACAGTAGCAAAACTAGTTAATTTAAGTTAGTTGGCACACTTTCCGAAGTCTTCATTTAAACACAAAAAAAAGCCGATTTTCACGGTAAAACAATAAATTTTCAGATCATATCTTCGTTAATACACTTCGATCGGCACCTCAACGAAGGCGGTATCATATTTGGTTCGCGCGATATTGGGCAGGTACAAAAATCACGAGCTTCGTTCAAACAAAAAAACGACTCGACCGATTTTTATGAAAATCTTTTCAGATCATATTTTCTTTAACACGCTTTGAACGGCACCTCAACGAAGTCGTTATCTTTTTTGGTTCGCGCGAAATCGTGCTGGTACAAAAATCACTTACGTCGTTCAAAAAAAAAACGGTTCGACCGATTTTTATGAAAATCTTTTCAATTTATGTGCCCTAAAGGCCCGTCCTCACTACGCGGACTTAGAATCCACGCGCTTTTGGTCGTACGGCCAGCCAAAAGCGCGCGTGATCTTTTAATTTTCTGAGTCATGAGTGAGAAAAAATCAATTCTCATTTGAAACGGCGTACGCGCTTTTGAAAAGCTCATAGTGTGTGGACGCACAATGTACCTTTTTAACCACAGCCTTTTGTCCGCGTTGTTTGGCCGCACGGCCTTTACGATAGACAAAGTCGTAAAAAAGTCGTAAAAAAGTCATAAAACTCTATATGAAAAAAAAAGGCAAAAGCGCGTACGACCCAAGACCGCGTAGTGTGGTCACACCATTAAATACGCTTCGAACGGCACCTTAATGAAGTCGATATCTTTTTAGGTTCGTGCGAAATCGTGCTGGTACAAAAATCACTTAAATCACGAGCTTCGTTCAAACAAAAAAACGACTCGACCGATTTTTATGAAAATCTTTTCAGATCATATTTCCTTGAACACACTTCGAACGGCACCTCAACGAAGTCGATATCTTTTTTGGTTCGCGCGAAATCGTGCAGGAAAAAATGACCACATACGTACTATTTTTTTACCATTTCATTCTCTCCAAATACACGATGTTATTGCGATACTCCCAGCATAATCCCCCCTCGGAAGCTCCCTCATGAAAAACATTTTCCAGATTACGATGAAGTAGAAAACGATGGTATAAAAATTGGCTTAAACCAAATACATACTTGATTTAGAGATTTTAGAAGGAAATCAATCGTGAACAGTATACGGTTTCCAATCGTTTCACATGACTCCATCGATATCCACTATTTGGCTTTACTTTATTTCCCATTTCAACTCCGCAACTTCATTGATTCTTAAAGATATCGTAGGCGATGATAGCTTAGCAGATTCATCCATAAACTGGGTTAAGTAAATTTCGCGGATCAGAAGTTCTCGTAAAATCCACCATCAAGATTCAACATACGAAGTTGGTTAAGAGTAAATTAAATCCAGGCAATCAAGCTCGGTACGACGGTGCACACAAATCTCACAAGATTCAATAACTACGCGAATATTAGTTAAAAGTGCCCAGAAGCAATCTTCACCTCATTTAAATTCACCACACGATTGTTATTTAGCTCGTCAAGTGATTTGCTTTTCTTTACATACAAAACTTCCCCCGTTTAAGGAACTATGGCAGCCGAGAGATGCCGGTTCTACTAAAACGTAGTAACGTTGGATGCCATACAGTTCTGTTGGGGCTCCCTCGAATCGCAGCTGCAGATGGGCTGGAACTATCTCAAATGGATAAACATCCTACGTTTGACTTTTAATGGCTTTCTAGCAATGCGCCTTGCATTTCTAAACGTTTATATAAACTTAAATAAATTCGCAAAATGAAAATAAACTCAAGAAGTGAAGAAATAACAGAGAGCACAACTGTCTCCGACCCGACCACCCCCGCGCGCATAACCGCCGCTATGGTAGTTTTAGCAACAATTTTAATGAGGTTAAGTTTATGTTTTCATGGTAGAAAATCGGTGGAGTAACTTTTTGCACATTTTAAGTGAGCGCGCCCAGATGAGACAAGTTTCCTGCTGACTCGACTTTAAGTGCTTTTTACTTTTGAATTATGCGCACAATTTATTTTTAGTCATTTAAAATTCCCTTTCTTTACAATGGATGCCGACTAGGTAAAGGCTCCTGAGAGAATCTGTGGACCTTTTTACCATGAAGCCTCCTCTGCCGCCAGCCAAGTGTTTTATGTAGAGAGACATGCTTCTGCTTTGGTGGTACTCAATGCCGCTGAAGGTGTCTTAGGTTCTGTTTTAAATGATTTTTTATGTGTTAAACCTTCGTTTCTAAGGGATGCGGGGGGGGGGGGGAATAAAAAAGGAACGGTTATTTTTATTTCTATATAAAAAATTAAATTTACAAGCAAAATAAAAGCGCCTTAACTAATTAAAAAAAGCGTTTCCTTTTAAGTAGGGATTAAGAAATGTATAAAGTGGCTTTCGCGGTGACTTAGTAAGGCGATGTTGTTTCTTTTCCTTTACAAAAAAAATGTTTTTTAAACTTTTCTAAGTATTGTAAGACGTTTCCTTGGTATGTTGCCAAGAACCAAAATCGATGGTTTCTTAATGATGCAATTTGGATCGTAGATTTTTCTTAATACGCTTTGCTCGCTCACAGAAAAGTCCTTTAATGTTTTACCTTAAACAAAATTGCATCTACGTAAAATTAGCACAAAAATAGTTTTCACTAATTCATGACGTATACAAATGAGTGGAATGATTTATGGTTTTGAGCGTGGCATGTTTTAAAATTAATTTTACACAAAATAAAAACAATTTCTTTGGTCTTTTTCGATGGTCGCTAAATTCTTTTAGGATATTTTGAACCAGTTTTGGCTGTGTTAAGGTGTTTGCATTTGTTTTTCTACGTTTTTCGAAAAATTTTGTTTTATATGTATCGTTCAACGTAAAAAAAAGAATTGTCTACTAACACGATGATAATGTGTGCTTTGTCGTCTAATTGAACGCCAGTTTTTTTCTCTTAGTATTCCTAGACCTATAAGGATACATATTGGGTCATCCCATAAATAATGCCGTTTCTCAAATGCACCAACGGATATCCTGCATCAATTTACGGGTAATAATTTTACCTTGTTTTTTTTTAATGGAAAGATTGAAGTGTCTAGTGCAATTCTAACGGTTGTTTTTAACGAAGTAATGGAACGACAAAATACCATATTTGGCATTGTTTACTTTACGAGTTCAATAAAGGCAATAATGCAACCGAAAGAACGTAAATGTTAATGCAGTATATGGGGAAGAAAAAATAAGCGTGCTAACGGTGCGGCGGTCAGTAACACCCACCAAGACCGCATTCACACCCAAGTCAACAACCGACGACATCATTGCGCTTGTAGTGGTATAGCTATACTACTGCCTTATTCTGTATCCAAAGCTGAAGTGGAGGCTCAATATTGAAGAAAGAGCAAGGAGGACCAATAAAGCTTTCTATGCCTGTAAGCAGACCTTCGGCAAGATATGGGGTTGATGAAGCCGTAAATGCTGCGTTGGCTATACACGGCAGTAATTAGATCAGTGCTGACTAATTTATACATCAGGCAGCTGGCGACCTGCAGGGCACTTTTCTTGAACATAAAGTGCGGGAAAATGTATTTGATGAAGCAGAAAATTTTAAACAAGTACTTTTATTTCATTAAAATCAAAACAAACACAAAATAAGCAAACAGTCAATGCAATCACTACAGAAAATGACATTTGCCAATGAAAAAGCTACGCTGACGGTGCCAGTTTCATTGGGCGAGCTCTCACCGACAGTGGTAGGGGAAAATCACCTTGACGGATTCATTGGGCTCCGGCAGTAACTCGTATGATGCGATCACACAGTGAGAGTAGCTGCACTGCAGTAACTAACTAGGCCAGCTCGCATGCTAACTCGTACTGCCGGGTTACACAGTAACTTTGCTAGTTTTTCCAGACAGAATTTCTGGCAATCTTTCAAGCCTGCCTAGCAATATATTAGTCATTCCCAAGCCCGGGAGCCAGGGTAATCCTGTACCAGATGGCCTACCCGCCGTCAAGACATTGACCTCTGCCCATATAACGTCAAAACTGATTTAAGGTGGATTTACATATCCGACGTTTTTCTGCCGCGCCGCATAACAGCTGATAATTTTTGTCGCAGGTTTCCGATACGCATTTTACATTTCCGACGAATTCTGTCGCAGGCAAACACTTTTGAAAAACTTTAAATTTAAAAAAAAAGCAACAAATAATTTAAAACAGTCACTCAACAACAACTCAATTAACAAACAAACACATTTTAATAATCTTTACTTCCAAGCAAAACCAAACAAATCCGAATAAACAAACATTTCAGTTACACATAACCTCAAATTTAACTTACAATCAGCTGTTTCTACCACCCTG
Organism: Thereva nobilitata; assembly: GCA_963855945.1. Lineage (NCBI taxonomy): Eukaryota > Metazoa > Arthropoda > Insecta > Diptera > Therevidae > Thereva > Thereva nobilitata. Next base: position 92,906,944 of record OY979698.1, on the reverse strand, counting down.
CCACAGAGAAAGTTGAAGTTTGTTCAGCTCTTCGCCTTGACGGCAAGATGTCGCAGAGATTGTTTCTGATTGGTCGAAATTTTAAAAAACCACGGCGCGACGGAAAAACGTCGGATATGTAAATCCACCTTTAAAATTGCCAGAAGGAAGGTCTGCGAAGTTGGCACCACGAAATGCGAATTTTGGAAATTTTTTTTTACGTTTGTCCATCGTTTGTCCATGTTTGTCCAGGGAAAGTTTTTTTATCCAGGCACCGTTAACAAGTTACAAGCAAAAACATTTTTTTGCAAATTTTTTCAATCACCACAACTTTGCAAAAAAAATTGTTTAACCGCATAGATCGTTTGTCCATGTTTGTCCAGCAGTCATTTTTATTTGTCCACCCACCCATTACTTATAATAAATAATTGAAATTTTTCAATTTTGCGAAGTTGGCAACACCGATTGCGAATTTCGCACTTTTTCTTTGCGCGTTCGTTTCTCCAAATCAAATTGGGCATAAAAAAGGCGCATTTCGAAATTCGTAATTATGTATTTCTGTAACCATTGGAAGTTCAATTTTATTCCGAACAACCGACATTAATACGACACGAAATACAGAAAAAAAACCAAATTAATCCACCCCTCGGAGAAATAACAATTGCAACTAAATTACTTAGTTGAAATTTTATCGACACAGCGTGGATTTCGGCGAATCGGCTCCGCACAGACAATTTTCTAACACCGACTACATAATCTATTGCTATACTTCGGAGTAGTAGTTATAAATTTAAAAAAAATACGGAAACATATATTTTCATCACATTGCGTTTTTTAATTGCAGTTTATCCAGGGATAAAAATTGCCAAAATTCGTTTGTCCATGGACAGAAATCGTGTGTCCAGGCACAGATTCGTTTGTCCATTGCTGGAAATCGTTTGTCCAGGCACAGATTCGTTTGTCCAAGCCAGAATTCGTTTGTCCATGGACAGAAATCGTGTGTCCAGGCACAGATTCGTTTGTCCATTGCTGGAAATCGTTTGTCCAGGCACAGATTCGTTTGTCCAAGCCAGAATTCGTTTGTCCATGGACAGAAATCGTGTGTCCAGGCACAGATTCGTTTGTCCATTGCTGGAAATCGTTTGTCCAGGCACAGATTCGTTTGTCCAAGCCAGAATTCGTTTGTCCATGGACAGAAATCGTGTGTCCAGGCACAGATTCGTTTGTCCATTGCTGGAAATCATTTGTCCAGGAACAGAATCGTTTGTCCATGCCAGAATTCGGCTAAACAATTTTTTTTGCAAAGTTGGGGTGCTGGTTGAAAAAATTTGCAAAAAAATGATTTTGCTTGTAACTTGTTAACGGTGCCTGGACAAAAAAAACTTTTCCGTGGACAAACATGGACAAACGATGGACAAACGTATGAAAAAAAAGTTTCAAAATTCGCATTTCGTGGTGCCAACTTCACAGACCTCCAGAAGGAGATCTCTTTCCTGGTCGTTAGGTACAGGATCACTCTTTAGTATGTATAGTGTCACAGGGACACCGAGAAGGCAGATAATTGGTCAGACAGGGCAAATCTCGCGGAAACACCGGTGGAGATTGTACAGAAGACGCTGTGCGTGCTAAAGAGAGATATCTTCATGTACTTTCTCTCAGTAGCTGGCTCCAGATAGAAAAGCCTATCATCATGCGTCAAGGCTAGAAAGACTGGCCTTGTTATAGCAATCAGCGATCGCGGGACGGATCAGAATAGTGTCGATAATTACGGGACACTGGCACTATTTGGACATGATGTAACCAGATTGAGAATTCCATACAATAAACACTGCCGTATAGAAGTTAAATGGAAGAACTTGAAGACCCTAATCAAAGAATCAGCATCAAATACTCTAGGATACGAACCCCGTGAAAGCAGAAATGAATGGTTCGACAATGAGTGTACCCGTGTAACACAGGAAAAGAATATAGCATATCAAGTAATGATACAGAAACACAGAACGAGAAATGCAGTTGAGACATACAAAGAAAAAAGGAGACAGGAGAAAAGAGTGCACAAAGCGAAGAAAAAGGAGTACTGGGAAAACGAAATGTTGAAAATAGAAGAAGCGAACAACCGAAACGATGTCAGGAAACTATATAAAAAAGTAAAGGAGCAACGAGTCGGTTTCAAGCCCAGAATAACCATGTGCAAAAATAAGGATGGAGAGATCTTAAGTACCAAAGAATCAGTTCTAATTAGATGGCGTGAACACTTTCAAGAACTGCTAGCTCGAGATGAGGAGCAACCCCTTACAGAAAACATGGAACTAGCAGAAGAACTAGCGGGAGACATGCCTACATTAGAAGACGTACAAGACGCAGTGAAAAAGCTAAAAAACAACAAATCTCCGGGCAAAGATAACATCGTAGCAGAGCTATTGAAACAAGGAGGTGAAAACGTAATATTAAGCCTGCATGAAATCGTAACACTAATATGGACCCAGAAACGAATACCATCGGAATGGAGCGAGGGCATTGTGTGCCCTATACACAAAAAAGGAGATCAGCTAAACTGCCGTAATTATAGAGGTATCACGCTACTGAACGTAGCATATAAAGTATTATCAAATATTTTATACGTTAAACTGCAGCCTTACGCAGAAGCAGCTCTGGGAAACTATCAAAGCGGTTTCCGCCCCGGAAGATCCACCACAGACCATATTTTCACCCTTAGGCAGGTCCTGGAAAAGGCAAATGAATTTAATATTACCATACATTCGCTATTCATAGACTTCAGAAACGCGTATGATAAAATAAAACGTGAAGAATTATATAAAGCTATGGAGTATTTAAGATTTCCCAAACACCTCGTAGATTTGACCAAAATGACAATGAAAGAGGTTATATGCAGAATAAGAATTGAAGGAGAGCTGTCAGAACCATTCAACGCCACAGTAGGACTAAGACAAGGAGATGCCCTGTCGTGCTTACTATTTAACGTAGCTATGGAAAAAGTGATAAGAGACGCAGGAATTAACACCGCGGGCAGTATTTTCAACAAGTCGGTACAACTGTTGGCATACGCTGACGACATCGTAATACTAGCCAGATCCAGCATAGCAATGAAAGAAGCCTTCATATTGCTAGAAAGAGCAGCAAAGAAATTCGGACTAGCAATTAATGAAGAGAAAACGAAATATATGTGCATCTCTAAAAGACGGAATGATCGCCAGAATATGACCATTGATACATATAACATCGAAAGTGTAAAAGAATTTATATACTTAGGGACGCTAATTTCAAAAGATAACGACACGACGGCAGAAGTCATAAGGAGATTGGCGCTGGGAAATAGATGCTATTTTGGGCTACGTAAACACTTCTTAACAAGGAACATATCAAGGAGGACTAAAGTTAAACTATACAGAACCCTTATAAGGCCAATACTACTGTATGGATCCGAAACCTGGACACTAAGAAGTAATGAAGAACACCTCCTGGGGTGCTTTGAAAGAAAAATCCTGCGCACAATATATGGAGGAGTAAATGAAAATGGTGTTTGGAGGAGAAGATACAATCACGAATTGTATCAGTTGTATAAAGATCCGAACATCATAAAAACTATAAAAATTAGCAGAATTCGATGGGCAGGACATGTTGAACGTAGCAGTGATGACAGCATAACAAAAATTATTATGAACAAGAGACCAGACGGACACAGAGGCACAGGACGTCCAAAAAAGAGATATGCAGATAGCGTAGAGGAGGATCTACGAACCCTAGGTATAAGAAATTGGAGACCCCAAGCCAGGGACAGACAGTTCTGGAGGAGGATGTTGCAGGAAGCCAAGGCCAATAACAGGCTGTGGAGCTATTTATGATGATGAAACACTGCCGTAACCATGGAGAGGAATAGGGCGGTGAGGCAACCGAAACCTTTTTCTGCGGTTATTCGGGTCTTGCCTACCTACTATCCTCGGCTGCTATTAAATACGCGAAGGTAGATGAAATATTGTACTAGGTGAAATTCAGGCTACTCTATCTTGATTGGGGTAACATTGTGCGGTCCATGAATTCATAATTTTTATGGGGTGGAATTTTATACTAAAAACCTTTAGTATGGTTAGATATTTGATAAAGTAGACCTTTTAGAACGAACTACATATTTTCCAATAGAATTGCTGGACTTTGAAATGACGAGGATATTGTAGGATTGGAACACATTTCGTACTTTATGGGCTTTGTTACATGTTGCATTATCCTCCTAATACTACGATCCTTCACAGCAAGGGCGGCGAAGCACAATCATAGTGGGTGGGGAGCACGTGAACAGCTAACGTTAAAATATATAAAGGTAATCGGTCAATTTATTTACCAGCTGCCTTGCCTATGGTTATAGGGTTACGCCCGTCTAGCATTTTGAGGTAAGGGGTACTGATAGGGCCCCTATGAGGCTAGACCCACTGCCTCATGTGGACCCCGTGAGGATTACCCTGTTAGGCCCGCACAGGGCATCTAAGGCCTTTCCTCCTTCGCGCCCGTCATAAAGAATGTCCCATTTGACCCGGAGGAAAAATCATTGCCACCCGATCCCGAGTGGATTTTGAGAATTTCGGCGTGGATATGTGAGTATAATAACTGCGACGGTGTCGAAAGCTTCATATTTTTAAACGCGAGTGAGATTTTATCAATACGGCCCCCCAACTGAGTACTAATCACTTCCAATGCTGCTTGACTTCTGTAATCGAACCAGAACCCGGCTATTGAGAATGCTAAATGACATTGAGGTTTGCCTCATAGGGCGCTCTCTGATAAATTGATAAAACACACCTCATTGCTGATTTTTTTTTGTTTCGTGTTCATGAAAAAATACCCCTCATTGTGGTGCTCATGATTTCGGCATGCCCCTCATTTGCCACCTGGAGTCCTCATGAGGAACCTACGGGGAATGCTTCTTTCGGCATGCCCCTGAGGCAATCCCCTTTTAAAATGCTAGTCGGGTGGGGTTTACAAAGCTTAGGCTACACAGTTATAAGTTCTTAATAGCCTTGCTTGTGTACGGCCCTTCGAACACATTCATTCGTCGCCAGCGACCGAGACGGCCCTGCAATTTTTTGTGATGAAATATTTTGGGTGTGGATTTCCCCACCCAAAACGAAAGTGCGTGTGCACTTTTCCTTCCATCCCTACGCGCTCCGCCGCCCCTGCTTCACAGCCAGGAGGGCAAATTTTCTCGAAAATTTTAACGGAAAATATTCTTTTTCATACCATTTTTTAATTCTCAAAACCATTTTTCATTGTAATTAATTTTCGCATACCAATTTCATTGCCTTTTGACATTTTTTAACTAATTTTTCTTTTGTAATTATGTATAATAAATTTAATTAATTTTCCTTATAGGCTCTTTGCGGTGTAGTATTTGAAGTTCCTACGATGTCTGGTGATAAATTGAGAATAAGTACCATGCAAGAAATAATAAAACCAAACACAGTAAAACGTATTCAAGGATATGGTCTACCATTTCCAAAGGATACATCAAGAAAAGGAGATTTACTAGTAGCTTTCGATATACAATTTCCAGAAAAACTAACGGCAAGCCAAAAGGAACTACTAAGGGATATGCTGCCTTGATTTCACACTATTAAATTACATACATAAAAACAAAAGAATACGAAAAAAAAATATTGTTAAACAATTTTTTGGTTAAAAAAAAATTATTGAAATATTTTTACATATACACAAAAAAAAACAAAACATTTGCATTTTTTTTTTATTTAAAAAAAAATTTACTTTTCTAAATTTACAAATTTTTTATATATATATAAAAAAAAATTATAAATAAAAATTGAAAAGAAATCCTCAAGGCAGTATTTAAGTTTATTTATCGAAATTTTTGCACCGCGAGAAAAAAAATGTTGTAATTAGTGCTATAAGTTCGTTCTGTATACTGAATATTTTTTTTTTACAATAGCATAAAGTAGATTGTATAGTAATTTACACAGGAAGCAATTATGTAATTTTTTTTTGTTTTTTTGTTGTTCGACTTAATATAATTAGTAAAACAATGAAAAATTATTTAACATTCAAAATTTTTTTACTATAATGTCAAACACATTTTTTTTGTTTTGTTCTTCATTTATTTTATTTATTATTATTAAACAAGAAAAACAGCTCGGGATAATTCAAACTAACAAATAATCTCAATTTATTTATGATTAAACAAAAAAAAAACAACAAATACACACACTCGAAAGTTAATTATTTAATTAATTATATTTATTTATTCCCAAAAAAAAAAACAACTAACACCACCAAACACAATTCATCAAGTTTTTGTTTTATTTTTATTTTATTTTTGTTTCTGCTTGTATGTAGATGATTTTTATTTTTAATTCTTTGTAATATTATTAAGTTTATTTTTTTTTAACGAAATTGGGCAGCATTCATTTCAGAGAAAGTATAGAGATAAATTAAGATAAACATTTATATATTTCAATTGATTTTTTTTTGTTTTGTTAAAAGCGTAAAATATTTATTTTTGTATTAAAAAAAAAGAAGAGAAAGAAAAAAAACGTTGTATATATGTGTACGTATGTAAAACGTATCCTTTAAAAATCCTTTTTTTGAAAAGGAAATAAATTAATTTGATTTGAAAATTTTTAAGGAAATTAAAATTATTACTTATTATTGTGGAGATTTTATGTATATGTATGTGTATATTTTAAGTTGTTTTTCCTTAGCATGACACAAAATCAAATATTGACATGAGTTGCAAAGAATTTTGGTAAATATCTTCTTTAAATATTAGTATTAAATATGATTTGATTTTTTATTAAGAAAACAAATGCAATTTGCAACAATATTTACAAAATATTCGAATTAATTATGATTTTCCATTATTTAATCTTGTCTTGCTGATTGTAGTTTTCATGATCGACAATATTGTCATTTAAATCAGATTTGAACTATTGACCCGTTCTCGACACAATATGGGTTAGGTATTCTCACGACCCATCTCCAAATATCCTAGGCAGGCCCACCACATAGGCTTGCGGGGTTTGGGGCTATACGATGGAGAATCATCTTTGGATGGATGGATCATCTTTCTTTTGGCAGAATCAATCCAAAAGCTATCTAACAACTGTTGCGTGGATATGATATAGCAACGAGCTTATAAGTTTTATCTTTTTCCTTAATAATTAATTCGAGCTTATGCTTTAGAGGTAATAAAAAGACTCTACTTAAGGGGCAAGCTAAATAAAGTATGCTTTGTGTCGAATTTTATTTTTAGGCATAGGATGATCTCCTGAAACAATATGACGGTTTTACATTTTTGGGTTTAAATCTATTTTCGGCGCTCCCTCTGACCTAGGGTCTGCAGCAATTCATCACTGTTGTCCCCTTATTGTGGCGGGTCTAATCCTATGCGTAACATTAACTTATGATTTACTTTGGAACGTATTCCTAATCGTGAGGCAAGCAGAATCTGAGATTTTTAGAGAGACACAATATTGCTCTTCCAGTCAGTGGCCCGGACTAGATTCGTCACTACCTTTAATAAATTTCGTTTATATCTACTACGGCTTTAAAAATCATGTTATTGAAATTCGAAAAGGTGCAAAACCGGCTTTGAATATTTGAGCCAATGTACTATAGGAATGTTACTGACCTCGCAACATTTTATTGCTATTACCACGGTGCATAGTGCACTGCAAATGTAAAGTGTGTTGAAATAACACACCTAAGTGTGTTGTTTTCTTGTAGTCATTTTTAATCCACTTTAAAGTGTGTTGTTTCCATATAGTGTGTTAAACAACACACCTAGGTGTGTTGAAACAACGCAGTAGAAAAAAGCTTTTTAAAATAGAGTTCATGGCACATCCATTCATGCAACATTTGAAGGGTTCGATAAGCTTTTATTTTTGTTCGCCTTTTGCAATTGCTTTTTCGTCTTTTCAAGCCCGAGTGTCGTTTTTCCAAGTGGTCCCCGGACTAAGAACTAACCACGTCCAATGCTGCTTATCTTCCGTAATCGAACGAGAACCGGTCTATTGAGTATGCTAATGGGCCGATTTATGGTCATTAGGATAATTGCTAGTTTTGTTTTTTCTCACTGCAAATCTCAGCTTTTGGAAGTGTGTTATTTTAACACTTTTTAGTGTGTTATTGTAACGCCATCCATTTGATTAACATTGTAGTCACTTTAAAGTGTGTAAAAAGTGACTACAATGTAAATCAAATGGGTGACGTCACAATAACACACTAAAGCGTGTTAAAATAACACACTTCAAAAATCTGAGATTTGCAGTGATGAACAATTTCTTAAAGATCAAAATTTGATTTTAAGAAAATGTAAGACAACCAGTGGTCGAAGTGGCATGTTAAAAGTGGTGGGATGGTTAAAAATTACAAGCATATGTAATTTAATAGCATATATGTAATCTATATATTATACAAAAATGAAGGTGTGTATGTATGTTCGCAATAGGCTCCTACACCGTGCAACCGATCTTAATGAAATATTCGCCATGTGCTATTTACATTAAAACTTAGAACATATGCTATTCTATTACTTTCTAAAGCCACTCCTAGATGGCGCTGTCATGGAGAGCTTCGTTGAAAATGAGCACAGAACTTTGAATTTTTGCATGAAGGTCCGCGGGGGTCTCCCATGCTGCACCTCGAAGCCCGATTTTCTAAATTCAAAATGGCCGCCGAGTTGTTTGAATTTGCCAATTCTATTCCGATTCCAATAAAAGTGGGTCGGAGGTCGCAAATAACGAATTTGTGGTCAAAACTTATAAATTCAAAATGGCCGACGTATTTGCAAATTGTGTTCCGATTCCAATGAAAATCGGTATCTAGGGTGTTTTAAGGTAGAAAATAACGAATTTATGATCAAAACTTAAATTCAAAATGGCCGCACCAATATGGCCGACGAATTTGTCAATTTTATTCCGATTCCAATAAAAATCGCAATATGGGAGTTTTTAAGGTAGCAAATAACGAAGTTATGATCAAAACTAATAAATTCAAAATTGTGGGGCCAGTATGGCGGACGATTTTTGCCAAATAAGTGTCATTTCCCGGTTAGCTGTATGTAGGTTGTTCAGGAGTTGAAAAATCGGAAAATCTTGACATTCTTGACAAGGTTTTTTTGGAAAGATGGTAAGGGGCCTCGGTAGTCTAGGGAGTAAGGCGCATGGCTACTATCCCAGAGGTCCGGGCTCGAATTCCGGCAGAGCCCCACAGTCTTTAGCCTTTCCCACCATTCTTCTTCCCTCTTTACATTCCTCCTGTCATAGCCTTCCGCTAGCACTGCCCCGCTCCACGAAGCGCATGTCATCGGTTGGTTGATGGGATTCAACTCGTTTCAGGAGGCATAACACTCCAGCGAGTTGTTTCTCGTTGCCCCGATGCCAGAGTCACGATAGAAATGGTTGGGGTTATGTGGTTATGGCAGTTCCTTCCTACTTCACTCTTCCCCCACTATCTATCGACTAGAGCTTGCTGTTCGACATTGCACTCTATACGAAGAAAATAGATTGTCGACAGTACAAAGGGCTTTCCCTGAGCTCTAGTCTTCCACATAAAAAAAAGGAGAAGCGGAAATGGATAAGAAGGAAGCGAGGGAGACCGATGCGAGGCAGCAATTAAAGCGGCTGAGACAAATGGACAGCGCGACGCTTGCTTCTACTTTCAGAATGAGAAGATCACGATTACAGCATGCCCATGCACCCCAATGTTATGATTGGTCCAATGGATAAATTGTGGCAATAATGTCATGATTTAAATTTTCAAAAAGCACCTGGAATGTGCTGTCAAAGCTGATTTGTATTAGGTACATTACAAGGCCGCGCCCTTTTATCTATATGTTGTTCTTCAACCAGATTTTTTCTTTTTTTTATCACAAATTTATCCATTTTTGTAAAACAAATAATTTTTTAGACAAAACTAACGCGATATGAGGATGCTGCCGGATAAATTCGGTTCCATATGAAATGGGACTGCTTTGCGCACGGATTTTCTATTTCAATTTCCACTTTATCTTCAGGAACTATGTTAAGTCCAGCGGAAAGTATTCATATGTTAAAATTAATTTACCGTTCGAGTTTTTAACGCTATAATTAAGAGAAAAATAGTAGAAGTTATATGAATATGTTTTATAAAAATTCGCTCCGGAGAACAGGTGAGAAAAAGTTAATAATAGTAGCGAAAATTAGCTTTTTCACGTTTAGGGTGCGAATTTCTTTTGTGGAAAAAGTAAAGTCGTATGTAATTGCGTTTAAAAATGAATTTTGGACAATTGAAACCGGTCAACAACTTTTTTGTAAAAAATCTACAATTCATCGAAAAATAAGAAGAACTTTTCGGTTGACATTTCTCTTAATTATAGCGTTAGAAATCCGCAGGGTAAATCTATTTTAAACAAAAACTATCGCTCACAATCTGAATAAGTTTGTAATTGATATTTGCGATTTGATTTTTCTACATGATTTGACTTTATTTAAAGGTATGAGTAAAACATAATGTTCCATTAGTGTATAACGAGCGGATTGAATTTTATGGGTAAAAAGTATAATAAATTACAATAAAAACAATTATAAGAGCTTTCATAATTATCCTATTATAGTATTTTTATTCATTTCTGTTTTCATCTCCTCATCAAACCTATCTAAATAGTAGAGGGAAATTGTCATATGATAGTGATAGTTGGGAAGTTGGATATTTTTTTTTCTTTACATTATGTTAAGAAGAAGCGAAAAAAAATTTCTGCAAAATCGGGCCTGTGCTGCACGAGAAAATTGCATAAATGTGGATTTTTGATGCATTTTGAGTGCGTTGCTACACTATTTTTTTAATTTTTCCAGTTCTGTTGGTGGTAGAAAATAAAAAAAAATTGAAAAATATTCGAGAATGAATAGAATATCAAGCTCATGCAGTATAAATACTTTAAAAATGAATCCTGACCTCAAAAAACCAAAATGTATGACTTTTTTTTTTTACTAAAAATGCAATAAATAACAAGAAAATAGTCGGATTTTCATAAAAATTGGAAAAAATGTGTATTTTGATACTACGTGGTTGAAATTACAAAAAAAATAGTTTTTTACGGGAACAATTGGCATTTTTCGAAAAACATTAAAATTGCCGTCATTGCTTTGTTATGTACTTTTTTGTGAGCATACGCAATACTTCGTTACTTTATTTAAAATGCCCATTTTAGGAATTTGAATAAAATAAAAAAATTCAATTTAAAATTAAAAATTATTTTATTTTATTGCAGTGTAAAAGTGCAGTGGCCCGATTTTGCAGAATTTTTTTTTCGCTTTATCTTAAGATATGTAAATAGAAAAAAAGAAAAAATCCAACTTCCCAACTACATCATAAATTTTCTTTTTTTTTGTTTAATTTCCCTCTACTAAAATTATTCTACACACCAAAAAGTGTGTTGTATTTTCATAGCTCAAAAGTGTGTTGTTACTCCAAAAGTGTGTTAATGTTAATGTTAAGGGTGTTGTTTCAACACATTTCAGTGTGTTGTTTAGATTTCAGGTCATAATTCACGACTTATTTTTAACACACCAAAAAGTGTGTTATAATTTTAACACGGAAGAGCTTGTCAATTGTAAGATAAAGTGTGTTAAAACAACACACTTTTTCTTGACAACACAATTAGGTGTGTTGAATAACACACTTTGGTGCGTTAAACAACACATTTGGTGTGTTGAAAAACACACTTCAGTGTGTTACACCTTTTACACATTGTAGGAATCACCCTTTGTACTATCAGTCCGTCAGGTCATACTCGACCATTGTGAAATGTTTAGTAGTAATCTTGGTTTGAAGGAAGGAATAGATGACAAGATAGATTAATAAGAGTCTCGAGGATGCTAAAGGAGCAGCCGATGGATTTATAAATTTCTATTTTATTGATCTGACTAAAATCTATATTAATAAAAGAAAGTTTCTGTATGCGTGTATGTATGCGTGTATGTGCGATGTGTGCGCCATAGCGGGCGCACCGGTGATCGTAGAGCTTCGAAATTTTGCACGAAGATCCGTGGGGGTCTCCCATGGTGCACCTCGAAGGCCGATTTTCTAAATTCAAAATGGCTGCCACAAAATGACCGAAATTCAAAATGGCCACCCAAATTTGCCAATTGTGTTCCAATTTCCATGAAAATCGGTATCTGGGGGTTTTTAAGGTAGTAAATAACGAATGTTGGATCAGAACTTATAAATTCAAAATGGCCACGCCAATATGGCCGACGAATTTGCCAATTGTGGTCCAATTCCAATGCAAATCAGTATCTGGGATTTTTTAAGGTAGCAAATAACGTATTTATGATCAGAACCTTAAATTCAAAATGTCCGCGCCAATATGGCCGACGAATTTTTTCAATTAGATTCCGATTACAATGAATTTGGATATCTAGGGGTTTTTAAGGTTGCAAATAACGAATTTATGATCAAAACTTATAAATTCAAAATGGCCGCACCAATATGGCCGAATTTTTCCAATTGTATTCCGATTCCAATGAAAGTGGATATCTAGGGGGTTTTAAGGTAGCAAATTATGAATTTATGATTAGCACTTATAAATTCAAAATGGCCGCGAAAATATGGCGGACAAATTTTTTCAATTGTATTCCAATTGCAATGAAAGCGGATATCTAGGGGTTTTTAAGGTAGCAAATAATGAATTTATGATTAGAACTTATAAATTCAAAAAGGCCGCGCCAATTTGGCGGACGAATTTTTTCAATTGTATTCCAATTGCAATGAAAGTGGATATCTAGGGGTTTTTAAGGTTGCAAATGACGAATTTATGATCAAAACTTATAAATTCAAAATGGCCGCACCAATATGGCCGTTTAGTTTGCCAATTGTATTCCGATTCCAATGAAAATCGGTATCTGGGTGTTTTTAAGGTAGCAAATAAAGAATTTATGATCAAAACTTATAAATTTTAAATTTCGGGGCCAATATAGGAGATAAATTTTGCCAAAAAGTGTTATTTCCTGGTCAGTATGTAGGTTGTTGAGGAGTTGGGGTATCGAAAAATCTTCACTTCCTAGCTCCAAATGGAAGAACATTGGCCATAGTGTATCCTGGTCATTTCCTCTATTGTCGTGAAGTTTGCCACATTCTGAAATGTAGGAAATTTCTTAAATTATACGATTCCGAGAACGCTCGAGAAGAAATATTACAATATTTTTTATGGCTAACTCTAAATTTATATATGGTATCCAAAAACTTTTTTTCCAATTTTTTGTTTTTTTCATTTTACTTTTTTCCTACCGCGGACAGTGCATACACAAACTTTTTTTATTTAAAGGCGTTGCAACGCACGCGGGTTTTATGCTAGTCTTCAATAAGACAGTAGTGCTTTAAGTCAAGGGTCGGCGCTGACAAGCCGAGTCCTAATTTTATGTGATGTTCCTAAAGTTCCTTAGTTAATTCAACTTAGTTCAATTGTCTTTAAAGAGATGCAGAAAGTCTGTGTATATTTAAAACATGCAAATTTGTTTCATTTAAAGCTTATCATCTCACGGTCAATTGTTTTTCTGGGATTAGTTTTTCCGAATATATTTTCTTTCACTGCTTAGGAATTGCCCTTAAAGTATAATATCATGAAATTCGACCCTCACCTTTCATCAACATCTTACAATCTAAATAATACCATAAATAAATAAAACTAAATTAAGATACAACCCGAAAAGCTAGCAACATCACTTTTAGCATAGCAAAAGCCATCCAATATAAGGGATTTTCCTTTCTTTTTTTTTTGAAGAAAATGCACATGCCCTTAGGTGATTAACGATAGCCGTGGGTGCAGATGGTTTCTTCTGCCCCACTAATCATAAGGGTAGCGTCAGACTGCAACAAATGGGGAAAATTTTCCTGAGTTACGAGAACAATCAATAATTTGACAGCTGCTAGTTCCATTACGTCCATGCTAAAGTAATAATTTCCGCCTTCGATATGGGGCCATGCATGCCACCGCACTGATCTGCCCCCAGAATTACATCAAACGTTTTCCCCCCCGCCCGAAGGATAGAAAGGACTTACAGAGCAACAACACAGGAAAGCCCATCGTCGTCTTTATATGGAGCGAAACACAAAAAGCTCATAATACTGCTATGACTATAAATTGCTATAATAAAGGATAATGTTCCTAGATGCTTTGGCTCCCCCATTGGGTTCTCCTCTAGGAGCGAGCACCCGAAAAAGCGGCAGCGAAAAATGTAGATGTGGCCCACAGAAATGAATGGAGCTGTTCTCTTGGTATATTTTGCCTGTTAAAAGATTACCACCGTGGAGGTCTCGTGAGTCGCGCCAACACTTCCTTATAGCGTGGATGCCATCTGGCACATTCTTTGAAATTAACAAGATGTTTACCTCGGTAAGCTATAAATCTTAATTACACGTGTTTTCGGTTGGGTACTGTGGCTGCCTAAAATAATTTTTCACCAATATATTGTACGACAGCGCGGAACAGCGCTAATCATAAGTCTCCCCGCCCTAGTCAAAAATTGGATGAGGTTTTATCATAAACAGTTTTTTTCCCCCCAGTGTAGGAGCAGCACCTGTTTACTTGCAATTTATAAATTGTCCCAAATTATAACATTCTTCAGGATACACTTGTAAGGATTGAGGCAACTTTAGACTGAGGTTGCAAGGAGCTGGAGAAGTGTGTGGACCGACACTCATTCCCATCTGTTTTATATGATATGGACGGAAGGACTTTGCAGAAGATAGAAGCAAATTGCTTGCCCGAACGTGACTGTGGTTAAGTAGTTTGTTGTGAAGTTTTTATTCATTTTATTATATACATATTTGTATTCTTCAATCGGGATTTTTGTGGGTTTTGTGATTTTCTGTAGAAATTGAATTTGCCCCAGAAACAATTGATGGTCGTTGGACCCCAAATCCTAACTAGTAATTGTGATGTCAATAACATAAAATTTGTGATAGGTGCTCCTCCAATTTTCTTTTTTTATTTTCGCAAAAGGCAGGGACGGATTGGCCCCCCTTAGCAGCCCGAGCATTTCGGTAGTGACCGGCCCAAATTTTATATATATCTACTATATATGAATACTCCAATTCCAAAATTGCTTCCTTCCATTTTTAAAAATCAGTAAAGCAATGGCGGTTTCAACCTCTAAACAAACTATTCATATATATTATATATATCGCACCTTCGGTAAAACAAAGACGTAAGTGCAAATTTATGAATTTGTCAGAAAACGCATTTACAGTTTTTGAAGTAATATTTTGCAAAAAATGGGACACAAAGTGCAAAGCGAACTAGAATATTATGATGAAAAGTTTGACTCGATATTGTATACAGTACTATTTATTGGCGTTTTTAGGTTTTTTTTTCAAAATTACTCCTTTAAACTGACGTTGTTACACCAGGAAAGTGTGTCTAGCGCCAATAACATAACGACATATCCGCTATCTAGCGGAAACGGTAAGAGTACTGTTTCTGTGTTTTTTCCACCAGATACAGTTGAGGTTTAGGAATGCTCTGGTACACTGTAAAAAAAATATGTAAATTCACAATTACAAATCGCGGTATGAAATACTAATTTACTACACAATTATTGTAATTTTACTATAAATTTTGTAATTTCATAAAAAAGAAATTGAGAATCTCCAATACTGCATGACGTAAATGTTGATTACATGAATGTGACGTATATTTTACACAATGTTGTGTATTTTTCTAAATCGTTTATGTAGGAAAATTACAATATTTCTTAGTATTATTTATCAATGTTATGTACTGAACTTTGTACTGTAATTTTACAGTAAGACGCGTAATTTTAGAACTAATATTTTCAGTAAAATTACAAATTGTTCATTTGAATGTAAGGTTTAAATTTTCCCTCTCATAGATATAATTCACATGTAACAATGGAATACTAAGCATATATACGCGATTGTTCTTAAGTTAAGTTCAGACCTTTGACTTTGGTCAGGGTCTGGGCAGTTCTTGTAACAGCTAAGAATTTTTTTAAAAATTTTTGATGCTTAGGGCCGATTCACAATTAAAGCTTCAAGCTGCAAGCTTCAAGATTCAAAAATTAGGATAAAAGGGTTTGTACAATGATTCACATTCACAGCTTCAAGCTACAGTGTTCAAATAAAGCAAAACTCAGCTGAAGCTTGTAGTTTGAAGCTTGCAGCTTGACGCTTGCAGCTTGAAGCTAGAAGCTTTCATTGCGAATCGGTCCTTGCATGGTGAACAAAGTGCTATTTTTATGTATAGGGAGAGGGCATACTCTAATACTGATTGTATTTTTACATCCCACAAATAATTTTATATTTACTACACAGTTGGTAAAAATACGTAAAGTAGAATTGCAATATTCTTAATAATATAAATTGCAAATTTACAAAACTGCTTGTGAATAAAACTTCCTGTATTTTTTTTGTAAAATTACCACAGAAATTTTTTACAGTGTATCGATAACTCAATTTTCAAAAAATTTGCACTTACGTCGTTGTTTTACCGAAGGTGCGATATATGAAGAAGGTAAATGAGATAAATAAACGAAGGCTTCAATAATATATTATCAATGTAATTATTATGAAAAACGAATACAGTATTATAGTAGCCCAGTTGTCAGAGCCAAATTTTGACCGAAAGCTCGCACAAAATGTGATCTCGCTGAAAATTGGAACTTAGGTACTTTTTTGGGTGTAGAAAACGATAAAAAAATCTTTGCTGCTCTAAAGTGTATGCTATGTTCACAATTTCGAAAACAAATTCGAAAATTTGGGTTTTGCTTTATATATCGAAAAATAAAAAAAATTTCGAATAATTAATAGCGCCACGTGAAAGAGCGAAAAATTTTACTAAAATATATGTTATAACTTATTTTCAAAAAAAATTGTTTTATTATTATATAAAATTGTTAAAAATACGAAGCAAATTCGAAAAATCTAAGCGCGCCAAAAAGCTGAATTCAAATATTCCTACGAGGCGTTCGGGGAAAAACTAAAGTATCCTTGCCTAAAATGGACGCAAAAATAAAAATAAAAAAGCATTTTAAAGAGGACACTCTAAGCTTTCTAATGAAGCCATAAAATCGACATGTCGATAAATTCGGGACACAAAAACATGCAGATTTCATATAATAAACAATATTATTATCTCAAATTTTAAAATTTCGCTAAAGGGAAATTCATCGACATTGGCATCGACATCGATAGATGACAGAAATACCGAAAAAATGTGGTGTCGATTTCAAGTGTCGATAGGTGTCGCTGTCGATGTCGGTGTGTATAATGAGGGTGATATTATCGATATGTTTTGTGGTGCCCACCCTGCTATTGATGGATTCTCTTGTGTGCAAGGTCATACCTTAAATTTTATGTACCTTGGGAGAAATTAGCATGTTGCACGCCGTGCACCTATTGCACAGGCCGGTCGAGGCTCCATAGGAAATATAAATTTTCGATCAAATAGTGTACAGTCCGTGCAACAATCGCACTGCGCCCGCCATGCGTCTATATCACGGTCTGTGCAGTACTTTCTCGAGTCTATGCTAATTTTGCATGGACCCTGGGGCCGGATTCCGTAAGCGTGAATCGTTTTCCTGTGCACACAACAAAATTTATTTCACATTCAGAGCGGTTTGCACTTTTTCGATTCACGCGTTTCCGCAATCGCCTGTGAATTTTGTTATGCTGAAATAAGTTCATTTTGAGAGCTTAGTGCGCGAGTTGAAATTTTTCAGTTGCTGAGAAATTATTTGTAACTCGATTTTTTGCACTTTTTCGTTTCCATAACTAGGTACTCACGAACGTTTCAAGTGTGACAAAAATTTTCCCTCCTGGGAGCTCATGGGCACGCTTGCGGAATCAAAAACATGGCCGTTTTCACGTGTGCGGAATCCGGCCCCTGGACTAATTTATCCTCTACCTTTTCGCTCGACTTGGTGCCAGCTCTGAGAAATACTTCCCTCAGGCGGCGAGGGCGGTCGGCCGAAGGCGAGCTCAAGGAGGGAAAGAGAGGCGAGGGAGAGGAAAGGCCAAATTTATTTATTTTATTTATTTAGAAAAAAAAGTGTACAAAAGAAGAACAATTTCTTAAGTGTACGCATACTGACAAAAATTAGATAAAAATAGTGATAAGAAGAGTAAAAATAAAATATGTACAAAATAATAGATTAATAGATTATAAATTCCTTAATCATAACAAAAAGCATGAATAATAAAAAAAAAAAAAAAAAAATAAAAAAAAAAAAATTCGAGCCGATCTTCGTGAGCGTAGTCACAATTATTACGAAACTTTAAGTTTCTTCACAAAAAAAATCCTGAATACTCAACCTCCGGCCCGCCGGCGGCCCGGCCCTTCGAGTATTAACTCGAATGGGCCATAGGCCAATCCGGGCCTGGCAAAAGGTTATTTATTATTGATTGTCTTTATCGTATTGGTTATATCAAAAATAGGGCAGTTGCTGTTTTTTTTTCTGTTGTTGATACGTTTTGTATCACTTGACGATTTCAATAAAATTCTCAACTTGATAACCGATAACGCCATGTATACATAAATCGATTTATTGTAAAAATTTTACATACCGCATTGGTGGTATGTTTATACTTTCACCAGTGGTAGACATATAAATTCTCTAAACCATACAACCTTTTCACAAGAGATTATTTATTCGATTTTGTGATTGTTATTCTGTACTTTACTCCTTTTTGCATAGCAGCAAATATTCACAAGAGTTAACGAAAAAAAAGAACCATATAAAGATGAGAAACCTCCACCTTCGTTCAACCACCAACCAAAAGCCCAAAACCCAAAACAACAGGGCAACAACAGTTGAATCTACTTTTATTTTACGGTTCATTAAAATTCACCCCCTCGATATTTTATTACATATATTAAATAAAAAGATTTCATCTGGTTTTCTCTTGTATTATTCCCATCCCTGTGGGTGGTATAGGCACCTTACTGCGATATATAGGGGATATAGAGTTGCGGGCCAAGGCAAAAATGCTATAAGCTTAAGAAGAAGAAACTCAGCCGACAGAGCCGCTCGTTTTCTGTGTTTTCTTAAGAATTTCGCTTGCCTTGTATTCAGTGAATACCGGGAAAACCGGAATAACATATACATATGTAATTACCTTCTTTCGACTGTTTCAGGCTTTTTTTATATATGTATTAAAGGAGAAAGTTTGGTTTCAAAGGATGTACTTACAGAAAGGCAAAAATAATGCGAAGAGCATGTCGTTTAATTGAATGCTTGAGCAAAAATAAAAAGGGATATGGATTTTTGTTTCGTTTTTGGGGGGTTTTACTTAAAGTTTGTTAACCGGTATTTAATCTTGAAGTTTTTTTTTAAATCCTTTGTGATGTAATTAATTTTCTTTTTTGGTTGTGTAAGATCAAGGATTTGGATTTCGTTTAATATGTCATACAAAATTATTCGAGTTTTGTGGTATAGTAAGAGTAACTAGTTAAAGATCAATGGCGATCATTTGGTACATATAGGGCTGTCATCACCTAAGTTGCCAACGCCGAGGAAAATTTTCGAAAACTCCGGACATTTTGGTGAAATGTAGTTTTTTTTCCCGGACATCATTTAAAAAAAATTTTTAAAACATTATTCACTGGCTTGAAATTTCACCATGACTTAAACGATATGAAGGACTAGTAAGTAGTACAAAGGGTGATTCCCAAGCCTGATTTTATTACAAAAAATATAAAGTAGCTTGCATCCATGATGCGCAGCTTTGCGATACTTCGGGGAAGAACATCGTATGCCAACAATATTTGGAATAATTTTACAATTCAGCTTATGGAAGACATTATTTGTCCCTAGTCTATTGTTCCCGCTGAAGTTTGTGTTGCAATTGTCGTCATGCTCAAGTTGTTTTAGAATAATCTAAGCAACTCTTTCCGACTTCTCATTTTAGTCCAGTCCCCAACCGTAAAAATGGGGTATTACGTCTACTTTTTTCGGAGGCCACAGATTTTGATGAAATTTTGGTTTTAGGCTCTACTTACCACCCCTTTCAAAGTCTACCTGTGCCGCTGTGCGCTTTTTATTTTTAGGGGTGAAAACTACCCCTTATCGTTAAAAAATTAATAAAACTCAATAAATGGGTAATAAAAACGCTTAGTACGCCTATATATCACCTCTTAGACCTATGTACTATTGAAATAATTTTTTAAGAAATTTTTCAACCCCTAAAAACTACCTTTAGAGAAATAGTCCAGTCCCCAACCGTAAAAATGGGGTATTACTTCTACTTTTTTCGGAGGCCACAGATTTTGATGAAATTTTGGATTTAGGCTCTACTTACCACCCTTTTCAAAGTCTACCCTTTTTGAGACACACAAATTTCGTTATAAGTTCAGAAAGTATTTTAGTAATTTTTTTAGTGTGTGTGTATGTGTACGTGGATGTATATATACTGGCGGGGTACCGATCCCCGAACACTCAATTCACCTATGCTCTGAAAAAAATTGCAAACCTTCAATTGCACATCTTTAGCAGCTGCGTACAAAAGTATTGCGCAATACCTTCCAGCTTCTAGAATATCTTCTATTTTGGAGGTACTGTTGTAAAATGTACATTAAACCTGTATACCAAATGTAGCATGTATGTATTCGTTAAATACCGTAATGTGCTCACAAGAGCTCCGAAAATCATTTGCTCCGAAAATTAAAAAAAAAAGTCGTTCGGTTTTTTTACTGTAGCGAGGTCAATTTTCAAGCTACAGGGTCCATTTAAAAACCATTTTGTAGGTAATTTCACTGGCTATAAAACTATGTTAATTGTATTATATTAAAACCCTTAATTTTCAAAACGTGAAGGGTCAAAGGGCTAAGCAAAGGTGGTACTTACACTATAAAGCAAACTTCAATCTGCTATATCTCCGTCAGTTTTTAAGCTACAGCAATACATAAAAAACCAAAATTATTGTTGAAGAAAAATCTAAATTTTGTTACTCAATAGTTTTTTACGTATCTTCAATAGTTTTTGAGTTTTTTTTGAAATAAACGCAGAAATCTGTAAAATTCGTAAATCCCCTTTTCATTTTGATCGTACCCATTTCGAAAAATACACCCTGTAAATCGCTCAAACTATATAGATCCGATAGAAAATAACGTTAACCCTATGTGGAACATGATAAATTTGAATTTGGGGGGAAGTGGTATTAGTTTTATTGATCATTTTTGTAAAAAAAATTTGAACGGTACACCTTCTATTTGTCATAACTCATTCATTTTACATGCAAATGACTTTTATCAGTGTTCCTTTTAAAGATCTTTTCAAGCACTTTAAAAAATGTAATATAAGTTATCCTCGAAAAATGCATAGATTTTTATTTCATTTATACTTCATTTAAAAATTAGAAAATAAATTCTCGTTCTCAATTCGCCTAATAACATTCATTTTCATCTCCAACGTCAAGCTTTTTCTAGATTGTTTAGCAACATGTGTTTGTGGTTCACCCGTTCTTTTCTCGGCCATATTTTTATAAACAATTGATTTTTTTTATTTAATGAATTTTATTTATTTAATCAAAATTGGGGTTTGCCCGGATACTTTTTAAAACCCCGCCCGGATGGCCCCCGAACGCCCTTCAAACTAGGACAAATCCGGGGAAACCCAGACGGATGGCAGCCCTAGGTACATATAACCACCCAATGAAGTGTTGACACTAACTTATTTCATTCTAAAATTGTTAGATATTCTATTGAGTTGGTGCAAACGCGATACACATTACAACGAACCAAGCTTGCTGAATTGCATTTTGAAAATCATCGATCTACTATCTTTAGGGGGGTCAAATAATAGTTAAGGCCTCAGCAACCTTTGATGGTGCCGATACACCAAAGAGATAAGTTCTAAGAAATGACAATTGTTTTAACGATCTGAGATCTACCGCCATGCTACCGAATCCTACTTCCAGCTCGACGAAGATGTTGACTTTACATCGGTTAAGCCTTACTCTTGTCTATATAAGATTAACAGACAGAGGAGGTGAAAGGCGAGTGTTTAGCGCCTCAAAACGAAGCAAACTCCAGACTGGACTTCTAATTTCGGTGTTGGGTGGTAGGCTGAAAATATACCACCGAAACCCACCTATCTCAAATACTCAAGGCATATTTCGGAGAGGATGAACTCAACGGCAAGGACACAGGCAAACAAATATGGAATTGGAATGAGGAACTTGGAACGTCAGAACGCGCTCAACAGTACGGGCTTTCTGCGTTCGTTTTTATTACATTCGGAACTGGAGATTGTCCACAGTTGTCCACAGTTTTCCCACGCCCAAATCATTCCCAATAGTAAAAGTGATAAAAAAATTTTAAAATTCAAAATTTCACCTCGGAAATCGCCTCTGGGGGTTCAGGTCGCTGATTACGAATCCGAGGTCTATTCAACCTTTCAATATGATATGCGCACGAATTTTGGTTTCAACGTAGTTAAATTATTGAAAAAATTAATTACGAGTGTAATAAAATCGTTTTTCAAGTTTTAATTTCAAAAAAACTGGGTACATAAAATGAGCTTACAATCTACAAATATAATTGAAATCAATCGTAATTTGTAATTTGTGTTAGTATTTTTTGGAAACGATTAACGCTGTAGAATGTTTTTGAAAATACCTAAAACTTCAAGTATCGATATCTCAAAAACGAAGTGAGATATCGAAAAAAATTATTTTACATTTTCGTCTTATTTTGGGGGGTGTTTTATCGAAATTCGGTGCCACGGAAATTCTAGCTGGGATATAACTATAAATCTTGGGAAATACATACCTCAAAAGTCAACTTCAAGTGTCAGTATCTCGAAAACTAAGAGTGATATCGAAAATTTTATTATATATTTTCGTCTTATTTTGTGGTGCTTCATCAAAATCCATCGTCAAAAAGCGGGCCACAGAAGCCGTAGAGGTGCTAATAAAAAAAGGGGGTGTAAACAAAAATATGGCCAACAACCGAATTATTCATATTTGAGCTATTCTCAACTGAAATCTGTTGAGGGAATGCGATCCTCACATTTTGCACACTCAAATCCGTCCAGCGCCTGTACTATACATTGAAACCAAAATTCGTGCGCATATCATATTGAAAGGTTGAATTGTTGTAATTAGACCTCGGATTCGTAATCAGCGACCCCGAAAACCCCCTAGAGGCGATTTCCGAGGCGAAATTTTGAATTTTTAAAACTTCTTAATTTTTGTCATTTCTAGGGGTAGTTTTAATAGGGTGCAACCACCCTCACTCGATTTTTGATCTTGGATTCGTAATTAGCGACCCCGAAAACCCCCGAGAGACGCTTTCCGAGGTGAAATTTCGAATTCTAAAATTTTTTTATCACTATTGGGAATGATTTGGAGGTGGGAAATCTACCCAATTTTTTTCATTTTTCATAGCAAGGCAGATGTTAGTGGTGATGAATGTTCCTGAGGGTCTAAAGAACACGTACAAACAAAAATTTTCAAATCGGAGCTGCTTATCAACTTTTCCACATTTTACAGTATTTTCCGGCTTATTTACTGGACTATATGCGATACTTGAACATATGCTTTGATATATTATCCAAAGTTATTATGCATAACACTGCACAATATTTTGAAAAAATATTATTAAAACCACATAACTCATTGACAAGTGTTATTTTTGCAAGAAATTATTTTCTCATACAATCATTTGTTCACGTTGACAAGTGTTTTTCTTTGTGGAAATACACTCTGACAAGTGCTGTTTTTGTAATCAAAAAAGGTTTTTTTGGAATTATCTGATTAAAAGGAAACGTGGAGGACTTGACCAGCTCGATTACCATGAAAATCTCATTTTCGTGAAAAATTTACAAGTGCGGTTTTTGGAATAATGTCTTCAATTATTCTTGCAGGTACCGATACAACTGTTGTTGCAGGTAGCTATTTTTTAAGGATAGAAGCAGTTGTATTTATGAAAGGGTATTTTTTGACATTCTCGTAAAATTTTGAAAACTGTTTTCGTCTTCAAATTGTAGCTCTTTGAAAACTAAACTTGCCATATCTCTGCCAGAATTTCTCCTAAGAAGCCATTGACGACTCCATATCTTTCTTTTAATTTTTTTATTTCTATTTTTGCACTTTCTATAGAATTATAATAATGAAAATGTTAATAAAGCAGAAATAACACCAGAAACAACGTTTTCATCCATTTTATTTTTTGACAGCTAAATCACACATAAAGGGCCTGTTTATGGTTGGCGGGTCGAAAAATTGACAGCGCCGTTTGTCGTTGTCATTTTTCATATCATAGTTGGCGAATGCAGCGACATGACAGTTTTCGACAAAACTTTAACATGGTTGTCGCTTGAAAATGTTTGAACATTTCTGATAAATAAAAAAAAATTAAAATTTCCTTATTTATTCAATCTATTTAAAAAATATTTAATCATATAAATATATAAAAAATAAAAAAACATCTTTTCCAAGACTGCATTTTTGTCACGTACCAAAACCAAGCGCCTGAAATACTCACTTGACAGTCGTGATAAACGCAACTTTGTCTCTTAAAGCGCCAACTGTGAATCGCCTGGATGTGTTTTTCCGGACAAATGTCAGTTTTTTCGAGAACTGTGATTCCGTTTTACAGTCGCCGCGCCATTTCTCACTTCAAGCGCCAACCATGATAAGGCCCAAAGTCAAAAGGTTTGAACGTAGAACTATAAGAGCTGTGATATGTTTAAATCATATGCTTTCACATATAAAAAGCATATGTCAAATCATACGACTTTCTCAGATAGTGTGAAGTAGGCTTTAGTAACAAGCTGAAATTTCCTTTTGACGAGACGCCCAACTTTTGTACTTGCGAAAATTCTCGATAGTGGTTCCTAATGAAACACCTGGACGTTAAAGATATCGGTGATGGTGATGGCTAAAATTTTATTAGTAACTATTTATTTGTTAGTTAAATCAACAGATAATGTAATAAAGAACTCAAAAAAAGTTTGTATTACAAAATTGATGGTCCAACCGAAGGGTCGCCCACCCCCAAAGTGTGCAAATAACAAGCTCATAAATAACTACTAGTAACAAGCTGATTTTTTCATTGTTGGTTAGGACTCGGGGGGTACATTAAGATGGCCACATTGTCCTACAAAATCAGTGGTCCGATTTCCCAGTCCTACGCTCTGAACAATTGCAGATTTGATTTCTTCGATTTCCGGAGAGAGGCTCCCTGATTGACTAGGTAGTCGGCTTTCTCCTTCCCATCTATATTCCTATGCCCAGCACGAGAGTCAGGTTATGCCTTATACATACCGGACCTATGTATATAGCTCAGCTCGGCATCGGTCCACCAGCTTGGATCGCATCATCACTGAATCTATAACTTTTATAGATAGGCTTGGCTTTCTATGAAAATTCCACTACTACATCGCACAGTGGGGCAAATAGCACATTTTTTGGACAAACGACAATTCCCAAGCCTGGAGTTAATGAAACTTAAAAAAATTTTTTTTAAACTATTCGTTATAAAATTGCCTTTAATTCTATCGAGCCCGAATTTTGAAATTTCAAAATTAAAGATGGCTAATCCAATATGGCGGACATAAATTTTGTAAGTAAATTAAAATTTTAGCAGAAGATTCTTGAAAATTATAGAAAATTGTTACTTGGGTGTTTTTTTGGAACCCAAAAATTAATTAATAATAATTAATTTCAATAATTTTAAAGAATCTTTTTAAGTTTCATTAACTCCAGGCTTGGGAATTGTCGTTTGTCCAAAAAATGTGCTATTTGCCCCACTGTGCATCGTTGGGTTGGTTTGAGGTTCATTGTTTGGCAGGACTTCAGGATCGCCAACACCTCCACTTGAAAGATATTCGTACAAAAAACTTCATCTGTCGTTTTATGGGGAGTGATGTGCAATCTCATGGCGGTTTTTTAATGATCATTTCGTAGAAATTTTTATAGTATTAATAAAAAACTTTTCCTGGTTGTACTTAAACGCAATATTCATGTCCACATAATCTAAAACTACTAAGTTCACTCTACAAAAACTCCCTTAAGTCAACAATATTTCCTTCGCCTCTATACTTTTGCACTAATTTTTCCCATTAAATTGAATTTTGCATGTAAACACATATACACAAAAATAAAACCACCAAGAAAAATGCAGTAATTAAGGGGTGGTTATATTCTATTGCCCGCAACTTGCACATTACCCCAGAATGCAAGTTGGATGCAGACGATGGTCGGGGGCAGATAAACTGCGAGCCTCGAGTCTAAGGATAAGTTTTAAATGGAAGTCGAGCACCCCTTACGGAATTCATTTTCTACGTAATTGGAGCACAAAGTTAATTACACTCCCCTTCGTAGCTTTTCCTGTTTCCTACTTTCCATGATGCATACTACAGGTTGCAATTGCAGTGGACTAACGCAGCGCGGATACACAAAATGCAGCATAAATTTATCGGGTCAAGACGAGCTTAGCTTGTCCCGGTTGCACTTGCACACGTCCTTTGTGTGTCACTTTAAAGCTGTGAAGTGGTGAATTTACAAAGGATTTACATTCCATAATCGTCCTTTTTTTATCCAGAGATGATGGGGGGCAGAGACGCTTGCAACTTTAAGGACAGGCATTTTAAAGTGTAGAATCCGGCTCTATACAAAGGTGTCCCTTGACCGTTAACATTTTCCAGAAAATATTGCCACGCAGTTACCTTTTTTTCCTTATCCCAGACCCTGTGCCGGAGGATTCCGCCCCTAAATCGTTATACGTCATTAGGATATGTTAGACTAACGGTACATTTTGTAGGATTTCAGATAATACTCGTCCTGTATTATTCCTTACCAAGGAATATTTCAGGTCGAGCAGTTTTCTGACTCGATTTTTTTCTCTCGTTTTTTTTTTGGGAGTTGGTTTTTTTTCCAGGAGGATGAAAGTTTGTGAAAAAGTGCAGATGCTGCAGGAGTAAACATAATCCTGGAAACAAATGACCTCCAAAGAAAATATTTTTCTTATCTAAATTTTCAGACGATTACACATGAAATACCTCTTTCAAGTCATATGCTACACATATGAGAGAGAGAGTGAAGTCCCTCTTTCTGCTGTTCTGGCCGATTTTACTTTGCCTCTCTCTATAGCATATTCCTGGGCCGCCTTTAATCTTTTCTTGGAAGGAAAATTGGTTTAGAATGGTGTGTATGTAGACACTTTTTGTATCCGTTCGAATATCATATCATATACACGGTGTCCTTATACGTTTTTGGGGCGGAAAGTAGGGAATATTCAAGTTTTTTTCTTCTTCCTTTTTTGCTACATTTTTTTTTCTGGGGAAAAAAGCTTATCGTGTTGACCATCTGACACGGAAATATTATATCCCATTGTTAGACAAGCTTCTGTGATTAAGGGCAGACGTATATGGATCTTGACTTTGTTAAAAAGATGATTTAACGGATGGTAAGGTGTAAAGAGTCCCCTGATCAGATGTAATGTGGTATTAATTGGGTGTAATTTTATGGGGTGGTTACACGACAGTCACGTAGATTTATGCTCAGGTTTATTATTTATTGATCAATTTAATTTTATTTATGTTCTCTTTAATACAGTCAAGTGCCCGTAGTGGGAAAGTTGTGGGGTAGTTTTAATTTCTTTCTATGTATGTATATGTTTTTTTAAGGTGCTGTATCCGAAGTTTGCTGACAGTGATCTAGTAGTGTCCTTTTGATCACTCTGATAGTATGGAAATTTGTTTGGTGTAGCTCGCGTAAACTTCTAAATTACATTTATAGGCTAATTCTCAGTTGTGACGGGTCATAAGTCATAAGCAAATATGAAAACATTAATCTTGAGACGAATCTTGTGACAAATCAGATGTTTCCGATTCTCAGTGAAAAATCACAACATTCATCACTAGAATTCCACCACAATTGTGGTGGAAATGTGAAATGTCAAAAGTTGTGAAATTCTTATGTGAAATGTCAATCATTAAACTCGCGCCAAAATGGAAACAGGTAAATTTTTCTGTAAATAGTAATTTGACAGGTCTTTACAGAAGGACAAAAGTCGTACCTCTACCTTCCCAGAGCAGCTTGAATATGTCTTCGAATTTTGACGGAAATTCGACAAAATAAAAATGACCGAAGCTGATACAAAATCTTTGGGCTGATTTGGCTGGAAATTTAAATAACCTTGTAAAAAACCAGTCTGAAAAAACCATGTTTTGTTAGTTTGCTGTGATGTCATGTATATTTTGGCCCTGTGAGAAACCGGCTAATTGTTTGCTAAACTTCCAGATTTTTTGGAAGCTTCCCAGTCTAATTCCAGCGCTGTGCGAAACCAAAACTGGAATTGCTTGCTAAAATTTTACCGGTTGGCATGTACTTGACGTTTAATTGTAAAAATAGTATTTGAAATATTCTTTATTTAAGATTTTTTAAAAGGGGCGAAAGTCACGGACAATGAAGTAATGATGAAATTATGGCACTAATGTTTTTTGCAAAATTGTTGTTCATGTACGGCAAAATGCTACGTTTTTATTAAAACCATTACCAGTAACAACCACTGCATAAATGTAAATATTTCAAATATTTGGCAAGAGTGGACGAAGAGTTAGAAAGCTCGAAAATTTACTAAATGAAAAAGTACTAGAATTAGCAAGCAATCAGACGGTTTCGCACACGGCCTTTATTTTGAATTTAGTACAAATCAAACGTCGTGTGAAAAAAATCTTGTTTTGTTAGTTTGTGTGCTCTACAAATAAAGTATTTCTTTCATTATTATTATGTTGTCATCCCTGTGACCAGCTCCATAGGTCATCACAAGCCTGCGATTGTCATATAACTTGATATTGGCGCACGAGAATACGAAAAAGTCACAACTGCGACTCACCACACCTTTTTTCACTAAATTTCAACTAAAACCACCTTTTTCTCCAAAAATACGTAGTTAATTGATATTTTTTTTGCAAAATTGGAAAGCTTGGACAATTTCCTATGAATAATGTCCAGAAAATTTTTATGCTACGGCCTTTACTTTTGAAGTTATTAGCAAGATTGATGTTAAAATTGGCCTAATTTTGGTGCTTTGAAAAAAAACCAAAGGTTTGACTTTGACGAATCATTGCTCTGGAAGTTGATAGGATAGAATCTTAATTTTGACAGTTTTAGATAGATGGGAGTATTCTGCGTACACTGATACCTTATTCATGAAAATAAGTTATAGGTTTACAAAAATACAGTGCGATACGTGAAACTCTAAAAAAACCTTCAAAACGCGCTATCTCGAAAACGGGCAGAGATAGCCCCCTCTTTTGGTGTTTTTTGTCTATCATTTTTTGTCTACTATCTAACATTAACCGCTTGGCAAGCCGGGGCGGGACACCCTGTATAAAGTTGGACCATGAAAAAAACAAATGCTGAAGAAAAGCAAAGTACTTTACAGCCTTGGAGAGCAAAGCTTTGAAAAACTGCAGGCAAACAGAAAGCATTTCACAGCAAAGTATGTTAAAGCTTTTAAGTAATTTGAAAGAAACAGCATTCGCAGCAATGAAACAAACCGCTTTCACAGTCTACACAGCAAAGTAAGCTTAAAAACATGTGTTTTGCTTTAAGTTTACTTTGCTTTCAAACTCTGGAATATTTTTATAGCACATGGACAATCAGGTCCTGACTAGGCGTATGAATCAGACAGAGATTAATGCTTCACTACCTTTACCTTTGGCGCAATGGTGGGCAACAGCTGACTTTTTCAGATCATCAAAAAAGCTATCAAAGCTCTTGTTTATACATTCTTGTTCGAATTCAAAGCTAAATCAAAGCTTTTGACTAGATTTCTCTCACTCGTATCCACAAGCAGGATAGGAGGGCTCTGGAACTGCCTTGGGAGCTCATGTTGTGGCTCTCAAGAGCTGATGATGTTACCCACCATTGCTTTGGAGTATCTCCTAAAACTAAACAGATGTGTAACGAAAAATAATGTACCGCTAGTCTAAGTTAGAGGACACACTACTATCGTTGGAATCGAGAAGGCTGAAAACCTAGCAAAAATGGGACCGACTTCCGTATCGAGAAAAGGGTCGCTGAGGAACAGCAGAAATGGTATGCTACTGGGCCTTATCATGGTTGGCGAGTCGAAAAAATGACAGCGCCGTTTGTCGTTTTCATTTTTCGTACCATAGTTGGCGAATGCAGCGACATGACAGTTTTCGCCAAAACCTTATCATGGTTGTCGCTTGAAAATTTTTTGAACATTTCTGATAATTAAAAAATTTATAAAATTTCATAATTTATTCAATCTATTTAAAAAATATTTATATAAAAATTATATATTAAATAAAAAATACACCTTTTCTCAGACTGCATTTTTGTTAGCGTTGTCACGTACCAAAGCCAAGCGCCTGAAATAGTCACTTGACAGTTGTTAAAAACGCAACTTTGTCTTTTAAAACGCCAACTGTGATACGCCTGAATGCGCTTTTCCCGACAAATGTCAGTTTTTTCGAGAACTATGATTCCGTTTTACAGTCGCCGCGCCATTTCTCACTTCAAGCGCCAACCATGATAAGGCCCATTATGCCCATATGTAGTCTAGATTGAGGTTTAACATCGGATCGGATTGAGGATCCTTCAGATGGGTTTTGGCCGTATCCTCAAGACACAAAAGTTTCATGTATCAGCTGTAAAGAGTAAGATTTCTTGAAGTTGACGCCTATTGTTTGGGCCTTTGCCACATTGTTGCTTTCAGGCGCTGGCGAAAAAATGCCATTATCATAGGACCCCATTTCATACAGGACATGAGGCTTTAAGGGTGAGAAGTTAAATAAAAACTATAAAAAACTAGTTTTGCATAAAAACGAATGGAAACTACGTGACATGAGAACACAATTTACATATAATTCCTCGACGGTAATGAATACACTGTTGCCAGCCTTAAAAAAAACAATTCTTTGTTATAATTTGCTTTTAGCCAATTTGTAATAAAAAATGCATAGAATCACCTGTTCTGAAAGCGCTGAATTCATTTAACCAAATTAATTAGCCCAGGAAACAACAGCAGCAATAAAACCAAACCGCAAAGAATAACAATGAGAGCTCTAATGGTGCTGTTAGCGACGGAGCAATTAAGTGGAAATGTAGAACAACATACGAACGCCTCTCGCCAAAATGAATGCAAAACCACACATCCTCCAGTCTGATGATAGTACTACGCTAAGGTACCCCTTAAGCACTTGAGTGTGTTGGGACATGTGCGAATCCTTCTGTTGTGTAACCGTCATTCGTTTTAAACATTTAATTCTATGAGAAGGGTTATAGCGTCTGTCTGAACATCGGGGATGGGGGTCCAACGCCGACGACGATCCGCATGCATTCGCTTAAGTTTGGGATTCCCATGGGCCCCAGATGTAAGTAAACAGTTATTCCCTTTGCCTTCCAACTTTTATTGCTAGGGAAATCATAGTACCCACACGACTTTCTCCTCTCCAGCAGCACATAGCGTGTATCTGTCGATATGCTTTTTGGGGTATACTGAGTCGCCTGTGTACCAAAAACGGGGTTTCTTTATTGGGCTTCATTTAGCTTGTTCGGTCCATCCCCTTCGCAAAAATTCTAGCCCTTTTGCATACGGAAAGTCTCTGTGTTCCTCGGCTCTGCAAGCAATTAATAAAATGAATTTAAACATATGTAAATTCTGAAGATAGCATACCTGGGGCTTGTGTGTGCGCTATCTTGGAGCTATATTGCGTCTATCAAAGGCAATGACGGCTTTGTACAAGCAACAATTAATCCCTTCTAGAAATAACTCCTGATATTGCTGGGTGTCATATAAAAAAAGAGTTATGTCGTGGGCGGGGTAGACTGTAACGCCAGGATTTGCAGGTGAGTTTTAAATTTACTACATGTGGGGGAAGACTTGGAGAGGAGTTTTATGGGCAATGGTAATATTAGGATTTTTGTTTGAATTATTTAAGCCGAGGATTTTGGGGTAATTCCGCTTTTTGGATGGTTTATTTGTATTTTAAAAAAATTGGAAAAAAATGTTTTATGAGCTAGATATGAGGAGGGGGGGGGGATGACATCAAAAATTTATTAAATTTCTCAAGATTCAACAGAATTACCACTATAGTACACATAACCCAAGCCAGGACGTTCAGATTACACCTTTGGTCGAACCGAGGCCGAGAACGAGGGTCTCACCTATTTTTGGAACGCTGGAGATCTCGAGTATCCGGTGAGGAATCTCAGCAACCTCCTACATAATGCATTGGAAGCAGCCTGTCCCATTAAGAAATACAGTGGTAAAGCCAAACCTTGGTGGAACAGTCAGATTCTCAAACTAAGGTCTGAAAGTGGAAAGGCCTTCAATAACGCCAAACGGTGTAACTTGGATTCGGACTAGGACAACTAGGTACAGAGGCCGTCTCAGGGAATTCAAGTACGAACTGCGTTAGTTAAAGAGGGAATCCTGGAAGACCTTTTGTGAGACAATAGAAGGTTTTTCGGACACCGCAAGACTTAGAAAGGTTCTCTCTAAAAGCCCAATGTGCAAGAATTGCTGCAACAAGCAGATGGTACATGGACCACAAGTAGTCAGGAGTCATTGAAATTCCTGCTCGATACCCACTTTCCTGGGTCGACATCTCTCGCGGCATCCGCAGAAACAGACTTTGGGAGCCCTACTAGTGAATATAATTTAGGTACTATTGACAGACTGATAAACAGGGATTTACTCCTATGGGCCATACAAGGTTTTAAGCGTTTTAAAACACCTGAACCGGACGGAATATATCCTATCGAAATTCAAAGATTCAGTGACCTAATTTTGAACTAACCATCTATAGAAGTTCCCTTCGCCTAAGCTATATTCCAACATCCTGAAGGGTAGCGAAGGTGGCTTTCATTCCGAAAGCGGGTAAAATCTCCTACCACAATCCAAAGGACTTCGACTTGGAACCTATATGTCTCACATACTTTCTCCTCAAGATCCTCGAAAGGCTTGTGGAGATTCATATTAAGCAAAACATTGATAGAAAACTGACTTCTCCCTCGCAGCATGCCTACACGAAAGGCAAATCGGTAGATACTGCTCTCCACTCCCTGGTAGCGGCCAGGGCAAAGGCTTCTCTTAGATGGACTCCATATTCATATGGTCGATCCTTAGGAAGTTCGCCACCGCTGCGGACAACCTAGATTACACTAAACCACGTGGATTTTCTAGAAAAGTTTCAATACCATCATTCCGGCCAGAGATGACTGGGCTGTTCAATTCTTTCAAGGTAGAGAATTTTCCTTGTTTACCTTTCGTGTTTTCTCTTCGTTGAGTCCGAGCACCATATCACCTTAGGGCACATTAATACTTCTTTATTTCAGACGAATAACGCTCACCTAAGAAAAACAGGTGCTTTCAAACATTTTTAGGGACCGCTATGGGAAAGGAAGCATGATTATTCGACTATAGTGGACATTAATCAGCACCACATAACATCATTTTCTTCAATACCTACTAATATAGCTTTAAATTGATTGTACGCAAACACTCACTTAAAATTTACGACATTCCTTCACAATTTCATCTGGTAACACCTATCACCTCAACACATGCATACGTATAAAATCTCATCCCCAATTTTACCATCGAAGCAAAGATCACTTCAAACGTTATACCCTTGACACACTGCAAAAACGAATGAACATTCTTGCAACTTCATTGGCTTTCTATGATCATTAGTTAAGTAGTGACACACTTCATTTCTCAATGTTCATTGGAACTGTCAAAATACAAACTATAAATAAACTGCCAAATATGTGAACTGAAAGTGATTACGTAGTAATTTATACTTTTAAATTTAATAAAAATTATTAATTGAGGCCCAACAACAGTTATATACAATTACTACTATTATTACTACTATTATTACTATTTTTTTAAAAAATTCTAAAATTTGAATGACAGTTTGACAGTTATGTATTTCAGTTGGAAATTTTACTGGAAAGTTCATGGAAAGTTGTTCGATAATTTCCCAATTTCACTTTCATCTTCATTGGGGCTACGTAGACTAGTCATGCTTCAACATGTAGTAAGACTGATTTTACTCCATACTCACCCGCCCCTTCACCCCTCTCTTCTTAAAAATCGGTTTTACTACATAGTAATCATGATTGGTCTACGTAGCCCCATTGAATGAAGTTATTTTTACTTCATTCGATAGAATGATCAATGAAGTTTTTAAATGAACATTGGACATTACAAACAAGGTGTCAAGGGTATTACGGTATACTTTTCTATCCCCACTTGAATTGAAATCAAGCTAGTTAATAAATAACGTTGCGCGCTTGAATCGAGCTTAAGGTAGAAACAGAATGGCACGGCGACCGTGGCGGAGTCCGCCGCTCAGAGAGTTTCCCATACATTTAATTTGTCCGCGCCGCCTGGGGAGAAATTAAATGTATGGGAAACTCTCTGAGCGGCGGACTCCGCCACGGTCGCCGTGCCATTCTGTTTCTACCTTTACTCTTGGGCACGATCATCGTCGAGGTAAGTCGGTTTTAGAACTTGATTCCTTTTCCTTTCCCTAAACAAATTATTAATTCTCTCTCTTTGTTTTTGGGACTCGACCATAAACAACAATTGATACATTTTCCGCTCCTTTCTTTGTTATTATTCAAGTTCACACTGCTTATTTTCGGGTCCGCAAGAGTGAGAATGAGTTTTTTGACATTTGCGGTGAACACCGCCGTGAAAAATTTCTCACTGAGAAAAAAACTGTGAATTTACGGTGAGTATGAATTTTGACGAGTAAAGTTGTTTTTGTAATTTCGTTCGATTATTTTTGAATAAGTTTTTTAATTTTTGTTTAAAATAATTTTTTTGAGAGATATTTTTGTTATATTAAAATAAAATGTTGTTTTAGTTTATTGTTCTAAAAGATTTTTTTTAATTACATTTTTTAAAATGAAAAGGTCAAGAAAGTTAAGTGGGGAGCAAAAGATAATGCGGGAAAATTACATATTCTAAACAAATTAAAAAGTCAGCGCATCATTCAGCCACTTTAAAAATCATTCAGCACATTAAAACTCACTGGCACTTACGGAATCGCATTTTAACGAAAAGTGAACACCGAGGTTGTCAGTGAGTTTTTCCTTCGGTGTTCACTGGCCAAAAACTCACCGTTGCGGAATAGGGCCCCTGGTGAGTACCTTATTATCACAACCTATATTGAAATATGTCAAAAAATATATTGTTTTTTGGTGATTTGGTGATCTCTCTTTTTCCCTTGTTTCTCAATTTTGTTTTCTGAAACCACGTGCAATTACAATGCGGTAAAGTTTTCGATTACTTTGTTTGAACGGATTTTAGTGATCAACGTTGATGAGGTTTTCTTTGCAATTCAATAATTACTTGATTCGTGACTATAGTTTACATCGTTGATGAGGTGCATAAAGTGAATATTGTGATAAATTCACTATTTCTGAAGCTAACAATATTGTTGAGAGTGATTACCGTAAATTTTGAGTGAATGTTGGCATCATATCCAATACATCTTAATTTAACTATCATTTATTAAACTAATTATTTATTGAATTATAATTATTTATTTATTTATTTATTTCCGTTTATTAATTGATAATTTGCATAACTATTATTTGAATTGCTTTTACAGATTTATTCTCTCTTTATACCGCGTTATTATACATAAACCAATTAAACAAATAAATTGATTATTTGTTATAAAGTGAAACTTGTTCTTTTTATTTAGTGTGTGCTGCAATAGGAGGCCAAGTTTTGGCAATTTATTTTTTATATTTTGAAAGGTTTTTTTTTTTGAACAAAAAACATGGACAGACGGTGTTAACCCGACTGGGTCAATTTGTATCTACACAGATGGCTCAAAAATTGGGAACAGCGTAGGTTGTGGTATCTTTTCCGAAGCACGGCGCGTGGCAATATTCAACCTGTTAAGAACCTCTGCAACCGAAGTTTGACAAAATGTGGCAATATTCAATATTGCAACGAACTTCACCTAGGAACTGTGGCCGAATTCATTGTGGTAACATGCGGTGAGCAACAGTTGCACCGAATATTTTAAGTGGTGAATAGTGGTAGTGTGAATAATTGCGAATTTCAGCGAATATCTATAACTAATCCTCAAATAATTTCATTATTTGGTTTCGACAATTGTCAAGTAGCAACCTGACAGGAAGATTCTTCTTTTTCGCCTTGAACTAAGTTGTGTAGCATTATTCAACAGTGGTGGAAATATCATCGATCTCACAACACCAAACCGAGTCTCCTCAGCTTTCGGTTTCAAGTAAACTACGAGGAAATCTCGTTGTTCAACATGATGAATATTGCCACGCGCCCTCGTCTACCCGACCATTGCAGAGTCTTCCAGGCGGAAGTCACTGCGATCTCGGAGGCTCTTGAATGGCTGAGGATAAATAATATATCTAATAAAAATATATGTATTCTATCGGATAGCCAGGCGGGCCCTCAAGGCTCTTAATTCTGTCGTTACAACATCCACGACTGTTCTGAACTGCCGCAGGTCTCTGTGTGAGACTGCCACTCAGTTTGATATAACCAGCGAGCAATAATAATAAGAGTGATGAGCTAGAACAAATTTTTAAAAATGTTTCAGGGACCTTGAGATCAGCTGATAACAATTTCAATGGGAGCGAAAAAGTCAAGATATCAAAGAAGTAATATCTATGATAAACAGGGGCAGAATTACTTTCACACCACACGCAATGTTCGTGAAAGAAAGACAAAAGATGACGGGGCAGTGACTTCATCGCTTTGCAAGATTCCCGCCTTTTTTAACGAACAATACATAGTTAAAAACCAATTCTAATATTGTGTACCAACATGAAATTTTACGCATACATACACAAAAAGCAAATTCAATTTACACGTGCTCTGTTCCAGTGTTTCTTAAATTTGAATGTAAACATTTCAATACCGGAATCAAGGAATATGTTCTGTTTCTTTCATTCTCTTGTGTTTTTTGCATGAAATGTATGCCCATCGCGCATTTGTTAATATTTTTTTTGGCTTTTTGCCTAATGTTATTTCTAATCTGCTCTTTCATATCTTTAACTCTTTTACTTGTCCTTGAGCTCTGCCTAATCACTCTTGTTATTATTGCTCGCTGATATAACTCTGTGTTGGGTTCCTTTAGGGCAGATGAGCTTGCTAGACAGGGAACCGAAGTGGAAAGGACACCCCACTTAACCCAGATGGGAATGCCCTTAGCCACCTATAAACTGGCTGTAAGAAAAATCAGTTTAGCTCGAGCCGGGCTGAGATGGGCCACAGCAACAGTGTGCCTCACAATATGGCCGACTTTGGACGAAAAGCGTTCAAAATTTCTTGTTCAGCTGAACAAAAAAGAGATAGGCTATATAGTGACGGTGCTGACCCTTTGGTTCGCACGCCGAAAGATTGGGACTTCCCCACAACGATTTATGCAGAAGTTGTGGCAATGAGGATGAGGAAGAAACTGTCTCCCAACTTCTCTTTACATGCCCGGCCCTCGCGAGGAGGAGAGGGACCTTCCTTGGCTCACCTTTCCTTGGTGGATTGAGTGAGCTGCGAAACCCTGGTGCTCCTGACCTCTGTCGCTTTATTAATAGCTCCAAATGGCTTGAAATGGCCTAAATTTTTCCCAACACTAGAATGGCATCACAATGGGCTCAATGGTGTGCCTAAGTGGGCTCCCTAGTGGTGGGAGCAGCCATTTAAACTTAACCTAACCACACCAAAAGAAACAAAGAAAGAGATCAGTTTACATTCAATGTAACGTCAGCTTTTTTAACAGAATAAAAACTGTTTGAAAACTGCTTCGCCACGTTTCTAGAAAAAGTAAAACACTAATTTCCCTATGAAAATAAAATTAAAACACTTTTGTTTTTTTTTTCTATAAACATCAAAATATTTTAATACACAAATTTCACTGTTCACTACTATTTACAAATATAAATAAATAAATTAATGACAATGACAGCAGCCATCATTAGTCCAATATTTTGGCTGTAATTTATGTCTTGTTTTCTTCTTAATTGGTAAATTGCATTTTTTATTAATGACTTTAATTTTGTTTTCAACATTATGTAAAGAAGATTCAATATTTCTCTTAATTTTAATCATTTTAAAACTTATATCACTGTTTGTCTGAAAGATATCTTTAATCGATCTTGATCTTGTTGATGAACTTGACTGAATTGATATTGTTGATGGTTTCTTCTTAAAATCATATTTAATAAGTTCATTATATCTTTCAGTTAATAGATCAATGTTATATTTGACATTTAAACGATGAATATAATTAATTGAACCTTCTAATGAATTTTGTAAATTTTTGCAGTTTTTCAAAGCAAAATTAAGTTCAGTTATTTCATCACGAATTTTTACCATATTTTTTAAGTGAATTGTAAATATTTTGATGTTCAAATAATGATGACTATTTTTTGAAAATTTTTATAAATAATAACATTATTTAAATATGTTTACTTCGTACAATTCATTCACACTGTTTACAAAAATTTGCAAACGATGGTAAAATCATGGCTAGTTTGAATCGTGTTTTTTTTGTGTGTATTCCGAAATGATAGAAAAGTTTGGTTTTTAAAAGTAGTAAAAAAAAGATTTTAATATGTCAAGACTTATTCCTTTGAACGCAACAATTGGTAGACGATCCTTTTTATTTTGACAAACAACCCAACATTGACTCTGCAGTGGTTTTCATCTGTCTTGCTTTGTTTTAAGAGCACGCATCATTTCCTCTTGTAAACTCTGGATCGATTTTTGATTGCCATTTCAAGTTCAAGGATCAGAGAGCGATAAGATCGAGAAGTCCCACGATCCTGTCTAGTATTATTCCTGGGTCATATTACGGCTTTGGAAGTATCCCGCTTAGCAACTGCACACTAAGTGCTCCTATGCTTCAAGAGTTTTTGGGTAGAAGCCGGGTAAGCTTCCAGGGGATCCGTGACCTACAGGGCGATATGCCCTCAAAACCCCATGGCAGGCCCACCTTAACCACAGGGCTAAATGGGCTATAGCCCCGGGGCGCAAGCCTTTTCGGGGCGGCAATTTTTGTTTGTTTTTATATTTTTTTGTTATTTTTAGTTATTAGGTATTTTTATTTAAAATCTTTTCATAACAAAAATAACCAAATAACCTGTTCTAATGATTGGTTATGAGATTTTAAAGATGCTTTAAAAGAAGCTACGAAGAATACTTTCAAAAGCCTGCAACAAAAGCTGAAGCTGAGGGATTGTTAAATGACTTCAACTCACTGTAAACTGCTATTGAACAGGGAGGCCACTCTCTGGAAAACCTGGAAAAGTCAGAGAATTTAAGGAAGTATGGAAAAGTCAGGGATCTTAAGCCGAAATTCGACTTACGCATAAACAAGGTAATGGAATTCTTTCATCCATAATATACAAATTATTTTCTGATGAAACATGTAATAAATCTGTCCTTTTCAACGCATGTGAAATTTCGAGGAAATTTTGCGAAAAGGCAAAATGTTACCTAGCGCATATGCCGGAGAACTCGAAATGGTCGTTGTCGGAATATCGGAATTCCATTTTACTGGAAATTTAGTCCATTTAAAAGGCGGGATATGACGAGACTATATACTTGTACTCTATGTTTTTTGGGGCCCTGATCCCGAAAATCGGGGTCCCGTGGCTCTAAAATGGTGGATCACCCTAAAATCGCCAAATCGCAACAACGTTTCGCAACAATGTTTATGAGACTCCGAAATGATACTCTGAACTAGTGATTGTGCTCGAGAATCCGCTCTCGGGATTTCTCGAGATTTACAAAGAAAATTGGATTCCCGATACTCGAGAATTTCGATTCTTAATATTTCGGGATTCCCATTTCCCGAAGAAAATCATTAGGAAACTCGAGATTTGAAATTTAAAAAATCATAAATCTATAATATTTATATTTCCCCTTCCTTGGTTCTTCAAGGCCCCTCGTAGACTAGTCCATCACTTGCCGTTCATAATATTAAGGGCCCTCTCACATATGCGGTTGTCCACGCAATTTGGATTTTTATTGCTTTAGGTTGGTAGGTCTTTTTTGTACCTTTAGGGCCTAATATCTATAAAAGGCCCAATTTTCCGGGCTAGCGAGTGCTCATACGTTCTTAAGGGTTTAGGCCACTCTAGAAATTTCGAAAAATCGACTTTTTTTTAATGGTCTCTTAGGACCTCAAAAATGGTGTCCCAAAAGATTATGGCCGGGAGAAATTAAAGTATTCGGTTTTCGTATTTTAGTACAAGGCCACCTGGTCGGCAGTTAGGGGGAATTTACTTTAGACGACTAGAGCAGGTATACGGCAGAAGTTATTGAAATCTGACTAGTATAGACAAGTCTAGCCTTATATTTTGTCTAGTTTCATCTCACAAATAGTCGTCGAACGTCTGTTTCAATCAGTTAGGCACAGCCAAGTATTCACGATTTTCTACTACCAAAACTTCTAACGCGTTTATCTCAAAACTGTATTTCTCAAGTTGGCCGGACTCATAGCTCAGGCAATTTTCAACCGATTCACTTGAAATTTTGAATATATCTTTAGAAATACATGGCCTATGGAATTTTTTTTATCGTCCATAGTTCATTTTTGTTATTACCATTTTCTGACGATTTTTTAGGCAAATTTTCGACTTTTCACTTTGGAAGTGTGCCATTTGGCCAAATATCAATATATCGAAAAAGTCCTACGTACTTCTATAGACAATGTATTTCTAAAGATACATTCAAAATTTCAAGTGAATCGGTTGAAAAGTGGCTGAGGTATGAGTCCGGCCGTGGACTCGGAAAAACGGAGACGTCATCGGAAAAACAATGAACAGCCGCCATTTTGAACTGAGTGGCATCAAAAAATTTTTTGTATACAGTCACTGATATGTATGATAAACACCCTTTTTTGTAATCTTGAGCTATTTTGTAGTTTTTCTGAAAAAAAAATCCCCAAAAAAGCCTATTTTCCGGCCTCTAGAGTGGCCTAACCCTTTAACTGCGTATCACACTATCCCCGTGTTCTTTTAATGAACTGGGTTTTGAGAGCTTTTGAGGAGCTTTTGAGTTCCCATACAAAATCGAAGAACCAGAAGACCCAGATAAAACCTGGGTTTTCGATTTTGTATGGAACTCAAAAGCTCTCAAAACTCAGTTCATTAAAAGAACACGGGGGTTGTATTTGTATATACGAAATATCAGCTTTAAGAAAATGACGTAGGTCTGGCGGGCCTGGGCTCTCGAGCTAATAGACTGTTTGTGTGTTTTAAAGAGCTATTTTAAGAAAAACAGAATAATATAAAACAAACCAATTTTTTCTGTTTTCATTTTTCATAATTTTTCTGCCTCATTAAATTTTTTTTATTAACAGGTATTTTTTAACAAAACAATTTTCTTTAGGATTTCGAGATTCTCGAGAATTGTCGACAGAGAATCTTGAATCTCGAGAAATGAATTATTTTCAGATTCGGGAATTCCCAAATCCCGAAAATGCAAAAAGTACGGGAAAACACTATCACTACTCTGAACTGTGCAAATTGGCAAATTTAGTGCGCCTATAAAAACTAAGCTCAAAGTGTAACGTAACGGGTGATGAGAAGCTTTGAATACCACCTTTAAATTGACATAAAGATGGAAAATGCTGGAAACAAAATTTTGTTCACTTTTTTATGTAAGTTTAAAAGAACGGTGATTCCAAAATTGACAAATTTTTTTTTCACTCTCTAGAGGTGAGAACTACCCCTATTTAGTCGCCTTAAAATTCAAGTAAAACTCAGAAATTGGAATTAAAATTTGTGCCAAAGATGAAGGATTGAGCTTTGAGAGAGAGGATTGGGAGCTGAGGTTTATTTCCACTCTAACACGAATCCCGGGGATTTATGGAAAATTCGAGTCTTTGATACCTACACCTTTGTATCTAGGGCGCATTGTCATAAAATTCCTTGTAGATAGAACATTGCTCTGCGAGTCAGACGAGGGAGTAAGGAAGTACAGAACAACTTTTGGAGTCATCCAAGGCTCCGTCCTAGACCCCTGTACTGGAAGTCGAGCCAGGCGACAGTCGCATGCAGATATCGGTGTCGTCTCGTTTTTAGTTGGTGTGCTGAAAGTCGTGTGGCGTGACAAATCGTTTCGAGTTGAAGAAAGTGAAGTTTCAGTCAAATTACAACTTTCAATACGACATCTTTCTCACTAACGCACAACACCCCGACTAAAAGTGAAAATAAAACTACAATAAAAACGTTTGTCAGCACACCAAATATAAGCAGACACGACAAGAATCGACTATCAGCACAACGCTTTATTAGCTTCACTTGAGAGAAAGAGAAAAAAAACGACTTCCAGCACAGGGCCCTAGTCCCGCTCCTGTGGATCATCATGTCTAATGAAGTACTGAAGCTATGCCTTCGGCTATCGAGTTCGACGATGAGATCGGGGTCGCAGTAGTAAGAAGGTGACTCGACCAAATCGAGATACACTAACGAAACGATCTGGGAGATAAAGACGTGGCTCGAGCATGCTGTGAATGCTGTAGTACGTTCGATAAAGCAACATGTGACATAGCAAAAATGGACCCCATTAATATTTTGGCGACGGAGAGTAGGAGCTTGCACTACCCGGAATATGCAAACGACAAGCCTAAAGCAGTGAGACGGAGTGACGAGGTGAGCGAGTCTCTTAGCTAATAATATATATAAAAAAGTTTACCTATTAAAAAATTGCGATCTTGATTTGAATGACCGAAATTCAAAATGGCCACCCAAATTTGCCAATTGTGTTCCGATTTCCATTAAAATCAGTATCTGGGAGTTTTTAAGGTAGCAAATAACGAATTTATGTTCAAAACTTATAAATTCAAAATGGCCGCGCCAATATGGCCGACGAATTTGCCAATTCTGTTCCGATTCCAATGAAAATCGGTATCTAGGGGTTTTTAACGTTGCAAAGAACGAATTTATGTTCAGAACTTATAAATTTTAGATTTCGGGACCAATATGGGGGACGAGTTTTGCCAAATAAGTGTCATTTCGTGGTCAGCTGTATGTAGGTTTTTCAAGAGTTGGGAAATCGAAAAAACTTCACATCCTATCTCCAAATGGAAGAACATTGACCATAGTGTATCCTGGTCATTTCCTCTATTGTCTTGAAGTGTGCTACATTCTGAAATGTAGGAAACTTTTAATTTTCCCCTAACCAGTATAGAAACACTAAAAACTGTTTTAATTTTTTTTCATTTAGTCATAAGTTTTAAACCTTATAAAAACCATCCCTTGCCAAAAAATTTTTGATTTTGATTACAAAATTTTTTTTTATTACAAATGTTAGTAATCAAAAATCCTCTTCACTCTCGTCTTCCTTTTTGTCCTCATTCCTGTCCACGCCCACCTCATCGTCGTTTTCCTCCTAGTCCTCCTCTTGGTCGATAATTGGGGCACAATTTTTACAGTTGTCTCCGCTGCGTGTTACACATGTCGAATTGCAGAAAAGTCTTACTCTTCGGCAGCCGTACGCTGAACCGCACCCTTTCTTACAGCTACAAAAAATCATTTTTAGCAGCTCTTCAGGTGCAGGTTGATTCGGAGTTTTGATTGGATTCAAGACTCCTTCAATATTTACCCAACCCCAATCAAGTGGATTAATATTTTTATTTCCCTGCCATAACTGGGTTTGCAAGTAAACCCTTTTTATGTGCTCATTTAAAGCACCAATTGTTGCAACGAGGGAGGATAAGTTAACTGTATAGTACTGACCAGCTTGTAAAATCTCCTCAAAGGTGGCAAGATCATTGCGTGTGACGTGTGTAAATAGATGTAAGTATGTCTGTGCTTAAAATGAAGGTATAATGTGTATTCGTCAATGCTCCAATATTGTTCTCATATCTGAAAAAAATGTGATTGGTTTTTTACCCATAACTCCCTTAGTTTTTAAGCTATCAAGTCCTTCCAAATGGAATTTTGTAGGTTTTTTCAAGAGCTATAAGCTCTATAAATTAAACTTTCTTCCACCCCTTATTTTCGAAAGGGTTTGAGCTGAAAGGGCTTGAACAAGTTACCATTTACGAACATATGGAAACTGTAAACGGCCATATCTTACTCAATTTTTATCCAAAAAAAAACAACCAAAATTTTCCGAAAAGCAAAAGAAAATTTTGCGTATCATTAATAGTTTTTGAGTTATTTTGAAGGAAAGGCAATACTTTGCAAAATTACAAAAGTGCTCTCTTCACTTCAAGCTCAAATTTTTTTCAAAACTAAGCACTGTAAAACGGTCAAACTTCTAGAGCAGTGGTCTCCAAAGTGTGGTACGCGTACCCCGAAGGGTACGCAGAAAATTCTAGGGGGTACGCCAAATATTCAATACTGTTGCGCATTTTTAGTTTTTAACCCTTATTTTTGAAAGAAAGAAAATAATAAAAATAATATCCATACTAAACTAACAGATAGAACATTAACAGGAACAAAAAAAGGCAAATAATCGTCAACCCACCCTTTTTTAAATGGGCAGGTATCTTTACGGGTGCACGGGGCTACACGGAATACGGGTTTAAAAATCG
The DNA here is from genome assembly GCA_963855945.1 of Thereva nobilitata. Classification (NCBI taxonomy): domain Eukaryota; kingdom Metazoa; phylum Arthropoda; class Insecta; order Diptera; family Therevidae; genus Thereva; species Thereva nobilitata. The sequence continues at coordinate 92,862,410 of OY979698.1, read as the reverse complement.
AGCAGCAAATGAAGCTCCAGGATACTCTTGCCTTCTGAGTTTTCATCATCATCAGGAGCTTCACAGCTTATTGTTGGCCTTGACTTCCTCCAGCGCTCGCCTCCATGATTGTCGATCTCTGGTCCGTCTTTTCCAGTTTCTTATTCGTAATTGTCTTATGTCTTCCTCGACGCCGTCTATACTTTACTTACAGTATTGGCCAATACTAAAGCACCCCCCATCAATATTTCATATAATTTTTGAATTTTTTTATATTTTAGATATATAAATAAATATTTAGATATAAATTTTGTAATATTGGATAGTTGTTTTTATTAAGTTTTTATCAAAATAATGAAAAATTTATGAATTATTTAAGGGGGGTGCTTTAGTATTGGCCAGTACTGTAGGTCATCCTGGTCTGCTTTTTCCTGTCGGCACTTTCCGCAGCACTATCTTTGCCAGGTTCCGTTCCAGACCTCGTTCGACATGATCCATCCATATTATTTTAATCACTTTGACAAAGTTTCAGGAGTGTAGCCAGAAATTTTTGGGGGGTTTATAAATTTCTATTCTATGTCAATGCTGTCTTGCTGTCGGGGTTGGATGCTATCACACAACCCTTCGCACAATGTTCGCATCGGGAAACAATAGAGCCTTTTTATATTTACAAAAAATGTGCCAGAGTATCGAGTGCAGGGTTCAGCAGGGTTCAAAGGGGTTGGCACTGGTACGAGACCACTCCTTGTTTTTATGGGTTTGACCGGAAAACCACTGCTGCACCTGAAGGTAAATTCTCAGTGAAGTCAATGTTCGTTTTGCTTTTGTACGATGAAGATATTTATTCCCCGTACCTGAAATCGTTCAGGCTACTCTCACGTCCTTTTCCATACAGAGCCATGGGAAACACGTTTCCTACTTCGGCAATCTTGCATGAGGGTCAATGACTGGTTGCAAGTCATCGTTATTCTGCAGGACTTTCAGAAGTTTCAGTTTCGCCTGATTAAAAAATGCAGAAGTGGTGTCACAATTAATCATGTCGTGCAGGAACAATATATGGTCTGAAAGGGTTTTGCCCAGCAGCAAGATGGAGAGACACCTTTAATTTTCCTTGTTTAAAAAAGAAGACATTCTTTATATCAGGGCTACACAGGCCAATCAGAATCACCAAAAGATCGATATTTTTCCCTCCCAATGTCACATAATTTGACTAGGCCAATATAAGAGCGGTTGTTATCATTAGGAAATTAGCGTTCTCAACAGCTTGTTGTGAATCAATCTGAATGTTCTGCCCTGTCTTATATCCGAATAAAGGTATTCAAAATTGCAAGAAGTTGCACTCTTTCGCTTCGTTTGAATTTTACAGCTTAAAGATCACCACAGAAGTGGGATTTACGACAATTTTCAACTAGCCCTTGACCCTGAACGGTTCGTCGAAGAAATAGTGGAATTTGTAAGAAATAGCGAAGTTTTTTAGGAAAAGTTGATAGTTTCCGAGTTACAAGGAAAAAACCCGGAGGGTTGACCCCCAAAAATCCCCCTTCACTACACCCCTCGGTCCTTGGTAACTTCCATCAAGAAGAATTTTATCTCTTCCACAACACCTTCTATCAATTATAATAAGGAGGTGATACTAGAAACGGAGTTTTCTTCAGGACTCGCGAAGTGTATAAATGTCTTAAAGAGCTCGACGTCAATAAATCTACTGGCCCTGACAATATTCCCCCTATGGTACTTAAGAAAAGTACCTCACCTTTGGTACGCCAACTTGAATTCTATTATAAGTGTGACTGTCATTTATAAATGGTAATTTTTTCCAAAAATTAAGCAGTATTCCGCGTAGGCTCGTGAAAAGTTATCTCCGTATACTTACAGACAGCCCCGTGACACGGTATGCCCGTGGACCCCTATATGGTGCGACTAGTGTCGCTCATATATTGGGGGGTACAATTAATGATTATTTTCGTCAGAAGGGTACGCGGTCAAAATAGTTTGGAGACCACTGTTCTAGAGCATATTACAAGTACATTAATAAAGTGAATTGTGAAGTGTTACCGATTATTTTCAATAGGGGTGTAATTAGGGGGTGATTTTCACATTTTTTTTTCGCCGAAAAAATAGGGACCAACTTTATTTTCGTCATTACTCGCTTAGTTTTAATGCTAGGGAGTTTTATAAAAAAACAAAAATAAAGGTTTTTTCAAGCACTTTAAAAAAGGTTTAATGAGTTTTTCCCGAAAAATGCATTGTTTTTTGTTGATTTCAACTTGAAACTTTCAGTTTTGGCGTTTGACAAATAAGAACCAACCTTCAACAAGCTATTACTATTTTTGTATTGGGTCGAGAGACACCATAAACCCACAATTTTTTTTGTTTTTTTATAAGCTACATTTTTAATAATAACAACTTTTTCGTTAAAATACTTACTTTTTGAGTTATTCGCGAAAAACCGCCTGAAAACGTGGTTTTTTTGGTTGAAAAATTGACATTTTCACTCGCGAATAACTCGAAAAGTATTGACTTTCAGAAAAAACTTTATAGAACAAAAGTAGATTAGAATTAGCCAATCTATCTATTCCCGGACTTATTTTCAATGAAAAAATTTTCACCCCCGAGAAGGGGTGGCATTCACCCCCAGGATAAAAGAACAAAAAATTTTTGGTAAACTTTGCAATTTATATTTTTATACACGTAAATTCATTCACCGTAACAAAAGTCTGAGGCCAAAACCCCAGGCACTCCACTACTAGGAAGTATGATATTTCGTTGCTTCGAAAGACCTCAAAGACCCTCTAAAAAGCACTCGAATATAATTTCAAAGAGTTTTTGATTGTGTCTTAAAGCCTCTAAGTGCTCTAAGTGTAGGCAGGCCATGGATAACGATGGTCTCCTTCAGCTGTCACAGAGTCTATACATCACTTCCTGGGTTCGCCTAGTGGTCTATATCTCGAAATTTCATGAGCCGTTTTTGGTTAATGACCCAGTAACTTAGAAATGTTACTGACAAATACTCCTAGTCTAAGTCAAGTTTTGTATGACGTATGTATACTACGCCAGGGACATATTTCTGGGAACCAGTGGAAGTGTCATTGAGCTGAAAATGACATGTAATGAATAGATGATAAAAAGGTGTAATGACAAGTAATTATCACGAATTACTCGCCCGACTGCCACTCGCACTGGTTTCCAGGCCCAAGTGTCTCAATACCTACTCATGATTTCTGTGAATGTCCAGCTCTGATTTGAGTTAGAAGAAGAACGATTATTAGATAGCTTTTGAGCTCCGGGCACGTTTGGTCTTCTTCAATTAACGACCTTCCTGCCTTCGTCGAGAGAGGCTACGGTTTTTTCGTTAGTGGGGTATATGCACAATAGGCTTAAAATGACCGCGGCGCTCACCATATAGTATAGGTTGCCCCGGCGCCTTAACAAAAAAACATCACACCGAAAATCAATAAATATCGTCGATTCAGTCCCGAATGTAACTGCTGCTGCTTCACAAAATCCAAGCTATCACTTCAGGAAAAAGAAACTTCTAAAATTTACCATAATTAAAAATTCCCAGAAGAAAATATCTGGATTAGAGTTTAAAACGTGTGTTAAGGATTTGTTTAAGCGTTGGCTTAATGGTATGGCAACGATGGTATCTGATGAACTAATATATTGTAACTCCACAACTGCGACAAACTCTTTAAAAGCGTTTTTATGTTTTATTATAATTGGGTTTTCCCAAGAATTATGCCGAATTCAACTTGAAATAAGGCATTTCAATATTGTTTTCTTATGGTAAAAAGAAGGTCCTAAATACTAAGTTTTTGATAAATGTTTGTTTTATATAAGAAAATGTATCCTATTTTCGATGAACTCACTAAAAAACACACAGAACATTTTTTTTTCTTAGAACACCAGATTGAACTGACTTTTCTTTAAAAACAAAAATTGCAAATCTGTTTTTCATAATCTTCAAGGATTTTTCCCGGTATAACCTCTAGGACGGCCCTGTGAACCCCTTTTTTCCTCTATGATGCGATAACGCTAGACCCAGATTCTATTAACAACCAATAACATCGATAAATCATTATGAAATTGGCAGCAAAAAACTATTACGTCATATAAAAAAAGTCGAAGAACAACACTTTATTGTTACCAAAAGAGTCGTTACGAATTTTGCCTTCACAAACATTAAGAAGTGTTCCGAAAACATCCTTTTTTTTCCTGGGATCGCCTTCGACGTAAATCTAAAATGGATCAGGGCAGGCCTCCGATAAGGCTGCTGGTGTGGTAGTAGAAAGAAGAAGAAAAAAAAAAGTTTTCTTCTTTTTTTTTGCTTGTAGTTTGGAAAAGAAACGCCTTCGTTCGTTATTAAAATAAATCGGGGGTGCTTTGCGACATTTGGTGCTCCCAAAGTTGCCATTTTTCAATCGAGAAAGTGGAAACCAAAACTTTTAAGGAAATCGCTCTGAACCCATAACGAACCGAACCGGGCTCTCCCCAGGAGCATATTTCATCGAAGCTTAAATCGCAATATAAAAGCAACTGGGAGAGATTTCAGGCAGATAACGCTTCTAGAGAGGAAAAGTCATATCTGCCAGGATTTCGAAATAAACTCTAAATAGGGTACTTAAGACGCATTTACACACAGGACACGAAAAGCATTATGTCTCCACTTTGAGGGGAGCAGATGTTTTCAACTTTCCAGTGCTGATGGTGGTGTGTAGTATAGTCCTTGTGACTTCGCTTTTTCGGTAGGTATAGTGTGGTGTATACAAAAGGACCTAATCGCATCGACAGGAACTTTACGGGTTTACCGTACAAAGCCCCCAACTGCGCGTCAAGTGCTGCTGAACTTCCAATATAATTTATATATACATATGTATGTATATGTATATAAATGCGGTAGGGTGGTGCAGAAGGGTGATGGCGCGGTTACCAAGATTCAAGGATTTAGTGCTTGCTCCTCTTAGAAAGTCTTGCACCAACTGATAAGCAATTTCGTTTAGATGTTGTTTACCTGTCTGTCAGGTTGAATACACCCGGATTACGTCCCTCTTCAAGTTGAAGTGAAATTTTCATTTTCTACTCTTTGCTAATTAATTAAGACTTGGGAATGGTTTTGTGGTTCCATATGAATAATTGAAGGCGAGTGCTCAATCGCAAAAGGGTTTATTTTCCTGTTTTCGTATGCTAACTTTTTGGCATTGTGCATTCGAGTTTTACTAGCTTTTTGCTGGCTTCCCAAATTTTCTTGCTTGTATTTCAATGAAAGTCAGAACCTGTGGCATGCATCAGCTGATTAAACCCCATTATGAGCCTAATTGAAAAAGGGATCTCAAACGATAAAGATGAAAATTTCTCTAGTTTTGTTGTGTGATTTAATTAGTCTGATAGAAAGGTCCTTTTGCGAGACTTCTTGCGAGGGGTTGTAGAGTTCATAGCTCTTAATCGGATTTGAAAAATCGCATACAGATACTGCAGCAATATCATTCAAAGTCATATCGGAAGAGCAGAATTGAACAGGAATTTTCAGGAATAGTACACATAATCATTTGGGGAAGTTGCGTATTCCACGAACACTGGTCAACGAAGAATTGCTGTTAAGGAATTCTGTTAAGGAACGACGATCAAAGAGGAGATTTTAATCTACTTAACTCTTACTTAAAAAAAACTAACGAGAATTTCAATCAGATTACTTAAAAATTAAAATATGGACATTGGACTATCGAACAGTGAAGACGACTTCAATGAAGACTGTCTAGGGAATGGATCTGGAATTTCCGGAGGGCAAGCGAATTCTACCTTCATGAGAATATAATTCGTCTCTTCTTAATGTTTCGTTAGTAATGAAAAGATATTTGATGTAGGTGGTATTTCAAGCAACAACTGTCTCTAGCCGCTAGTTGCGGTCTCTCCCGCCAGATGCCTCTATTACTCACAATCGTAGTTTCACAGGTTCGGCGATTTCACATTGACATTGACTTGACAGATTTACGTGTTAACATCAAGTTTCTTTCCTGTTAGGGCGCAGTGGAAGGTTACGAAAAATTACTAAATTAAGGCACGATTTATAAGTGTTTTTCTGGATTATGGTGGGGCAGTATAATAAAGTCTGTTCCATTAATTATTAATTAATAGGTGATAATGACATGTTATTATCACCTATTACTCTGCCAACTGCCACGCCCACTGGTTTCCAGGCCCAAGTGTCCCAGTGCCTACTAAAAATTGTGGAAGCCCCGTAGCCGTCATTCTGTTTGCTGAGACAGTCTGAGCTCTCGCGAACTTGTCCGAAGTCTCATTGGCATCGATACCCCAGTGTCGGGGGGCCCATCAGAGCGAGACCCTACTTTTCCTGGGCAGAGTGTGGAGTACGTCAAAGAACTCTGCAACTATTTTGGAGGAAAATTTCCATGAGGAGAGTGCCTTGATGGTAGCTTGACTGCAATGTTGCCGCCCTTTAAACCTTTCTCAAAGTTGAGTCTATCGGAGGTCTCAATGCCGTGTGTTTTAGTCTGGAAAACAGAGGGTCACCTACCCTTTGGAATTGGGACGTTGGAGTTTGGTCCTACGACACCAGCCCCATGTACCATGCTTTATTTTTGACCCATAGGGGAATCAGTAGAGTTTTCTTGGACCCCTAGGAAGGATGAGTTCCTCTCACTCAAAGCGATCCCGAATAAACGCCAGAATTGGACTATTAGGATCTAAAGTCTCAATGGGATTATGGGGGCAGTTTTTCATATCGAGATGTGTAGTGGAGTCAGTCCAATTATTGCCTCCATAGCCGCTCTAGTCCGCATAGCTCCAGTGGTCCGCATAGCTACAGTAATGCAGAGCCAAGCAAGCCGTTGCAGTATGTTGCACCAGACTACAGCGGCATACCTAGCGGAAGAAGTAAAAGAGATTTGCAGAATGGAGATCAGATCACTGTTAAGCTTCCTAAATTCCACAGGATTGTTACGTGCCAATTTTTGCCGGTGGCTCAGTGAAGGGGCCGTGGGCGCCCGTCCGACTCTAAGGGCGCCACGTGGTTATTCGGTTCCACGAACCAATGCACGAAAAAAAAATATAACACACAGATAAAAGCAAAAATTAATAAAAATTCCGATTCCTTCACTTTAATTTACACAATCTTATCTATATTAATAAAAGAAAGTTTCTGTATGTATGTATGTATGTATGTATGTGTGCGATATAGCGGACGCACCAGCCATGGCAGAGCACGAAGGGCCGTTGGGGTCTTCCCTGAAACACCTCGAAGCCCGATTTTCAAAATTCAAAATGGCCGCCGAAAAATGACCGAAATTCAAAATGGCCACCAAAATTTGAATTTGCAAATTGTGTTCCGATTTCAACGAAAGTGGGTATCTAGGGGTTCTTAAGGTCGCTAAAAACGAATTTGTGGTCAAAACTTATAAATTCAAAATGGCCGCGCCAATATGGCCGCCGAATTTGCCAACTGTGTTCCGATTCCAATGAAAATCGGTCTCTAGGGTTTTCCGAGGTAGCAAATAACGAATGTTTGATCAGAGCTTATAAATTCAAAATGACCGCGCCAATATGGCTGACCAATTTGCCAATTGTGTTCCGATTCCAATGAAAGTGGATACCTAGGGGTTTTTAAGGTTGAAAATAACGAATTTATGATCAAAACTTATAAATTCAAAATGGCCGCACCAATATGGCCGATGAGTTTGCCAATTGTATTCCGATTCCAATGAAAACCGGTATCTGGGGGATTTTAAGGTAACAAATAAAGAATTTATGATCAAAACTTACAAATTGAAAATTTCGGGGCCAATCTGGGGACGAATTTTGCCAAATAAGTGTCATTTCCTGGTCAACTGTTTGTAGGTTGTTCAAGAGTTGGGAAATCGAAAAATCTTCACATCCTAGCTCCAAATGGAAGAATATTGTCCATAGTGTATCCTGGTCATTTCCTCTATTGTCGTGAAGTTTGCCACATTCTTAAATGTAGGCAATTTCTTACCCCTAACCAGTATAGACACAGTAAAAACGGTAGAAATAGGTTTTCAAATTAATATGAAGAACATCTCTATATAATTCAATAAAAAAACGCTCGGCTCCTCCACGGTCTTCACGAGGTTGAAGGATCTCATCTATCGCATCCAAAAAGGTTCGATCGGTAAGAATGGGACCGTAGGAAGCCGTGTTCGGGACGAACACTAATTAAGAAGGGGGCAGTGAAACGGCTAACCGAAAAGAGAAAGTTAAAATTCCAATTCACCGAGAAGTTTCATGTTCAGAGACACGCACATGAATGCATAACGTAGTGTCACATCTCAATTTAGTACGGTTGTTCTAACTGAACTGCCAAGAAAAGGAGGGAGAAACACATGTGTGCAAGAAGTTTTGTTTTGAAATTAAAGTTGTTAAAAAGAAACAAATTGTTTCAATTAATCATTGACAAATCCGAGAACGCTCAAGGAGAAATATTAAAATATTTTTTATAGGTAATTCTAAATTTCTTTAATGGTATCCAAAATCATTCTTTCACGATTTTTTGTTGTTTTCATTATACTTTTTTCCTACCGCGGACAGTGCACACATAAACTGTTTTTATTTAAAGGCGTTGCAACGCACGCGGGTTTTTTACTAGTTCAGAATAAACAAAAAAAACCAATAACTCAAAAATTCAAATATAGGTATACAACAAATAAGGAAAATTAAAATTACCAACTTGCCTACTAACTTGTAAAAAATCCGCGTGCAACTTTTCTCCTGTCCTCCTTCTTCGTCGTCAACACTTTCGCTCTGCACTTTCACTCTTCCACTTTCGGAAAAAAAAATAAGAGGACGACCGCTCCAGGGGCCCGGATTGTATCGGGAATTGCCCACTATTTTAGGGACTTGCAGTGCGCTTTCCAGATCGGTTTGGCCCGCTTGGAAACGGAAAATAATATTATTTACAAAATTAATATTTTTGACTCAATATGCGCACTGGGTCCCGGGCATCCCTTTTTCCACCCCCGGGAAAATTCTCGAGGCCGCGCTTGCTTTAATTTTCGGTTTAAAAGTTGAGCTTGACTGCCCCGGCCACATTTGAAAATATCCCGGGGTGGACAATTATATTTAAATTAAAATTCGTTGGAGCCTTCCCTGGCCGCTGGTCTGTCCTTTAGATGTGGGAATTGCAGGCAGAATTTGGAGTTCCGGGAAAAATTCGTGTTTGAAATTTCCGGAGGTTAGGATCGTTGGGAAGCCTTGCACCGCGTTCACAATTGATCTGCGAATTTAAAAACGGGTACAAACAGAAAATTTGGCTTAATTTAATTTAGTTGACGATTCCTCATATTTTATCTATTCTTCCAGGGGCTCCGACATTCTCCTCTGACTGGGGACACTGGTCATCACAGAAGGTCGTTACAAAGGATACATTCTCTCCCGGGTACCTCTGACGTCATCTAATTGGGTAGCACCTGAAAGAAGAATGGATCAGCAGCATCGTTGTCCGAAAACAGGTAGATGACACAAACAAGCTAAGACACATATAACATTCATTAAATCATTTAATTTACTTGCTTTTCTTTTAGGACGAACACAGACCATAACTTTAGGCATCCGTCACACCCACCAAACAAGCACTCAACATAAGGTTCACGAGTTGTGTTAACAAAACGGTGGGTCAAGCGCTAATTGGGCCTCCGGTCGCACTGGAGGCAGCCCTTCACCTAACTACCTACCTACAGCGGCATAAAAACCAACAGGTTTAACGATCGTGTTTGTCCATCCAATATATCATTTGTGGTGTAAGACCACATGTTTTAACCAAAAGCTTTTCACAGGGCCCATATAAGCCTATCGGCTTTACTGATGGCGTAGTCCAGTTGAGCGTTCCAGTTCAGTCTCTTATCCAGCATTACTCCCAGATATTTCACTGAGTGTGAGTATTCAACTGTCGTACCCTGGATGAAAATATGCCCCACAGAGCATTCCCGAACCCTACTTTCGTGTATTCGTTCCCAACAGTCCGAAGGCAGGGATCACAATGGCAGTGGTAGGTTTCTCCTCGATACCCTACTAAAACAGTCAAAGCAGGGGGGGAGTAGTACAAAAAACCAAGATAGTGTCCGCAGTACTTTTATACCCAATACCTCATCCAAAAAAGAAGAAGAAGAAAAGGACATTGGAAAGTGCTCGTCAAGTAGGCATCTCAGGGTTTATTGGTATTTGAGGCATCCTTCTTTTTGGGGGAGTCCTGGAAGAAGAGTTTTGGAGTCTAGCTGCCTCTGATATAGTCTATAGGCTCTCACAAGTGCTTCCTCCAAGCAATCATTTTGTATCGTCTCGGTTCTTTGTTGCAGGCTGTAAGGGTGAACCTATATTCTTCCCATTGTCCAGGAGGTTTAGTCGTATTGAACAGTCTCCTGACTTTCCTGCGCCTTGCAGCAAGCCTGTCATTATACCAGGGCACTTTACGCAACGACTGGGAGAAAGAGACAGTATTTATGTCATGGCGCAGCTACCAAATTTGGAGCAGGGTGAAAATAAAAGGCCGAAAAGACGCCCAAAAACAACCTAAAAGTACATTTAAAGCCGAAAATACACCGAATAAACACCGAAATATTAATAGAGGCCGAAAACAGGCCGAAAAAACACCGATATTTTTGGCAGTGGCAGAATAAAACTTCAGCATACATTACCAGAAAATTTATTTTTATTTTCGTAGAAAATTCGGCTTGTTTTCGGTGTCAATACAATTTTGAATTATTTTTTAAAATAACTTAGAAATTTCTTTAACGTCTGGACTTAAGAATATTTCGATAAATGAAGACTTTTAGCAAAACAATTTTCTAAGTTCAAAAGTACACTAATATTTCAATCTTTTCAGCCTGTTTTCTGTGTCGATCCATTTAAGCAACAATATATCGGCGTCTTTTCGGCTTGTTTTCGGCCTCTAGTAATATTTCGGTGTTTATTCGGTGTCTTTTCGGCTCTAAATGTACAGTTACGCTGTTTTTCGGCGTCTTTTCGGCCTTTTTTCGGTTTATGGTCATTCGCATGTCGGCGTATATTCGCTGTCATTTCGGCGTTTCATCGGCCTTATGTTCACTACCTCGGCTATTTTTCGGCGTATTTTCGGCTCTTTTTATACGCTTTATATTAGCTTGACCTGTATGTATGTATGTATGTATGTATGTATGTATGTATGTATGTAGACAAATCTTACAACTTGAGCTCGGTGGCGTCATTCCAAATTCAAAATGGCGGCCAACACAGAATGGCGGACTACCTTTTTCTTTACAACACCCTCGGAATGGGTATCAAATGAAAGGGTGCGACAATTAGAATATTATTAACTGTGTGGCGTGATTCCAAATTCAAAATAGAGGTCAACACAAAATGGCGGTTTACCTTTTTCTTTACAAGGCCCTCGGTATCGGTATCAAATGAAAGTATATGACAAGTATAGTACAGTAAGCTGTGTGACGTCATTTTAAATCTAATATGGCGATCACTACAAAATGGCGGAAGACATATAATATACTAAAAAGTAGAAAATAAAAAATATAGTTTAAAAAAACTAAAAAAATACGCTTTTATTTTAAAATGAACTAAAAAGTAAAAAATAATTTTGAATGTAAAGTTTTTATTGCTCCAGCCAGAATATGGAAACAACCTACCTTTCGAAATGTATAAAAGCGTGGGGCTATCGAAAATTTCCGGTTTTAATAAAATAAGAATATAGGAAAAGAGTCCCACGCCGTTTTACAATTCGAAAGGTAGGTTGTATCCATATTCTGGCTGGAGCAATAAAAACTTTACATTCAAAATTATTTTTTACTTTTTAGTTCATTTTGAAATAAAAGCGTATTTTTTTAGTTTTTTTAAACTATATTTTACCATTCAATTTTTGAGCCTAAAATACGCCGAAGTTCTCTTATTTTCACTCGGGGAATGTCGTTCAAAATACAAATTGTTATTTAAAGACTTTTTTGGTCTAAAAAAAAAGTTGTGGTCTCTGGCTGAGTAGGACGCAACAACAATCAAGTAAAATACAGGAGTTGAGTAGGCCAAGGACCTACAAAGAATAAGTGGCAATACCAAAACTCTAGAGATATTGAGTTTAAACCAAAAGTCACAGGGCAAAGTCTCATCATAAGCTGCCAAAAGGAATTCCAAGAATATTATTAACTGACGTAAGTATACTAAAATATCACAAGCATCATGTTTCCACAGTCTTATGCCAAAATAGAATACGTCAGAACACGTCCCAAGGGCGAAATTCTTCTATATCAATCAAAATAAATAAACAACATTTTCATAACCATCAAAACTTCCCCAGGAGAGGATGAAAATTTCTAAACACAAACTGTTTTTGAAATTCAGATACTGTACGTCATTATCCGTAATTAGCAAATGTAAAGTATCCGCGTAAGACAAAATGAATGAAGCTAATTACACCGCTTCCACGTCTGTTCTATGTCAAATAAATCGACGTCTTAACCGCCAATCTGTCCCATCTCTTTAAAGGAGACACCAGCACCCCCCCTATTTATCACAATTAAATTTAACCCCTTAATAAGCAGGCACATTAATAACTTGATCCTTTCGCATCCTTCCATCCCTGTCTAGGTCCTTTCTTATCGCATCTACAGTTTCATTTCTTGTTGCTGGCTCCTGCTGCTCCTGGTGTATACTATACCCATACCCACCCTATTAAGGGATGGTTATATGGTTCTTCTATATTGGCACAGGGATACAACGATTCAGGGAGCGAGAGCAGGGTTAGGGCGGTGGAGGTGGTGTATGGTTGCAAAAGTGACATCCCGAAAGGACCTCCTCCGACTCCGACTTGCTGTACCGATTCCGGAATCCTCTGCCTGCAGCTAAAATTACAGAGAAGCAATTAACTCGCGTTAATTTGAGATTTTTATTCGTGTCACGCAATCCTGCTTTCTTACGCAATGGCCGGAGGACAAATCGCTCGAGGATACTCGGCTCTGCTCGTGATTGGGATATCTAAATTGCAGGATAAAAGGAGCAGTCATGATTGTGTGCCTATACAACAATAAACAATTATGGAAGAGGCGAAAAGAGTGTAAAAATTATGAATTGGATAATGGAAGATAATTAACAGAGAAAAATTTATCTTGGGGATTTTTTTTTCTCTAATTTATGTTTTTTTTTTAATTTTAAGGAAGTCTTTTTTAAAATTTGATATTTTTATGGACTTTTTTTAAAGACACAAAAAACCACAAGTTTTATTTCTAAAACCTAAAAAATTCTAAAAAATTTCTGAAAATATGAAAATATTGACATAAAATAGGGACCCTTAACAACATAAAAAAAATCGACATAAATTTATTTAAGGGCTAATTTTTCGTGGTTAACTTTGAATAAAGTGATTTTGAAAAGTGCGCGTTAAAAATTGTACAAATTTTTTCTTTTAAACCGCCCTTTTTGGGGGGAGCCAGCCACAATCTGAAAACCCTTTTAAGCCCTCGAATAGCGGCTCTGATAAATTACTTGCCACCGAGTCAATTCAATCAGGTTATCAATAACAATTTGGTTTTTTTTTTGAGGGGGTGCACATAGTAAAGAAGAGACAGCGATTGATTGCCAGCCATCAGTTAAGTGTGGACCTGAATTTTAAAAAGCCCAGCTTGTGACAAATGGGGTCTTGTCGAACTATTTCAATTTTGTCTTGATTTTTTCCACCTTTTCCTATACACAATCCTTAACCTTTAAGGGGGGAAACTCTAAATATCCAAAAAAAAAATAGAAGAAATACCTCAGAATATATCCTATACAACCTACAAGCATTGATACAAGACAAATTGTGATTTCCTTTTAAGGTTGTCTGAAATTAAGATGATTCCAGGAATGAATGCAAACATTTAAGGATAAATAAGGGCTTTTTAGGTTTATATTAATAATTATTTTTTATTGAAAGGACAGTGGGGAATATAAACTATTGCGCTACTAATCAATTGAATGATATAACATGGTACTAAGTCAAAATATTTACTCGGGTGTCTGGGCACCCCTTGATGGATTGTGGTCTAATACATCACTGCCAAAATGATTCTCATGAGTGATTGACCCTATAGGAGTGTTTATTTCGGACGGATGTCTCTAGTGACTTATCTTTAACGGAAGTTTAGTGTGAAAAAAAAAGAAAATCAAGAGAAAAGAGATAGATAGTGTGAAAAAAATACATCTGTCTGTCTGGAAGCTTATGATTTCATGATAAAATTGATGCGAGGGAGATTAAATGTAGTGTTTTTGGGTTCATTCGCATTTTCGGATTTTTTTTTGGATTCTATCAAATTTTCTAAAGTAATATGAACAAAATATAATTTTTTTGTAGATTTTTTCTTGCTGGGTAAGTGGCTTTAGGATGCTACGTTCCGTACAGGTTCTAAAATAAAAGAACAAATTTGTGAAAGCCTGAATAAAGAATTTATGTGTGATTTACCTTGTATGTATGTATGCGGTGTATGCAGTGCCGGCGGATCGTGTTGGGCTCTGTTATTTGGTAACAACCTTCCCTCAAAAGGAAAGAAGGTAGGTGACTTCATTGTGAATCGAAAGATGGACCGAAAGTGTACAGAACAACATGTGGTGTTCTGGGACCTCTCCTGTGGATCACAATGTATAATGTGTTGAGGAGGGCCTCGCTAATATCAAAGTATGCACGGAGGAAGCTTTCTGAGATATTAAAGCGTGGCCTGAAAGCGCTGGTCTGCCGTTTGCTGAACACAAAATTGTAGCTGTGCTGATCAGCAACCTGGGAAAACAAGTATCCGTAAGAATCATGGTATGAGTACAGATCAGTCACTCACAGTCAAGGCCCGCCTTAAGGTAGGTACCTGGGAGTCATGGGCGGATCCAGGATTTATTTCTGGGAGGGGCACACATTTTTGGAATTTACAAAAACATAAAACATTAAAAGAAATATATTTGTAACATTAAAATAAGGTTTAGTTAAAACATTACATATTTGATAAAGGCAGTTTTCTTTTATGTTTCCTACTGACAATGTCCAGTACATCAATAGGGCTCATTTTTGACACTATGTCTTGATGGATATGCATTAAATCTAACGATTTATACCATCTTCTGTCATCATACGGTGAAGATATGTTTTTAGTCGGGTAAGATGGAGAAAGATCGCCCGGCAGTGACAGTAGTTGCAGGAAACGGGCACAAGAATTGGCACAGAGTTCTAATATTTGGCAGCATGGTTGCTTTTTTGTAACCATCTTCCGGAGATTTTGGTATATTTTCTCTCATTTCTTGCCAAATCCTTAGCTCTCCCTTCAAAAACTAAAAAACAAGGAAGTTCTTCTTGTTACACTTCAGTACCTTGCAGAACCTCTTCTATTTTTGGTCACTAATAGCAGTTTTTGCAACTGTCCGAGTCTTTGCAGCTGAGTGCTAGGGAACCTGGAGGCAGTGTAGGGTAGGACACGATCATAAAATGAGTTTGTAAGAGGTGCCTCTTTTTTTCTTTTGAGCCAGTACAATGTAATACTTCAAATGAGGCGAGGTGCTATTGTAGTGCCAAACTGACAAAAACAAGCAAATTAAGAAAAGAAAGAAAACAAATACCAAGAAGAGCTTTGTTACGAGTTTGTATCTAATATGCATTAAGCTGCCTCAGAGTATGTAAGAAAGGTATGTCTGCACAACGTATATTTAAATTTTACAATCTCACCTCGCCTAATTTCGGGTGTGTTTCAAGTCTCATCAATTAGTGCAATCACTCCATCTGTGGGCAGTTGTCAACATCACATATGTCCCATATTCCATAATTTTTTGTCGGATTCGAACATTGTTGTTGCATTGTCCATCAATGATTCCTGATTACTGATTGAAGTGAAACTTGAAACACACCCCTCAAGTTGGAAATTTTTGCTGCCGCAAAAGAAATAAAAAATGTCCCTCCAGTTCGTATTTACAATGTCACCACGGCTCAGTTCAAATTTGATATTTTACTCCCGCAGAAGAAGTAAGTTCGTATTTACAATCCACCTCGCCTTATTTTTCTAGATGCACGCTCATATACCAGTAGGAAATTATTTTTGAACCGTTACATTTAAAAAAAATGGAGGCCTCAGCACAACTTACCATGTCGTAAAGGAAAAATGTACTGCCTCGTGTAAGTCCGGCTCAACTCTACCTGGAGGAGATGTAATTTATTAAATAATCTATAAAAGGATTATAGTATATTGAAAGGCGGTCGGTAGTATTCTTCAACAGACCGAGTCTGAATATTAAATATATTTGTAATTCTACGGACTATAATTTCTGTGCCAATATCGATGCCAATTATATATATATATATAATTTGAATGCATCCGAACTAGTTTCACGTTGCCTCTGCAGACTGGCTGTGGTCGTATTGATATAAGCTGAACTGCAGAAAGTATATCTATTTCAATGGCTTATAATGCTTGAGATAAAGGTAAGGTGATTCTTAACCGTGAACAATTGAGGACATAAAATATGGGACGCCGCATACTTTACTTATAGTATCACATATGCCGAATGTCCTCATTTGTGCACTTAAAGAAAAACCTTGTTTTCTAGAAGAATGTAACGCCAATGTTGCTATTTTACATATTTTCCAACTATCTTTAGACCACTTTAACCCTAAAAAAATCCACGCTATTCTACATGACAAAAAAATAATTCAGGCCTGAAAAGGTTAAAATAACGGCGCGGAATACAAAGCTTCAGGTGTTGCACTTCTATCGCCTTGATTAGCCATTTTTTTGCAAAATTCCAGGAAGGCATGGCAAGACGTCAAAAAATGCCTATTAATGACCTTTTGGGGGGGGCACATGTCCCCCTCTAAATCCGCCTATGCTGGGAGTGATGATCGAACAGATGCATAATTTTTAAACCACCTGGAGGGCTTGGCGAATAAAGCTTCCGCTATTTGTGCAGTATTTCCAAGAATGCGTGGGGCCTAAACCGATCCGTCGCCTCCTAATCGCGAGGATGTTAAGCTCAGTATAGCTTTACGCAGTGCCAGTGTGGGCAGCAGCAATGAACAAGAGGGCTAACAGCAGAAAATGGATTTGGCCCTCCGGACTAAAGTTGGAAACAGATACGGGCGTGCGTACAGTGCGTGCGGTGAAAGCGTGGAATTTTCGCAATTACGTTCTTGGGTTCCGTCTAGTGTTTTACAAATAACCCAAAAATCTAAGCGACTAACTTTTCTGTTGCGTGAATTCCATTTACGTAACTATGTGTCAGTTTGCATTTGAATACACGCACTTCTATTATATCAATCACCACACGCACCAATGTACGCATGTATCTGTCTCCAGCTTAAGCGTCCTTCGCGCGTGCTGCGTATACAGAATCATATCCAATGATGCGGCGTGCGTGATATCGGAAATTATACCCATAGAGATACTGGCGAGATAAGGTATGCGGCTCTCTATGTTCCAAAATATCTTAGAGGGGAAACAAATTCAGTGCGGCTGCAGATGACGCACTGCGAGTCTGTAACGTAATAGCAAAGCAAGTTAGACGAGTCCGTTAAAAGTAGTGCCGCACACTAGACGAGACTTGTCTCGAAATCGTCTCGTCTCGTCTCGATTTTCGAGACGAGATCGAGACGAGACCTCCAGATTAAAAATCGATACGAGACCGAGACTACCATTCGAGATCTCGCGAGACATCTCGAAGTCTCGAAATCAAATCGTTATTTTGAAATCGTATCGACACCAACTATTTCAGTATCTTCACGCTGCGCTCTTTGACGAGCACAACATTCGGCACCAATACATAACTTGAGCAGGCTGCGGAGACAAGGCCAAGAGTACGCATTCCATAAGCATTTAAATGCAGAGTCCATTCCAAAAGAGAAGAGGTATTTTACTGTCATTTCATTTCATATCAACGCATTTAAAATGAAATGCGTTGAAATGAAATGAAATGCGTTGAAATGAAATGAAATGACTGTAAAATACCTCTTATCTTTTGGAACGGACTCTACGTAAATGTAACTCTACACAAATTAGAAATTAACTTTCGATTCATTGATCCCCTCTACCCCACCCTGGTGCCACTTCAAAAGGCAGATTTGCGTGTCTACGTCTGAGAAGTGACTAGCATGGAAATATAACGAGTATTTGTATACAATTTCATTAATATGGCACATATTGATATTTTTCGAAATACAGAAGACTGAGCAATTTGTATTGACAGTGAGACTTTTCGAGACGAGACGAGACTTTTCGAGACGAGACGAGACGAGATCGAGACGAGACCTGCAAATACCCATTTTTTCGAGACCGAGACTATTCTGGGCCAAATATCGTCTCGTGTGCTCGTGTCTCGAGTTAAAAGTCGGTGGACCCTCAGACTTATCCCAAACCTTGTCGTTGCCAGCACTCGATCGATTAGACGTTGCCAAGTAGCTGGAGAGTTGGTCAACCCAAAAGTATCCTGTTAAATTCAAATAGGCTTCTGCAGGTCAGCCGACTTTAATTCCTGCACGAGTAGAATTTTGTATGCTTTTAAACCAAGTTCCTTACGTAAAATACGCCAAGTTGTTCCATACGACAAGCCAAGCTTATATTTTGTTCAGCTGAATGTAGTCTGTCTATTTGGTCGCGTATTATTCCATATTTAAAATTCAGTTTCAAATTTTTCTATGGTATAGCGAGGGGAATGTGGCTTCGGTAGGACGATTATGTGGACCATAAGGTGCTCTAAGCGTACGAAACACATTCCTTGTAGAACGATGATTTTCGGAATTCAGCAGAATAATTTGTAGACACTGCGCCGAGCTAAGTCTTTCCATGATGAAATGTCAAATAATACTTAATAAAAATACGGTGACAGTTTGACATAACTCAAGCGTGATCTGTCATAAAATCCCTATTGCAAAAAGTACCTCTAAATGAATCATCCGTTATAAAGGGTAATTCCTAAACTTCGGTTTTCCACATAACAAAAACATAGCCATAGGTCCGTAAAAATTGTTGCCATTTAGATGCTGACTTATTCTGTTAAAATATGGCAAAGTTGAATCAATAGTTCGACAAGTCCCACAAAGACATGATAAGAATTTATATTAGAATGGCATGATACTGCATGGAATCACAGCCCGCTTGAGCCACCTCTAACCCATGTCACAATTAAACTAAATCATCTGAAAAATTCCCCCACACAAAAATAAAACTAACCCAGAAAAACACCTCCAGAAATACCGGAAGCATACAAATTTAACCAAGTAAATACCATTCATAAAGGAAGAAATTTATTAATTTCCTTGGTTGCCGCCAACAAGCAGTTTTTCATTTATTACGATAATAATTTGTCGTCGTTTCGTTTTCTAAACATAAAATCAAAATTAATCGCCGCTAAGTTATCGCTGCTGAATCCTGGAAATACGCACCATATATAGCCCCATCCAAGTAAAGTAGCAAGGAGCCGCGTTTAGCACTAGAAACCACCGAACAACAACCGAACACACATGTAAAGAAAAGCGTAATGAAATTCCAAGGAATCCAATCGTTTCTCATAAAATACAGCCACAAAAAAGGCTCAAGGAATAATTCCTGGCAATCATACAACGAATACAGAGCACTACTCTGTACGTGGAGGAGCATAAGGAACAGGAGCCGCCTGCTCCACGGCAATATAGCGGAGCTCTCTACCCCCAATGCGAGAATCCCGAAAACCATAAATTCTTTCTGGAGTGATTAACAGCTTTTCTGGATTTTCACGTAACAAAGAAGTGGAGGAGAGCGAATTTACCACAAGTACTTGGAGGATTAAGGGGAGAACGCAGCTGGAAATCGATGTGATTAATGAAACAAGAGGCTCTCGTGGCTCTTCAACACCCCTTCCATACACCGGACCTGGATGGAAACTCATAAAAAAAAACTGGGGCCGAACTTAACGGAAAATGAAAAGTTAAGTGAATTTCCCTCTAGTGCTAATGATTTTTCTGATGATTGCTCTTTGCCGCTGTCAGTCGGCTCGGCAGTCGGCGGGGAGTTACACAGTACACAGTACCACTAAGGCCCTCCTCTAATTAGGGGAGAGAAATAATTCACTAAGGCCAAAATTCAAGCTGACGTCCCCAAAAAACCTCGAGAACGCGTCTTATCTAGTACTTGGTGGGTTGACCTGCCGCCCGCCCCCGCCCCGCCGCCGACCGCGCACAAACTTTGCGTCTTATTATTAATAGTCGCTCATTAAAATCAGTGATTCCTATCAATTAGGGTAATTGCTGCTCTCTTGCACGAGTGTACCTTACTAGCTGTAAAAGCAGCAGCGCCACCGCCAAACAGCAACGGGACGGAGCTGCTGCTTACTTTTGCACTACACCAGACCGAGATGCTCCTTTAAGACGCACCCTGGGACTTTTCGAGGGAACTACCAATTAGCAGCAATGATATGCAATTTTCGGTCCTGAAACCAGCGAGTAGATTGATGTTTACATTGATGGATGCTTTCAGCTAATTTTATACAATTTATCACTTTGTGTGCTACAACAGGAAGGAAATTACGTACATTTCGGATATTATTCCTTTTCGGTTATTGTTGAAAGGAAGGGCTTGGAGTGGGTGTGCAGGTAATGTTATCTTAATTACTGAAAATCGACAGATGTTTTTAATAAATCTTGGTCAGGCGAAGGGTTGTGGATATACAGAGGACGATTGAGGAAGGAAACAAAATGAATTGATTTACAAGAATTTTTTAACAACAAAACGAAGCCTTAGATAGATGGGTACGGATCACCCAAGAGAGAGTGAGATCTATTTTCTTTCTTAATTTTCGTAGCAATATTCTTATGCCAGAGCCACACGTTTGTCAAGGGGTGGCAAGCGTTGGCAAATTGCAAACGTTTGCTTTGGTTTGGGGAGCATCCATTTTACGTTTTATTTTGAATTTAAACCTAAAAATAGACCTCATTTTCAGCCGAAAATGCCCATGTTCTAAAAACATTTTTTTCAAAAAATCTAAGGGTTTTTTCTTTTGTTGAAAGGTCTAGTTTCAGATGGTGTAGAAAAAATTAACATGACTATGGACAAATTTGCCAGGAAACGCGAAAAACTTAAAAACTTAAGTTATTTTTCAAGCATTGTTTTAAATTTTTTGAACTTGTTTAACGTCTCCAAAAGCTGCTTAAAAAATTCGTGGAACACTCCAAGACTCCAGCTGACTTGTATTTTTTTGCTATTTACGATTCAAAAATAAGTGTCACTCACTGATCTGTTTTTAGTATTTTGACACACTGGAAGTAAATTTTTTCACATATTGCACTGTAACTCAAAAAGTATATCATTAAGGTCATTTTTTTTTTAACTTTTTTAACATCTTCAAAGAATTCTTAAGAACTTCATGGAACACTTCAAGCCTCCAGGTAGCTCGGGTTTTTGGCTCTTTACCATTCAAAAATAGATATCACTCAATAGCCGTGTTTTTTTAATGAACTATATAGGTCTTCGATCCAGTTCATTAAAAAACGACAAGGGAAATTTCACTAAGCGCCATCTTCAGTGCTTTAAATATATTAAAATTAATCCGAAGTTGCGTGTAAATAAACAACTGTTACACGAATTCCCCTCTAGAAAATAATGAATAAGTTTCTAAAAAATAAATTATTTGTTTCCTCATGCCTTCAAATTTGCTCTCGTCACTTCTATGTTGTTTTTATTTTTAATGACGTTTTTCCGACAGCCGGTAAGTATGCTACATTCCGAAAAGAAAGGGAAATTTTGAAATGTCCCAAGATCTGGATAAAAACCTCGATAAAACCTGGGTTTTCAGATTTGTATTGGGAAGAACTATATAGTTCATTAAAAAAACACGGCTAACATAGTTCATTAAAAAAACACGGCTTATATAGTTCATTAAAAAAACACGGCTAATGATTCGTTTCTAGTATTTTGAAAATTAAACCTCTACCCGTTGCGAAAAATGTCCGGCGCTGTTTATTGAAGGTAAAGAAGGGTTTTTTTTAAGTTCAAGTGTCACTAGGCAATTTTTTGTTAGGAACCTTAATTATGTAATACCTTAATTATGTTAATAATTTTTTTTTCCAAAAATTATTTGCACTGGTCTATAATTGCAAAAAAACAGCTAAAATTCACGTTTTTTTTAAATGCTCATATCTTTTACCAAAAAAAAGGATTTTGTAATGAAACTCGTGGAAAGTGTAGCCCTTGGGGAGTGCAATAAAAACGTTTTTGAAAATTTGCAAAATAATAAATAGTTTTTGCAAAATACGGTTTTTTCGAAAAAAAAGACCTTTGCTGTCGAATTCGATTAGCTCATAGCCATCAACACCTACACTTCTACAGAAATGTTTTTGGGCTCAAAATGTTCTGGAAGAGTTGTGCTAATAGTTGTGTTTTATGCGCACATTGCTACTTCATTGGAAACATGCAAAAAGCTGCCCAGAAAAACGAAAAAAAACAATCTTGCCCACAAAATTCGATTATTTGCTCACAAAATTCGATTAATTGCCTATCGATAGGCAAACAAAATATTTTACGACCATCATAGAAAATTAACTCCTATCGATAGGCAATTAATAGAATTTCGTGAGCTCTCTTCCAGAACATTTTGAGCCCAAAAACATTTCTGTAGGTGTTGAATATGTAAACATGAAAACAAGTTTTTCTATAATAAAATAAAATAGAAAGGAATTAGGCGAAAGATATATGGTGACCGCGTACATTTTAATTTACAAGTTTACGCAAGCAACAAACAAACTGCTGCAAGATCAGAACGATCGATCGAACGCTTCTTACCATCAAATTACACAAAGAAAGCTATAAGGCTTGGCTGCTGATTTCGTAAGATCACAGTTCTATAATGTATTGAAACACAGCTTACAATGCATCATATTTGCACTAACTACTGAGTCCTATTCGTTTAGAAGGTAGTAGAATCCTTGCCGTAGAGGACTTTTGAATGTCATTCAGTAGATAATCGCCCAGTGGAATAACGTAAGAGGAAGGACCTAGTAAGATGCCCCTAGGACAAAATTGGATTATAATCATGGATGATGGAAGAAGAAAATCGTGGAGAATTGCTTGGCTTGTGATGCAATCTGATGATTTTTTTTATGGTAAGGACTCAGGGGGTTCAGAGAACGACGGACCCTGGGATGGAAATCGGGTGCCTTAATCCCTAGGCTACCGAGTCCGGCTTATAACTAAATCCCTAAAAGAAGTGAAACAGTTCATCTTCAGAAATGTCTCAGCCCTTAATCAGTGACTGGCCATTCACAGAGCAAGGCCATGAATTATACCTGTGACAAACTATACTTTCATTATGATGGTAACTTTCATTATGATGGTCAAGGAAATGATGGGGTGACACATTACACTTTACTTTCATTTGCATCTGCCATATCAAGTGAGGATATAAACCTGCGTGTTTTTTGCTTTAATTTTAAGCTGTTTTAATTTGGAATATTTAAAAAAATATTTTTTAAAGTAGTAAAGAAAATATCCTTGCAAATTGTTGCTTAATACCCGGGACAGACTAGCATCATTAATGACGAATATGACGTCAGAATGACGTAGACCCATAAAAAAGATATGGAAGTAAAATGGAGTCTACGTCATTCTGACGTCATATTCGTCATTAATGATGCTAGTCTGTCCCGGGTATAACTAACGTGAAATCAAATTATTTTATTTTAAAATGTAGTTTCCAATTTTCCAACAGATGTCACTTAACCGAAATTACAGTCCAAATGAAAGTAAAATACTTTCATTTTGGGCTTTAATTATGGTGGGTTTTTGCCACGATAATTAAGGTTACTTTCATTATGATGGTATGTGTCACAGGTATTAATGAGCAATGGAATTGTCAAAACCTTTCAAGTAAAACATAAAATAAACGAAAGATTCTTAAATCATACGTGGCGATCTGTTCATTTCAAGTCAGTGACGGACCTATCCTCTATATTAAAGTCAGTGACGGGCCTATTTCTACTCACCATCAAAAGATTTCTTAGAAATGCCATTGTACCAAGTTATATATGGTACAAATATCATAAAACTTTCGAAGACCAATGTAACTGCCTCAACATTTTCATCAATGAGTCTAACTGGCGTTTAATAAAATTATTGAACATGACCGTGCAGAACGAAATTTTATTCCTTCTGTGTCACCTCAGTTCGAAGTGTCCTTGTAGCGAATAGCGTGTCCTACGTAAGTAGCCAACTAGCCTACTCTCGAGGCGCATCAGATCAGAACTTATACATAATCTAAAGTAGCCGAGATAGTATTTTTAAAAGAACTTAGGAGTCGTTGGTCCATTACGAAACCGCGTCATCTTACCAAAGACGATCTAGCGAAAAGACGAAATTTTAAATCTGTAGTTTTGGGAAATCGGATTGTAAATAGTTTTCTCTAAATTTTGTTTACTTAAGGCGGGGTTTACATCTGGAATTTATTTGCCGAATTTATTACTGGAAGAAATCATTCATAGTTCAAAAGCGTTTACATCTCGACACAAAATTACCTACATTTATTCCTAGAACAAGAGCTCAACATTATTCGTGAATAAATTCAATGAATATAATTCAAAGTAGTTTTCATTATAAATAAAATTCTATTTAAAAATTGCAGAAGCGTTTACATATCTTGTGAATTTTGCAAGGAATAAAATTCAATGTGAATTTATAGATACTTCTGTACACTCAGTTTACACCATTATACGAATATATTCAACTTACGAATGTGTACATATGTACATAGACAGATATTTCATTTATCAAATTCAACCAAAAACATTAAACAGAAAAAATATAATTTATGAGACCATCCTACTGGAAGTTTGTATCAATCACTTTGGCACTGACATTGGGCTAGTCAGGGTCAGGCGCGGATCTAGAATTTTGTTTTGGGGGGGGGGGGGGGGGGTCACGGTATTAAAAGTGGTGAAAAAAATGTCTACTCCTAAAAAACAAAAACAAAATTAACAAAACGAACAAAACTAACCGAATTTTCTGGCGAAACATTTTTTTTACGGATTTTACTAATACTGGAGTCAGAAAAGCATCAAATTTTAGTGAAAAAGGAATTGTTTCCAGTCTCAAATTTTTTTTCAATATGTTAGTTACATCGAATACTATACGAAATGGACTTTTTCTCTTGCAACCGCTACTTAAATTATGGGCCGTTTTGTAAAAGATCTACCATTTTGGTCGTTCTTTCTAAATATAGATGAGAATTTATCGGTATGTGTAGGTCCAAAGAAAGCGAAAAAAATTGAGGCTGTTCATTCTGACATTACCTATCAGCGGTTACAAAATAAAATTTTAATCTGCACACATAACCTCAAAGAAAATTCAAAACTGAAGAAACTGCTAAATTTTGGTTTTTTGGTTACAACTTTGGATGTTTTAAGTAAAAATTGATGAAATTTTCCGAAATTTTACTTTATAATATAACTCGTAAAAATTTTAAGTCAAAATATCCACCACAAGTCTCAAAAATTAACTACAAATCTGAAAATTGCTTGGCCAATAACTTTTGTGCATTGCATCGTATGAGATTCCTTTTTAATTTAAGTGTAGGTTTTTATGCACTTTATGATGGTGAACAAGAAAAAATGTTTAAACTTGAGTGGAAAAAATCGAATCGAAAATCATGAATTTTTGTATTTTTTCCTCAATTTTCTTCAAAACTTCCACTTTTTTTTGATAAAACTCTTTTTGTTTGTATTGACAAAAAAAATTTAGTTTTATTAAAAAAAATCGATTTTTTGAAGAAAATTGACGAAAAACTAAACGGTAGATTTTTAGCAGATTCACCGTGTCTAGAAACACCGTATTTTTGCCCTTGCAACACGGTTACGTTCGATTTACATATGGAGACACTGCACCCGACTCCCCCTAATCTATCCAATTTCTCTCTATCCTTCGAGCTAAGCTTACTACTAGACATTGCACTATGACGTGTGCGACATAACATGACAGACTAGTTGTACAAAGGGCCTGATCATGGTTGGCGCTTGAAGTGAGAAATGGCGCGGGGACTGTAAAACGGAATCATAGTTTTCGAAAAAACTGACATTTGTCGGGAAAAACGCCTTGAGGCGTATCACAGTTGGCGTTTGAAGAGACAAAGCTGCGTTTTTCACGACTATCAAGTGACTTGATTGAATAAATATTTTTTAAATAGATTGAATAAATAATGTAATTTTATAAATTTTTTAATTATCAGAAATGTCTAAAAACTTTCAAGCGACAACAATGATAAGGTTTTGTCGAAAACTGTCATGTCGCTGCATTCGCCAATTATGGTACGAAAAATGAGAACGATAAACGGCGCTGTCATTTTTTCAACTCGCCAACCATGATAAGGCCTTGCACTATCAGAAGCTTACACTATCAGATAAAAAAAGGGTCGTTTTTTTAATTTGCAAAAAAGTTCGGTCGGTTTTGGTCGTTTGGTTATTTTTTGTTTTTGTTTTTTTAGTTGGGTCAATTTTGTTTTTTAAACAGCGAGTGCTTTTGGGGGGGTCATGACCCCCCCCCCCCCTTAAATCCGCGCCTGGTCAGGGTCAAAGGGCTAAACTTTCTATTTAAAAGATATATTCGAGAAACCGTCTTGTTATTTTTTCACAATTTGAGCCCATTAAGTTTCTAACTTAAAATTTTGAAATTTAGTACAATGAAAATTTTAGAAGAAACTTAGGTAAAGACCGCGTTTATGTGCGAACCGGTCCAGAGTACCAAAAGAGGTAAAAAAAACCGAAAATGCGGGCTTTTTTTGGACTTTTTTGGTACTTTGGACCAGTTCGCCCCCTGCACAGAAACGCAGTCATACTTTCCAGAATATTGAAGGATGAAGGATAAAAGTGTTATTAGGCCCCCATCCATGGTCACACAAATGTGAGACATACGGCCAACATCGAAATTTATTTCATAATATGCGTGTGTAAAGTACACATTTTTGAAGTTGGCCGCCGTATGCAGCAAATATTCGTCTGGTTTAATATTTCCTTCATACCTGCTTCAATGCAAGTGTAAATTTTTGTGAATGTCATATAAAGCATGTAAAACACGATTATTATTGATTTATTGACTTACGAGAAATATTTGTTTCATTAAAAATCATTTCATTTTTCCCGTTGATGGCTTAGAAATGTCAAAACTTCTATGTGTGTGTTAAAGCAGTTCTTTAATTCGAAAGAAGTTCATTTTTCTTTCCTCTGACCTTACGACTATGTAAAATTTCAACAAAATCGTCGAAATGCGGTGATCCATATTGATTTCATATCTGATTAGCCAAAAAACAAAAAACGTTAAACGGTAGTACAAGTTTGTTTTTAAGTGAATTTATTCAAAAGTAGAAATCAGTTCTACTTGTGAATTTTTTCCAATTTCTACAATAAAAACATAAAATTCTGTAAACAACAAAGCAACTGCTGATGTTTCATGAATTTATTCACTCTCATTCTGTTCCGTGAACTTCTATGAAGTTTTCGGATAGTGAATATATAGCAAGGAGGTTTACATTGCAATTAGTTTTGCTGAACTAATTTCACTGAATTTTTTAAGAAATGTAGTAAACTTCCCACATGTATCACCGGAATTTATTCGATAAAAATTGCGCGAATAAAATTCATCTCTTGTTTCAAAATAGTTTACATTAGCTTTCTGAATTTCTTCCTCGATAGAAAGTGAACTTTTGTGAATAAAATTCCTATTGAAAAATTCGCTAATAAATTGCAGATGTAAACTCCGCCAAAGGCCCAAAGGTCACTTATTTCGAGCGTGTTTATTGATACATTGTTAAGTCTCGTACACCTTTTTCAACACACAAAATTAATTGAAGATAATCTAGCTCTAGTACATAATAAAGAGAGCAGGTACTGCCGTACTTGTGTGTGGGAAAATAAACCGGTTTATTTTCCCACACCCAAGTACCGCAGTACCTACTAAAGAGTTCAGTTATGAGTGAAAATGAAGGGAGAAATTGTAAATTTGGAAAAAAGCGAAAGGATGTGTGTAATGCTTTCGATATAAGTCCAAGCTTCATTCGCAAATTATGGATAAACTACTTAAAGGTTAAAGGTAGTATGACTTCAGCAAGCCATTCGCCACCACTAGTTTGGACCTTTCGGACTAAACGAGAATTATTTAATCAACAGGAATGACGTCCTAAATTTGTGTACTCCCAAGGGTTCGAATTTCATTTTCCTCTCTGATCTCCTATGGGAACAAAATTCTCAAAGGGCCATCTTTACTGGACACTGGGAAAGCAGGACACGACGAACAAGAACTTTTCTACCTTTAGTGCAATTTCAACATTAGTAGAACGCAGAGCCCCAACCGTGACAGATTTTACCACGCTGCCTGAATTTGGAAATCGCTAGTTGATGTCTTCATTTACGCCTAGGTTGGATATACTTTAAGCTAGCTGCGGGATTGGATGTGTTCAAACCATTTGGATTCAAACCAATGTTTCTGATACTTTGAAATTGATACAGTGTATCTCCTCTAAAAGTTGTTGTTGTTAGTTAGAATATTTGAATGCCAAGAAGACATGAATCAGAACGGCTTTCACTCTTTATTGCTTAACAGGCAATACCATGATCAATTTAACAAGGACTTAGTGTCATTCCTTTACTGAATTAAATATATCCTTCCAAAGTAGCTTCATAGCCGAAATAAATCCATATTTGATTAAAATTTATAATCCTTACCGAAGACTCTTAAGCGAAAAATAAATGTTTAATGATATTAAAAGATCTTGGAGCTCATCCAAATCTTTTGATACTTGATAAACGTCTACTGCAAGGAAAACGGCAATGAATTGCTTACAGGCGGCGCACACTAGCTGCTGGTGCTCTCCTTCTCTCATTAATCCTTCGAGTCAAAAATCAATCACATCAAATGGAAAAAGCACAAATGGGACACAAAAAGGGACTCCACAGCTGAAGAGAGCGCACAGAAATGACTTGAAAGGAGCATAGAACACTCAAGTTTGCCTTAGTGCTTTCCGCCTTGCCTATATATACAAACCAGGACACCCTCGACACGAAAAATTTAATGTCAGTTAGCGTCGGTAACGTCGGAAATTGTAAGGTCCTGAATAATATATTACTTTGCTTCTCCTTTGTTGGAATGCGACACAATTGTCATTAATTTTCCCCTCTCCCCCTCTGCTACTGTATGTTACTCCTTTTAAAAGGCTCTACCCGTTCCGTTATCCTCCCCCCGTTGATGCCCGGTAACAATGGACGTTTTCAAATAGACGACGTCCCTTCAAGGATCAAGGAACAAAGTTTAATCTCCTTTTGCTACCGTTCGTTTCCTAGCGAATCATTATTACCCCAGCATATCCTTACTACACAGGAAGAAAAAATTTCCTCCTTTTTGGTACTTTTCTTTAGTTCGATTGGGGCTTTGGCGATTCCAATTATCTACCAAATCCGATCTTCCTTATTGACCTGCAGAAGCATTTAGCTGGAGAAATCTTCCGTGAAATCAAATAACCATTAACTAAATACTAAGGATATACACAGCGATGCGTACACATATGTGCGGCGGCTATCCATGCAAACTTTTGTGCGGACCAAGCCACCTTTTCAGGGATTCTTTAAGTACAGTTTCGTGAGGAGATTTGCTGTGATTGAAACAGGATTCAATTTTTTTTGTGCCTCGTATGTTGAAGAATTTTTTTTTGCAACTCCTCGTAATCCTTGTGTTTATGGATCCTGATTTCCAAGCATCGACAATTCAAGGACTATGATGAAGAACAAGATGGTAACGAAGAAGAAGAAGAAGACGTGGGAGAACCGAACAAGCTTTTATATTATATTATACTAAGATGGATGTTGTGTTTGTTTGTTTTGTCGGGAAGGAGTGTTACTAGCTGTATACAATACCCTTCGAATTTCCTCCTAAGACATTGAATTCAATTCACCCGTATCATACATAAATGGGACCCTTACGATTAATTCCTGTAAACAAGTTTACGCTCTAAGAAATTTCGTTCCATAGGACCAGAGAGAGACTGAGACTGACTATCTATATCTTGGATCCAAATCGGTATTTGGGCATTCGTCAGGACTCACAGGATACGACCTTAAACTGTAAGCGGCCTTTGTTGAATGATGAGAGACCGTTGTTAAATTCCGGGGACAAATGATTATTTATAGCCAATTTAAATTTTATGTGGGACTAAGGGATTCTTTATTAGTTCTGAATGGGCCCTAAGTAAATAAAAGTTCTTTTTCCCAATTTGAGCTTTGTATGAATTTCATGAAACTTTACGATCGTGTTCATTGTTTGTTAATACGTTTCTCCTCAGAAGATACTGATTTCATTTCCAAATGGAATATAAACTTCTTTGCGTTGTTTTTTTTTATCCTGTGTAAGACAAGAGGGTATTTTTTTTATGAATAATTATGATATTTTTATAGGATGTTTTACGTTATCTGAGAAGGTCCAGTAAAAATAACATATTTTATAGACTTTTCCCTTCTTGTACGAACCAACAAATTGTTTTACTGTTAATGTTTGTGCTGCCATCTGAAGTAGTAAACCAATACTTTTTATCTTCAGATTAAACGTAAACATGGACCGGGGATCTGGATTATCTGTGATCGAAAAAAATATAAAATAGCTTAATGCAGGATGGGTTAATGGATGGGCATTAATAGATTTTTTATATTATGTAATGTTTGGATTTTTTTAATATAGCCATAATTTCAAAAAGGGTAACTGCAGGGTGTGATGATCCCACCGCTGCGAAGTGGTTCAGAATCCCGAAAACCTGGTCAAAAGTCCCAAAATGAAGTATTTTTTTAGGGACTTTTGACCCGCCAAATATTTGTAGTTAAGCCCTTAGCATCATTTGGAACTATTAAAAGTAAATAGATATTCCAGGAATCCGTTATATTTCATTCTGAAAGTGGGCGTCTCGCGACTGAAATTTCGTCTCCGCCATGTAGTCCAATAAATAGGTCGAAAAAAAGGCCTTCGTAATGCAAAAAAATACCGCACGAGATTTTTTTTTACCAAATGATTTTATATATTTTTATAAGCTTAAATTCAAAATGGCGTCATCCCCACCAACGCGTTTAATTCTATATCTTAAAAACTATGCATTTTACGACAAAAATGTATATTATCTTTTTTGTAGATAAATAAGTGATTTAACTTTCTTGTTTAGAAATTTTTTGTGTAAAGTCAATATCTACGGAGAAATAGTGCTTCAAACTTCATATATTACTTTATTTGCACTATATTTCGTTAATGGTTTATTCTACATGAAAAAATCCTTCGTAAGACTTATAGAACACACGATTATCTATAATTTTTGTTATCATCATTTTTTACGTAGGGCTAATATTGGACCAGTTATGGCGCTTTAAGTGTCGAAAAACGTAGATTCAAAAGTAGTTTTTTCCCAATATAGAGTGTATACCGCTAAGTTTACAAAGCGGCCGGCTGTAGATAGGTCTTGGATAGACGAACAAAAAATCGTATGGAAGGGGGCGGTAAATCGTAACGGTTTAGCAGCTAGGGCGTTTTGAAGTTTTTTTGGTAGAGGTTTACATATCACCCTGTATTTTTGTAACCCTATGAGCTATTTTCATGAATAAGGTATCAGTGTACGCAGAATACTCCCACCTATCTAAAACTGTAAAAGGTCAAGGTTCTACCCTATCAACTTCCAGAGCAATGTGTCATCAAAATCAAAATTTCGTTTTTTTTAACTAAAGCTTCAACTAAAACCACCTTTTTTATCCAAAAAATACGTAGTTAACTAATTTTTTTTTGCAAAATTGAAAGCTTGGACAATTTCCATTGAAGAATGTCAGACAATTTTTATCCTTTTTATTATACAATACAATTTTTCTTCATATTCATAATAAGTAATTTTATTTTTCAGGAACTCTGAAGCCAGACATTTTTTTGCAAAGAAATGATATTTTCTTTCTCGTAAAGAACAATTTAAAAGATAAATTTAGTATTATTGAGGATCAGCGCCCTCGAAAACACTCATATAACGAGTTTCATGAAAAATGGCTGATTATTAAGCAAAATCGTCCGCCATTTTGTATCCGCCATTTTGTTTTTTTTTGGAGAATTGATAGCGGATGCTTAATTAGCGCCCATAAGTACCCCCAAGTACGAAATTTCATATAAAAAAACTAATTTTGACTACTTGAGACTTTTGACCAGGTTTTTCAGGATTCTGAACCACTGTGCGCTGCCACCATTATTTGACGTCCGTGAGATATATTTCTTGAGGGGCGGTGGATTTATTTGAGCCAAGGTATTTGAGACATTTTGTGGGAATTCAATGGTATGGTATGGTATTTCTCCAAGCTCTACAGTCCCTTGCAGCATGTCTCCACTTTATTGAGCCTTGCCTCTGCATCAGCTGTTATAGAGTCTATCCATCTCCTACTGTGTCTACCTGCTGGTACATTTCCCAAAATTTCTGCTACCATGAGCCGTTTTGCGATACGGTTGTCCTCAGTGGCGTAGCGTGGATTTCTGCCACCCGGGCGAACCGTAAATTTACCACTTTCACAACTAAGAAAAAATTGCTAAAAAGTCTGCGATGTCGAAAACTCACTATTTTAAAAGGATTCAAAATAAATCGTCTAGCCTGAAATACATTAAGAGGCAGTACGTCGCGTCGCGTCGCAGTTAAATTTAGATTTATAGTTACAGAATGTGGCGAGTCACATTAATCACACTGCGACGCACCGCGACGCGACGCGCTGCTTTGGATTAGGCTAATTTCTAAAACACTGCTTCTTTTGACAGTTGTCGTCAATCACACCGATAACATGGAAGAAGAAAGGTTAATTAAGTTAGTACGCGGCAAAGAATTGTTATATATCTAATAAAAGCCATCGAGACTACAATCTTCTTTTAACCTGGTTTCGTCTCAATATATTTTTTTTAATTAATTATTTGCCTTTTAATACATGAATAATCAAATTGTCAAAAAAACGCGCAGCGCTTTCAATGTGCGTTAACGTTCATACTTTAATCAAACACTGCGGCACACAGCGACGCGACGCGACGCACTGCCTCTTAATGTATTTCAGGCTTCTTTCTTAAATTAACCCTTTATTCCGCGTATTTTTTTGCAAAGCGAACTCTTTTAAATAGCAGAAGAGCTGGTGGCCATTTTTGAGTACATATTTGAGGCACATTGAAAATATTTGAGACACATTCCTTGCTGATGTAGGAACATGAAATCGGCGACCTGGCTGGTTGGGGGCAGGGGGGGGGGGGTTGCCAAGTTACGAATTTTTTAATTTGCGAAAATTTCAACGCAAAAAACATTGTTGAGGCACTTTCAAATTTTTACATTTTGAAGTTTAATATTTAATTAAGCGAAATATTATTATGCCAGGCGCGATTTGGTCGGGATTTAAATGGTGACAGGCGATTAAAAGATATAATTTTGATAATATGCAAAAAATGTATTTGAGGCACGCTGGTGTAAAAGCCACGAAATCCGATCTTCTGTCATATCATTCACCTACGAGGCTACTGGTTTACGGATTACGTACGTAATCAGTGTAAACACAATCAGTCTGGCAACCGGGAACGAAGCCCTTGACAGCATGAGAAATGAACTCAAGGAGATTGGTGGCAGTGGAACGAGCTGCAAGAAAGCCATGTTGGTTCGTTGATAGCAACCCCCTGCAGATAGGCGCGATTGCAGAATAGAATCGATTGAAAGAGTTTCGGAATGACAGACTCCTTGATGCTCCGGCCTATGTCCTTCGCGCCTATTTTAGCTCGACTGTTGCTGCCAATAATAATGATAACGTCATCTGCATATACAAGTAATTGTGAAGAGTGTGTGAGTGACGAATTTCTCTGGACTGACATTTTCCTTAGCATCCATTCTAGGGCGATGTTTGAAAGCACTGGTTTCAGTCCATCCTCTTGCCTAAAGCTGCTGACAGAAAAGCTGCTGACAGAAACAGGCGCAAACGCCGTGCGGCAATGACAGAGAATAGAAGTAGTGTATTCAAATGCGCACTAACGAAATGCTGTTTTACGCTACGCACACACCGCGCAAGTTGCTTTACTTTCTACTTCCCTGCAAACATTTCGATTCGAAAACGATTCGAGAACGATTTGCCAAAAGCGAAAGCTTGCTTCGATCTCGGACTCGTTAACGACTCGCAAACGAATTCGAAGGCAATAAAAGCGGAGCAAGAGATCGAATCGCTTTCTCGTGCTGATAACGAATCGCATGCTCGTATCGATAGAAAATCGCTTCTGCGCTGAAAATCACTCCGCCGAGCAAAACAAGTCAAAAGGTCAAACTTTCCAAACAAGTCGTTGAAGAGAAACCAAAGGCTCTCAAAATTTCCTCTCAATAGGACTTCAAATCGGTGAAATGACATTATGTTGTTAGTGTAATTTGGAGATTTGAAGTCCCATTCAGGGGAAATCGGCTCTCAATATTTTTCTACAGCATGCGAAGGCTTTGGGAGAAACAAATCAACCAGGAAAGCTTTTATTTTGCGTTTTGAATCTTTTTCTCGTACCCTTCGCAAGCATTTTTCGAATCGAGAATGGTCCGAGAAAGCGAGCCTCCGAGAAATTGTTTGCAGGGCAGCCTCGTGTAGCATTAAATAACGAGACTCGAATCTGATTTCGGCCGACTTCTCGAGTCTCCGTGTAGAACCACCCATTGGGCATATTCACACGCTGCCATAATTGTGGTGAGTAAAATCGGTTTTATTCAACTCCCAGCAACTCAGACGGAGTGTAAATGAGTGTAGTAAATTTGAATGCTATACAGGAACATTTAAATGTATTGCAGATGAAATTTACTGGTTAGAGAAAAACAGAGCTAAAGAATGCAAGAGATAGAAGTAACTTTTTATATGTGTGCCAGCTTTCACGCGTTTGCTTTTGCGTGAAAAATGTTTCGTTAAGTTCTTCCGCTCCCTTCCTTCTCTCATCTATAAAACCGGTTTTAGGCGCCATGAATGTGCACTGTGTGTATATGCCCATTGCATTCACATGTCAAGTGAGATATTATACTCTGCATGTTTTTTGCTTTATGTATTTTTAAGTTGCTTTAATTTGTAATATTTTAAAAATTACTTTTAAAGTAGTAAAGGAAACATCCTTACAAACAAAGTGCTGCTTATCTAACGTCAAATCAAATTATTTTATTTTAAAATGTATTTCTGCAGAATTTACTATTTACTGCAAAATTTCGAAAGTTTTTCGAAAAAATAACAAGAGGGGTATTGTATTTTGTAGGCAATAATGTTTTATATAAGTAGATGAATAACAAATTTTGCAAAAATCAAATGTTGAATGATTTTTTGGCCGAATAGTAATTTTTGGAAACTATTACCTTGAATAACTTCGAAAGGGTTGAGTTTTTAGCCCAGTTGTCTAAATTTGGCTCTGACGACTGGGCTATTTCAAAAAAATGACAAGAGGATTTTTTGCATGCAATAACGTTTCGTATTGACTGATGAACATTTTTTTTCGTTTTTGGGCGATTTTGGCCAAAAAGTGATTTTTGATAAATTTGACCTTGAATAACTTTAAAAGGGTTAAACGGGTCAACATTTTTGTAAGGATTAAAGTTGTAGAGAATTTCATTGTCAACATTTTGGGCCCACGCACGGGGTTGTACGACCTATAGAAACTGAGATACAAGGAAAACACGGTAAAAACGCGATATCTCCGGCGGCCATGTTTTTTTTCTGATTCCGAAATTGTTTTTTTAAAAAGTCCCAAGGATGCTGTGGACCAATTTTCAGCCATTTTGGAATTTTGTTTCCTTTCGTGCGTTTTTTTTGCTAGTTTCCCCGGACTAGATGTAATTTTTTGAATTTTTTGTTTTCATTTAGTGTAAATTGACCTTTTCTAGTTCTGACCAGGCCCGCCACATAGGGGGGGGGCAACTGGGACGAATTGCCCCGGGCCCCAGGCCAGAGGGGGCCCCGAGAATAGATTGAAACCAAAAAATTAAAACCCCATATTCCTGCGTACTTATTGCCTAGGGGCCCCGAAACTATCGTGAAACCCAAAAAGTCAAAACCGCCATATCCCTGCGTTCTAATTGTCAAGCAGATCCTGAAACCCAAGCATGCAGCACTCTAAAATATATTTTACGTTGGTATGGATATGGATTCTTTTCTACTCATCAGATTTAAATAGTAAACACTATTTTTCTTGCCTTAATTTCCGCAAAGTCGTCGATGACATCGTCATATTCTATATTTTTTGCTAGCTGTCGTTCTATTGCAATGATTTAAACGTGACTGACCTGTACATGATCCAAGATAATTT
Source organism: Thereva nobilitata (assembly GCA_963855945.1). Classification (NCBI taxonomy): domain Eukaryota; kingdom Metazoa; phylum Arthropoda; class Insecta; order Diptera; family Therevidae; genus Thereva; species Thereva nobilitata. The sequence continues at coordinate 92,826,150 of OY979698.1, read as the reverse complement.
TACCTCATTTTTAATTTACTGAAACCGCGTTCACCAGTTGCAACATCAATAGGTATCACAATAAAAACGCGTAAACAAATCCATAATTGAGGAAAAACAGATTGAAGACTTTTATCAGGAATTAGATTGGGAGATTTGGCTAGCCCTTAAGTAGTCTCTTTACAACCACTGAAGAAATATAAGCTCGAATTGAGTATTAAGAAAAAGGGAAAACTTACCCAGCGGGAAATAAAGCTAAAGCACTATTAAAAAGTTTGGGGCGTTCCCCTTCCCATCCCATATCTATATCTTTTTTAATATTGCATGATCGCAGTGGGGAGCACTCCTTTTACTGCTACTTTTTTTAGAAGCGTTTTTTAGCAGTTATAAAAGTAGAAAAAAATTTCTAACCCTCCAATTTATGTTATAGCACCTATGGATATGAGAAAAAACTGCAGTGTCGAAAAGATTTATATTTTTGTTCACCTTGTGCAATGCCTTTTCATCCTTCCAAACGCGAGTGTCGACAGCGGTTTTACCAAGCGGTCCCCAACTAAGTACCAACCGCGTTTAATATGCTGCTTGACCAACGCATCGAACGAGAACCGGTCTCTGTTTGCCGTTTTCTTCGTTCCATACAATTCCTTAAACATTCAATCGGAGCATATTAACAGCGCTCCGAATTCGCTTCCCTTAGTAGTGCTTCGAATTTTTGGTTCTGGGATAGCTTCTGGATTGATTCTGCCAGAAGAAAGATGAGTGCTGAGCCCCCGAGCTAAGCACAAGGGCCTGTCTACATAAACCTGTTCTATTCTAGGTTAAACTATGTAACTTTAGGTTCACCCGCGAATAAAGCGTGGTTTTCACTTAGCTGGCTACCAGCGCTGGTTGTTCTGGTGGTGTGTTGTAGCTGGCAGCCATCCGAAATTTGGAAATTTCTGATTATTCTCGAGCTGGTTGAGCCACTAGCCAGCGGAAGATACAACCAGCGCTGGTAGCCAGCTAAGTGGAAACCCCGCTTTAAAAACCAACTGTTCGGTATCTATATTTAATGCCCTGAATGAGCTTATTCTTAAGTTACCACAATTTTTTTTAGCCAAAGATTTTTTGGAATTTTAAATCCTTAAAGGGGCCCCAAACATATTTTAGCCCCGGGCCCCCGAAGGTGATGTGGCGGGCCTGGTTCTGACACTTTTGTATAACTTTGGCGACCACCCCGCTCCCCTCAGACATCCCGTGTATTTTCTTACCGAGAGGGGCGCATTATTTTTAGTAGCCCACGGGCTCCGAATATCTTAGGACGGCCCTGGGCGCGATTGCAGAATAGATAATCGATTCAAGGAGTTTCGGAATGACAGACAACTTCCTCCTTGAAGCTCAGGCCTATGCCCTTTGCGCCTCTTTTAGCTCGACAGTTGCTGCCAATAAGGACCTTCCGACAATGATAACGTCATCTGCATATACAAGTAATTGTGCAGAGTGTGTGAGTGACGAATTTCTCTGGACTGACGTTTTCCTTAGCATCCATTCTAGAAAGCACTGGAGTCAGTCTATCCTCTTGCATAAGACCTTGTCGTACTTCGAACTATTCTGTTACTGCAGCATATTTTAAAACATTTTAATTCTCAGAATTAAAAGCGATTAAGTAAGTTCTTATGCAGTTCAGGTAGAAAATATAACTTCAGATATTCTCTTATAGCTTAATATGAAAAGTTTTCGTAAATCACTTTAAGATTATTTCCCCTACAACAAAAGCCAAATTCAGCATTATTGCACATATCACATTCTGGCATCTTTCTTTCATAATTTGATATAATTTCCTTAACGTGAATTAAATCTTTTCCTCTAGCTCTAATGAAACTGCTCTTCCTGACGGAAAGTTCCTTAGGGATTAGCAGCTTTCCTTATACCCCACCCCGTCCCCCGGGCATACCAAAAATAGCCACAGCAGCAGTAGCAGATATTCGTAACGATTTGACGAAAAAGTTTCTCTCTCCTTCAAGAAGAACTCTCATCCTTGAGCTGCAATTAACAAGAGTATCCCTCTAACCATCGGGGGAATTAAATTAAAACTCAATCTTGTGTGTAATTATTACTTTCTGAAAAGATTTATTTCTTCTAGCTGCTTACCGAAAAAAAAAATATGGCGCAAATAGTAGGAAAAACTTGCCAAAGATAAGAAGACGTGCAGCAACTACGACAAGGACAGCAAGGACGACAACGGCGACGACTGAAGTGGCTATAAGGAGTAAGCACTAAGAAGACGAACAAGAAGCAGGAAGGAGTGTCCAGCAGTGGACAGAATCATTTCGTGGGAGGTCGTATTTCGTGTCAGAGGGCAGAACGTGTAACTGAGAAAAATGATTAATGGCGCCCACTTCCAGATGTTCTTAGACAATGACAAAAAGACTTCTGACGAAAGTTTCCCGATGTAGTTTGTCCTTTCGATCCCTCACCCATCACACCATCAGTATAGTGCCGCGCGCCACCTACCAGGATATCTCGTAATCAATATTTCGACAGATGTGACAGGCTGCTTATTGATGATAGCACTGAGGATAGTCGTCCTTGCTGTACGTTACGTACTATACAACAATATAGAGATCCTAAGAGGGCACGAGGTTCTCTCAGAGCAGAGCTGTGTTTTTTTCTTTACAACAAAGAGTACAACATTATTATCAGCGGGAGCGTGTAGTTAAGTCGTGCTGTTTATTTTTTTTATTTTTTTTTGAGATAAGAATGCTTCAGATAAGGAAAATATATGGGCTTTCACAGTGATATATCGTTCTAGGATACGTTTTTATTTTTATTGTTTGTTCATCGAGTCGCAATACATGCCCAATAATAAAAAAGCTTGTAAAAAAGTGGACAAATGTAAACAGGGTTCGTCCTTGATTTTTTGTTTTTTTTTTACTTTTTAATATTCTTCATTTCGCCAGCGATAGTTTCAAGGTTCTTCCGCAGCTGGATCAGCTCTTCTTCGGCACGTTTCCTTTCCTCCATGAGGGCAGCCTTGTCACTCTCATCACCTTCCAATTTCCTCTGGATCGTCTGCAACAACAATAAAACTATTATTAACAAAAAAAATTGGTGAAGCCTTAGTAAATTCTAAATTTATTTATCAATTTCACGAAAATGTCAATCGATTATTTATAGCCGCGAAAACTGGAATTTCTGACAATTTATTTCGGTTTTGATTAAAAATAAAACGCCAAGACTGACACCGTGTAAATGCGTTGGATCAATTCGCAGCTCGTCAATTTTCTTGGTCTATTTCTGGGTTTTTTTTATTTTTCGCTGTTAATTATGAAATTAGGAAAAAATTTGCTCTACTCACCCCCAATTTACCCTCCAAGTCGCCTTTTTGTGAATTAAGCTTGTCTGACAATTCCTTGTATTTCCTAAGCTTCTCCCTCTCCGACTCCAACGACTGTGAAATGGCTCCAGTTTCCGCCTGCAGCTGGGCAAACACACTTTCTGATTCCAATCGACGTTTCTCCTCCCTCTGGATGGCTTCTTCCTGTTGCTTCACTTTCTCCCTCAACGCCTGCAATTTTAGCAGCTTGTCCGTTAAATCTTCTTTCTTTTCTGGCTTCGACATTTTCTTCTATTTTCACCAATATTCTTCAACTGTTCTTCAATTCACCAAGAATATTAAATTCACTGTGCACTTTACGAAGTAAATTTTGTACTGATCGAACTTTTTCACTAATTTTATTTTCATAGTGGAGTGGGGAGGACTGTAATTTCGATATAGCCAATAATAAAATTTGGCTGGTGGTGGGGGGATTTTTTGATTTGTTTGATCTGTGGTTGATTTTGTAACTTCATCATGAAAATTAAAAGAGAAAAGTTGGAGCGGAAATTCTGAGAAAATTTATGTGGTGAAATATTATTTTTAATGGAGCGATGATCTTGTTGCTAATCAATGGGTGTAGTTCTTTTTTTGCTAAGAGGAGGAGGTAAGAGTCATTTTTTGAGGATGTCGTAATTATTTTATATATTTTATTTTATTGACAACTTGAATTCATTATTAAAATTTAGAGAAAATGTAGCGAGAAATGTTGTCCGTAGGATGGCCACTAATAACGGAATTTTCCGACTTTAGTACCAACTATTTTCAAGCAGGTGTCCAAGTAACATTCTTAAGGCGGCTTTTATGAGGTAGATTTGCTTGTTTTTGTAACCACTGTTTCACGTATGCGTTATTCTTGCAGTTGCAGGGCATTCCCAAACAGGTGAAAACTACTGTGAAGACAATGATGGTTGGTTTTACTGAACCATTACTGAAAAAATAGCCACTAGAAAATTGAAAACAACGCGCTAAATGGTACCAGTCTGAAATTTACAGAACGATGACGATAGACAAGCTGGTGCAGAAAATTTGGCAAGTTGAGAAGGTCACTTCATCGTCAAAGTATCTAAGCATGAAGGAGTCATAGCGCGACAACCATTTCGTGGACCACATATCGAGTAACTATTCTGGCAGATCTTGTGTTCGACAGCCTTTTCAGAAAAATCTCCTAATCCTAAGAAACGATATGTATGAGTTTGTGTCAGAGTATATTACGGAGAATGTTTCGATCCTTTCATGTTTGGATATAATTACTACATCCTACTGCACCATTGTGTCTCAAAACCAGAGAGCAGTAGCACTAATTTTCGAGTAGTCTTCGATGCTTCGTAGAAAACGGCCTGAGGTTATTTTTAAAGACAAATTGAAGGTTGAGCCAGTAATACAGGACAATTTGTTTGACTTCCTATTCCGTTTTCGATCACGAATATATGCTATCACCGTGGATAGTTTTAAAATGTAATGGGCAAGTAAGAGTACAACACCTTGACACGAAATGGCACTGCATTCTGTGGACAATAAACTTTAAATCAGGCTTGCAAATAAATCGTTGGCAACATGACATATCAAACTGCTTTCTCCTCCTATATGGCAAAAGCATGCCTAGTATTGGGTGCCTTAGTTAATTATGTTATCGGATCTGGAACCTTCAAACAAGACTTCTATGTCCACAACATGCTGATTGGAGTCGATGCAATTGATGAAGCAAACAAGGAGAGTTCAACAAAAAATGGATGAGTTATTGCACTCCGAAGATTTCGGATTGATGTTCTAACAGCTTAAAGCTTCTGTTATCTGTTAAGACAACCAGTTTGCAGGATGACCTATTCCGTTTCTTTTTTCAACGTTTGCAATCGTTCAACGCTACTCTTTTCATTAAACTCTTCTTCTTCGTTAACGGCTCTACAATCGGAATATGGACTCTCGCAATTGTTCCGATTCTCTCTTCGGTCCCGATTCTGAGCCAATGTTACCGCAAGATGAATTTTGAGAGTAGTAAAATCTACTACCTTTTTGAAAAATGAGGTAGTAAATTTTTTGATTTCAAATCTATTTTAAAATACCCCATTAGCACTATGAACATTTACGCATATATTTTATCATTAAGAGTATTCATTGTTTTGCCGTATTTATATTATATTGCCATAATCAATGTAAAGTATGTGGGTTTTAATGTGATTTCGTAGTTCATCTGCAGCCATAATAAAGCTTACTGTTTGTGCCTAAGCGGTTTGTTTTTTATTTTTTAATCCTATTGAGTTTCGAAAATGCACACTCGGCTGCTGCACTATAAAGGCCCCCATCCACGGTCAAACAAATCATCAAACCATTTTCGACAAACAGCGCACACATTTATGCTTTGACATTTTTTGGCCATCAACGAGGGAAACTTTCTTCAAACATCCCGAGCGACAATTCCTGTAAACAAAACGAACTTTCATATGCTTTACATGGCACACATAGAAGGAAATATTAAACCAGACGAATATTTTCTTCAAACAGCGGCCAACTTCGAAAACTTGTATTTTATACACGCACACTTAGAATTTTTCGATGTTGGCCAGAAATTTGATGGTTTGTTTGACCGTGGATGGCGGCCTTAACACTACAAGTCAGAAACAAATTGACAAAGATTTTCGAATGAAAACTCTCCTACTGCATTTTCTATCTTAGATATTTCATACCAATATTCTTCGACAGGCAAATGGGAAGTTATCACTAAATGTTTTAAGCAGCCTCCACTCAGTACAAATTTGTTCCACATCATAATTAGAGGCTTTAACTATATGCGAAAACGACTTAATAAAATTGGTGATAGATGGGTATTCAGGAGAATTTGCCTTTTCTGGTTTTAATATTTATCGTATACAAAATTAAACAAAATAACAGAATGGAATGGAAACATGTTTCTGACAGCGAGTAACGAGTGGGCTGCGATCGATTTAGCCATAAATAAAAAATATTAGAATTATCAAAAAAAGGTAGTAGAATGATAACTTGAGGTAGTAGTGTAGTAGATTATCAATTTTTTTTAAAAAGGTAGTAAAACTACTACATATGTAGTAGAACGGTAACGCTGTTCTGAGCCGATGTTACCCGGTCTACGCCATATTTTCAGTGGAAGTTTGATATCCCCTGCTGTGGCACCCAAAAGATCTTACCGCAGAGACCTTTCCGAGCACATTTCTTTTTCGCTCATACGAGTTAGATGATCTACTCATCGGAGCCTACCGAGCTTTATTTTCTTTAGAACAACTATATCGCGATAGCGCTCGTAGATTTAGTCGTTGTAAAGTCCTCAGGAATCGTCCTCTCTCATATAAAGGGCCAACAATACTCCGAACGACTTTCCCCTCAAACACTGCTAAAAACGTTAGAGCGCTTTTCGCTAAGCACCCAAGTCTCGTATGTGTATGTGGGTACCGGTAAGACCATCATCTTATAAAGCAGCAATTCGAATTTAACAGATAGATGCTGGGTTTTGAAGAACCTACAGTAGGCTTTCATGGCTTCTACCAACCGTTGGCAGATTTCTGGTTCCATGCTATTGTCTGCTGTTACTATTGACCCAAGGTAGGTAAGTATATGATTTTACAATTTCAAATTTGCGCTCCTCTATCTTGATTGTGGGACCAATGTTAGTTCTTGCAGACGCGGCCACCATGTACTTTGTTTTGATTACATTGATGTGCAGTACCAGCTTTCGTGCCGCTCACTCAATCAGGGTGAAAGCATCCTGCACAGCTTTTGATGTTCTACCAATTAGGTCAGTAATTGGGTGGAGTGGACTTGTGGAGGATTGTACCCCTTGCTATCACCACCGAATCTCGGAATACTTGTCACAATGGTTATGCTCAACTTACATTACCGTGTCCGCTTATTGGGGATGTCGAGTTCTCTCATAGCTTTTTTCGAGTTCTGCTCTGACTATGTTATCATAAGCGGCGAGGAGTATTGGATTGAGTTTTGACATTTTAGGCATTTTTCCATCTCCTGTCGCACGGTGTTATGCCTATTAGTACGTATACATGATGAGTTGAACTCAGGTTAAAGCCGAGTCTAACTACATCTAGATCCGAGTCGAGTTGAGTTAAGTTCGACTGAACTCGACTCAGCTCTGCTGCCTAGGTTGAGTTGAAATTATGCATATAGACGCGAGTTCAGTAATCTAGTAGTTGGATTTAGTTGATAGCAGCTTCTCTGGGTTTTGTTTGTGATTTTTGTCGAATTTTGTAGATTGTCGAAAATTAAACTCAACCTCAACTCAGCTATTCAACTCATCATGTATACGTATTATATAATGTTTCTAGCGTTCTGTTTTGTAGATACTCAACAACGTTATACCTCGATAAATTGTTTGTGATTTTTGTCGAATTTTGTAGATTGTCGAAAATTAAACTCAACCTCAACTCAGCTATTCAACTCATCATGTATACGTATTATATAATGTTTCTAGCGTTCTGTTTTGTAGATACTCAACAACGTTATACCTCGATAAATTGCTGCACGCGGTGATATCTCCTTTTTTATGTACAATTCCTCAGTTAGCTCTCCATTTCGCAATTCATGAAAGTGCTTGTTCCATCGCTCCAGCATGTCCTTAGAATTGGTGAACAGATTATCTTCTTTGTCCTTGAAATATACCAGCATCATACCTCGTATTCTTTGATTGAGCTCCCGCGCCTGGTGCGGCTTTTGCTATACTGTTCTAGTTCACAAACGAGATGTTTCTCCAGGCTTCCTTTTCCCTTTTCTTCTTTTCTCAGCTCCTTGGGTGCTCTTGTTCTTGCTCGATACACAGCATTCTTACGTCCAGTCGCCAGTCCACCTAGATCATGTGATATCATACCTCTGTAGACTTTTCCTTTAGAGCTACATATGTAAACAAAGTCTAAAGTCTATATGAATAAGCCTGCTACAATTGAGGAATTGGAACGTGGTATCATTACTTACGTTATTTGCCAAAAAATTACCGCTTGAAATACTTGAACGCGTCATCAAAAGTTGGAATTTTAGAATGGACCATGTTAGCTGCAGTTATGGCCAACATTTAAAAGAATCTTTAAATAGTAAATATAAAGAATGATTCTTTTGAAGGATAATAAAGATTATCCGATAAAATAGAACTTTTTTATTTGCTTTTTATTTTTGAAAAAAGTACCTCTAAATGGAACACCAAATGCAAAGACTGTAAACTATCAACACATGCCAAGCAGCGCTGCGTTTACGTTAGGCCCGTCATGTTCAAAGAATAGATGACTCCAGGATGCCACGTAGTTGTGCAGCTCCAGTTCTGTGCAGAATTCAAACATTCCATGAGAAAATTCTTATCATTAATTCACTACCAAATAAATCGTTATCATCTTGAAATTTTAATTCTTTATTAACGTAAACTTGTGCAGAAACTTTGCACTGTAAATTTCCCCATTAGATAAAAAATGTACTTTTCGGAACTACGCTCCTAAATTTATGCAATTATAGTTCGAAGACGTCAGTAATTTCCTCTTGTGATGGTGGACCGGAAAGTCATTTATCAGCTGATTATGCACTTCGAAATCGTGCCAAAGCCATTTTAAGGGTCAAGTTACTTGTTTTACTTGTGATTAATTAAATGTTAAATATTTTTTGCACTTTTGGGTGAAATGGACAGCCAAATACAAGAAGAGGTATGTACATTTATCTGCCATTGTATGCTTTTTGAGTTTCACAAAGGTCGATTGCTACCAAAAACATTTGCGATGTTAATCCAAGTGGTTTAGCGGTTTATAAATGCCAAAGGTGGTTTTCTATGTTCAGATCTGGGGCCGTATTTGGTTTCTCGAGTCGATATCGACATCTGTCGATAAATGAAAATTGGCATTTGGCGACACGATATCGACAACCTTCCCGTCTCGATAAAGACGTTTGACGTTTATTAAAAGGCTCAATTTATGCATACAATAAACTTTTAACAGTTTCTTTTTTAATTAAATATACGTGGTTTGGTGCACTTGGAGTAATATGACACAATTTCATGGTTTTCTATGGCAGCGCTTATCTGTCGATTTGGTCGTGATGTCAAATATGAAACTTGGAGAAAATCGAGAAGCTTTTTTTGTCGAGTCGATCCATCGACTCGAGAAACCAAATACGGCCCCTGGTAATTTTGATCTTTCCGACTCGAATCGATCAGGAAGATCCAACAAGTTTAGATAATGAAGTGTTAAGGGCGGAAGTGGAAGGAACTCTGTGTCAGACAATCGACCAGCTGTCCAACCCTCTTAACCAACGTTGCTCGACCATCCAAGAACACTTGTAGCACATGGTAAATTATGTAGAGCAGGTGTAATATAAAAAATGTCATTAATTTCCGGTAGTTTGTGATAAGAAAAAAGGACTATTACTTAAATTTTGCTTATCATCAAAAAAAGGGTGTTTTCCCGTGATCTTATTCACATATCAGTGATTTAAACAAAATTGCTTGTTTCTCTTTAAAATCACCAGAAAAAAATTTTAAAACAAATAAAGGCAATCGCACGTGTTGTAATTTAATATCTGTAACAAATTTGTAAATTCCTCAGCAACACCGCATGAAGCGTCGTCGTCGTCATAAAGCACACAGCTTACATCAATAAGCCCTTCACACATACTCAATTTACCCATAAGATTGTACCCATCAATCTCATCAATCAAATACCTAAGTATTACTTATGATAACGCCCTTTCTGAATACGCGCGCCACCCAAAGGTATTGCAAACATCGTATTTAACTATCGCAGAAGTACAGAATCGTGTTACCTGTCAATCGGTGTGGCACAAAGCTTCCCAAGGTTCCCCCCTTAATGCAAGTGATTCACACAACAGCGTCTTCAATGGTGGCGCGGCGGTGATTTCCAATAAGGAATATCTCCGAGATGGCAGAAAAAAATGCTTTTTTACTTGGGATATATTTTGTTTTATTATCGCGCCGCTCTGAAGGAGCATCTCAAACTCGTCGAAAGTTTGATTTTTTTTACGCTGGGGAAGGATAGCATCGCCTTATTTCATGGGTATTATCTTCCGGAACAATGGGTTTTTGAGGAGGCATAGAGAGGATCGAATCCCTTTTTTTTACTTCTATTTCCCTTGGAAATAAAAAAAAGTCTGGAGGAGGGGGGAACAAGGAAAAAAATCTTGAAAACAAATTAAGCGACAAAAATTTTACAACATTCTATGAAAATCCTTATTTCATCTTTGTTAAAAAGGAAAATTCAAACAAATTCAATTATAAAAAGGGAACTTCCGAGTGGCGACTATTCTTTTGCATTAAAATCCCATTAGAGTCTGGATGTTTACCAAAATGAATAATTAATAGATACTTTGCCAGCCATCGCTCCTTGTGCAGTCCTGCCAGTATTGTATATACACACAGAGAGCGAGTAAGGATTCTGTGCGTAATTATGGCATCAACGCAAGAGCCTCCATAAATAAGGAGCACATGGCGTCAGAAGGAGGCACCAAGTGCTGTGAATGTCTTATTTCTAGAATTATTTTTGCTTCAATATTACTTGAGTGCCGCAAGAAGATTGATAGCAAGGGATGTGGATACTCTAAATAAAAATGGGCTTAGCACAGTGGCTGGGTGATGTTTGAGTTGTTGTTGTTGCTGGATATGCCCTGGGCTTAGCATGATATTTTCATTTGTCTTTAGTAGCTGAGCTTTGTCTTTTGGATTATGATTTTCTGACATTGAAATATACTTTGTACTGAGAGAAGAAGTAACATTTTTTTATGGCCGAAATAAGACGAAATGGTAGGTTGACTTTATGAAATGAATGCTATATGTACAAAATATTGTGAAACCCTTTTAATAAGTTGTATTTGCGTCATGATTATTCTCAGGTTTCAGCTACTACTCCTTGGTGCTACAATCCATCAAGAGCCTTGGTTTTCAGTGACCTTCTCCATCTGGACCTGTCTCTTGCAACAGGCGCCCAGTATCTGGTCCTCTAGTCTAGTTTTTGGTTTTTTTGTGGTTTTTAGGATGTTATCTTTCCCTCGAGTCTATCTACCAACTCTTCTAGAGCACTGTGGTGTGCGGAAGTCTTTTTGGAGTAAATATCGCACGGAGTAACTTACTTTTTCAGATTTCTACAGGCATAGGTTATTACTGGTTTGATTTCAGTTTGATCTCAGTATTTTCTTCGAACTCTAAAAGCACCTAAACTGCTTTCCAATATATCTTTGCTTCTGTCTTTTTTATGTGAAAGGCTACAGCTGCTACGACTAATAGTGGGTCCACACCATAGGCGTCCCCAGGATTTTTTTGGCGGCGGGGGGGGGGGGGGGTCGGTCCAGAATTTCAACATAAACGACATACATTGCAAAAATGAATTTTTATTATTATATGTATATTTTTTTAAAACATAAAAACTTCTTACAGAAGAATAATTTTTCTATTTTTTTGACAAATTCAGTAACCACTTTCTCCGGGTCGATGTGAATGTTGTAGTGGACATTAAGCAAGGCCGATTCATTCAGTCTGTTTTGAGATATGGTATTCCGGAGGTATGATTTTAATCTTCTTAAGCAAGAAAATGTCCTCTCCGGAGTTGCCGTTGAAACGGGAAGGGTCGCTAAACTTGTTAGAAGGCAGTGGATGTTAGAGTATAAGCCTGAGTCACAGCTGTCCAGTGCTTCCACAGCACTCTTAGCGTTGTTGTGAGATTGCCAGAATTTAAACTCACCTTGACAATTGCTGCATTCATTTCTGGCAGAACTGCTGCATACTTTGCAATGCAATGTGATTGACAAAACGAAAAGGCAGATGGCTTATTACATGATCTACAAATGGGATGAAACAGTTGATTTTGTAGTGGCTTTGAACATCGGAGGTTGGAGCATTCATATTCACTTGTTTTCTTGCTATGCGAGGCATTTGAATGATACTTCCATTTTGCGACAAAGCATCAAAAGCTGCTTCGAAAACAGCTTTGAACTCATCGTCGGCGCTATTTCTGATACCTTTCAAGGTAGCTAATATAACATCAATGTAACTAAAGGCTTTTATCAAGTCACAGTAGACTGCCTGAAGTTGTTTGCAAAGTATTATCGTATAGCTCAGGATTTTCTCCAAGATAAACAACGCTATTATGAAGTCGATCGATCGCAATGTACACAACATTTGACATGCCTGCGCTGTATCAATGTTGCGGCTTTCTTGCAACTTTTCCAAACTGCATCATGTTTGTGCACCCACGTGTTTCAATAGGAACCGCTATCGAGAATTTTCGCAAGTACAAAATTTGGGCGTCTCGTGCACTCCACTCCACGTAACAACTTAGAGATGACTGCGTTGAGGCCGAATACTTACAACAAAACAATTCAATCGGCCATTGAGTTGAGGCCCGTCGACACGACACAAGCATGCTTGCGCCTGCATCATGCTTTTTTATTACCATAGACTTTTATGACTTTTTTATGAAAAAGAAATCAACTTTCATATGAAAGACCACATAATCTTTCGAAAAGCATGTGTCGTGTGGACGCACTTCATAATCCACATGTGGTTTTTTAGGACCTGCTTTTGGCTACGTTACTATGCTTGCGCCTGCAAAATTACATAAAATTCATATGGGAAAGAAGCACGCGCGATGCATGCTTGTGTCGTGTGTACGAGCCATTAGGCGTTAAAAAATGTCCTTCCTTATTTCGGGGGGGGGGAGGTCCTCCCCCCGCCCTGGGTACGCCTATGGTCCACACGACAAGGACTTTTGTCGGTCCGACTTTCTGTGAAGCTTCTGTGCAAACTATGACGTTTGAATGGGCCGCCAGAATGTCTGTGCGACCATGCCGACGGAATGTCTCTGCGGACTTTTTCTAGTGATTTAGTAGCGACTTTTCTTTGTTTCACAGATAAAATTCTATAGAAGAATGAGGGATGAACCCGCTATGGTTAGTGAGAAAACCATTAGCAAATCCATTGGCGTAGCGTGCCTTAGACGGGCCCTGTATCAAAATTTGTTGGGGGTAAACACTTCCATAAAAAGAACAAAACGCTCGCATTTAATTAAAATAATTATATATTGATTATAAGTTATTACTTAGGTATATAGTCCGGGGAAATTAGCATTTTAAGGAGACAAAATTCCAAAATGGCTGAAAATTGGCCCACAGATTCCTTGGGATTTTTAAGAAAACGATTTCGGAATCACAAAAAAAAACATGGCCTCTGAGATATCACTTTTTGGCAAAAAAATCACTCAAAAACTGGTTTTTTCGAAAAAAAAATTTTGATCAGTGAATACGAAACGTTATTGCCTACAAAAAAACCTTCTTGTAATTTTTTTCGAAAACATAACCCTTTCGAAGTTACCTATTCAAGGTCAAAGTTTCCAAAAATCACTTTTCGTCCCAAAAAATACCTTGAATAATTCGAAAAGGTTAAGGTTTTCGAAAAAATTACAAGAGGGGTATTTTGTAGGCAATAATGTTTCGTATTGACAGATCAAAAAAAATTCGAAAAAACAGTTTTTGAGTAATTTTTTGGCCAAAAAGTGATATCTCCGGCGGCCATGTTTTTTTTTGTGATTTCGAAATTGTTTTCTTAAAAAGTTCCAAAGGAATCTGTACACCAATTTTCAGTCATTTTGGAAACTTGTCTCCTTTCGTGCGTTTTTTTTGCTAATTTCCCCGAACTATACAATTAATACTCCTAGGAATTAAGCTAGCCAAATAATTCAAATCAAATATACATTTTTCTTGCCTTTTGTTCGGCGAACTTGATATTTATTAAATCATTCATAGATGAAGATGATTTCAGTTTTTCTAAATTGTCTGTCTCTATAGACAATAGTGACAAGTCTGATAGCCTTTTCTCAGTGGCGTAGCGTGGGTGACAGCCGCCCGGGGCGGAAGAAAATTTTCCCGCCCTCTCATTAACTTCCCAGTTTATAGGGAAGTTATTGTAATCGGTCCGAAAATCGAAATTGTAATTTTCAACGTATTCTCATTTTTCAAGGTCCCAATAGCATTTTAAGCAAAAAGAAGCAGTATGCGTGTGTGTGTGCGTACGTATGTGGTCATTTTCTCCTGCACGATCTCGGGCGAACCAAAAAAGACATCGACTGGTCCCGGTCGTAGCGTATTACCGAAGTTATAATCTGAAAAGATTTTCTAAAAATTCGGTCGAGCGGTTTCTTTGTTTAGACGACGTAAGTGATTTTTGTACCTGCACGATATAGCGCGAACCAAGAACGGTATTGATTTCATTGACCTGCCGATCGACGCGTATTACCGAAGTTATAATCTGACAATATTTTCATAAAATTCGGTCGAGCCGTTTTTTTGTTTGAACGAAGTTCGTGATTTCTGTACCTGCCCAATATCACGTACCAAATATGATACCGACTTCGTTGAGGTGCCGATCGGCGCGTATTAACCAAAACATGCTCTGAAAAAAAATTCATAGCATTCGGTCAAGCCTTTTTTTTGTTTAAATGGAAAGACGGGCTAAGGGTCACAAGCACCTTAAATTGATTAGTTTTTCTAATATCTCGTTGGAGTGAAACTCGTTCCAAATGAAGTTTTTTTCTGGATTCAGGAGAGCGATAGGACCGTTTTTTGCCAACTTCCTCTCCTTTTGTTTTGGATCGCCTTTCGGAGTTGTTGCAACACCCCACAAAAGCGTGCAGCTGTGATCGTGGTCCGCCGGGGCAGATAATTGATCAAAAACACCCCTTTGGAATCTCAAAAGAACGTTTGCCATTTTCCCGCGGATTCCACAACTTTCGCTTTATTTGGTGTTTTGGCGGTAGGAGCGAGTGGAGTCTCCATACTGGCTGAAGCCTGACTGTCGAATCGATCTACGCACAGGCATATAAATTTTACAGTGCTGCCACTACACGCGAATTCCCTGAGACTCCCAGACTTTTCCCGCCAACGACACGGATTTCCAAAAATAGTGGAACTTCCTTTTGAGACGACCCTCGTACAATATTGAACACTATTTTTTATATGATAGAAGTCATTCTTGTTGAATTTTAGTCATAAACAATCCAAGCACAAATTAAAATACGGGGAATCCGTGCAAGTCAGTACAGACGGTGTTGCCAGTCGCTACAATGAGCAAGACGTCATTATTATACATTCATTTAAAGAAAGGGGATTCCCCGATTTCGCACAGTATAAGTAATGAAAAATTCCGTCGTCATTTTGATCGGTCCGAATCGTAGGTGCGACAAAAATAATATTTGCAAGATATTTATTATTATCATTCATTGTGAAATTTTGCCGCCCCCTAAAGGTGCCGCCCGGGGCGGGCCGCCCCTGCCGCCCCTACTACGCTACGCCACTGCCTTTTCTGTCCCATAAAAGTCCTTAGCTTATTTTTTATCAGTTTTAATTTCGACAAACTTTTTCAGCTGTTGCAGTTGTAACCGGAATGGTCAAGAATAGAAAGCATGCTGTTATTACTTCCGGAAAACAATTTTCTGAAAAAAACCCCATTTTGAAAATTAAAAACCATATAAAAAATTTAAAAAACAGCAAATTTATGATTGGGTGCGGAAGAGGGAGTCTTAGAACGTACGTAAAAAATTCAGGACCAACATGGGAGCTTTTTTTGGCGCTATTTTTAATTTTTTTTTGGTAAATTTTTAAAATTCACTTAATTGCAAAATACATTTAGTAGAGGGAAATTAAACAAAAAAAGCGAAGGTATGATGTAGTTGGGAAGTTGGATTTTTTTGTTTTTTTTCTTTACATACATATGTTAAGATAAAGCGAAAAAAAATTTCTGCTAAATCGTCCCAGTGCTGCACGAGAAAATTGCATAAATGTCCATTTTTGATGCATTTTAAGTGCATCGATACACTATTTTTTTAATTTCTCCAGCTCTGTTGGTCGTGGAACAATAAAAAAAATTGGAAAATACTCGTGAATGAATAGACTATCGAACTGATTCGGTATAAATGCTTTAAAAATTAATCCTAACCTCAAAAAACCAAAATGTATGAAATTTTGTTTTATTTTACTAAAAATGCAATGAATAACGGGGAAAAAGTCGGATTTTGATAAAAATTGGAGAAAAGATGTACTTTGATGCTATAAATACGTGGTTGAAATTTCAAAAAAAGATTTCGATTTTTACGGCAACAATAGGCAGTATTCGAAAAAATTTTAAAATTGCCGCCATTTCATGCCAAATCATCGTACGGTAAAATATTTTTTTTTAAATTGTAGGATTTTTTATGTACTTTCTTGTGAGCATACGCAATACTTCGTTACTTTATTTAAAATGCCCATTTTAGGATTTTAAAAAAAATAAAAAATTTCAATTTTCAATTTTTTGCCTTTTGCCAACTATGAAAAGCTACTTGCCAACTATGCAAAAAAGGCAAAAAAATTGAAAAATTGAAATTTTTTATTTATCAAGAAAAGTCAAAAAACGGAATTTTTCGTGAATTTTTCAGTTTTTGGGCTCCCATAAAATTTCAAATTTTTTCAAGCGCACGCCCTCCCCTAAATATTGTTGGGGATGTCATTTTTGACCAATTCCACCAAATAAATCCGTTACATCACGCCAAAAACCCAAAATTTATGTCTCACTGCTCTAGCGCCTGGACTAATACTATAAATACAACTTTATTTAACAAGAATTGTGGATAATATTTTACGAATTTTTGCTTACACACGTTTTACGAATTCTTGTTTACATACGTTCGGGGCCCCGTGTCATTGATTCGGCTGATACGGCGGAAGCTAAGCCCATGGGCAAATCCCAGCTTGACTTAAGACTTCTTTCACTGGACGTTCTTCTGCAGAAACATAGTGGTAGAAACACTGCTGAATTAACTAGCAGAATCGAAGTTGGTGTTACCATGTCATATGTCAGGTCCACACAGGCCTATATGGTATGAATTTTTTTTACAAACGCTTCATTGGTCTGCCCTAAACATTTACTACATTGGACCCATATGTAATGATCTCCTCTTTCCATATTTCTCGTCTGGCAAGGAAAACAAGATCATGATGACGTCATTAACTTTCCTTATATGATCAGTGGATTTACTTTTTATATCAGTTCTAAAAACTAGCGGTATTGGATGGTTTTGACCCTTTTTCAAGGACTGCAGCACGAGTGGATCTGCGGTGGAATAATCATAGACCTAAGCCTTCCGTTCTTCTATTAGTCCTATATTTGTCTCTACGGCGTTATATTATATTTTTTGTAGTAAGCCAAGTCAATAAAACAAAATATTTAAAAATACATTTTGCCTTCTCTCGGCATTCATGTATTTTTCGGATATAAAATATATAAAGTCAAAAATATCTTGAAAGTAGGAAAATAAAAAAAAACTTTACAATCAGTACCAAATTCATTCCAGTTTACGCATTCTTCTTCTTCTTCCCTATAAAAGTTTGATTACCCAAATCTAACCCTCAAAACTACCCCCAATAAAGACGCAAGAATTCCACAAGAAGTACTTAACAATTTCCTTGAAACATCCACAAATGGAAGCGATATTGTTGATTTACAGGAATAATAAAAGTCTCAGCAAGGACAGCCGAACTGCAGGAGAAGCCAGAGCCTTTAAAAACGAGCCCCCATTCCACTTGATCCTGAATAAATCATCGCCCTTAAGTGCGCTCGTGCATCCCTATATCCCAGTGTCCCAGCATTCCAGCAGTATCCAGCCCAGCATCCGAATCCGGGCAGGCATACCGTCATTCGGAGCCAGGAACATCCGCAGACCTCCTCATGTAATTCCGTGTCATTTTGGTTTTCCGATGTACGCCTATTCCTAGTCATCCCAAATTAGTTCCGCCCTTTGGTTTATTCTGCCATTTACGATATATCGGGGGTAAATTGACGTGAAGCACCCTCTCCCAAAATATATACCAGCCCCGACATAACAGCAACGACATCGATTTTTCTGCACGCTTAGCCCCAATGTTAGAGTTGAATAGATGCGTCGTTACAAGTTTGTCTGTTGCCGCAATTCGGAGCGGTTGCTGTTTGACACACTCAAAAGCAGTCCTGCTTCCGTTCCAACACTCCAACTTCCCGGCAGTCCGCAAAGTTTCACGAATAAATCTTCCCCCGTCCTGCCCCAGACAAGAGTACAAGTCCTTCGTCCTTTGGCGTGGGACTTATATACCTCCGGAGCGCCTCTCTCCCACAACTTTCCGAGTCACAAAATTTCGCCTGATTATTCCAACTTTTTACTGGAAACTTTGGCTATCAAAAATCATGGAAAATATTCAAATTTAAGTAATGCCTAATAAAGGCATATTGATAAAACTTTGGCCATTAGAATTTGAATAAATTTCGAATTCCGGCAATTGAGCCCCACTCCGGACCCGGGTCCCGATTTCGGCAGGAGAGCTCCCGCTATTCCCATTCATTCATTCTGTTCATTACAAGTTCGGCTAATCGCATTATCGTGTCAAATGAATGTTTGCTGCGATGTTAACAAACTTTGACCCTTGGCTTTATCGAGTCAATTTATTCACTTAATATTTCCTGTCGAAAACGCTCTAAAGGACTATTACTTAAGTGTCCTGGCGGCTTTGAGCACAAACGACAAAAGTCAACGGTGCATAACCAAATTTGGCTCTTTTCGGGAAGGGGTGAACTATTATAGCATTTCGTTAATGTGTGCATAATGAGCGAAATATTGTCATTTAAGTGTTTTATTGGGGTCTTGGTTGGGCTGTGACGGATCCGAAGTGACAATGCTTTGTCTAGATGTGTTTGGTGGAGCATTTGACATATAAATGTAATTAAGATTATTTTCTAGAAACATTATACCCGAATACGTAATCGTTTGTGTCATTTTGCAAAAGTCTACTGAAAGAGCAAGTTGTACGAAGTTTAGTTCAAAATCGAGCTGACGCTATAAACAAGGTCATATACATGGTCAGCAAGCCATAAACTAGGTAGTTTCAGCACACATTTACACCTGTACATGAAAGACTACTCTGTGGCCCTATTAATAGCCTCGGGTCAATTGACTTCTCATTTTGTCCAATCCGCTGACTGGGACTTGTGTTTCCGAAGCAAAAACTTTAACTTCGCCGCTATTCGTATTAAACTAGGATCATACCGGCAGGATTGCATGTGTTTATCTCCATTGCACCAAATCAGTGAAGCCTAGGCCAAATAGATGGTTTAATCGGGGGTATATGAAGGCAATAAAAATTAAAGAAGCCGCCTTCAGAGGGTACAAGAATTCTGCGAGTTAATCGCGTTGTGGTATGTACATCAAACTAAGAAAGTCTTGTAAATCCACCATCATGAAAGTCAAATCATTATTTGATAACAAGTTTAGAAAGCAGAATGCAAATATTGGTACCCACTCCAATAGCTATGTGTAATACGTCGTTGGATAGGTATTTTCGAAATCTTTGTCCGTTCTGAGTAATACGGTAAAATTTTTGACTATTTGCTAGGGTGTGGGGAGAAAAATGGCAACTTCAGCTAGGGGTGGCTTGGGGAGGGTCCAAATGGTCAAAAATGTCTGCCACTAGTATTTAACGGTTATTTAGCCCTAAAAGAACCTACATACGAAGCGGCAGAAATTTTTTTCAATTTTAACCCCCTTTTTACCCCCAAAACCCCTAACTCGAAATGGGTCCACTTCCCACAAAAATGTCATATTATAAAAAATGCTTAAAATTACTTCAAAAGCTTATATACCAAACGGCAGAAGGTTGGGACGACACGATTTTTTCAAGTGCCAGCTCCCCTACTATAAGGTGCGTTTCATTTTCATTGGAGTGCGTACGCCGGCGTAGTTGGGTGCACATCGGCGTAGATGCAGCCACACCAGCCCATACTGTGGTGTAGCAATAACGCCAATTATGCCAATGGCACTTTTAGAAATAGTACAGATCAATCTGCTGTTGACCTTGAAGGTCATTTTTTTAAGGCCGTTTTTTAATTTGCAAAAAAGTTGGGTCGGTTTTGGTCGTTTGGTTATTTTTTGTTTTTTTATTTTTTTAGTTAGGTCAATTTTGTTTTTTAAACAGCGAGCGCTTTTGGGGGGGGCGGCATGACCCCCGAAACCCCCCTTGAATCCGCGCCTGGTTCTAGTTGGTTATTGCTTACTTTTACATACTTATTTTCTACTTGTTATTCTTTTCTGAGGTACCTATCTAAATATGGGATTGCCTGTAAATGTAGGAATGGGACAGCCAATGCCAAGAGATAAGAGACATGAAAAGAGAGATCCAGCAGTAGTCATTTAAGGGACAGCAAATACAGGGAAGCATCTTCAACATACTAATATATATTGCAAATTAATGTCTCTCTATTTCTAGGCCGTAACATGTCTACCGCTTTCCGTTTCGCGCACGATACAAACAAGAAATTCGTTCATGCATAGAACAACTCGACTGTGGAAAAATCTTTCACAGTTAGTATTTCCGAAGTCCTACAACATTCAAGATTGCAACAGGGTTCATCGCTATCTCCTTCAACACCCTCCCTGATCGGCATAACCCAAAACCCCACATTCTATCCCCCGTTCTAAGTTAATTACATGACGAACTGGTAGTACAAAGGGTCATTCCTAAGCTTAGATCTACTACATAAAAAATAAATAGTTTAAAAAATCTAAAAAATACGCTTTTATTTTAAAATGAACTTAAAAATTAAAAAATAAATTTGAATGTAAAGTCTTTATTGCTTCAGGCAGTATTGGAAACAGCCTACCTTTAGAAATCAAGCTCAGAATAAAATTAATGAGGTTATTGGTAAAAATTATAAATAGGGGAAAGGTGGGTACCCCCGGTCAATATTTTGTACTTGATATTTTGACTATATTTATTAAGAGAAAAACAAGGAATACTACTAGAAAATAATCAATATTATATTTATTTATGATAAATATTGAAAACTTGAACAAAACTATTATAAATTTCTAATTAAAGGCATTTTAAATACTATTCAAATTTTGGTGTCTTTTTAAGATCGCGGGTAGCTCAGGCCACCTACGCATTTAGTGTCCAAATCGTTTTTTGGCGACACAGAATTGCTTAAAAAGCAGATTAATTAAACATTCATATATAAACTTAATTTATTCATAATAGAATAGTATAGAAATATTTAAACAACAAAATAAATAATTACTTACGTTTATCGAATAAATATGGTTGCCGAAATAATTGATGACACGCCGTCGCAGTTTGCCAAAACCAAAAAGCACTCAATCACGTCCGAACGCATCGTTCAGTCGACTTCAACTGGTAGCGTTTGTGGAAGGGCTCGTAAATGCACACAGAGATTACACTAACTTGAAGGTCACGTCGCGCGAAGTTCGATTTTTTGCTATGGCTGAGGCTACCCGCCGGCCGGGGCTACCCCCCTTTCCCCTATAACTTACTTAAATGTAAAAAGCGTGGGGCGCTCTTTACCTATACGCTACGCTTTTATACATTTAAGTAAGTTATATTTATAATTTTTACCATTAACCTCATTAATTTTATTCTGAGTTTGATTTCTAAAGGTTTGCTGTTCCCAATACTGGCTGAAGCAATAAAGACTTTACATTCAAAATTATTTTTTACTTTTTAGTTCATTTTAAAATAAAAGCGTATTTTTTATATTTTTTAAGCTATTTATTTTTATTTTCAACTTTTTAGTCTATTATATGTCTATTGTGTGGCGGCCGCCCTGTTAGATTTAAAATGACGTCACACAGGCTACTGAATTCTACTCGTCATACCTTTTCATTTGATACCCATAGGGACGGGGTTGTAAAGAAAAAGGTAATCTGCCATTTTGTGTTGGCCGCCAAGTCAGATTGCATTGTCACGCGAACTATGCATATGTGGAAAATTTGAAGTTGATAAGTATATTTTCTAATTTTTAGTCTATTATATGTCCTCCGCCATTTTGTGTGGCCGCCATTTTGAATTTGGAATGACGCCACACAGCTAATTGTATTTTACTTGTCATACCCTTTCACTTGATACCAATCTCGGGGGGTCGTAGAACCCAATTGCAAAAATTAGCCGCCATCTTGGATTGTCAACAGTACAAAGGGCTTTCCCTGAGCTCTAGTCTTCCACATAAAAAAAACCTCATCTTGATTTTTTTTACAAAATTGTTAGATTGCATTGTCATCGAAACTAAACGAGTATGCAAATTTTCAGCCCAATCGGAAACCGCGAAGTGGGTCAAATTTAACTTTCAAGATTTTTTTACATAGTTACAAGTGAAGTTAAAGCGTATAAAAAGGTTATAAATTTATAGTGAGGTAGTCGATGCTCATTTCATTTTCTAGCGTTGTTTTTTCTTTAATAAAACAAAGTTAATAAATTTTAATAAAGTTTTTGCCTTGAAAATACTTCAACAACGATTTTACACTTGCGCATCCTCTCCCAGTGTTTGGGTAAACCAGCCCGAACTAACTAAGTTGAAACGTTGAAGCGACTTTAATTTAATGCGAAAATCTTTCAAGTATAAAACAACTCCCTCTCAGCCATAACTCATTTTCATGTTTAATGACTTAATTGACCATGATGTCCTTAATTGATTTAAATCACTTGCATAATTAGAAACATGAAATTGTGGCAGTGCAGTTCTAGCAGCAAATATATTTCACAGATAGTCTAGCTGATTGCATTTTCCCTACATTTATAGTTGGGCAGCACACCTTCTCTCAAATACATATATATGTCTATTTAGATACGCAATGCATAATTAATTAGACTAAAATAACATCAGTTGGGATACTCATGGTTATCATTTTCTACCCATCAGCCAAGTTGATTATGTTATTCTAATGCTGCAGTCGGAATAATTCATAGAGGTACACGTACGATACGTAATCTGGGTTAATACATATTGAAGGGAATCGCATTGAATACCAGAGTTTATATTAAACCAAATTGAAGTTGCTGATCGATTTAAATGATAGTCTCCGAAATTTTCGCCTGTAACCTTTCATTTGTGGGGCATACGGAGGCGGAATGTACCCACCCAGCACAGAGTGAGAGAGATTGAATTTTCAGTTTTTGGGGTAGGAAGGAACGGAAAATTTCCACAAAAACTATCGAGCAACCCCAAATAACATCCCATTGAATTAAGCTTAGCCCCGATAACATTCAATCAGTGAGCACACACCCCCGTGTGAAATATGGCTTTAAAGTTGAAGGTGAGCTCTTTTGGGGCTTTTGGATCACATTAATAAAATTAAACACGTGTCAAAAAGCCCTGACCAGGATATTGATTTTGTATTCAAATGTTGGGTGGCCATTTATCTTGCTGATTTGGAATCCCCTCTCATTCTAGATTATCGATCCCTACAAAACATAGCAAATATTCAGCTCACCCCCCAGAAAGCGGGTCGAGATGTACAGTACAGTACGGAGTACCACCCCTATAGCTCGTTGCCATGGAACGGCTCCACTATCAATGTCTTATCTTAATGGGACAAACATATGCTACGTGATGTTAATTTGAATGAGCCCAACAAGTTGAAAATTGAATCCGTCATTACTGTGCGCTCGGAGCCATACCCATTTGGCATCTCCTCCAGTGAGCGGGTCCTTAGTCCTTTCGTCCAAAAATCCTGGAATCGTGAAGCCCTCTCATTTCTCTAAACTCCTGGTAAGCTCCCGATTTAAATGCATTTGCCTTGATTAGATTTCCGGCAGTCAGCCTTTGATACTCGGGTAAAAACTGCCAGGAAAAGAGTCGGGTGCGGAAAACGTCTTCCCCGAGAAAATACCGGAATCGACCGAGAATCCCAAGCAACTCGGGTCGTGCCGTGCCCCGGAGCTGCTTAAAATTCATTTTCCCGAATTAGCATAATGTTATTGGATTCCCCAAGTTCGGGAAGATCCGGATTCGGTATGTTTGCACAACACCGAAAACACCAGAAACACCGACAGCATTCTCCTGTTGTCGGGTTCGATTTTTGCGAATTGTGTTTTTCTTGATTGTTCGCATATTCTGGTAAAATGCCCAGGACGAAATGCTCCGATATCCTTGCGGTTGAATGGCTGGATGGATGGGCGGCAGAGGCGGCGGGTGGGTGTGTTTTTTTTTGGTTACTGGGGCTTTTTTCTAGTTCAGGAGCCAACGAATTATTAAATTATGCCCCATTGAAATTATGGAATCCTTAAGTTGTTTACAAAAATTGAGACTTGTGCCGTTTTGTTTTTGATGATGTTGAATATTTTTAAGATAATTGAAATTTTTGTAACGTTCTGTTGGATAACGAAAACACACTCCTTGCTGGGCATGAATACTGGTGGAACTGCTTGTGGTTATTGACTAGCTATGCTTGAAAATTATGTTTTGCTGAAGAGGAAACTATAGCAGCAGAGCGGTAGGACATTTTGCTTTAGGCAATTTTTTTAGTCAAATTCAAATTTTTGGACCATACTCAAATAATTTTCGATTGGTATGAATTTTAGAAGCAAAGTTTGATTATGTTAAAAAAGCCTTAGCACACTTTAGCATAATCTGATGTATATATGCCGAAATATCGCCTTTTGGATCTCCCAGTGAGCTTGGATTCATAATGCACAACAATGCTGCGATCGTTCAATAAAATAATTTTCAGAAAATTGTTATTATTTCTGCATTTATTGATTTTGTCCTTTTGAAAGTACTATCCATAGACTGCAACACACTTTCTTTTATGTGAAAGTCTAAGTTCAGGCGACACCCTACTTTAAACAAGCCCGCCATGACGTTCACTTCATGGTTAGATGTCTAGTAGTAAGCTTAGCTTGGATAGAAAAAGTATAGAACATGTTAAGGGGAGTCTGGGGCAGCATGAGAAGGAGTTGATGAACCTCGCGGTTGAATTCTTGGATGTTGTATGACTTCATTTTTTTAAGCATCCGATTGAGGTGCAACCGTCGGGGTTAGCGGAGACAGCCTTTTCGGAGTGTTATGCGATGCCTCCTGATTCATGTGAATCCCGCAAGCAAGTGAACAAGGAGGAGCCGCAGAACTCGTCCTCCTTCCGAAGGCGAACAAGCCTCTAGGGGACCCATCGTTCTACAGACCGATATGTCTCCTTAGTTACATAGGCAAATTTTTCGAGCGGGTGATCTGTAACAGGATACCCCCTAGCCTCGAAAGGGTAGGTGGTCTGTCAGATAGGCAATTCGACTTCAGAAAGGCAAGGTCAACGACTGATGCAGTCAACATGGTGGTGAGCATAGCAAGAGCAGCCTAGAGAAAAATCACTGCTGCGCATTGATAACCCCCGACGTAAAAAATGCTTTCAACTCAGCGAGGTGGAACAAAATTGTTGAGGCGTTGATCAAGCTAGGTACACCAAAGTACCTAGTGCGAGTAGTAGCCGACTACCTTCAAGGTAGGTCGCTTCATTGCGATTCGGAAGATGGTCCGAAGGTGATCGAGACAACATGCGGGGTCCTGCAGGGTTCCGTCCTGGGCCCTCTCCTGTGGATCGCAATGTACAATGATGTGTTGGGGCTTCGCCTTCCAAAGGAAGCAGTGGCGATCGGGTTCGCGGATGACATCGGGGTAGTGGTGGCAGGACAATGCCCAGATGCCCAGATGACATCGAATTGTATGCGAACGAAGTGATCTGGGAAATAAAGGCGTGGATAGAACGCGCTGGATTGAAACTTTCTGAGCACAAAACTGAAGCGGTGCTGATCAGCAAACGAAGAAAGCTAGTGTCCGTAAGGATAGAGGTAGGGGAGGAGATCATCCACTCACAGCCCGCTTTAAGGTACCATGGAGTGATGATCGACCAGAGGCTAAACTTCAAAGCGCACTTGGAGGGCGTCTGCGATTTGTGCAGCACTCGCAAGAATGCTTCTCAATGTTGGGGTCCCTAGACCGAGTCGCCGCACAGTGTGGCAAATAGCCCATTTTATGGACAACCGATAATTCCCGGGCCTGGAATTAATGAAACTTAAAAAATTTTTTTTCAACTATTCGTGATAAAATTGCCTTTAATTCTATCGAGCCAGAATTTTGAAATTTCAAAATTAAAGATGGCTAATCCAATATGGCGGACATAAATTTTGTAAGTAAATTAAAATTTTATCAAAAGATTCTTTAAAATTATAAAATATTGTTACTTTGGGGATTTTTTTTGGAAACCAAAAATTAATTAATAATAATTAATTTCAATAATTTTAAAGAATCTTTCGACAAAAATTTAATTTACTTACAAAATTTATGTCCGCCATATTGGATTAGCCATATTTAATTTTGAAATTTCAAAATTCTGGCTCGATAGAATTAAAGTCAATTTTATCACAAATAGTTTTAAAAAAAATTTTAAGTTTCTTTAATTCCAGGCTTGAGTATCGTTTGTCCAAAAAATGAGCTATTTGCCTCACTGTGCGCCGCCTCTTTTTGGGGAGCGTGGTTAGCTCAGTCCTGTTATACGCAGCGCCAGTGTGGGCATCAGCGTTAAACAGGACTGCAAACAGCAGGAAATGGAGGGCCGGTTATAGGCTAAGTGCACTACGCGCTTGCTGTGCGTACAGGACCACGTCCGACGATGCGGCGTGTGGGATAGCGGGGATTATCCCCATTGATATTCTGGCGAGAGAAGGTATGCGTTTCTACACAGAGGCACTGCGGCAGATTGTGCGCTGCGAGTGCGAAAGGGAATGGCAAGGCAAGTGGAACGAGTCGGTAAAGGGTCGTTGGACCCACAGACTTATCCCTGCTCGAGATTCCCTTTACCTGCTCGAGATTCGCCGATGAAAGGCGGAATTAGAAGAAATGGCCGAGGCGCGACTAACGCCGGAAAACATCCTAGGCCACATGATGAGGTCCGAGAAAATGTGGAGGAAAGTGGAAACCACGCTGAAGGCCATCCACAGAAAGTTAAGGCTAGAAGAAGCCGTGAGAAATAGAGAAAGGCGAAGAAATGCCACGAGCAGTTGCAGCTAAATAAAGCTGAACGGCCCTCGTGATGTAATGCTTATTAGCCAGTCCCGCGGGGGAGGACCATGTCGAGAAGGCTTTTTAGTCTCATGTGTACATAGATCCACATATGCATATGTGCATGTATTTATATGTGCGAGTGTGTATGTATGCATGGGTAGACATAACCGTCATGCGGGATCGGCCAGTAATGGGCGCATGAGTCGTGGCGGTAGTGCAAGCTTTTTACCTGCTGGAAAAAAGAAGGAGTATTTTCAGCTACGTGAAGACCCGACCTAAATGGAACTTATTAACCGGTTAAGCTGGCGAGATGCCTTCTTAGGGCTGTTTTACGAGGGCTACTTAAGCCAGCGCTTGATCGTTATACTAGTCATCTTTAATTTTTTCAATATCTCCTCTCGACTGCTAAAACGCCTTTCCGACGCGGTTTCTTGATCGAACAGGAAGATGTCGCAGGGAGGCGAATTCGGTAGCTGTTGGATAATATTGGTTCTTGCGTTATTTTTATGCAAAAGGCACGAGCTTCTTCGGTGTACGCCATTCAGTCGGTTTATGTCTGGTTGCATACTCATAAACCCATGTATCGTCTCTAGTGATGATGCGTTTGATGAATCTTGACTCGTATTCAGATTCGAAAATCATACCTTTCGCGACATCAGCGGTCACTTTTTTGTATAAAATTCAGGTCGTTCGGCATCAGCTTTGCAGCGACACGTCTTCAGTCCAAATATTTAACGGAAATTTCTTGAACATTGAATGCATCTTGCCACATTTTCGATAGAGTGCATCGTTGCCAAACAACTTCTCTAACATTTCCAAGGACTTTACACTGTTGAATCCGTTTTCAATACACAATTTAATGCAAAGTTGATTTCATTTTTAAAAACATAAAAAATTTAAAACGCGCACAGAGGTAGAAACTTTAACAAATGTATGATGCTGAAATTTGGTGGGAATGTTAATGACAGATGTGACAACCTAACAAAAAAAAGTACTCAAATAGGCTGACTAAGAGCGCCACATGGAGGCCGTTCCTAAAACTTTTTAGTCAAGTTGCTTTTCTCCTTCCAGCACACACTCGATCCAGTGGTGCACCAATTTGTTTTTGATTCCCTGAGGAAAACCTCATTGTAATAATGAAATGGGAAATTCCAATAACATCTTCCTTACGTATACGGAAACCTTTTTAAAACGCTTTAAAATTATAGTCTTAAGCTTTAGTTTGACTCATATAAAGCTTTTAGTTTTTGTTGTTGCCTTGCTTCATATTTCAGGCAATTATGTTGCTGATCGATTTAGTATACTCAATAGAGCGGTTCTCGTTCGATTACGGAGGTCAAGAAGCATTAGACGTGATTAGTAATCAGTTGGGTGACCCCTTGATAAAACGTCACTGGCCTTTAAAAATAAAAAGCTTGCGACATCGCCACAGTTACATACTCAAATCTCTCTACCATTTTTATCCACTCGCAATCGGATATAGCAATAATTTTTCCTCACAAGGACCAATTCGGCATTCCTTATGAGGCAAGACTTTAGATGCTCTTTGTGAGCCTTATAGGGTTATCCACATAAGGCAGTGGACCTGGCCTCGTAAAGGCCCTATATGCCCCCAAAATGCTAGGCGTGATTATTATAATGCGGAGGGGTGGGGTGTTCTAGGATGTTTTGCAACTCTTTGTCACTTTTTTGTGTCTGCGCTAATGTAGTTAAGTCGAAGGTGACGGAATCGATGTTGCCGGTCATGGACAAATACCACGTTTTGGTTACCGGACACATGACGTATATCGGAGGTAAACTATGAAATCACATCCAGATGTCTGGTCTGACGAATGCATCGCTCGGACCTTCGACAAAGAAGCGGAAATGCTGAGTATTTTTTACAAGCTTTAGATTAACTTCGTTTTCTGTGTGGGACAAATCTTACGAACGATTTTTCGACTACTTCCCGATATCCGATGAGACTCAAATTTGGCCCAAACCTTTGGTTCTGAAGACAGTGCAATATAGTATATTCAATTTTATGGTACATCCAATATGGCGGCCACAAATGGTGGATTACCTTTTTCTTTACAACCCCCCGACATGGGAATCAAATGAAAGAGCATGACGAGTAGAATACAGCAAGCTATGTGACGTTATTTTAAATCCAATATGGCGGCCGCCACAAAATGGCGGATTACCTTTTTCTTTACAAACCCCCGACATGGGTATTAAATGAAAGTGTATGACGAGTAGAATACAGTAAGCTGTGTGACGTCATTTTAAATCCAATATGGCGGCTACCACGAACAACCTCTCGACATGGGTATCAAATGAAGGGTTATGATAAGTAGAATACGATTAGCTATGATAGTAAGATATGTGACAGCATTTTTAGTCTCATGTGCCATTTTTTGGTACAATAAAAAAAATTTTAAAAGCAATCGCCAACGGCGCCATCCCTAAAAACTTCTATATCTGACAGAAGTTGGTGGTGCGAGATCAACGATAGCCTTATCCGATCTTCGGATGGAAGTATTCCGTCCTTTGTGATACGGTTAGAAAATTGATCTCAGTCAATCCGGAATTTTCAAGGCGTTTAAAGAAGGAGTTATGCACGATGAATAAATAAGGTTTTCTGGTTTAAATTAGTTTAAGTCGATCTAAATAGACGAAAACGAAGTCGAGATCTTTTCTGACTTCGTTGATGAATCCCCGATATGTCAAGAACTGGCAAGGACGCGGATATTTCATTGTATTGGAAATCATCTAAATTTGTGTGGAACCTATTTATCGAAGTTTTCAGCCTTTCCAATATGCTTGAAGTGATTATCGACGGTATTGCAGTACACACCCAGTACATTCACAAAGGACATTGTTGTTCGAAAGCTGTTCAGCTACTACCAGGGTATCATCTAAGCGATTACACGGCCTAATATTTTTCTACAAAAAAAGTTTTAAAGGCGTTTCTGTTAAAAATTTCTGTTTTATGTACCATGAAGCATACAAAGACCAGAAACACAAAAACGGAAAGGTGTTAAACAAAATACCACGCAAAAATATACGACATGATTCCAAGGATATCAAACTGTATAAGAACGAGACCACATTTCAAAAAGATCCTTTTAAGTGCAAATTAGAACATAATTTCAACGTTTCTCCCAGCGCGTCGCTTTTTAAAAAAAGGAAAACACGTTTTGATGTTCTTTTTTCTTTCTTTTTGTAAATCCATCACTTTCACCAACATAAATTTCTAAAGACGCCTCATCACTGTCATTATAAGGCACTTTTTTTTCTTTAAAAAAAAAAACATCAGTAACAATACAAAGTACGCGCGTCTGCGGTATTTTTTCTTTAGGAATTCCTGCCGCAGTAATTTGATTATAACGACAAAATAAGAAGAACCGCAAGGATAACTTTATTGCCTAGGTGGAATTTGCCATGACGAGGCCGAGTTTTGTTTGCCTGTCAAAGTTTTAAACTCGCTTAATAATATCCGAATTACAATCCTGCACGGGCGGCACACGGCTCTGGCTCTGAGGCGGTAATCTTCCTGGCTCAGTTAATTAGTCAGCTCATGAGGACTGACATAGTGACGTATGGCGATGATGTCGACGTCACAACTTTCTTCTTTTGGCAGCTTCCCTCCAGATCTGCTCCTCAACCTCCTACCACCCGTAGGGTAGAACGGTCGCGGTGGGGGCCTCCTCGGTAAGGGTGCTCCCGATTCAGTTCTGACTTTAATCTTCAATCATGAAATCTTAATAGACTTCCAGAAGTTGGATTTCAGCTAAGAGTGTCAACTTTGAGGAATTTATGCGGCAGATAAGGTGACTCCAGACGCTGGATATCAATGAATTGAATCAAATTACCTTGCGATTCCGACTTTTTTGGTGCTTAACCTAACTTTTTTTCCCTACTCCTACTAGAATTTTATTTTATCTGGGGCTGCAGGGAGAGAGAGAGAGAAAGAGGCTTGCTCCTTAGGTGGATAACTTTTGCGGAGTGTAAATTATCCAGATATCTGATTTCATTTTAAGAAGTGCTCCCCAGCACAAGATTGAAGGGGGCGATAATTTCTGTCTTCGGGGAGGAAATATGGTACGTGAATGGAGAGCAAATTTTTTTGTTTGGTGGGAATTTAAAAATGTTGCTACAAGGATTTGAAAGGATAATTAAGAAAATCTCCTTTATAGAGAGGGGATACACCCAGTTCTTCTATTTTCTCTTACTTCTTTTACCCCAACGGTTCTTGCTAAAGCTGTTGTATTTTATAGTCTTATTTTACAATGGTTCTGTCTTTTTATTGTGATTTCATTATCATTTTATGCTTCAGTACACTAAGGACTAAGGAGCATAGGGAGTAGGGACAATCTTCAACATTAGCGGGACAAACTCAATTTTCATTATGCCATAGGCTATCACTGGTGGGAATTGCCGCGTTTTTTCTTATTTATAACAAGAAACGTTTTTTTACCATCGTTAAAATGGTTTCAAAAAACATACTGTGTCCAATATAACAGTATTTTGCATGCCTCTACGTATTATTGATCAATAAGTGAAACTAGAAAACGGTGAATTCCTAGTTACAAAAATTTTTGTTTCGATTTTTGTAACCAGCGTGAGCTTCTTGCGAACTTTTTCATTTGGTGAATTTTAAAGCACCGATTTTCGCACTATGTGAAACTCAAATTTCAGCCGATATTGACTTAAGATCCCTATCAGTTATCAGGGAACACATAAGTGCAGAACCTTTCTGCCCATGGTAATGCCATTATTGTTAGGAATGACCGTACCATAAACTATATAAACGTCGCTCTTCTGACTTTAACCACGTCTTTCTTAAAATCATCATTCAAAACTACGTAATATTCTTCTGCTTCCTATACAGAAGTCCTAACAAGAGTAACAAAGCCTCAACGTCCACATTTGAAGTTATTTCCGATAATATAGTATGTCCAGATTTTCAATCCGGAGTGTGAAATCATTGTTGAGGGTAATTTCATCGTTCATAATGTAAATTCGCTGAGTTACTAAAATGGCACCAGTGTTTCTAGCAAAGTTACCGAACTCTTTGCAATCACCAATAATCTATAATCTTTCTTACTGCTCATGCAACGCGGTAGTGGATTCGCCGCTCATAAATTCGGATTACTGCCATCCAAACTAGTTAAGAGAATTGTCTGGCGTAAAGTGAAGGCCAATTAGATAGGGCTTATTCGTTTTTTCAATCGCCTGACTGGGACCTGTGTTTTCGTAACAAAAACGTCACATCCGCGTCACCTTAGAGCTGGCACATAAAAAAATATGGTATGTGAGATGGTACCACAGCAAAATATGGAGTAACTGCCCGACCCAGTAACATTCTCCAGACTCACCTAAGCCAAGTTTGAGACAGAAATCTTAGTTAAAGTGATCTCTTGTTAATAATTGTTGTCAACAATGGAGAAAAACGAATTTCGCGTCAAGATTAAACATTTTTATTTAAATGAATGGACCGTTTGGCAGATGAAGAGTTCATGGAAGCGCTGTACCAGCATTGAAGACTGTGTACTTTTTAAGTACTAATTTCGAACCTTGTCGAACATCATCTGCACGAAATATAATCCTAATTCTCAAAATCTGGCTCGTACGGAAGAAATGCTTACCATAAAAACATACCACTGCTGCTATAGTTGATCATTTTCAGTATTTTGAATCATTTAACTTTTCTTGGGGAAGGCCCTCTTTCGCTTGCCGCTCATTTGCCACATGCCGTTCTCATGGGGAATCTCTATGGGGAATTCCCTCTCTCGGCATGCCCTTTCATTTGCCACATGGGGCCCACATGCTTAAATGCTAGTCGAGTAGCGTTCAATTAGCAAAACTTGTCGCACCCTGGTATTATCGCTACACGACGAGCCATTGTTAAGAAATACTTCTGGACAGCAATTAACAAATAATGCAATGAGTGGTCTCGTTCTTGCCTAGGTTTCCTAAAATCCAAAGTGACGAGACTCACAAAATCTCCACCCGAAGCCTTCAAGCTTGGGGATAATAGGCAATTGGAAACAACTTTCGCCATATCCAGGATACTCGAACATCCTTAAAATCGTAGGCCTTTTCAGGAGATGGCATGGTACAAATACTACAAGGTATGCTCTTACGGAGAGCTTTTATGGTGTGACGTCGCTCGTAGCCGATTTATGGAATTTCATTAGGAAATAAATTGTTTTTAATTTTTAACGTAAAAACTACTGCACCGATTTCATTGTAATTTTGCATGGAGTTAGATCGGTCTACTATCTAACGTCATGCAAAATTGCAATGGAATTGGTGCAGTAGTTTTTATGTTAAAAATTAAAAACCATTTATTTCCTAATGAAATTTATAAGTAGAATAGTATGTAAGAATATATGATACCAATAATTTTAAGTGTTCAAAGCATTCAAGAGATAAAATGGTTACAATCTTCTTTAATTTTCCTTTTTTGCTCTTACAATATTTTTCTTTATTTGCAAGAACATTTAAAATTTTTAATTCTAAAATAAATACGGCATCGGAAAAATAATTTCTTGCATTTTACAGGAAGTGCAATATTTCCTTCCTACTTCTCTCTTCCCCTTCACTATCTATCGACTAGAGCTTGCTGTTTGACATTGCACTCTATACGAAGAAAATAGATTGTCGACAGTACAAAGGGCTTTCCCTAAGCTTAGTCTTCCGCATAAAAAAAAAAAAAGAATGTATTTTAACAAATTCTCTTTTATTAATATACTATCCCCACCATTTTTTTTTGGAAAATATTCTTCAATTGTTTGACTTTTA
This sequence comes from Thereva nobilitata, assembly GCA_963855945.1. NCBI lineage: Eukaryota > Metazoa > Arthropoda > Insecta > Diptera > Therevidae > Thereva > Thereva nobilitata. Next base: position 92,792,164 of record OY979698.1, on the reverse strand, counting down.
TCCTTGATGGTTTTACCAAACCACATTTGGATAATTCGGTTACGTACGATAAAAAATTCGAGCAATCGTAAGTGTTGATCCTAGCGTATTTAACTTAAGAGCAGTTTACACTACATGATTTTGTCACATGAGTTGACACAAGACAAGTCCTATGTTCGATATTCAGCAATTCACACAACATGATTTTCCTTGTGAGTTCGCTTATGTCAAACTCACATGAGTTTTTGGAAGATAGAACATGTTCTATTTTCTTATGATCACTCATAGGGTTTTTGTAGTGTGAAAAGTAGTTTTGTAGGGGAGAAATTTTGTTTTATTTTCTAGGTTGTAGAAAATAATTTTGTTGATTTTTTTTAATTTCCGTGTTGCGAAAAAATAATTTTGTTGTTTTTTAATGGTTTTATTCAGCTTGACTTCGTATATTTGTTTGTTTATAACTTTGCGGCAAATCTTGCGACAGCTTTTTCAACTACTTCTACTAAACCGATTCTTATGAAACTTTGCACACACATTGAGTTCTCGTGACAATGCAATCTGACAATTTTGTAAACAAATCAAGATGGCGGTTCCAAGATGGCGGACGAATTTTGCAATTGTGTTCTGATTCCAATGAAAATCGGTATCGGGGGGTTTTTATGAGCACAAATAACGAATCTGTGGTCAAAATTTCAAAATTCAAAATGGCGGTGCCAATATGGCGGATGATTTTGGTCAATGTGTTCCGAATCCTTTAAAAATCGGTGTCCGCGGTTTTTAGGGCCACAAATGACGATTCTGTGGTCAAAATTTGAAAATTCAAAACGGCGGCAATAAAAATTGATAAGAAAACTTTTAAGTTTCATGGTTCTATTTTAAATCAAGCTGTACCAATTATTTCCAACCCTTAAGGGGGTAAAACTACCCCTAATTAATAAAGTTGAGTTTGAATAAAAATTGAAATTTTTTTTCATTTAAATTTTATTTATTTTTTATTTTGTTTCGAAATAGCTCCTAATGTAACCTCTTTAAAAACGGGGTTATAATAAATTTCCCAAATATTTTAATAATATTTCATCAAAAATAAAATAAAAATGCAAAAAAAATTTCATTCTTTTTCCAAATTCAACTTTAATTGCGGGGTAGTTTTACCCCCTCAAGGGTTAAAAATAATTTATTTTAGGCTAATAACCCGAGTAAAAGTTTGCCGTCCGCATTTGTTCGCTATGTGGCGCCGTGCGTGCTAGTGCGTACCTGATGCACGTACCTGCTAGCTGCGGGCTGGTTTCATTTTTACTCGGGAATCCCTAAGAAACCGCAAAAAGCAGAAAAAATATTTTACAATTTGTTTGCAAATTTTCTGTTTTTAAAGTTGATTTTTAAAATTGAAGGGGTAGTTTTAACCCTTTCAGGGCTGCAAATAATTTATTTGTGCCTGACAATACGCATTCAATCGAATTTGAAGCATAAAGTTGGAAAAACAATTTTTTACAATTTTTTTATTTTCAGTCGATTTAGGGGTGGTTTTAACCCTTTAGGATTATCCCTTATCATAAAATTTGGCTTGATTTGGTATGAATCAACCACCTTAGCAAATAATTATTGAAAAAAGTGTATTTCATTGGATTGTTTTTGAGTATTATTGAAATTATCGCGAAAACCCCTTAAAAAGGGGTGTTTTTGGCATTTTAAGGGTGCCGCCCATATTTTATAAATGCGAGACCTCGATTTTCGTGATCAGCGACCCAAAAAAAAAGTAGGGCTAAGTTATGTTTCGACACCTCGTCCCCCACCCTCGCGCATTTTGAATGGACTACGTCCCGACCAGCTTATCTTTTCAGAAGCCATTTTCTAGCCCACATGTTTCTCAGTTGTTTCCCCTTTTTTTCTTTTTGAGTTTCAAAACTGACAAAATATTCATAATGTGTAATAAAATCAGAATATTATTCCTCGATTCGATACCCATTTTAATTTTAAATAAATGAAAAAATAAATGAAATTTCCTGAAAAGTGGAATTCATTGATTTTTCAACTATTTCCTCCCAAATATTCAAATTTTCCAAAAAATTTAAATTCACTCCCGGTCTTCACATGGAAAAGAGGTAAACACAAAAAAATTTGGCTACGAGTGACACAACAAGAAAACAATGCGAAAAAGCTCTCCGTAAGAGCATACCTTGTAGTATTTGTACCATGGCCGAAAGGATATTAAAGCTTCAGCAGTAGCACAGAGCTTTGTCACTGAATACATCGCACGATTCGGCGCACTGACCATGGCATGCAATTCGAATCCAAACTATTCAACGAAGCTGCTAAACCAGTGAAGGGCAAACCTACACAGCTAAAGAAATGCATTTGTGTAAAAGCTATCAAAAGTTTTCTAAAGCTTTACACTGACTAGACAGTGTATTCTTTCATATGAGTACAAAATCTGATACGTTCCCACTCGCATGAAGTCTTAATTAAGACTGATAAGCTTTTTCTTGGATATTCGGGTCATCTGACAATCCCCGTGTTCTTTTAATGAACTGGGTTTTGAGAGCTTTTGAGTTCCCATACAAAATCGAAAACCCAGGTTTTATCTGGGTCTTCTGGTTCTTCGAATTTGTATGGGAACTCAAAAGCTCCTCAAAAGCTCTCAAAACCCAGTTCATTAAAAGAACACGGGGTTCTTCGTATACATATTCAAAGCTCATTAAAAGCTCTAAAGCTCATTTGCTCGCGAGCATAGGAATGCCCATCACTGTACTAAACTAATCCGTATTTACCGAATTATGACAACTGCTAAATGGTTGATTAGGTTTATTTGGTTTTTTTATTAATAAACCCAATCTGCTGTTTTCTGACAAATTTCGCTCCGTAATGAATTTTATTAATTCCCAGCAGATGCTTAACAAAGATGCAAACGAAAAATCTTCATATTTATACAATTGTAGTATAAGATGTTCAGAAGGACAAGGATCATTAGCATTGTATAATATTAAGGATTAATTAAAAATGATACTAAAAATTTGCATTTTTTTCTACTCATCTCAACTTAACCTGAGACTTTTTCTTACACCCTCCACCGCCAAACTTTTACCCGAATAAAAACCACCCTTAAAAAAAATCCAAATCCCACGATTCATAACAGCCGAAAAAGCAAAACGAGAAAGCAAGAAAACGCTATATAACAATATGCGTCGTAGCAATACATTACAATTATTGATCCTTTAAAAAGAAGACGTGACCAAAGATTTCTTAAGAAAATGCGTAAATCGGGCACGTGACCAGATTGTTAACCAACGAAGAAAATAACGTCCGCGAAAATCGTCTCTGGTTGTTTTTCCTTTGAAATGAATTTAACCCCACGCAAGAAAAAGGAAATTTTTGGAACACAAGGAAGAGGAGGAAAAGGATCCCATTTAAGGCCCTTGTACCATCGGCCATTGTTTGCTGTAAACACGCTGCAGTGATACACAAGGAACAAGCGGCAAGGATTTTCTGTTGGCAAGGCTACGGGCGCTAACTGAGATAACTAAGACTAATGAGGGAATTTATAAAACTGACGTGGCTTTATTGAGGCATTTACTTAGTGAAATTGTTTAGAAAAATTACCAATCCTCCGACCTACAATAATAAAATTTATTGCGGAGTTTAGGGCAGGAATGTAGAAGCACTAAGCCATCACATCATACACACACACAGAGGGAGAGAGAGATTGAAGGCTAGGCGTCGGAGTTCTGCCTGCCCTCGACTGAGTTCATGCAGGATCGCTTCGGGTGCTATTTGGGCTAACTACGATGATGGCGACGACAAACAGGTTGTAACCTAAAGGCGAGTATCGGATATATCGACTGGGAATTTCTATTCGAATCACATTTAGAAAGGTCAGGCATGACCAGTGGCTCTAGGTATGGACGTAAAGGAGCCACTACGTGAGCATAATGGTGATGGCTGTTAAGCGCCTCAAGGTATCCCTGCCAAAGGATGGCCAATAAAAAATTCAAAATGGTCGAAAACAAAGCCCTAATAATGCTATGCATAAAGCATAATAAAAAGCAAAATAAATACTGGAACAAACCCTTTTTATGTGAGCTGAAAGCCTTTTTTTGTGTGTTGTATGTATCTCGGTTGGTCCACACGAACTCCTTTTGGGTAATTTCAAATCAAAAAGGCTAAGGACAGTGTGATGAGCCAACGAACCGTTCCGCATCCTTTTTGTCTCTAATGCTATGAGAACTGTGAAAGTTGATGTAAAACCTTTCCTAATTTTAAACACAACACAGATATGATGACTCAAATGGCAAAATGCTTTATTGAATATTAAACACGGAACAAGGTCATCCAAGAGTAGAAACCTTTCGACCAACAGTTCAACGCCATAAATGGCTCCGTTTTTCCTGCCCCGGGGCCAGGCTCTGAATAGGAAATATTCTGGGGCACTTCCAGGAGAGCCATAGAAGGGGGTGGAAGGGATTGAGGGAGAATGGACTTAATGTTTAAATTATGAACCAAATTGTGGTTTTAAGGGCTAAAAAACAGTTTTATCGTTATTGTTGCTGTCAATAATTGCTTTTCGATATTCAACGGCTTGAGGCTATTGGGATGATGACGCTAGAAAATGTTAGTTGAGTCGTTTATAACATTCACTAAATTCGTAAAGCCTCAATGTAAACGAGTTAAGTAATGGGCTTTCATTTTTTGATGGCGTGTAATTATGGTAAAGTGTTGTATTAGTGATGAAATTTGATGCGCTCCGTTGGAAGTTATTTAATGGCGGCGCGGGGTAGCAACAAAAAACCCTGAAAATATTTATATAAAAGCCCTCGTTTTAACCACTCATCATCAAATCTTGACATAAAAATCCCTTTCATTTCCTTTCATCTCGTCCTTGCTCTTAAACTTCGGCTAAGATCTTGTAAAGCTCATCAGATATTAAAAATTAAAGCTAAGAAAATTATGCACTTCCAAAAAAGGGAGTATTTTGATTAGCACTCTTTAATATAAGGCGGCGGCGGCACAACGAGAGAGAGAGAGAAAAAAAAATAATAAGGAAGGCACACACAAAAAAAAATTAAAGAAACCCTTTCTACAGCCATCATGACTCACAAAAAGACCCAGCAGACGACGACCAGCATAAGATTTTAATCCAAAGAACTTTGACTTATTAACCCCTTCACATCCCTTCCAGGGAAAAGGGTGAAAAGCTGAAGCTAAAATGAAGCCCGGCCTTTTATTGCAAGCAATTTATCAACAAGGCATCCTTGCAGGACCATCAGGGCTTCTCGCACAGAGCCGGAGAGCAGCACAGAGCCAGAGCCAAGGATAATTAAAGTTTTCTTCGTATATGGATGAATATAATCACTTTTGTCCTTACGACTTTATATGATTTCCGATCTTTTGTCTTAAGTTTCCTCCTTTCTATACCGAGACCTTATTGTAAGTACCAAAAAGGGACGAGATTGGGGATTGGTTGCATGCTTTTTTGTGTCCAATGTGTATGTGTATTGGGAGTTTGCTGGAAGACATCGTCTGGCGCGGCTCAAAGTTTCTGTTCCCAGTTCTCTTCGAGTAGAAGTGGAAGCGATAACGATGGCCAACTATAAGTTTTCTTTGGGAAGGTCAAACTGGATCCAGCATTTGAATAATTTATGCTACACGGCAACTAAACTTTGCACATTTTCAAATGCAGGAAGAGATAGACGAGATAGCAGACAGTTTGCGAAATGAGTGGGTCTATTTAATTGAAGGTAGAGCAATTTATTCGCCTCTTTTTTATGGATGTTTTAATACCAGGAAATGTTCCGTTCTAGATTGGGCAGAAATTGACCAATGTTTGGCGATCATAAACGACTCTATGGTGACCTCTATAAGATGTATAAGAATGGATGTTATAGCTTCCATATTGATATCACAATGTTGGGTAAAATATTATTTGTATTGGTCCACTACTAGATCGGTGAGTTTTTGTTAGGACACAAACTGATGTTTTGGAACCGCCGCACAGTCGGACAATCCCAAAAAGCTGGCCAAAACCTCAAAATGTGCCATAATCGCTTTGAAATTTCTTACTTGCGGGTTTTCGAGGTCGCTGATTACGAATTTGACATTATTTTTTCAAAAAACAAGATGGCGGATCCAATATGGCGGACAGTCATATAAAAAATTGATATTTTTAGTCTTAATACAATTTCATCGTATTAAAAAAAATTCAGAAGCATAAAAATAGTATCGTACACAAGGAATAGGTACAAATAAATACAAAATAATAATTCAGTTTATTATTTACATTTTTATTTTTAACGCATAGGCTCTATCTATTCGCTATCGCTATCACATAAATCGATGTCGGAATCTAAAGTAGACACATCAGTTTCATCTTCAGTGTCACTGTCATCGGGTACAACTAAATCTTTAGCATCAGACGACATTTGTTTTCATTTAGTTTTTGGAAGTTTTCTTGCGCTTGAAATGTAAGGATCAGAACTAATTAAAAGGCGACAAAATACATCTCTTATTGTCAAAGAACGGCTGCTCTTGCGAGAGAAGTCCTGACGAAATTTTTTAATATATTTATTGCAACTTTCCTGGGCTTCTTTATCTTTAGACATCTGCCGATTGGAAGCAAAGCCGAAGCAATGATTTCTGGGCCATGAATGAGCAGTTTATGAACTGAAGAACCATGGGTACAATTCAACAAATAGTTTCGCAGTTTCCCAAGCGTAATCTCTAAATTTTTGAATATTAATTTCGCGTCCTGATGAAACAACTTGTAAAATGGAATGAAATCTGGTAATCAAACGAAGGTCTACTCCAGTTATTTCGGATGAAATTTTGGCATTTTCAAAAAAGCGACGAGCAGTATTACCATCATTCGTGCTCCCGAATCCTGGCTTTGGCTTGTCAACAATTAGACCAAGGTTTTTTCTAAAAGACTCTTGAGTGGCTGTTTTTCGTTCTTTTACATTTTGTTTTTCTTTCTCTGATCGTGCTTGCCATTTTTTAATGTCTAATTTATAAGATAAATGCAAACAGCACTCGAAGCAGCGTATCCACGAATGCAACGAAGAGAGACCAAAGCCATATTGGATCCGCCATTTTGTTTATTAAAAAAATAATATCAAATTCGTGACCAGCGACCTCGAAAACCCCCGGGTACTGAATTTTATCCGCGAATATGCATTTTTTCATGTGGTCGTCCGCCATATTGGATCCGCCATTTTGTTTTTTGAAAAAATAATGTCAAATTCGTAATCAGTGACCTCGAAAACTCCCTGTTATATAGTTTTCAAGAGATTCCTTGCCATTTCGGAACTTTTTGTCGGTTTCATTACGCCCTGCTGTGCAACGATTTTTGCGCGATTTGAGAAAAAAAATTGTATCTCCAAATTCGCACTTTAATTTACTTCTTGTTTTTTTCTTTAGACTATGACAAGTGAAAAAAAAATTTTAGAAAACGAGCGAGGACGACTAATAAACTTTAAGTTATTTGAAAAATTAGTTTTTCTCTGCGTTTTGCAAAAAAGTTGATTTATTTAAATTCATATCAATAATTCTGCAATGAATATTTTACGATTATACATATTCGATTTAATTCCACTCACTTTCATGAACAGAATCCATTTTTAAACTTTTCAAAAGCACTAATTTGCACTATTTAACAAATAGTTATTTTCAAGGCACAATATGTGTAGAAACTTCGATAGCTGCGTCTCGTGTAACGGCCACTTTCGAACTGATCCTACAAAGGGAGAAAACGTATCTGTACCCCGAGGACAGATGTTCTGTGACCCTCGGGGCCCTTACTTAAAATTCCGCAAAGAGAAAATCCCGAAATAGAATCTTCATTTTAGGGGTTTTGGCCAGCTTTTTGGGATTCTGTCCCACTGTGCGCCGGTGAATATCGGCAAATCAAACTTCTTCAGAACGTCTTCGTTTCTCCACTCTCTTCATGATGGATTTTGACGGGGGAGTCCTTCCTGAAGGTGTATTTAGGGGAAGATAGTCTGTCTTAGACAAAGAACTTCGAACCTACACAAGGAGGTCTGATCTTGTACTTTTATGTCAGGCTATAGAGTTGGTGGAAGCATTTAAGGACAAAAAGTAGGTACTCAAACCCGTTTTTCGATTATCAAATATGTACATTTAATTATTAGTCCGGGGAAATTAGCATTTTAAGGAGACAAAATTCCAAAATGGTTGAAAATTGGTCCAAAGCTTCCTTGGGGCTTTTTAAGAAAACAATTTCGGAATCCCATGGCCGCCGGAGATATCAATTTTTGGCCAAAAATTCACTCAAAAACTTGTTTTTTCGAAATTTTTTTTTAATCAGTCATTACGAAACGTTATTGCCTACAAAAAAGCCCTCTGGTCATTTTTTTTGAAAAATTAACCCTTTCGAAGTTATTTAAGGTCAACGTTTCCAAAAATCACTTTTCGGCCAAAAAATACCTTGAATATTTCGAAAAGGTCAAGGTTTTCGAAAAAATTGCAAGAGGGGTATTTTGTAGGCAATAATGTTTCGTATTGACTAATCAAAAAATTTTTTTTTCGATAAAACCAGTTTTTGAGTATGTAATTTTTTGGCCAAAAAGTGATATCTCCGGCGGCCATGTTTTTTTTGGGATTCCGAAATTGTTTTCTTAAAAAGTCCCAAGGAAGCTGTGGACCAATTTTGAGCTATTTTGTAAGGACTAATGCCCAAAATGTACATCAATAGCTGCGATCCATTGGGACTTGTAAACTACTCAAAACTGCTGCTAGCTACTCGCAACTACCCTTGACTGGTAATTGTCAAAAATCGTGTTTCATTGGTGATGTACTCGCAAGTGCTTGCGAGTAGAAAAAATCGCCCAATGGATCGCAGCTAATAATTGCTAGTTAACATATTATTAACTCTTCGAGGAACCGAAAAAGTTCATCTAAAACTTTCTGGACATCAATTTCGACCTCAGGATGGATACAGGGTGTATACACTAAGTTTACAAAGCGGCCGTCTGTTGATGGGTTTTGGTTAGACAAACAAAAAATTGTATCAGTGGAGGAGGAGCAACTCGTAACGATCTAACCGCTAGGGTATTTTAAAATTGTTTTGTTAGAGTTTTACATATCACCCTGTATTTTTGTAATTGTATAATCTATTTCCATGAATAAGGTGTCAGTATCAGTGTACGCAGAATACTCCCACCTATTTATTTTTCTCTAAGATTGGAAAGTGTGGAATATTTCTTATGTTTAATGTATGGACAATTTTTAAGTAACTGCTCTTATACTTTTAAATATTTAAGTAATTTTGATGTTAACATTGGCTTTTTTTAGATTTTTTTTTCAAACTTTTTTATGTTTTTAGTATATATGTAGAACAATAGAGTTTTTTTATATAAAAATTATTTTAAATTTTAAGTAGCCCGACGCGTGTACTGCAATAATTCTTCTGTAATGTGCTATTGTCCGAATATTAAAGTGACATAGAGAAATGGAATGCTAAATAAGCAAAATCCCATACAAAAAAATGGAACCAAAAACTTTTGTTGTCTCCCTCCCACGTTAAATTCGTATGAACTTTAATCGATTCTAAAATAAAAGAAACAGTTCAGTGCATGTCAGTAATATCAACATAATTAGAAAAAAATAGAGTTTTTTTCTTCTTTCTCTCTCTTCCGTTATTTTTAAAAGTTCGTTAAACAGGGGGAAACAACCCTGACATATTTAAAAAAAAATACATTTATTCAATGAAAAAACTGCTACTAAATAAAAAATAATGATGGAAATTTATTTCTATAAATTATAACAGAAATCTTATTAGTTATTTTCTCCTAAATTCGAAGAAAAATTGTTTGTTTACATAAAAAAGGTTTTCTACTTCTGGAGTAAAATGGTGCCATTGAAAATTGTCAATCAGCAGTCCATTTCTATATTCTATATGTCAGTGCTCACTGTATACATGAATAGGCATTCGTAGACAACTAAAAATTTGCTAAGGCTGAAACAGACAGCTTCGTTCGTTCCTTCCGTTCTTTCGTTAAAAGAACGGAAACGAAAGAAAAAAAGCAGTGTCCACATAGGAGCTTTAGTCTTCGGGGATTTGACGTCAACGACTGGTATAAATTTTTTTTTTATTTCTTTAATACTTATTACACACGACTTGCTCGTTTGGATTTTTTCTCTCTTGAACCCTGGGGGCGGGGGCGTAATGGGGGTCATGACCCCCCAAAAGTGCACGCTGTTTAAAAAACAAAGTTGACCCAAGTAAAAAAACAAAAACAAAAAATAACCAAATGAACAAAACCGACCAAAATTTTTTGCAAATTAAAAAAAGCTCCTTAAACTAGTTGGGTTGTGGGTTTGACCCTTTCGGTCCACACGATCAACTTCCCAGTATAATGAATGTTGAATTTTATGAATGGATATTTTAATAATAAATGAACAATGATTACAACAAATTGTAAGAAAATTCAAACACCGTTCTTGAAACTAACACAACTCCTATACCCAATGGGGCGACGTAGACTAGTCATAGTTAGCATGACTAGTCTACGTTACCACAATAGCACAAATTTCGTAATATTAAATATTATAATATTAATAAACTGACTACTTCGAAAACTGTAATTGTTTTCGTACTAGTGCGGAATTGACTAGTACCAGAACTGGTGCCAAAGTAATCCTGAGAGAAGTTAGTTCAAATAACGATAGATAACAGTGGTAAATCCACAAGATTTTTCTAGAAAATTTGTTTTTCCTTAACGTAAGCAAACGAACATTTCCTTCGTACTTCGTTCGCTACACAAGAGCGCGTGGACGAACTAGCCCACGTTGAAGCGCCACTCATAAACTGGAAAGCAAATGACTTAATTTGGAAATTCGAACGATTTCAGGAGATAACAGCAAAGGGTTTGGCAGACTTCACCAAAAAGGCCAAATTTATTAGTAACTACTGGAAATTCCGTGATTAGCTTCAATTTCCAGAAACTATGGGACGCAGAAAAAAATTAACCGTCCAAAAAGTGCTGATCTATGGTGTGATAAATTCGTGGTGTTTGTGGCGTTTGCGTAACGTAATTTTTGCACGATTTTTAAAGAGTGCTCGGACTTTAATAAGTGATGTCTTGTTGGGAAGCTATCGCTCTGCTGAATCCAGAAAAGGTAACTTCATTTGGAACGAGTTTCATTCCAACGAGTTTATTAGATATTAGAAAAACTAATCAATTTAAGGTGATTGTGACCCTTAGCCGATGTCTTTTCATTTAAACAAAAAGAGGGCTTGACCGAATATTATGAAATTTTTTTCAGAGCCTGTTTTCCTTAATACGCGTCGATCGGCAGCTCAACGAAGTCGGTATCATATTTGGTTCGCGCGATATTGGGAAGGTTTAAAAATCACGAGCTTCGTTCAAACAAAAAAACGAAAATCTTTTCAGATTATAACTTCGGTGATACGCGTCGATCGGCAGCTCAATGAAGTCAGTATCATTTTTGGTTCGCGCGATATCGTGCAGGTACAAAAATCACTTACGTCGTCTAAACAAAGAAACCGCTCGACCGAATTTTATGAAAATCTTTTTTTAGATCATATTTAGGTTAATACGTTTCGAACAGCACCTCAACGAAAATGATGTCTTTTTTGGTTCGCGCGAGATTGTGTAGGAAAAAATGACCGCATACGTATGCTCACGCACACATACTTCTTCTCAAATTTTTGGTTAAAATGCTATTGGGACCTTGAAAAATTAAAATACGTTGAAAATTACGATTTCGATTTTCGGACCGATTACAATAACTTCCCTATATACTGGGAAGTTAAAAAAAGACATTCAAGGTCAACAACAGATTGATCTATTCTATACTATACTCTTTATATATGTTTTGATTTGCAAACTCTGAAGTTAGCTGCACTCACAAGAAAGGGCGCGTCTTCATCAAAGGCACATTAGGGCACGTTTGTTTTTAATCCACCAGAATATTCCGTTGGTTTTGTTAATTTGGTTTTTGTTTTTTTAGGAATAGAATTTTTTTTCCTCGTGAAGCCCCCCGAAACAAAATTCTAGATCCGCGCCTGCCTGCTAAACCATCAAATAAAACATAACCGTCATCATATAAATACTCCAAAAGTGTGGTTATGCTGTTCTTTCTTTTCGTTCGTTCGTCTTTTTCAAAATTTTACAAAAGCTTTCGCTTTCGTTCTTCTTCATTCCTTTCCGTTCTGTCTTATGTGGACACTTCCATATAAAGTGTACAGTATTAAACTCGCTGACTGAAAGTACGAAAAGAACGATTGAAAGAGAACGAAGCTTTACAATTATTCGGCTTATATAAGGTGAAAATGTTCCCCAGCCTACTTTAAGTGAGCAAGGAAATTTTCCTAGCCTACTGCAACACCAGTTTGTGGGGAACCCAGGTACCTGCCGAAGCTGGCTATGTAGGTCCCTACAAAGCTTTATTTTTTTACTTGCGGCCTAACTAACATTAAATTTTGAATATGAGCTCAATTGGTCCAGTGGTTTGTCAGGGATAATGCGGTGCACATACTTACAATCGTTTTAATATGTATAAAAAGATTAAAAGAGAAATTAAAATCTCAATCTCTTAATCCTTTAGCCTAGTAGTGTTTGTAAATAAGGATCACTGCTTTTATTACCTTTCCTTAACTAACCTAATAAAGCAAATATTAGAAATTTTTTATAAAGCGTTGACAATAAAAACACATGCTAAATATACAACTAAAAAATGCTCCTCAATCCATTCGTTCCGCGCGCCATGGTTGGTAATAAATTCAGCTCCATAGAATCCAATTTATCACTCCTTGCGATTATACTACATCAGCAGTTTATTCACAGAAAAAGCTCATTGAAAACATCCATTTATAAAAGAAACAACCTTTATAACTACATTCTATTATTATACTAACGACAGCGCTTTCATGTTAATAGCATTTAAAAGATACTAAACACACTATTTATGTGTAGGCATTTGCAATAATTACAACTTCCATGGCTGAGACCATAACAACAGCAGCAGCAAAAAAAATATAGAAGCAAAATGCGATATAACGTAGAAGGCCCTACTGCAGACTATTTCCTCCACGTGAGCATAAATTGTTTTCTCGAGAAATAAAAAAAGGATGAAGTCCTGTGTGCTGGGTGTGTTTGTATAGTATATTATATATAGAGAAAGGAATAGAGAGAGAGGGTCCTGGGTCAGTAAACCTTTTTTTATAGCTGAGTTTTAGTGTGGCCTTAATAGATTTTCAACGCACTTAAAACGCCTTTAAAAAAATGCCATATTTTTTTTCTTTTTACAAGTATTTTGTTTTAATATTCCCTATGTGTTTTTTCGTTGTTGTTATTGTGTAGTTTTAAAGAACAACAAAAAATGGCAAAAATTTCATATAACAATCAAATTGGAGCATTTTTTGTTTTTTTTGTGTGTGTGTAGAGAATTGATGAATTGCGTGACACGAAATTGGGTTGTTTGCGGTAGGATATGTCTCATTATCAGTTTATTAGCGTGTAGGGAATGTGACTGGTTGGTACGAAAGAAATATAGAACACGAATTCTATATGGAACACAATCTTTCCTGCCATTAATATTAGGACTAATCGCCCTAGAACGTGCTCAGGTTATTGATAAATGACTTTTTAAAAGGCTTCTATCAAAAATTTTGTTATTAAGTGAAAATATTATTAGGTTTCGTTTTTTTTGTTGTAGACTTTGTTGACTTTTTGTGATTGTTTAATGGAAATTTTAGTAGAATTTTTTTAGGAGTTTATCTATTCGTTTTCACTCCGCCAACTCTTTAGAGTGAATGAAGATTGTCACGTTCGGTGAAAGTTTTTGTTGCAATATATCAGCACGGATAGTGTATACATTTTGGACCAATTAATAAATAACTAATATAGAATAACTAGCTGAACCGACAGACACTTGTCCTGTCCGAATTTCAATAAATTTGTTTGGGTCGTTTCGGGATTTTGTGAAAAGCTATTGTAAATGTGAAAACACAGTAAAAATGAGAAAAAACTCTTTTCTTAGTTATCATTAGAAAACACTTTCGAACATTTTTTCTTCCACTGCAAGGATTTAGCTTACAGGATAATTTTTACCAAACTGTACGACAGATTTTTATAGTTAACTAGCTGGCACCCGGTGCGCCTATAGCTGCACCCAAAATCCAATAGTAGTAATCAGTTGATATGAATTTTAATAAACAGTAGGAGAGTTTGAAAAAAAGGCAATGTTTTGGTACTTTTGATTCCAAATAAGAAAATGTGAAACTATTAGGGATCTGATATTTTGATCGAGCCAATAAAACCATCCATTGACTTGGCATTATTTTATCGAGATATGAATTTCCATACACACATGAAGTGTCTCAAAGAACGACTACTTTTCTGTATTTTGGATTTCATATCCGTCGTGCGATGCTGTGCACAAATAAAGAACACATGTACTTAATCATTAATGGATAAATAATATTTTTTGTTGTTTTGTTTGGTGTATAAATGTATAATTGTTTGTATCTCGACTCGGGAACAGGCAACACACAATTGGTCGTGTGAAAAACAGGAATTTTCTAAATTCAATCCAGCAATAGTCAACGACGGACTTTGTGCTTTGTTGATGGTGATCACGAAGGCAAGCAAAGGGAACTTAAGCCGTTTAAACTCGAGTTCTAGTCTTGTTCCGTTACACAGCTTTGGCCCGTTCAAATTTCGAATTAGCATCACAGGTGATCTAACTGTCAATGGGCCAACGCACACGAGATCATAGTTATGGCACATAAAACCGGTTTTACTACACTCCTCGGAACGCAGACGGGGTAATAGCATCTTGTGTAGTAACTTGAATCTTTACAGCAAGTTTTAAATGTATTTGTGCATATGAAAACTACTTGAGAAATAATAAAAAAAAGTCCTTAATATCACTCTTTTCAATATGCTCACAAAAAAAACAAAATTTTCAGACCAATTGAACCGAGTTGATGAACAAAAAGCGAATGATTAAAAAATTTCAGTGGGAAAATGCTGAGCTCAGAAAGAAGAAGATTTGACATAAGAAAAAATATAATATGCATGTGTTAGTTTTCACGCTTTTGGTTTTGCGTGAAAATTGTTTCGTTAAGTTCTTTCCTTCCCTTCCCTCTCTCTTCTATAAAACCGGTTTTATGTGCCATAACTATGCGCCGTGTGTGTTCGCCCAATGCCCATTACTGGGCCAATCGATTTGTATTTCACAGTTTTCCGAGCAGGTTCATTTTAATTTGTTGACATAGTGGGCCCTAAGATTACACGTTCGCACAGAAAATCTGGATTTTTAAAGTTCGTTGTTAAATTGGGAAATACCTTGTCCACAACGGTTTGAATATTGGGCTGCATTTGACCAAAGTTTTGCGGAAACGAAATCTCTTTTGTTCTGCTATCGAATGGAATTTCACGCGCCGTCAAGCGCTTCTTAAATTATAATTTTGCACGTGTTAAGGACTGTGGCAATACCGAAGTTTTTACTGATGTTAGATGAAGGTAGTTCTATCTGGTTCAAATTCAATGGGAGCTTGAATGCTAAATGCGCTGTATGTCCACCATCAAGTAGAGTTGATGATGTTCCCGATGATGTCACTGCGAGTTCAATTTAATTCTGCATTCGAATTGACGCCAAAATCAAATTGCTATATCAGCTATTTCCTTTTAGTCCAGTCGTCAGAGCAAAATTTGAATAAAAACCTCTAACAAAATGTTAACTCACTAATTTTTTTTTAACAAAATTGTTTTTAGTGAGTAGAATATGTTACAAAAAAGTTTCGGGGAATTGGTTGTACGCTACCCTCAAAAACCACCCCCTAAAAACAAAAAATTCCGTTTTTGGCTAATATCTCTTAAACGGTAAGTCTTATCATAAAATAGTGTTCACAAAGTTTGTAGATTATGCGATTATCTACAAAAAAGGATATTATACATTTTCCCGTAGGAATTGCCATTCATGAGATATCGCCCTTTTTAAGATTTAAAATACTCAGATCCCCTCATTCGCAACTTGTATGCAGTGTACAAATAAAACTTTAAAATCGTCCTGAAAATTTAACGTTTTTTTTAGACATAACAATTAAATATTTTTTCACCACGCCAACTTAAATATAATCCGTGAAACATTGAAATTCTCTATATTTCGACAATAGCTTCACTTATCTGGACCAAAACTAACCTATCTTTCAATCTGGAACCAACCCTACAAATTCCCAAATTTTCATTTAAATCTGTTGAGCGGTTTCGGAGATTAGCGTTTACGAACATCGTTACACGTAATTTTTATATATTAAAAAAAGATAGCCAGTGTTTCCCAGAAGGTCAGTATGAATTCAGGGAATGATAAGATGTCAGGTGGGATTAGTTGATGAAAGCATTAAAACGTATGTTCATTGATGATCACTAAATCGCCATGAAATGAGTGATAGCAGAGGGACATGGTCCGACAAAGCCTTTTCTTTGAATGATTTTTATCGAAAAATCTATTGCATCAAAAGTTCACGAAAGGGTGCCGTGATTAAAGTGGCCAAAGGGAAGAAATCAGGAAGAACTAATATCGCAATGGCACCGTGGTCGAATAGTTCCCTAACGTATGTGTGCGCTATAGCGGGCGCCAGTGGCGGACTAAGCCCGTCAGAGGCCCGGGGCGGCAAAGCTGAATGAGGCCCTCAGTCTAAGAAGTTGATGTAATTTTAGAAGCCTTTTATTCAGTTTTCATTTGTATGTAAAAGTGTGTGTATGTTTATTTCCCAGCAGGGAAAGCATCTAATTACCCATCGATTCCGAAAGTAGTTCTAAAGCCAAGTGTCCACTATGCCGGGTTTTCACTAGTAGAATTAGTGGTAGAGTAACTGGCCTACTTTTAAGCGGTAGAGTAACTTTACCACGGTGCTATCCCACTCTACTCTACTATAACCGAGTTTTCATTAGGTGAGTTCACAGGGTAGTTAGTACTTGACCAGTATACTCTACCACTAATTCTACTAGTGAAAACCCGGCACTATGGAGTTTTTTTGGTAGAGTGTAGAGTGTAAAGCTCTACCTGTAGTGTGTACACTACAGCGCGTCTCTACCACTCTACCACCCCACCGCCCGTAGGATTGCTCTAGAGAAATTTTGAATAGAGCTCTACCACGTGCTCTACAGACTGCACACTGCAGATGCGTTTTCTCTACTGTAGAGTCGGCCATCAACTATTTCTCAGTTATTCAGAGATGCGTGCGTACACATATTGTGAAAAAAATTTAAAGGAAATTAATAGAAAACAAAAAAATAATATAATGAGGTCTCGCCAAAAACAAGCTGCTGCCGTTGTATTTTTGCTCGAAGAAGAGAAAAAGAAGGAAAGGAAATGTTCGGCGCGAGATTGGATTGCGAAAAGAAAATAAAACGCTGGAATGTATCGAGAATTTTTGAATGAGCTCACGGAAGAAGACACATTTTCTGCGTATGTCGTATTCGAATTTCGTTGTTATTTAACAGGCGGATGTACAACAATTCGAAGCGCAGTCGAAATGTAAATAAGAATGAATACTGTATAGAGAAAACTCTATCAAACATGCTTGATAGAGCGTAGAGCAGATGTAGAGCTCTACACAACACAAACAAATTGCTTATACACTATAGAGTTTTTTAGCAGAGAAAATTTTCCCGTAGAGTGGGTCTAGAGTGCATGTGTACAGCTCCAGAGGGTGTATACACTTCTCTACGCGTCTCTATGGGAAAGATTTCTCTAGCTCTATGCAAAAAGCTCTATAGTGGACACCAGGGGACCGATTCCGAAACGGTGAGTTTTTCGCCAGTGAACCCCGAAGGAAAAACTCACTGACAACCTCGGTGTTCACTTTTCTTTAAAATGCGATTCCATAAGTGCCAGTGAGTTTTAAAGTGCTGAATGATTTTTAAAGTGGCTGAATGATGCGCTGAGTTGGTACTGTCTTGACCATCCCATTTTAAAAATTCTAATTAAATAAAATCTTTTAGAACAATAAACTAAAACTATTTTTACATACCAAACAAATCTCTCAAAAAAATTATTTTTAAAAAAAATTAAAAAACTTATTCAAAAATAATCGCACGAAATTACAAAAACAACTTTACTCACCGTAAATTCACAGCCTTTTGCTCAGTGAGAAATTTTTCACGGCGCGGCGGTGTTCACCGCAAATGTCAAAAAAAATCATTCTCACTCTTGCGGACGCGAAAATAAGCAGTGTACACTGAAATCGGTGAACACCGTAAAACTCACCGTTGCGGAATCGGGGCCCAGGCTTATGTAAGTTTAGAAAAACTCATCTTGCATGTTGCAACCGAGATGAAAATGGTCCAGAAGTATTAAATAATAAGCGGTGTACAGGATAACGATTCAATAAAGTCCCATGCTGTACTTATTTGTGTCTACGGGAACATTGTACGGGACCTCCGACTCCAAAGTACCACTTAGGTAGGCACTGACCATATTTTAAAAGCCTTGTTTAGGATTTGATCAAGGGAACTTGTAGACATTTGGAGGCCCCCATGAACCAGAGGCCCGGGGCGGACCGCCCCTGCCGCCCCACCCTCAGTCCGCCACTGGCGGGCGCATCAGTCATTGCAAAGCTTCGAAATTTTGCTTGAAGGTCCGTGGGGGTCTCCCATGAAACACCTCGACCCCGATTTTCGAAATTCAACATGGCCGCCGAAAAATGACCGAAATTCAAAATGGCCACCCAAATATGAATTTGCAAATTGTGTTCCGATTGCAATAAAAGTTGGTATCTAGGGGTTTTTAAGGTTGCTAATAACGAATTTGGGGTCAAAGCTTATAAATTGAAAATGGCCGCGCCAATATGGCCGACGAATTTGCCAATTGTGTTCCGGTTCCAATGAATATCGGTATCTGGGGTTTTTTGAGGTAGCAAATAACGAATTTATGATCAGAACTTATAAATTCAAAATGGCTGCGACAATATGGCGGACGAATTGTGTGTTCCGATTCCAATGAAAGTGGATATCTAGGGGTTTTTAAGGTTGCAAATAATGAATGTATGATCAAAGTTTATAAATTCAAAATGGCCGCACCAATATGGCCGATGAGTTTGCCAATTGTGTTCCGATTCCAATGAAAATCGAAATCTGGGGGATTTTAAGGTTGCAAATAACGAATTTATGATCAAAACTTATAAATTCAAAATGGCCGCACCAATATGGCCGATGAGTTTGCCAATTGTATTCCGATTCAAATGAAATTTGGTATTTGGGGGATTTTAAGGTAACAAATAAAGAATTTATGATCAAAACTTATAAATTTTAAATTTCGGGGCCAATTTGGGGGACAAATTTTGCCCAATAAGTGTCATTTCCCGGTTAGCTGTATGTAGGTTGTTCAAGAGTTGGGAAATCGAAAAATCTTCACATCCTAGCTCCAAATGAAAGAATATTGACCATAGTGTAATTTCCTCTATTGTCGTGAAGTTTGCCACATTCTTAAATGTAAGAAATTTCTAAAATTTCCCATAACCAGTATAGAAATAGTGAAAATGGTAGAAACGGTAGAAATACGTTTTCAAATTAATATGAAGAACATCTTTATATAATTCAATAAAAAAACGCTGTACAGGACAGTTATCCACAGTTCTACTGGTCAGATGCCTGCAAAGATGATTTTCGCAGATTACGCTGCCAAGTAGTGATGAGCAAAACTAGTCTTGCAGTTTTGCCTGGTCTTGCACATTTAGCAAGACCAAAGCAAACCAAGAAAAGACAAGACAAGGCTGCAAGATCAAGATAGCAAGACTTTTTGGTCATCACTAAGTGGCAAAAGTGTGGCAAAAAGTCTTGTCTTGTCTTGGTTTTGCTAAATGTACTAAGCCTGTAAGAAATTTTGCAAGAACAAGACTGCAAGACTTCTTGCAGACTTATTGCTCATCACTGCAAGACTTTTGGCACTTAGTGATGACCAAAAAGTCTTGCTATCTTGATCTTGCAGTCTGGTTTTGTCCTGTCTTGACTTGGTTTTGCTTTAATCTTGCTAAATATGCACAAACCGGGAAGAATGCAAGACCACTGCAAGACGAGTCTTGCGCATCACTACTGCCAAGTGATTTAAATTTAGGAATCGCAAAACAGGATGAAGACCGACTACGACCTAAGTGCAAACCGATCTAGATTTAAGGAAGGCGATCGAGTCTAGCTATAAAATCCTCTACGAATAAAAGATAAATCGCCAAAACTACAAAGGAAATGGAGCGGCCCCTCCATGGTCATCACGAGGTTAAACGATCTCATCTACAGCATCCAAAAAAGTTCGATCGGTAAGAACGGGACCTGTAGAAAGCTGTGTACGGGACGAACACTAAGGAGGGGGCAGTGAAACGGCTAACCGAAAAGAGAAAGTTAAAATTCCAATTAACCGAGAAGTTTCATGTTCAGAGACACCTACTTGAATACACACATAACGCAGTGTCACAGGAGCACATGTGTGCAAGAAGTTTTGTTTTGAAATTAAAGTTGTTAAAAAGAAACAAATTGTTCCAATTAATCCCTGACGAATCCGAGAACGCTCGAGAAGAAATAGTACAATATTTTTTATACCTAGGTAACTGTAAATTTCTGTCTGGTATCCAAAATCATTTTTTCCAGATTTTTTGTTGTCTTCATTATACTTTTTTCCTACCGCGGTGTGTGCACTCATAAATTTTTTTCATATAAAGGCGTTGCAACGCACGCGGGTTTTTTACTAGTCTTAAATAAAAAGGATGGAATGTAGACCCTTCTTGCAGAAACGTTGCATTTTCGATGGTTTAGGAAAAGTGGAAGTTCACTAATTACGCTTATAAAAACATCAAAATAGTTCAATTGAATTGAATTATTTCAGAGCCTGCAAATATCGTGAACTCCGCCCAACACGCTCAGATATTATTATGTTAATGAAAACAGACAAAAACAATTAAATTTCTTAAAGACACGGTTTCTGATTTAAAGCTAGCATGTGTATCTTTAAATGTGTATTTACCTGCACCGTGGTAATTCCGCTCGTGATCAGATTTCAATTTCAATTTAGAATTCCGCAGAGTTTAAAACCAATATCAACCCCGGAAGGAAATCAGTCCGCGCCCATCGGCAATCCACCCCGCTGCCACCCAAATAGACTGAATAAAATCGACTGAATACTCAATTAATTAGGCCAACAAAAAAACAGCACAGAAAAATTGTAAATGAGAAAGTTCGATCCGAATACCGATTAGGAGCGACTCATGCTCTAATTGAGCTAAGCTTGTGCGAATATCAGCCCGAAAGACAACAAGTCAGAGAACGAAGCGCCAAGGATATAAGACAGGACCGCCTGAATGGGTTTTAATCAGGAACGAGGGTAATTTAAAATCAGGCCACGCAGCTCATTATATTGAGATCGCACCTTCTTGTAAGAAAGCACTTTCACCAGAGCCTGAAACCAGAGCGCGACAACAGACGGATTTTTTTTTGTTGTACTTTTGCGGGTGGAAGAAAGGTGCTTGGACTGCTGTGTGACATTACGTAGCAAAAGTTCCTCTTGCCAAGAGATATTCCTCCCTCGCAATTGCTCTGTGCCGCTCCCTCGCCCGATGCCAATGGGGTTACTTATCCTGATATCCTTAAAGGATATTTCGAAGAAAATCGCTCTTGTAGACGAATTAAATCGATTTTCGTGCACAATGCTGAATGACAATTTTTTTATTCTTCGTTCGCTCTTCAAAGGAATATCAACCGAAAGTCAATGTCCAGAATACCAAAGGCATCGATTTTTGAGATATTCTTGTTGATGATCCGTTCATGAATTATTATCTCGCTTAAAAAGGATTTAAGGGTGGATGGATGGATGGAGGATGTATTAGAATTCGCGATTTTCTTTTCAGTCAAGGAGAAGTGAAGTAAAAGTTGATGAATGGAGAATTTTTTTGAAGAGGGGCGAGAGAAGTTTTTCTTCTTCTTTTTTTGTGGTTATTTTTATTTACAATTAGTGAAGAATTTGAGGGAAACGTTGAGATTTACATTAAAAGGGAAATTTTCGATATTTTTGTGTGGAGGAATTTTGGCATAATTGTAAAAGAGATTATTTAATAGGGATTTTTCGTATTCATTCTCAGCTTCTGAGTTCTGATATCGGCTACAATTCTTTTTGAACAAAAAAATGGTCAAACTTTGTTTTAACGGTTCGTATTAAATTACTGTCTCCACCGTGTCACTTAAAACGACCCATAGACCAGGAATGTAATAAGTATAGAAGTATCTCCAACATTCTCATTGAGTTAAAATAGAGGATCGATGGTTTTTTAAATACTCACTTCCTTACATCTTCTTTGGTCTATTGTACCAAAGCCGTCATTAATAACAGTCGAGATTAAGGACTTTGTTAAAGCCTAAAATTTGATTTAGGACTAATATCCCAAATCTCCTTGGGAATAGGGAAGCCGCGATGGAGGACACTCGATCTCCTCCTTACTGTAGCCTCACAATCGCACAGTAAGTATTCCGGTACTCCGCACACATTGAAATTAAATACCAGTCCTTCCATAACCGCAGTCAGACAGGTGCTTTAAGCTCCCGTGATACAAAGACAGGTCCACCCATGAACCTTGATCAGCTTAATTACGTTTGGCCTTAATCCACCATTAAATAGACGCATATGTGACCAAAGAGAGATGGTAAGCTTTTGATCAAGGGTAGCTTTTGATCCAGGATTATTACCATGAACATCAACCTAGCGCAGTCCGCATAAAATCCAAGATTGGGGGTATAGGTCAGTCAAATTATCGAAAAAACCTCATTTTTTTGCCAACCGCGCATCCGAAAAGTAAAATATGGGTAAAATTTGAAAAATTCCGTAGAATTTGATGAACTACTTTTGGCACTCGTAGGCCTTTGGGGAAGTTTCTAAAATGGCGTCAAAAGAGGCCCAAAAACAGATTTTCGCGTTTTAAAAAAAACTACACATTGTACTAAAAAGGCATAATAAAGTTTGTAGAGCTTTTTCATACTAAAATGACACCAGTTTGATGTCAATACATAAACAAATAAAGTAGTAATTGCAAAAAAACCTCTAAAAATCACGTTTTTTTTAAATGCTCATATCTTTTACCAAAAAAACGATTTTGTAATGAAACTCGTGGAAAGTGTGGTCCTTGGGGAGTGCAATAAAAACGTTTTCGAAAATTTTGGGAAATAATAAATAGTTTTTGCCAAAATACGGTTTTTTTCGAAAAAAATACCTTTTTGTCGAATTCGATTAGCTCATAGCCATCAGCACTACAGAAATGTTTTTGGGCTCAAAATGTTCTGGAAGAGTTGTACTAATAGTTGTGTTTTGTGCGCACATTGCTACTTCATTGGAAACATGCGAAAAGATGGCCGGAAAAACGATAAAAACAATCTTGCCCACAAAATTCGATTATTTGCCACAAAATTCGATTAATTGCCTATCGATAGGCAAAAAAAATATATTTTACGACCATCATAGAAAATTAACTCCTATCGATAGGCATAGGAGCAAAATTGTTTTTTTTTCGTTTTTCCGGCTACATCTAGCTGGAACCATGACCAGTAGCGTACGCAGGATGAAACCACGGGGGGGGGGGGGTTTCACAAAACATATTTTGTACACATATCGGGTAAAAAAAAATTTTCTCATGTAATAGGACTATGTACTTATATTATATTTTATGTTATTTCACTATAAAAATAATTACCTATAGGTATATTTTTATCGCAATTTTTTTATTGAAAATTGTGAAGAAACATAAATAATAATTTTTGACCATGTCTTGTTTTTCTCCAAAAAATTATGGTCTCGTGGTTTTCGCAAGACTTTAGACTTTGATTTAGGGCATTTTTACAATTTTTTTACCGAAAAGAAGGGAACTACTCTGAAAATTTGGTGGCGCGTAGTTTTTGAGTCAGAAAATCGATTGGTGACATGAAAAAAAAATTTAAAAATTCCTTTTTTTCAAATTTTGGCCAAAAAAGGCCAAAAAATTGGCCAAAAATGCGTCCAATTGTTTTTTGCGTAATTTCATCTGAAAAGACGGAAAATTTCCTACAAAAATCTATATGACCATCCCGAAAGTCAGAGTTTGTCGAGAGCTATAAATAAATGAGAAATACGTGATTTTTGAAAAATCGCGTTTTTTTCAATAACAGTTGTAACTCCGAAGCGGCGCACCCAATTGCGCTAAAAAATTTTTTGGTATATCACATCGAGTTCACGAACATATTCCCATATTGAGAGATATTTATTTTTTTTGCTATCCCGTTTGAAAAGAATCCACCATATATTATACATCGGTATTCGGAATATTTTTTTATATGTTTAATAAGTTGCTATATTTATTAATTATAATTTTTCCTATTATTATTGGAATCATGGGGGGGGTTTAACCCGCAGTAACCCCCCCTGCGTACGCGCCTGACCATGACTCAAGTATTATTGTAGGGGAGAGGGGGCATAGTGGGGTAGCGGGGCATAGCGGGGTAGTACCAAATTCATGTGAACAAACAGTAGTACGATAATTTAAACGACGCACTCGGTTTAGTATTAAGTCGTAGTATGACCTTCGCTAATGTTACAAGCATTCGTGACATCTGTTTTAGCGCTCGCAACAAAAGTAATAATATTACGTATTTGTTAAAAAAATTGTTGTTATTCGTGTCATAGTTAATGTATATGCTAGTAATGTCCTGTTTATGATTGTGTGCTACATTTTACTGTAAAGTATTCCGGATACGAATACGAAATAAAAAATTTAATTAAAACCAAAGGTAATATGTAGTTGTTAATATTTTATCTTGCAATGTGGGTAGGGGCAAAGTGGGGTATTCTAAATTGGGCATAGTGGGGTATTCAATCGACAAGGAGTTTAGTGTCACTCTGCCCCGTATTCATTCATAATTAGATATAACTTCATAGTTTACATAACTTCATAACTTGATGGTTTATTTACACAAACAATTGCTTGTTTCAGTTATTGTTCGCACATATAAGAAAAAAACGAATCAACGCTCTTGGGGTCTATGGAGGCTATAGAAAAAGCAGTGCATAGTGTGGTGTCAGAAAAAAAAGGTTACAAAAAAGTGCACAGCTACATGTTGCTCCACAAAAAACATACAGGGCTAATCCAGATAGTCCTCCCCACAATGCTCCACCTGGTACCCCACTCTGCCCCGTACAGCTCTGAATGTATTTTATTCCGTTAGCCAAACTATTGTTACTAAAATAAAAAATGGCGTGCCAAATAATGATAGACATGCTGTACAACCCAAAAAAAAATTAAACTCAACCTAACGCCATTATTAGCTGAAAAATGACCCATAACATCTTAGATACCCCTATACATAGATTGCTGGTTTTAAAAAGTGCCCAAGTGTAATATTTCGATTGTTGGTATTTTTCAATCTCGCATAGCAAAATCGAAGGGTTGGTTCTAGTATTAGTATAGGATGATTACCTTCTCTACAAATGGGACAAGTATCACTCAGATTTTGGATTTTATTCGGTTTTTTTAAATAATTTTGAAAGAAGACACGAGAAAGAAGTTGATGATCTATTTAACGAGAATAATAAACGTAGACTTGTCATTAATATTCCCGCTGTTTCTGTATTAGAAAAAATGGGTTTTTTTACACTGACTGAAATTAAATTCTGAACTAACTTACATAACTGTGCAAGCTTAATTCAGTTAAATCAACTCGATTTAATTCATCGACCAGGCCAAAAACCCACTGCACGCGGCAGTAAATCAATCTGTTCAACTGGATTTCTGGATTTACTACAAATTACCATAAATCCGCATTTATGTTAATTTGCTGCTGTTCAGTTTCGGCAGTATCGATTCGTACTTAATATCGCCCGAATATCAATCATGGCCCGGGCATCGATACCTCGAGGCGCAGTCCCCTTTCCATACCCCATCCCCGGGGGTGTTTCGCTACCACAACGCTACGACAACGATGGAGAAAGAAAACCATTCCCGAAATTGTTTGCCAGTCGTGTGATATCACATTTGCTAAGCACTTAAAATCCAATCTTCCTCCGCCAAGGTTCGCCAAAAGGTCAGATATTCATAAATTCATTTATAAACATGACTGGAAAGTTGGAGGCACTTAACCCGAAGGCTGAAGGGATCCTTTTAAGGGTTAAAATTTCTTAAGGGAGTTTATCAAAAATACACTTTCCGAGAGGGGTTTTCTCCATGATATCAGGTTTTGATCCCTTCAAAGTTGGTATTTAAATTTTGATAGGTCCATTATGTGACGATTTTGAAAAGAGGGTGACACGAAAATCATTTTAGGAGTAGCAACATTTTTACCTTGTTTAGTACGCTTTCAGCGGCAAGGACCACATGGGGCACTCTCACTCTACGGGGGTGGGTGGGTGGGTAAGTTGGTTGGTGCTTTCATGGTGTCCCATTTGTGGCATTTTCAAACAGTTTTCCACCGGCAACATGATAAAAACATTTTCCAGTTGCGGCTGTTTCTAAAGTTTATGTTTATCGCAATTTTAGGAACAAAAGTTTTCCTACTAGAAAATTATGACAGGGTAAAATGGCATTGAATTAAGTAATTGAAAAGTGATGAATTGTCTGCAGTGCCGTTATATAAGGGTAGAAGTGGTGAAAAATTACGACATATCGGGTAAGCGGAATGGGATACCTTTTTTTGTGTGTGTGTGGATGGGCCTTTAAGGACTCTGATTAAATTGGAGCAATCACATTAAGCACAAAACGAAGGTAAAACAGCACAAATTCCGCAAAAACACGTATAATAATTGCGGCCATAAAAGAATCTTCAATTTCCCACAATCATTTATCCATAAAAGACATCGATAAAATTCGGTTATCTTAAAAAAGGAGCAAAAAAAAATTCCAATAATTCCGTGTATCCTTATCTTTTAGGGAAAAGTATTGCAAATTTGATTCCTTACCGACAAATCATGTCCCGATTCCTTCTATAACGAGAAATATGAAAAATCAGCAATAAACATCTTGTCGGGGATAGAAATTGAGGCTTGGGTAAGAATATATAGCATACGTCTTTCTCGACGCCTATAACTATACTACGTATACTCGCATTTATAAATATATTGCAGGGGGGAGCTACAGGATATACACAAAAGGAAGATGTTCCCATTGTCACCCTTCAGGAGTCAAGTCACGCAGAAAAATATGATTTCGATAATCCATAAGTTGCCCCCAGTTTCAAGGAGGTATGGGTCGAATGTTGTGTTGTCTCCTGGCGCAATATAGTACACCGAACGTAACTCATACTTTCCGCCATCGAGGGCGGCGACAACAAGCGTGGCCCAATGTTGGGGTTGGCAAGCCATCAAGTATTAAGGAAAATCCTGGATTTATGGCCACTTAAAGTTTTCATCCTTAAGCTTTGCGTTTCGGCAAAATCTCGTTTGAGTTATTACCTCGGTGTGATGCCGTACAGCTTATGCTTGCCAAGTGTCAGAGAAAGTACGTGAGCGCCATCACTAAGAAATCTGCTCGTTCCGAAACATCAGGCATAGAACGAGAAAGGCATATATATATATATATTTAGAATGGCCGGAATGTATCCTTGGTAAAGTGTTTTCGTAACACATTCGCGCACCCAGATGAGGTGCTTACATTCAAGGTGTTTCCACCTTTCGACGCGAGTCTCGGGTGCTCGGTTTTTATTGACACAATTCTATTTGAATATACACAGGGTGAAGAGGGAAAAAAAAGATGAGGCGGAAACGCAAGGTACGCTGTTCATCAGTTAACAACACTCTTCTGTTTTTCATTGTGCTCCTCCTCAAGGACCGTTTTATCATCGAATCTTTCCCCCCCCCCAAAAAACGCCGACCTCTATGCCATCCAGCCAACGTGGGGGAGAGGATGCCCTGTGGATTCATGCCGTATGGCTCCTTTCACCGTCATAAAATCCTTCGATACAGCACAACAAAGATCTGTTTTATTTAAGGGTTCATTAAAATTCACCCTCATGCACTTCTTTTATTCCATAACATCCATATCCACCCACTCATCCCCACCCACGGACGGCACTTCAATCTTCTTATTATTTAAGGAACCAAAAGTAACTAGACAAGGGCGCACCGTCTTCGTCCTGTGTATCCTATACACCACCGATCCTATTACCTGCTTGACGGATAAATAGTAGTGGGTGAGGAGAGAGGAATACCTCAGCGCCGTAATAGGGATGATTAACGTTATTAATGATGCTGAAATGTTGCCTATTCACACACCTCTCTAAAATGCACCATTCTATTTCTCTTCTTTTTTTTTTATCTTCATTTATGTTTTTATTTATCTGCACTTATTTACACTTAGTTCCGGTGAATGGTTATGGCGCTAAGAAGGATTTTATCTTGATTTTAAGGATATGTTTGTGGGAAAAAGGTGCGGATTCATTCCATGGGTGAACGTTATTGTAAAATTTTATGTTATGTGCATTTTGATTGGATCACGTAAAGCTGAGAAACACTAGCGCAATTAGTGCGGAAGTGGAGAACATTATAACTAATAAGCTGGGAGATTGTGGTGATGCTTAAAGGGAATATTAAAATGCGTAGAGGATATGGTAGGAAATACACTTAAAAACTTGGTGTTCCCGGAAGAAGCTGGTCTTGTTTAAGCTTCATTTGAATTCTCTTAGTGTGTTTGAAAGGGTAAAGTTACAAAGTTGGACAATGTGTTCGGTCGTCGGTCGGGTATGGACTGGCCTACAGATCGTAATTACTATGCTGGAACAATCAAATGTTCTGGCTTAGACTATAAAGTTGTTTAAGGATCTGTCGTTGGATGAATTTTAATATGTCTAAGGGTAGAATACTGTGTTGCATATGTAATATTACTTTAACCCTTTTGATACGATGGAGGGCAATAAGCTGGTGACAGATACAAGCGTGCATGCGCTGCATCCAGTAGCTCCACGGTATGGGACGAGATTTTACTAGGGTTTCTCAAAACCCGGTCTTTTTTGGATTTGCCGAATCCCAATCCTTAAAACTGAGAACCGCCGATTCCGATTCCGATTCCAAGTAAAAACTCACAATTTTAATTTACAAAAAATATATATTGTATTAATAGTCCCTTAAATAGGTCGAAAAAAGGCCTTCGTGAAAAATACCGCACGCGATTTTTTTTACCAAATGAATTTATATATTTTTATGAGCTTAAATTCAAAATGCTAAACTTATAGTGAAGGGAAATACGTTTTATTCTATATCTCAGAAACTATGCATTTTACGAAAAAAATTGATATAATCTTTTTTGTAGATAAATAAGTGATTTAATTTTCTTGTTTAGATTTTTTTTTTGTAAAGTCTATATGTACGGAGATATAGTGCTTCAAACTTCATATATCTCTCTCTCTCTTTGCACTATATTTTGTTAATGGTTAATTGTACATGAAAAACTCTTTCGCGAGAACACGTGATTATCTATAATTTTTTTTATTAGCATTTTTTACGTAGGGCTAATATTTCACAAATTACAGCGCTTTAAGTGTCGAAAAACGTAAATTCAAAAGTAGTATTTTGCCAATATCTTTTTAATTACACGTTTTATTGCAAAACTGATTATAACGCTTTTCATGCGTAATTTCATTGCCCAACTTTTTTGTCCCGGGAGGACTGTGGAATAGAGTTTGTGCTTATAACTTCCAAAGTAAAGGCCGTTGCATAGAAATTGTCCAAACTTTTCAATTTTGGGGAAAAAAATTAGTTAACTACGTATTTTTTGGAGAAAAAGTAGTTTTTTGTTTCTATCGAAACTTTCCGAGATAATTGTGTGGCACAGGTGATTTGGAACACCCTGACGGCTAGCAGCAGAAAATGGAGATTCGCATACCGGACCATGTCTGACGATGCAGCTTGCCTGATTGCCTGAATGAACCCCATAGACATACTGGCGAGAGAAGGCATGTGTAGTATGTAAGAAATGCGAGCCCGGAGTATGTAAGAAATGAGATAAAAACAATGGGACGGTAAATTGTAGCCTGCGCGTCCGTAATGGAATGCAAATGGAAATGGAAGGAATCTACTAGAGCCCGCGCCATAAAAGAAGGAAATCTCAAAATCGCTGTTTCCATGTTCAGGCGAGCCTTAAGTTCCCACATGCGAGCAACATCACTCTGCTTGTTTAAAAACGCAACCAATCGGCTCTTTTATATTCGCAATCACAATTCCACATGCGCGCTCTAATTTCCCTTCTTTTATGGCGCGGGCTCTAAGTGAAAAGATGGTTTCCAAAGGGCATGTGCAAGTGGTTAAGACCTCACGGAGTTCATTTCCATTTGTCGGCATGGAGGATACATAAAATATCTCCACTGTTTCTGGAACGATAATTCACGGCTCTACCTGGTATGCCCAAGTGTCTAGAAGGACACGGAACATGTCCTCTTTCAGGGTTTGAGATTCACCGCCCCTAAAGCCGGAGAATAGGATGTCTGGAGTAAAGTGGAAGCAACCCTGAAGGCCATACACAGTAAGTTGAAACTAGAAGAAGCCGAGAGAAGGGCAGAGAAACTTCAGGAGTATTAGCAGCTAGATCAGTGATTCCCTAACTTATTTCGGTCATGGACCCCTTACTATAACAAAAACTTAATCATGCACCTCCAAAACCCAAGGCAATCAAATTTTATGATATAATAAAATCTACTAAAAATACTTTAATCTATTCTCTCTGAGAAGGCAATTGCACATAGCTAGGTAAATGAATTACGTACATATTTTCAATTGTTATGAAAACAAAAGAAAAAATGCAATCGTGCTTGAAAATATAGGTACATAGGTAAATAGGCGCTGCTCAGGGGAGCTGATTTTGAGCTTTCTGGAGTTTTCAGAAATTTTAGGCAATTATCTTAATGGCCATAAATTGTGCCATTAGCATACTCAAAAGACCGGTTCTCGTTCGATTACAGAAGTTAAGCAGCATTGAACGTGGTTAGTACTTAGTGCGGGGCCCGCTTGGAAAAGCGACACTCGCCATTGGAAAAAAAACGAGAAAACAATAATTGCAAAAGGCGAACAAAAATAAAAGGTTTTCGACCCCCGGAACTTATTCACATATCCATCAACTTCAAATTTTGCACATATTATGTATGTATAATTCGCGTGACAAAGCAATTTGACCATTTTGAAAAAAAAATCAAGATGGCGGTTCCAAGATGGCAGCCGATATTTGTAATAGGCATGTTAACAACGGCATAAACGTCAATTTATTTAGCGCTGTTAGCAAACTTATTTGTGCTCTTTGGCTTAGCTAAAATGTGAATTTTTGTTGTAAGCAAATAATTTAGTAATATTTTAATGCAGAATGAAGATATTATTAATTTTTTTGCTTCTTATTATTTATAAAATGAGAAATGTTATAATTTTTGGTTGTTATTAGCTGTAAAATTTAAACAAATGGTATCCTAGGAACGGTGTTAAGTTAACAGCGATAATTTAACAGAGTTAAAGTAACTTGGGCATAAACGCGACCTATGCCGGGTAGAATATGGTTAGCTGTGTGGCGTCATTCTAAATTCAAAATGGCGGCCAAAACTGAATGACGGAAGGCATAATAGACTAAAAAGCAGAAAATTTTACCTATCAACTTCAAATTTTGCACATATGCATGGTACGCGTGATAATGAATTCTGATTTTTTTTGTAAAAAAAATAAATATGGCGGTTTCAAGATAGCGGGAAAAAATTTGCAATGGTGTTCTCCGATCCCGCGACATGGGTGTCAAATGAAAGGGTATGACAAATAGAATAGAATTAGCTGTGCTGCTGCATTCCAAATTCAAACTGGCGGCCAACACAAAATAGCGGATTACTTTTTTCTTTACAACGCGCTCGGTATGGGTATCCAATGAAACGGTATGACGAGTAGAATACAGTGGCGGCCGCTACAATATTACGGAAGATATATAATAGACTAAAAAGTAGAAAATAAAAATAAATAGTTTAAAAAAACTAAAAAAAGCTTTTTTTTATAATGAGCTAAAAAGTAAAAAATAATTTTGAATGTAAAGTGTTTATTGCTCCAGTCAGTATATGGGAAGAACCTACGTTTCAAAAACAAGCTCAGAATGAAATTAATGAAGTTATTGGTAAAATTTATAAATATAACTTACTTAAATGTAAAAAGCGTGAGGCGTTAACGAAAAGTTACAGTATTAATAAAATAAGGATATAGGTAAAGAGCGTTGTTTGTATAACAAAAGTTTTTAAACAAATGTAATACTTTTGGTTTTGAGAAAATTTAATTGATCACCTTGTAACTTTAAATTTATTTCATCAAATTAGGCGAATACATCAGTGAAATAAGCTGTTTGCTATTCGAGTTCGTCCGCGCCACGTGATCACTCGGGAAACATCGCTTTTTAAATTTTTGTAATTTTTTATATGAATCCTTCGATCTTTTTCGCGGACCCCCGGTAGTTTTTCGCGCACCCGCAAAATAATTTTTAATTATCCTGGATCATCCCATAGACCCCCGGGGGTCCATATGGACCACTTTGGGAATCACTGAGCTAGATAAAAACAACGCAATGCTAAAAAGTCAGTCTGGAGGGAGTATGAGGTATTTTTAGTTAGGGTTCGGGTCCCACATAAATCGGAATGCAGAAGCTTGCTGGTAGCATGAAGAGCTTTTCAGCTTCCAACGCACGAAAAAATGCTATATACTTCCTAGGACAGTAAAAGTGTTATGGCAAGCAGGACACTATTAAATTTGTCTCTTCATTTCTGTTAAAATATCCTTAAATACCTTCATAATGCAGTGGCACACTTTTGTATAAACATCCCACCTTCCACATAATTCCATTAATCAAAACCGAGAAAGATGAGAAAATAGCAACAAGTCCCGACCCGAAAAAAACCCATATTTAAATAACGATAACCTCTGCTGAAGGCAATTGAAAAAGTGTTATCCTTCCAAATTGTCCATTTCATGCCCCCCAGGGCAGACTCTGGCCTTGAATACAGCCCAAAAAATTTATTTGTCAAAGCTGTTATGCATCTGAGGCACGTTGTACGCCCTGTTCGTTACCTTTCTTTTTTTCGTTCACGTGTTTTTTGTGTGTGTGTAGGTTTGTGCGACGATATGTTTCGTCCTTAAACCATTTGAACGGAATGAATATATTTTTATTTTGGATAATATACGACCTTTAAGAAAAAAAAATAAACATTTTAAAGCACTGTGAAATTTCTCTCTGGAGAATATTTACTTAAGAAAATTGTCTCAAATGTAAAACGGAAAATCCCTAAATAAAGATAAGAAAGAAAATTTTCAACAAAAAAAAAAAATAACGGAAAAAACTCTTAATTCCCTGAAAAAAAAATACAAGAAAAAACTTTCGTGTAGTTCCTCAGAGGATTGTCATAATTTTCTAAAGAGATTTCCAACTTCACAGCTAGCAATTCTCCACTTTGGAATGAAGGGCGGAAAGTTTAAAGTGAGCAATTTTTCCCCCGTGACATATTGCACCCCTATGTACCATCAGGGCACCGCCAGCCAAAGTGCTAGCACCAAAGTATAATCTTGGACTTGAAGCTTAAAGTTCCCCAATCGCTTGTATCCATTCGTTTTATAACGGCTCCTCCACCACCGTTCGTTTCAGGATTTTATCCTTGAGCAACTGAAGGGACCAAAGGAAAAAAAGGATATTTAAAAAAAAGGAAACTTTCCTAACAGTAAAAAAAGCTGGAATTTATATCCCCGAATATATTGCCACCTAACACGTGAAATTCGTTCTTCCGTGTAGTGGAGCCAGGCATCTGCCTCCTTATGCTCTGTCGACTGTCGTTATGCACCCTAAAACACCCCCGCCTACATCCCACACCCCCCAAAAACCGTTGTTCCAGTCGTCCTTACCCACGATGTTCATCCTTAAAAGAAGGTAAACGAACGATTTTTGAGAGTAATGCCACTGTGTTTTTCTCACTTCGCTGCTAAGGAGGTGTCGGCGGTGATGCCAGCAGGAATAGCGGCGGTGGAGCAAAGGGATGAGAGTATAACACACAAAAAAAATCTTCTTTATTTCGGGGATGTGGAAGAAACCTAACCAGAATATTGCCAGCCCTTTTGTTGCCAGTCACGGATTGTAAATGGCAAATTCGATATGAATTTTGCACGAAAGGATGCCATAAAGGATCTTCGATGCTTATTAAAATTACAAATGTGCAATTTTAAGCGCAATTTCGCTGTGCTTTTGGCCTGATTCTGTTTGGGGAAGACTCGCAGCTAAAGGGTACTTGGCGTTGATGTATTTTTTTCCCATTTGAGAGACTTTTATGATTTTTAATGTAATTTATAAAACAAATAAAAACTGGATAGACGTATTGTTCCTATCACGAAAATCGAAAAAGACAGGCTTTAATCTACGAAGTTTTAAAAAAAACTTCACGGCAATGTTATTTCCGGAACACCTGTCCAGACCGCTGCCTACTTTCTTCCCGCTTTCGGGCAGCCTAGAGACAAGGAAACAAAACAGCTTGACTGTGGAAAAATCTCCTCCAGTCTGAATTTCCGAACTTCTACAACATCTAATAGTTCCAACGCAATTCAACACCTTCTGCTTTAACATTCTCCCTACTCCTCAAATGCCTCCATTCCACGATGATTTAAAGAAAAAGCCAGTTAGCAGCACTCTTAAACTAGTTAAAGCTTGGATATTTAACTGGTCAGCTATGTATTCTACTGAAACATCAAGATGAGCTCCTATTTAGAATAACAGACTTCATGCCGATTTTAAACACTGTCAATTGCAAATTCAAGGGTTCAATCAAGGATCATCAAAAGTAGCAGAAGGATCCACAATTGAAGAAGGAGAAACCGAAACTGGGATTTACAGACCTAAATGCTAACCTTCACTATTCCAGGCCTAGGTATACTCTAAAGAGACCTGTGTCCGAGAATATCTGAGGCGAACACTAACAATTGATATTTGCAAAAATTTTCGAAAAATTTTCGAAAAAATGGCAAGGGTGTCATTAGGGTAGGCAATAATCTTTTGTATAAATAGAACAAAAAAACTTTCTCAATAATCAGTTTCTGAGTCATTTTTTGACCAAAAACTGATTTGCTGAAACTTTGACCTTGAATAATTTCGAAAGGGTTAAGTTTTCGAAAAAACGAAAATAAGGCTTTTTCGTAGGCAATAACGTTTCGTATTGACTGATCAAAACAAATTTTCGAAATACGTAGTTTTTGTGTGATTTTTTGGCCAAAAAGTAATTTTTGGAAACTTTAACCTTAAATAACTTTAAAATGGTTAATCGGGTCAACATTTTTGTGAGAACTAAAGTTGTGATTCCGAAATTGTTTTTTTAAAAAGTCCCAAGGAAGCTGTGGACAAATTTTCAGCCATTTCCGAATTTGTTCTCCTTTCGTGCGTTTTTTTTGCTAATAGTAGAGCGAAATTAAACAAAAAAAGCGAAGTTATGATGTAGTTGGGAAGTTGGATTTTTTTGTTTTTTTTCTTTACATACATATGTTAAAATAAAGCGAAAAAAAAATTCTGCAAAATCGGTCCTGTGCTGCACAAGAAAATTGCATAAATGTACATTTTAGATGCATTTTGAGTGCATTGTTACACTATTTTTTTAATTTCTTCGTAGAAAAATAAAAAAAATTGGAAAATACTCGTGAATGAATAGACTATCGAACTGATTCGGTATAAATACTTTAAAAATGAATCCTAACCTCAAAAAACCAAAATGTATGAAATTTTGTTTTATTTTACTAAAAATGCAATAAATAACGGGAAAAAGGTCGGATATTGATACAAATTGGAAAAAAGATGTACTTTGATGCTATAAAAACATGTTTGAAATTTCAAAAAAAAAATCGATTTTTACGGCAACAATTGGCAGTTTTCGAAAAAAAATTTAAAATTGCCGCCATTTTATGCCAAATCATGGTACGGTAATAAATTTTTTTTTAAATTGTATTTTTTTTATGTATTTTCTTGTGAGCATACGCAATACTTCGTTACTTTATTTAAAATATCCATTTTAGGACTTTGAAAAAAAATAAAAACTTTCAATTTTTCAATTTTTTGCCTTTTTTTCATAGTTGGCAAAAGGCAAAAAATTGAAAATTGAAAGTTTTTATTTTTTTCAAAGTCTTAAAATGGACATTTTAAATAAATAACGTAGTATTGCGTATACTCACAAGAAAATGCATAAAAACACCTTTATCTTAACATATGTAAAGAAAAAAAATAAAAAAATCCAACTTCCCAACTACAATCACTATCATATGACAATTTCCCTTTACTATAATTTCCCCGGACTATGTGTAGTAAATTAGTATTTCATACCGCGATTTGTAATTTTACTGTACATTTGCACTGTGAATTTACATATTTTTTTACAATGTATAATTCTTAAGACGATCATTGCGCCTTTCCTGTCGAAACCTTTGTCTCCCAAATGCAACACAATTTCCGATAACATGTTCTGAAACAGACACCTCTACCTGTCCGTATCTGCATAGGTCAGGTTAGGTGTAGGTCCTCTAGTACGTCAGGAGGAGTTTTGGTCCGTTTTTAATAGTTTTATTTAGCTTGACCTTGTATATTTGGTTCAAATCTTGCGACAGCTTTTTCAACAACTTCTACTTAACCGATTCTTATGAAACTTTGCACACCCATTGAGTTCCCGTGACAATGCAATCTGACAATTTTGTAAAAAAAATCAAGATGGTGGTTCCAAGATGGCGGTCGAATTTTCCAATTGTGTTCCGATTCCATTGAAAATCAATATCGGGGGTTTTTAGGGCCACAAATGACGATTATGTGGTCAAAATTTGAAAATTCAAGATGGCCGCGCTAATATGGCGGATGAATTTTGTAAATGTGTTCTGAATCCATTGAAACTCGGTATCGGGGGGTTTTAAAGGCCACAAATGACAATTCTGTGGTCAAAATTAGAATATTCAAAATGGTGAATGATGAATTTTGCAAAATTTTTTTTTGAATCCATTGAAAATCGTTATCGGGGGTTTTTAAGCTCACAAATGACGAATCTGTTTTCAAAATTTGAAAATTCAAAATGGCGGATGAATTTTGCAAATGTGTTCTGAATCCATTGAAAATCGATATCGGGGAGTTTTTAAGGTCACAAATGATGAAACTGTGGTCAAAATTTAAAAAAAATCAAACTGGGAAATAATGAATCGGCCTATACTTTCGAAGTTATAAGCACAAACTCTTTTCCACAGCCCTCCCGGAACAAAAAAGGTGGGGAATGAAATTGCGCATGAAAAGCGTTATAATCAGTTTTGCAATAAAACGTGTAATTAAAAAGAAATTGGCAAAATACTACTTTTGAATTTACGTTTTTCGACACTTAAAGCCCTGTAATTCGTGAAATTTCAGCCCTACGTAAAAAATGCTAATAACAAAAATAATAGATAATCGCGTGTTCTATAAGTATTACGCAGGATTTTTTCATGTAGCGAAATATAGTGCAAAGAGAGTGATATATGAAGTTTGAAACACTATATATCCGTACATATAGACTTTACAAAAAAAATTCCAAGCAAGGAAGTTAAATCACTTATTTATCTACAAAAAAGATTCTATCAATTTTTTAGTAAAATGCATAGTTTCTGAGATATAGAATTAAACGTGTTTCCCTTCACTATAAATTTAGCATTTTGAATTTAAGCTCACAAAAATATATAAAATCATTTGGTAAAAAAAATCGCGTGCGGTATTTTTCGCGAAAGCCTTTTTTTCGACCTATTTATGGGAATATTAATACAATGTATATTTTTTGTAAATTAAAATTGTTAGTTTTTACTTGGAATTGGAGGTTTTAACGATTCGGATTCGGCGAATCCAAAAAAGACCGGGTTTTGAGAAACCCTAAGCGTGGTCCTACAATTTTGGCAATATCTCGTCGGGGTCGAGGCTTATTGTTCTTTCTTTCTTGTTAGTGGGCCAATTCGTCCTAGAGACCTTTGGCTGGTTGGCAGCAAGTGGTAGTCAAAAATGGCGTTTTTAAAATCGCCTATAGGGATGCTGTTGCTGACCATCTCGGTGTTCGAGCTCTAAATAGAGGTTCCCTGCATGGCTACGTAGTCAGTTTTCTCGTTCCCATCTATGTTCCATTCATTTGTTACCGGTTTGTTTGAACAAAAACATAGAAGACAAGGCCAAATCACTTACACAAACAACAAGAGATTGATTAATTATCTCTCATCAGACCCATTTCCCTTATCCAAAAAAAAACGTGAAATCTAAAAATAGCTTCAATTCCAATCAAGCCAAGCTTTATTACTTGTAGCTTTACTCCTAAAATATATTTAGTAACCACTATAGAACAATATCTCTTACAGATTTAATTTTCGGCATACAAAAGCCGCCCCCACTCCATTGCCAACAAGATATCTTCATTCATTCTAATCTATTAAATTAACAAGAAAACATCTCAAAGCCCTTTTCACTCTCCATCTGCATTTTCCATTGAATCAACTAAAGCCTGTTCAGAAAGGACTATCGACATCAATATACCCTTAGCCTCTTGCCCTCTCAGATCTATGCCTCCTAGCCATCTCCATCGGCACACACATAGACATACCGAAACGAATATTATACTCGTAGGAGAACGATTTTAATCTCCTTACAAGCTAAAAACCTAAGTAACTGCGAATTTAAATTATGACGTTGAAGTAGTACCCCGAAAGGCTTGGCACTTGGTCCTTTAACTTTAATATTCGTCGCTGCTGGCTGCTATTCAAGATTTCAGGACACCACCGCTACCACCACCACCGCCGCCGCCATCTCTCATGCCCACATCCATCGGCTCTGAAGAAATTCAATTAAGCTGAAGGCCCATAGCCAAAATCTCCATAATTTGAATTTTAAGTGGTTTCGTAAAATCTAAGTCGAGGAACGTCTTCCCATCCATGCTCTATGCTCCATGTTTCATCGACGAGCACACTACCCCCATTAGATTCCATCATTCCATCTCGAGGCTAGACTCCACCTTTTATCCTTATACTTATATAT
The DNA here is from genome assembly GCA_963855945.1 of Thereva nobilitata. Taxonomy (NCBI): domain Eukaryota; kingdom Metazoa; phylum Arthropoda; class Insecta; order Diptera; family Therevidae; genus Thereva; species Thereva nobilitata. The sequence goes on along the minus strand of OY979698.1, from coordinate 92,753,175 downwards.
CGGAGCTGAAGTTTTTTGTAATTAAATTCCGGCGAATTCTTTCTGGATGAATAAGTTTTCGCCGGGAAATAATTGGTCGGCGCGGCTCTCGATGGGGCGGCGCGGGGCCCCGGCCAGAGAGCGGATGGGAATCCTGTCAGGAGAGTCTAACTTCAAGTGTTACTTAATAATTGTTAATTCCTTAAATCAGATAAACTTTTGCCTTCTGCGCCCAGTCATAATGTATTGCGGTTCATCAAATTTAGGATTGACATTAAACATAAAAACGGAGCAATTTTAATCCGGATGGCGCGCGCTGAAAGGGATTCAGGATTACGAGAATCTTCGGTATCGGGAGTAAGGTTGCGATATCGGCGCTCGCATTTCCTGGCCATTTCGGGGAAAGTTTTCTTCAAAAGTTTTCTCATCACTTTAGGTTATAAAATAAATGGGAAAAGCACTCATGCAAATCCACTTTGTGATCGTAGGATGCCTTTCGCTAAGCCCAGTATCTTATCATCTTCGAACAGCTGGTACCAATCTGTGTGATATATCAATAAATTTCGTCCCCCTCGGCAATAAATAACGCCCTCCGCACTGGGACTGCACGGGGGCCAAGTGATGGCCGCTAAACGTGGATGGAGCAAAAGGAGACTATATTCCGTTTTGTTTCACTGTTATAAAACAGAAGTATTTTTACCCAAAAGAAGAAGCAAAAAAAAAACTCAACAGCAGCAACAAGAATAAAGGAAAGGACGCCAAAAATTAAGGATCTGAAGCATTCCCTTGGAAGCAGGCAGGCATCAGAAGCAGCAGCAGCAGCGCCAGGGTATAGGCCCCCTTCCTGTCTTTGGCAAGGTCCACAAGGAATCCGTAACACGAAAACAGTAAATGGCCCAGTGTCGGGACAAAACAGCAGGGAAATCAAAACAGGACTGACCCTCCCTTAGTCGTTGTGCGCACTCTGGATGGAATTCTATCTATCCCTCCTAGTCCTTGATTGATCCTTCAAGCTGATTTCTGAAGGAGAGAAAAACTTATCTCTGGGGCGACATGAAAGACGAATTTTTTTTTATTCTTGGCTGCCTGCTTTTTTCCTTCCTATACACCGGAAGCGGAGAAACGAACAAGGATTCTCGGTTCGTTAGAAAATTGGGGGCAATGTGAACAAGAGGACTCTTACAAATACATACCTATGCACTTTTACACACGAGATGAACACGATTTCGCCTTGTATTGAAAATTGTGTATTTCGTTTTTGTTTTTTTTTTTTGGTGTGTTTTCCAGGATCTCTTCTACTTCTTCTACACGAAACAAAGCAGGGCGGAATCACTTAAAAGGGAGCGGAATGCAAAACTGCACTTGATATGATCAAATTGAACACTTGAGGGCGATTTAATTGTGGTATGAGGTCTTTTTATACAACAATACACGTCGTCCTTAAAGGCAGTAAATCACAGACAAAAGTAATTCAATTTTTGGTTAACTTGTTTTGAATTCTCGTGTCAGAGAGCAAGGAAACATCCCGACAGGGAAGTGATTCCACGTCTGGAAAATTCGTTTGTCAGGATAAATAAAGGAATTTTTGATTATCAAATTAATTCAAGGAGGAATGTGAAATGAATGCGGGACCTTCCTTTTAAGAATATATAGAGAGAGAAAGAGATGGAGAGAGTCGGGCGCTTCTTCGTATCAAGCCAGATTTAATGGACGAAATTAAGATTTTGCTTTTTTTTTGCGTGGGAAATTAATAAAAATCGTAATTTTAATAAATTGATGAATATTAAATAACTTTGTGAAGTATTTTGCCGATGAAAGTATGTTGCTTGAGTAACAGTTCTGGTTTTATTTTTTCTGGTTTGGGTAGTTGCCGTGGGGCTCAATTTTGTCATATTCCTACCTTGATTGGTTGATAGTATGTGCTTTGAAAGAAAATTTTAACATTAATACACATTTAGAATCAAGAAGCCACTCCTCCACCTACCATGTAGTCCAATAAATAGGTCGAAAAAAGGCCTTCCTAATGCGAAAAATACCGCACGCGATTTTTTTTACCAAATATATTATATATAATTATATATTATTATATTAATTATATATTTTTATAAGCTTAAATTCAAAATGGCATCATCCCACCCTCTTGTTAAACTTACGCTAAACTATGCATTTTACGACAAAAATCTATATTATCTTTTTTGTAGATAAATAAGTGATTTAACTTTCTTGTTTAGATTTTTTATGTGTAAAGTCAATATCTACTGAGAAATAGTGCTTCAAACTTCATATATCACTTTCTTTGCACTATATTTCGTTAATGGTTAATTCTACATGAAAAAATCCTTCGTAAGACTTATAGAACACACGATTATCTATAATTTTTGTTATTATCATTTTTTACGTAGGGCTAATATTGCACAAGTTATGGCGCTTTAAGTGTCGAAAAATGTAGATTCAAAAGTAGTTTTTTCCCAATATACAGGGTGTATGTATACCGCTAAGTATACAAAGCGGCCGGCTGTGGCTAGGTTTTTCATAGAAGAACAAAAAATCGTATGGAAGGGCGGCGGTAAATCGTAACGGTTTAGCAGCTAGCGTTTCGAAGTTTTTTTTGGTAGAGGTTTACATATTATCTTGTATTTTTGTACCCCAATGAGCTATTTTCATGATTAATGTATCAGTGTACGCAGAATACTCCCACCTATCTAAAACTGTAAAGGTCAAGGTTCTACCTTATCAACTTCCAGATCAATGAGTCATCATTTGGTTTTTTTAACTAAAATTTCAATTAAAACCACCTTTTTCTCCAAAAAATACGTAGTTCACAAAAATTTTTTTTTGCAAAATTGGAAAGCTTGGACAATTTTCATTGAATACTGTCGGGCAGTTTCTTCGATTTTCTTCTAATTAGCTTCCTGGGAGGCTATTTTGAAGATTTAAGTTTTGCTTTCAGCTTTCATTTTTGCTTTTTTGGGAGCAGGGGAAAAGGTTTCGCTCTTCGTTTTTGAATAATAAGGATACCCAGCGGGAAAAGTTAGAAGGCCTTCCTCAAAAAGCTTTTAGGAAGGAATTCGTATTCGTAGTTCCACAAAAGTAGGATGGAAGGGCCAATTATGGATAAGTATGTAATTAATGTACAGTTGTTATTCAGTTAATACAATTTACCATTAAATTGTGTATAAAAATGTGTATCTAAAAGATTATTATAAAAGGATTAAAGCAATATCTTCCAAGGATCTCAATATATTTAGAAGGTGTAAGAAATTGTACTTCCTTGGAAGAAATAAAAGAGAACGTATCACAAACACCTTACCGGGAATGCGTGGGGAAGGTGAATGAGCATTTAGAGCTTTTCGACTCATTCCTTCTACCCAGTAGGAATTCTAGGTAGCACTTACCGATGGAGCACTGATATAAGTAGTCATCTGGTAAGGGGTACTCATATTTCCTTAGGTGTTAGAAGAGCCTTTATATAACGTATTACAAGAGAAGGCAGATGGTAAGGCGTAATCTAGAATTAGACCCAAAGAAGTTAGAAATTTCCCCGATAACTCAAATACCATCACAAAAATACGAAAACAAATGAGTCATCGGGTAAATTTCTAACATCGTTGGGTCGAATTCTGGATTACCCCTTACCATCTGTCTTCTCTTGTAATGCGTTATATAAGGGCTCATCAATGTAGTAAAAAGTAAGGCCTTACCTCCTATGACATCGTGTGTAAAAATAAGTACTTCTGTAAGGGGTATGGTAAGGCCTACCCCTTACTAGTGAGCGCTCATTTCAGTACTTCTGTAAGCTTACAGGTCCTACTGGGTAATGAAAAGGAAGGAATTCTATGAGGTATGACTCCATTTCCAGCTGGGTACAAATAGATTTCAAAAATAAATATTTTTATTAAATTAAAATTACATACACACACAAAAAAAATAAAAAAATCAACACTTTTCACTGGACTAATCAAAATCACAATTATAAAATCACACTATAATGAATTATAAACCGGGCGACTTCTTTTACTGAGCGCACATCTTTAAATGGACATTTATCAAAAGAGAATATTTCACAAATTAAAGGAAAACGTTCGAATCGAAATGCAGAGAATCTCTGAAAACAGAAAATTTACCAACAAAATTGAAAATGATTTATTTGTAGCCACATGGAAAGAAACTCTTCCAAAATGCTTCTGAAGCGCAACCAGGAAGCACTTCCAATTTGATTCCGGAGGAAGGTGCTTCCACTTTTTCAGCTGGGTAGTAAAGTAAACGTGTCCCACATGTCTCAGTAGGAAAAAGTTAATAAGTGGCGAGTTTTTGAACTCAAAGCAGTCCCGTGAGTCATCAGCCCTTGCTGTTTGATATTCTAAGGACCTAATCACAAGAAAAATCTTAAGGAATTCTAATGGTGAATTTGTATTCGTGTAATGAGATGAGTCTGGGCGACAACATGGGCAACGAACGCCATAAAATATTAATCCAGCAAGGCACTCTGCATGTGAATTAGTGATGTGCGATTTTCAAAAAATAAAATCGATTTTGGAAATCGACTTTTCTATTAATGAAATCGATTTTTCTATAAATTGGTCTTAAAAAATCGATTTTATAAAAATCGAGTACAATATTTAAAGAAAAATTACATATTTGATAAAATTTTTATTAAATTTAACAAAACAAAACAAAACGAATTTCATTGCCAAATTAAAATAAATAATTTACTATATTATAAAAAATAAATACATTTAAATAAATAATTCATTGTTATAAAAATAAAGGCATCCAGACAGGTTTGGTGCTTATTTGGTACTTTTCGACAAAGCTTACATAGGTGAAAAGGTACTAAAAAGTAAAAAGGTACGAAATAGAGTCAATTTTAACATCAAAATTGCTTATAACTTCAAAAGTAAAGGCCGTAGCATAAAAATTGTTTTAACATTATTCATAGGAAATACTCCAAGCTGTCTAATTTTGGAAAAAAATTTTAGGTTAACTACGTATTTTTTGGAGAAAAGGGTGGTTTTAGTTGAAATTTTAGTTAAAAAAAACAAAGTTTTGACTTTGAACTAACATATTTGACTGAGGTTAATGATATTGATATCATACATTAAAGAATGTACATTTCTATAAAAAATGAGCCTAATTACGTTGCTCTGCGATAAATAGTTGAGGAGTAATTAAAGTTTAAGTAAATTAAAAAATGCTTCAAACGTCTTTTCTTAAACACCCTGTGCCCGAGTAAAAATAAAACTCGCCCGCGGCTAGCATCAGGTACACACTAGCATGCTCGGCGCCACAGCTAGCACGCATAGCGAACAAATCTGCAGTGCACATTTTTACTAGGGTGTCTCAGTGGATACGTCCGATAGCCCCATTCTGTAGAACAATTTTTTTTCCAATTATACCCAGGAATCATCCCTTAACGTATTAGCATCTCAGACGGGAACACCATGTATAGTGAGAAGTAAGGTGCAATTGATGATTACGATTCTCTAAAAAGGAATCGATTATCGAAAATCGTATTGGCTGGAAAAGAATCGGAAAAACCAGATTTTTTTACACGAAAAAATCGATTTTGTCTTAAATCGATACAGAATCGCACATCACTAATGTGAATGTCCGAGCACCTCTCATCGAAGCTGTTGTATGTGTTGAGTCTGTGAGAAATTTTGAAAATTTTGCTAGAAATATGCTCTTTGCTCTTGTGACCTGCTTATTTATATAGTCACATTTTTGAAAGCCGTTGTAACTGTTTGAGGATTGTTAAAATTGTGACTGTAAAATTAGAATAGAGGTCGCGCCATAAAACAGGGGTATATTAAAATGCGCGATGAAAGTCTCAAGTCCCCACAATCGAGCAACGGTAATTTGTTTGTTTAAAAACCCAAATTATTGGCTCATTTATATTCTCAATCACAATTCCATAAACGTGCTCATTCCCCTTATGGCAAATGGCTACACCAAATTGTCTCAACTTGAGACTCACCACGCACTTGTGATTGAGTTGTGACTTGTGACTGCTTTTAGAATACGGGTATTAGA